>QJPP01007595.1:0-600000 GCA_003996215.1 Jaltomata sinuosa | reverse complement strand
AAGAAGGACCCCTGGCAGTATATATACTTCCCCCTTCGTTTTCATCACTCCAAAACTGTTATCCTCCATTGTTATTAGCTCCAAGTTTCCTAAAACTCAGTGTAGCTTCAATTCCAGTAGTTAGGGTGATAATTTTTGATTCCTGATCATTTTCTTGACTCTAATTTGGTAAGTTTCCTTGCGAATTCTGTTAAATTCTTCTTTGATTCTCTTCTTATTTCCTTCTTTAATCTTGGTTGTGGTGGCTGTTTTGAACCCCTCTTACTGGTTCAATTCTTCTAATTTTTGGAGCATGCACTCATGGGATTGTTAAGATTGTAGTGGTGTTCTTCATTTTTGACTTCAGGTTGCGGGCTCCACGGGCTCACTTGTGACCTAATTTTGACCCGGCTATACTTTTAGCAATATGGGTATCATTAGTTTTGTTTTAACATGTAGATTACCTTCTTGATAGTTTGACTGCTGTTTGGAGCTTCTTGTAGTAGTTAGGGCTTAGACATCATCGTTCCAACAACTTATCATCGGACAACAGGTAAGTTACAATTTCCTCCATATTAGACTTTGCGTATGTAGGCTATAATTGTACTAATTAGCATCCTTGGGTTGGGTATATTTAGCTTGGCACCCCAGACCTTGTCCGCTTTATTTCTCTCCATCTTATTCACTCGTATCATTGTAGTATTTGTTGCAGTTAATAGTATACCCTGGTGGTCCTGTGTGGACTTGTATTTGACTCTGGACCATAGAAGGTGGGTTATTTGGGAATGTCCGTGAGTTTTGGACATCGATATTACAATTGTAGGGCTGGTTACCTATGTTGTAGAGAGATTAGAGCCTGTGCTGGGCCGCTAGGTTGATTGTATGCCATTGGGCTGTTGTTTGCATTTGGCATATCATTATTATCCATATAAAGAGATTTTATACATATTTTACTACTATTGTGGTTGTGGGCCTACTATAAATGGTTTTCTAAAAACTTGCATGGCCCCGAGGGTCCATTTTTGATTAAGATGGTTATAAAAGGGTTTGGAACTAATTCTTAAGGATCCTCTTGGGGTAAGAGGGACTAAAGGATGATTTATCACCATTTTTCATACTTGTACTAGACTCGGCTGAGCCGTAGTGCTAGACATGTTTTTATATTGATTTGAGACAATACTAGACTCGGACGAACCAAGTGACAAACTTGTTTTTACTATTGTTTTAGACCCAGATACACCCTGGGCACCATTTAAGGGGATTTTTGACATGATTACTGATTTAGACCCGGGTAGACTCCGAGCACTCATTTTGATATCACGTTTATTGGTTTAGAATCGGATACACTATGGGCAGTTATATTAGATATTCTGAGATTGAGTATGTGGTCAAGACATCCATGGATCTTGCCGATCTAGACTAGGAGCTACGTGATGAGTGTGCCAAAGGAGGGGTATACGGTGCAGTTGAGGTATACTGGTGCGTCCTTCTATGGATCCTACCTACTGGGCCTATTAGCGCCGGAGGAGGTTCACACGGTACTATGGTTACACCTGGTTTTCACTCTATTGCATCATATCATTCATTTATGTACGACTCCACCCTTATTTTTTGTTTGTTGAGTGTACACTCTAGTAGTATGGGATGTGGGAGGGTTTGTTTTTACTTGTATATGTTCCTCGGGTGTATGGGCACCCGCTGGGACTATAGGTAGATTTATTCTTATTATTATCCTATTGTAGTACCGGTTCGTTCTTTAGTTACTTGTGTTTTTATTTGATCATCCTTACCTTGTGTGATTCACTACTAGCATGTCTATGTTCAATTACTTTGCTTCCTTCCATTTATAGTTGAGGTTACTGGTATACCGCCTATTTCTTATACTCTCCTTATATATATTGTTGTTGCAAGGACCCCAAGTGCACTCTTCTTTCCTTCACACGTGTTCTGTGATATATATATTTCTAGTAGCTAGCTGAGTATGATTGTTTTTTCCTTGTATTCTATCTGTGCTAGCTTTCGTGTACTTATCCATTTGCTTCTGTGACTACCTTCTTGCTTTCTGGTATTTACTGTTTTTATATCTTATATACGCTCAGTCGGCCTATGATGCCTATTGGGTACCTGTTGCTTTGGAATTGGTGCTCATACTGCACTTTGCATCTTCCTGGTGTAGATCCTAGTGTGGGCCATCACTACTGACTCGTGGAGACTTGTGCAGAGTGCTTTTGGACCATCCGAGATAAAGGGTGAGCTCCTGACGGCCGGAGCTTAGCATTTATCTCCTCTTTTGTAATACGTACTCTTTTGTTATTTAGAGACATAAGTATATATTCTTTCGGACCCTTGTACTTTGTTTTTGTAGTAGCAGCTCTTATACTATGATACCAGACCGTGGAATGGTTTAGTTTTCCTATATATGTATATTCTTGTTGCTCATTTCTTTACTTTTTCTCTTGCTTCAGCTTGTACTTTACTTCTTCTGCATGCTTGTTAAATAGTAGTCCATTACTAACCATTCTGAGATACGAGAATTGATACACCTACAGGGGATTATAGGTGTCATCGTGACCTGAGAAATCGGGTCGTGACACATGGTATTCAGGTATGACATCAATGATTATGAAATTAATAAGTTTCATGATTAGTATGTCATCTAGATATGTCCACTTGATTTATGAATAGTTTTAACATATACATATGTCACATGATACAGTCAATTATCAGTACTCAATCTTTTAGAATCAATTCAATACAGGTAAGTTCTGACCCAGTTTTCAAAACATCAGTTAAAAGAGCTATCAACATAATCAGTTGGGAGTAGTACTTAGAACTGAGTTGGACAAGGGTCCCAGTTTCACCCAAAGTCCTATAACTACGTGCCATCATAAGTTCATTTATCCCTTAGTTGGTCATCATATTAGTGATCACGCCAGTCATGCCTTTATAGCCTGGCAAAGTATATTGGGTCCTCTCGATGGGGCGTATACATCAGACTCCATATTTAGCTCACGTAGTTTATGTCAGTTAATAGACTCTCCCAAAGAACTAGACTCAGTAAATGTGTACTTGGCCCTCAGTTCAGGTCACTTTTACTATTTTTTTTTCATTATGCCTTTTTTAGAATATTTCTCTATTTCAGATTTTTAGGAATCTTATGATTAGGCCATTGTACTACAGTTTAGTTTTTCCACTTAGCAGGCATTTCAGTGCAATTATCAGTATTTTCAGCATGTCTAGTTATTTTATAGTTTTCATACCTCACATGCTTAGTACATTCAAAGTACTAATCACATACTCTTTGTATTTCATCTTATCATCATGTAGGTTCAGGCGCTCAATCTCAGCCTTGCAGTTGCTACAATCCAGTGCCACTTCAGCAATTACTAGTGGTGAGTTCTTATCATCTGAGGATGGGTTTTCATAACATATTTCTTTAGTATTTTTAGTTTTCTACATTTAAAATTAGCTGGGGGCTTGTCCCAATAACTCGTCAGTAGTAGAGGCTTTTTGACATAGAGTTAGAAATTCAACTTAATTTAGATCAAGTTTATCTTTCAGACTTATAATATTTCATAAATTTTAGCATTTATGAGAGTTATAATTTTAATCAGTTTAGCTTCCACTCAATCTTTATTATCTACAATGCTTAGTGTATGCCATACCATGGGTTATGTTAGGGTTACTTGTAGCTCTAAGCACCGTATTACGTCTAGGGTGTAGGCTCGGGTTATGAGAAATTTTGTATCAGAGCATCAAGTCAAAAAACCACGTTAAGTAGAGTTTTTTTCGTGAGTGTGAAGCATGCCACACTTATGAGAGAGAAGTTATGAGACGTTTTTAAGAAACTTCACTTCTTTCATATTCTTAATCGTGCAATAGAGTTTAACTCAATGTATCCTCTAAATTTATGTGTTGTTCCCAATTCCATTGATTATGCCTCATTTATGAGGTGATAAAAGTAGTAAATCTCAGATTTCTATCAGCAAGGTGCTCTCAGATACAACCATCAAAAAGTAAGAGAATACACAAGGGCTTGAGAGGAGCCTACCAGTGAATCTAAGTCTATCAATTCATAATGAGCTATCATTATTCATATAAATCATGCAGTGAGAAAATAGTAGAAAATGCTCTCAAATATCTTCTTGAAATTTGTTACTAATGACATCTTTAAGAGAGGAAAGTGTGTACCATGATCCTTGGGTAGTGTTTCCACCCGATAGATCTTGTGATTCAGGATGTTGTGTTGTAAACCTGAGTAGTAGAATGAACCTAAATCAAGAAATATAAAGTTAGAAGTGTAGTAGCCTAAAGGAGAGAATAATATTTGATTAGAGTATGTATTTAGAGTTGTGATTTATTAGGTAGGTAATGGGATGATACATCCCTTGGTGTGGACTATAGAACAATAAGTTATTGTGCTAGTATAGACCATGTATAAGATGTGAATGAAAGAATGATAGTATGAGAGAGATAATGATAGCTGTGTGGAATTTATCTGGTAGGCGTAATATAGTGTAATGCAAGAGTTGAAGTTGACAACATGCAACAAGTGTGAATGTATGAGCATGATATACATGTGCGAGCTAGGGAAGAATAAAGAATCGGAGGCTAAGTCCTTAGATAAAGAAGAGACTTGAATGTTAGGTAGGAGGACTGACACCAATTTAGTATGTTTCTACACGAGATTCAAAGATCCTATAGTACTATGTGTAACTAGTTTTGTATTCTTGGGTTTCTAAGCATGGAGAAAGCAAGGTGTTCATGATATGATGTCTTTGAGAGATGAAGCTAAAGAATTTATGTGTATAAATAATTTTTATCCTCTTAGTATAGGCTTTAACCCACTTGGTTTGGTGGATAGAGGTCTAGATGTATGATGTTGATATTATAGTGAGAATAAGAACCCTACAGTGTTAGTCGTAGAGGCAGAATGGATGTTAGGGGATTATCTCATAAAGGATTCCAAGCCAAAGTTTTAGTATTTGAAGATATAGTCTTCGAGGAAGAGCTTAGCATCCATATGTGGGTGATGCCCTAGCCTTGTACAACTAGTTAATTATGATCTAGTCTAGGTAAAAGGTCTGTAGAGTTAGAGTATCGACCTCTGAGCTAAGGGGGAGATGATAGGATGAAGAACTAAGTCAAGTCATGAGACTCAACCAGTATAGAATTCCAAGAAAAGATATGATGGTATGTTAATATATTCTTATTCTAGAAGATCCCTAGTACTTCAAAAAAAAAACATTTTGCTCAGATGTACTCGTGTTATACTTATGACTATGTTCATACACTTCATGAGAATTCACGCCCATACTCAGCTCCTAGAATGATAAGTAATCACTTCAGATTACAATTTCAGTCTTACTCTATTATTCTATGAATCCATGCTTTATGCCATGAGACTTGTTATATATGTAATCTCATGTCTCATAGTATGCTCAGTTCTATGTACTCAATTCATTCCTCAAGATATGACTTAATGTCTAATAAAAATATGCTACGTCATGTATATGCTCAGACCAAATTTCTTGAATAGTTCGTGATTATGATATACTTATTTTAACCATGCTTTATATGTTCAGGATGTGAGACACGCATGCCCTTGCACTTGAGTTCTGAGACCTCACCTTAAGTGGCTAGATAGTGCTAAGTGTAAGTCAAGCCGATCATTATTTCTTTATGTGTGATGCTTATGCTCCCTCTCTATTTCTTCAGTGATTTTGGCTTATGTTGTCATATTCATGTGTAATAGTTAGATGAGGAATTTTGGTGTGTTTCTTTATAGAAGTTATTGAAGTTACAACTTTTAGATATGCTAGGGAAGAGGGGAGAAGTCTTAGATAGTATCGGCTACAAAGAAGCCATAAGATGATCATAGTGGTAGGCTTGAATGTCGTGATGAAATACATATGGGCCTTTGCTTTGTGCCACAAGTGATCCATTGATTAAAACTCAAGGTTAGTTGATTTTCGGGATAAAAAGAAATACTATTCTTGGGAGATAACTCCAGATGCAAGAGATTTAGTCGAGATAGGCTTGAACATGGTGAAAATAGGTAGTTAGACTCAGACCTTAGTATCTATATGTGCACTGGTGAGAATTTTCAATTGCAAATGGTAAGTGTGGTATTCAGAGAAGTTAGTGTAGTTAAAAAGGTGTTCCTAAGCTTAAAAGGTGTCAATCGTATCGTTTAAGGCGGGAATAGTCTTGTTCTTATTCCTTGCCTAGGGTGCTCATATCTTATTTCCAATAGCTTCAACTTGCAAGATACTAGACTCCTTATATCAGATCAGTTCAGACCAGCCGGTAGTCATTCCTAAGGCCAGAAGGCCCTATGTTCAATTCAGTCCATGGCAGTAAATTTAGTTTAGAAGAGAATAGTTTTCTCGTACAATTACTCCTCTCAGTTTTATGTTCCTTTCAGTTAACTGCAATTTCTAAGAATGTGTTCATTCTCAATGAGTTTCAGCTGAGTCCCTACTCTTAATACAGACCAAATATCATGTTGGATATTTATTTTCATGTCCTATCAGTTGTTCTTATGCTCTCAGTATGCATACATATCTCATGAATTCAGCTCAGTTTATATTTCAGTAAAAAATCAGTTACCATGTTAGTAATTCAGCTTTTAGAACTTAGATGGTGGTATTGCATCTCCTTCCCTACCATCTCAGATTAGTTAGTCTTTATTCGAGGACGAATGATCCCAAAGGGGAGATATTGTAACATCCCAAAATTCTAAGCTAAGATACAAACCATTCTTCATATATTGTTAGACTCGAACCCGATGATTTCTAATGGTACATAAGTGTTAAGATCAATTCTTAAGTGTGGAAAGTGTATTAGATATGAATTAAGGTAATAAAGAGCCTCTAGCTCAAAGTTTAGTTGAAAGCTTCTTTATCGATTGAGTTTTCGTATAAGATTTTGCAAGTGTCAACTTTACACAATCACTCCTTCTAGAATATGAAGAGTTAGGTGGCCTAGTACCCACCAAATTAAAGATCATTGTGTCTTTTTTCCAATTTCACCAATCATGCATTAAACGTAGTTTGGAGTAAAATGTTATTTGCATTTTACTGAGAAGTGTATTTCTGTCAAAATGACTGCTAGGATCCACGAGAGGGATCCACGACTCATAGAACAGTCCATGGACTCCACTAGTGGATATCAGTCCGGAAACTAGAATTTTTGCCTAATAACCACGAGAGGGTTCCATGGTCGTGGAATGATCTATGGTTCATGAAACCCACTTGTGGAACTCAGTACAACAACCCTAAAAATTGGTCTGAGAACCACAAACAAGTTCCACAACCCGTGGAACACCATCCACGACCCTTGTGCTAGAAATTTTTGCATTTATTTAGACTCGTTCCTGGGGTATTTTTGTCTTTTCCCACTCTTTTAAATCTATACTAGGTCATTTTAAGTCTATTGGAGGGTTTTTTATTAGACTAAGCCGAACTTCCCCCTCATTCAATCGACCGAACTTTAGAAAGAAAGAAAAAGAATCGATCTTCTCTCAACCTCAAGCCTAGGGCTTTTTCTCTAAATCTTCCCAACCTTCGGGCTAGTTCAAGATTCTTCACAACCAGGTATGTGAGATTTCAAAGAGGGTTTCCTTTCACCCTCATTCCTAAAGTTTCAGATTTCAGCATGATTTTTAAAAGTTATGATTCTAGGGTTCATATCTAAACATGTAATTTTCTACGAATTCAAATCCTTGTTTATACTATATGATTGTAATCCTTGTTAGAAATTGTTCTTGCGTGATTTCCTACAAATAAACTTTGTAACCCTAAGATTTTAGGAGAAATAGATTTAGCCTCACTTTACAAAAATTTCTCAAAATTTTGCTTTTCCTTCACATTTTAGCTTAGATTGTCAGCATTCAGCTTAAACAAAGTTTAAGTTTCCTCACAATCATTATGACTATGATTTTGCTCTCAAACAAGTATGCATGATTTTTGATCACTTCAATCTAGTTATTTTAGTGTGAAAGAAATATGCATGATTTAACAGTCTTCGGGTCACCTTCAGTAGGATCTACAAATATGTTTTAAATATGGACTTTTCAACATATGATTTTTGAACAGCTTTGACATTTACATATTCCATCAATGATGATGAACTTAGTAAGTTTCATGATTAGCATGGTATCCAGGTATGTCATCAATGATTATGAAATCTATAAGTTTCATGATTAGTATGACATCTAAATATGTCCACTTGATTTATGAATAGTTTTTACATAGAGATATGTCATATGATACAGTCAGTTATCAGTACTCAATCTTTCAGAATCAGTTCAGTAAAATTAAGTTCTGACTGAGTTTTCAGAACATCAGTTAAAAGAGCTATCAATATAATTAGTTGGGAGTAGTACTTAGCACCAAGTTGGACTAGGGTTCTTGTTTTACCCAAAGTCCTAGAACTACATACTACCATAGGTTCATCTATCCCCTAATTGGGTATAAGATTAGTGATCATGCCAGTCATGAATTTATACCCTGACAAGGTTGTCATGACCCGAGGCTACCCCTTAGATGCAACACGGTGCTTAGTGTCATGAGTGACCCCAAGTTAACCCATGGTCTGGTATATCTAGGCATTTTAAAATCAAATATAATATGTGTGGAAGCTAAACTGGTTTAAATAACTAGATTGGAAAAATAATCCAAGCATATCTGAATATATAACAATCCAAGAATATAGTAAGACTGAAAGTAAAACTGACAACCCAAAAGTTGATTCTAGTTCTATGTCTGAAAGTCTTTAACTGAAGCGAGTTGCTGGGACAAGCCCCCAACTAACTCTAAAAGTCTGAAAGCTAAAATATAAAACTGAAATGAATAAGCATAACTATTGTCCTTGAACTATGAGGACGCACCACTGAGCTGCTGAGTGGGGATGGGAAAGTCACACTAAGCACGGTCTGGATGCTGAGCACCTGAACCTACATCATGATAAGATGTAACACAAAAGTATGCTTAAGTTATTTGAATGTATTGAGCATGCGAGATACATGCAAAGCTGTAAAACATGAATATTGAACATGGTAATATATATACTAAAGCATGAACAGAGAGATAAACTAAATGCAATGACCAAGTATTAAATCATGAACTGTAACATGGTGAACTGAGTTGAATAACTGAAAGACTGAATACAAGGTCAATGCAAGTACTGAATCGGAATTGTGGGAGCTACTATTAATCGATATACCCCAACCTGAGCTAACTATGGGGCTAACCTGTAACCCTGGTTAGAAGGCTGTTCATACCATTCCAAAGGTATAAACAAATCTAAAGTGGATCCACTAAACTGATGTCCACAAGGGATAAGGGTGTCATGCCTAATCTGACGGGTGACCCCTTTAGAACCTATGGTAGCGCCGTTGTTTTAAGACTCAGGGACTTCAACTAAAGGTCTCAGCCTAAACTGACAAGGAGCCTTCATCCTTTCGTCCACTCGGTGCTAAGTCTACTCCCAACTGAATATATAAGCAATGAATGCAAATTGAAATACTGGATAGCTTAAATACTGATATAATTGAGAATGCACAATAATACTAAAACTGAAGGCATTCAAATCATGATGCATGACTTACTGAATTATCTGACAAGCAAGTATAAATTATGAGTACTGAAATTAACACATGCTAGGATTTCTGAATTCTATATGTATGGATATCCTAGGTTCCCAAGAAAACATGTAATTAATTTCATACAAGAAATAAAATCTGAATTGCAATGATTTCATAAGGTTTAGAAACCCTAGGGCTGAAGAGCTAACTGAAAACTAAAGAACTAGATTGAATCTAGGGAGTCAATAGGTGAAAGGGACCCATTGATCAAATCCCACATACTTGGAAGAAGGTTTTATGGTGAAATCTTTTGGTTCTTGGGGTTGAGCTTGAAGAAAACCTCCTGCTTGTTCTTGAGAGAAACTGTCGCTTCTTTTCTCTATTTTTCTAAGTGTCAGATGATATTTAGGAGAATGGGAGATTTAGGTAGTTTTTGACTTATCAATTAGGCTTAGACTAAGCACAATGACATAGTTTAGGTCTTAAAAGAGATAGGAAAAGTCCAAAACATCCCTAGAAAAATAAAATAAATCTGCTAGAAAAATTGCGACTCGGGTTCCACGGACAGGTTCTATGGTCCGTGGATGCTTCCACGACTGGTAGAACTCTGCCATGATTCCTGGGCCTTTTTATCAAGATGCGATTCTGAGATCCACGGATGGGGTTCAGGACTCGTGGAATTATCTACGGCTCATGGAACCTGTCCGTGATTCCTGAGGAATTGATGACCCTCGGGTCTGAGATTCACGAGACCATTCCACGATTCATGGATCATTCCATTTTTCATGGAAACAGGTCATAGTTTCATAGGGACAGTTGGGCCTCAGGTTTGAGTTTCACGAGTGAAGACCATGGCTTATGGAGTGTTCCACATTCCGTGGTTTCACCTCGTGGACTTGACCTCAAAAAACTGGCCTCTGTTCTGAGTTCCACGAGTTCAGTTCATGACTCATCGACTGTTCCATGGATCGTGGATCTAACTGGTACTTGGAAATTTTTATTTTTCTAGTTTTTCTGAGTTGGGTCTAGGCCTTAAAGTTCTGAGGTATTACAATATCTCCCCCTTGGGATCATTCATCCTCGAATGAAGTCTAAATAAGCTATATTTGGAGGGAATGAGCTGCAATCCCTACCACTGGGTACTAAGAACTGATATCTGACTGAATTAAGTTCTAAGGACATGAAAACATGTTGAAAATATCAAGAACAGCTGAGGAAACATAATACTGAGATTGAGATGTATGATAAGGTTGAGAAACTGAGGAGGAACTATTACCTCAAGCTAGAGCTAGAGCTGGATCATAAGGAAAGAGATGAGGGTACTTGGCCATCATGGCTGCTTCTGCTTCCCAAGTAGCTCCCTCAACTGACTGATTCCTCCAAAGCACTTTCACGGAAGCGACCTCCTTATTTCTCAACCTATGAATCTGACAGTCAAGGATCTCAACTGGAACCTCCTCATAGGTGAGGTTATCCTTCACAGCCACACTCTCTAATGGCACGATCGCTATCGTATCACCAACAAACTTTTTCAGCAAAGAGACATGGAAGACTGGATGAATCGCTGCCAGTTCTGCTGGAAAATCTAACTCATAAGCTATATTACCAACCCTCTTTAGGATTCTATAAGGACCTACATACCGGGGACTGATCTTTCCTTTCTTGCCAAATTTCATCACACCCTTCATGGGTGACACTTTCAGGAAAACTCAATCATCAACCTCAAATTCCAAATCTCTTCTCCTCACATATGCATAGGACTTTTGACGACTCTGAGCAGTCTTCAACCTTTCCCTAATAAGATGAACTTTCTCCATAGCCTCATGAACCAAATCCGGCCCAATCAAAGCTGCTTCACCTACTTCAAACCAGCAAACAGGTGATCTGCACCTATACCCATAAAGTTCTTCATACGGGGCCATCTGAATGTTGGAATGGAAGTTGTTATTGTAGGCAAACTATATGAGAGGTAAGTGATCATCCCAACTACCTTTGAAATCAATCACACAAGCTCTTAACATATCCACTAAGATCTGAATGGTCCGCTCTGCCTGACCATCCATCTGTGGATGAAATGTTGTGCTGAGATTCACCTGAGTACCAAGAACTTTCTGAAAGGATCTCTAGAAATAAGCTGTAAACTGAGTACCCCTATCTGAGATGATAGACAAGGGAACTTCATGTAACCTGACTATCTCGCTGATGTAGAGTCTGGCATAATACTCTGCTGAATCTTAGTCTTAACCGCTAAGAAGTGGGCTAATTTGGTCACCCTGTTCACAATTACCCAAATAGAGTCATATTGTCTGCGAGTACGAGGTAATCCTGTAATGAAATCCATGTTGATCACTTCCCACTTCCAAGTAGGAATGCTAATCTTTTGAGTCACACCTCCCAGTCTCTGATGTTCTACCTTCACCTTCTGACAGTTGGGACACTTGGCCACAAAATCTGTGATGTCCCTATTCATCCCATTCCACCAATAGACTTCCCGTAGGTCACGGTACATCTTGGTGGCATCATGAGGAATATAATATCTGGAATTATGAGCCTCTATCAGGATCTGTTGTCTCAAATCATCCATATTAGGGACACATAAATGACCCTGGTAGCAAAGTACACTATCTCTCTCTTGGGAGAAAACCTCTACCCTCTGCTGATGAACCACACCTTTTAACTGAAGTAAGATAGGATCACTGACTTGCTCCTCCTTTACCTCGGCTACTAGAGAAGATTCTGACCCATTCTGAACTACCACATCACCGTCTATTGCATCCATAAGGCAAACTCCTAGGCAAGCAAGCCTATGAACGTCCTTAGCCAATTCTTTCCTTTCTTCCTCAACATGAGACACACTACCCATAGATAGTATGCTGAGGGCATCAGCCATAACATTAGCTTTACCTGGATGGTAGAGCACATTCATATCATAGTCTTTAAGGAACTCGAGCCATCTTCTGTGATGAAGATTCAACTCATTCTGGGTGAACACATACTGAAGGCTCTTATTATCTGTGAATATGTCTACATAAAAACCATACAAGTAGTGTCTTCAAATTTTTAAGGCAAAAACAACTGCGGTAAGCTCAAGGTCATGAGTCGGGTAGTTCTTCTCATGAATCTTAAGTTGTCTAGAGGCATAAACTATGACCTTACCATGCTGCATCAAGACACAACCTAAGCCAACTCTAGATGCATCACAGTAAACCACAAAACCATCTAACCATTATGGTAGAGTCAAAACTGGAGTTGTAGTCAACCTGGTCTTCAACTCTAAGAAGCTTTTCTCACATTCATCTGACCCAGTGGCGGAGCCAGAAATTTTACGAAGGATGTGCAAAATTTAAAGAAGTTACTAACAAAAATTTTCATTAAGTAGTTCATATCCATCTTGCTCAACCTAGCGACTTTATCATGTACAATTTAAATAATTATTTTCCACCGGATATAAGCCGTCTAAAAAGTGATTGTAAGTTTGAGTCATCAAAGAAGCAAAAAAAATAGGATCTTCTAGGGAGGGTTAAAAAAAAAAATTTATAAGTACTACTTGCTCTCTATCCACATTTATTTGTTAACTACTTATCTATACTAAAAATATACATTAACTTTTACTTATTTGATTTATAAAATCAAGAAATAATTTATCATTTAATTTCTAATTTACTCTTAATATTAACTATAATTATTTCTCGATGCATTTCTCAAAATATCAAATTTAATATATTTAAAAGTTGATATGATAAAATTGTCATTTTATTTAAATAAATAAATAAATTAATAACATTATTAATATATTTATTAATTGTTTAAGTGGTGTGTCAAGATAAAAATGGATGGAAGAAGTATCTGATGACTCTTAACGAGGAAAGTCAAATATAACTTTGATTTGATAGAGGAGATATGGGAGATAGGTAACAAAAGAGTTTGAGGAATTTTAAAAAAAAAGAGTAGAGAAAGCCAAGGAGGACCCAGAGTTTTGACAAACACATAAAGTAAAAAAGAAAGCATGGGGATTCGAACCCCTTACCTCACAACCGCGCTTTAGAAGGTCTTATCCACTGCTCCAAAGACTCTTGTTGTGATGAGGGTGTGCTGATATTAGTATATGTTAATATTTAATAATTTTTTATCTATGTATACGTATAATTTTCTGACGAAGGGTGTTCACTTGCACACCCTTCACAGGATGTAGCTCTGCCCCTGATCTGACCACTGGAACTTGACCTTCTTCTAAGTCAATTTGGTCAATGGAGTAGCTATGGTTGAAAATCCTTCAACAAATCTCCTGTAGTAACCAACCAAACCCAAAAATCTCCTGATGTCTGTCAGAGAAGTGGGTCTAGACCAGTTCTTAACTGCCTCTATCTTCTACGAATCAACTCAGATACGCTCACTAGACACCACATGACCAAGGAAAGAAACAGACTACAACCAAAATTTACACTTGCTAAACTTGGCGAATAGCTGGCGATCCTTGAGAGTTTGTAGTACAACTCTCAAACAATTTTCATCCTCCTCCTCACTTTGAGAATATAGAAGTATATCACTAATGATGATGATGATGAACATGTCCAAATACTGCTTGAACACCCTGTTCATTAAATCCATAAAAGTTGCAGGAGCATTCGTTAGTCTAAAAGACATAACTACAAATTCATAGTGACCATATCGAGTCCTTAAAAGGCTATCTTTGGGATGTCACTATCTCTGACTCTGGGTTGATGATACCCAGATCTGAGGTCAATCTTAGAGAAGCAACTAGCACCCTGAAGCTGGTCGAATAAGTCATCAATCCTGGTGATGGGATATTTGTT
This sequence comes from Jaltomata sinuosa, assembly GCA_003996215.1. Classification (NCBI taxonomy): domain Eukaryota; kingdom Viridiplantae; phylum Streptophyta; class Magnoliopsida; order Solanales; family Solanaceae; genus Jaltomata; species Jaltomata sinuosa. The sequence goes on along the minus strand of QJPP01007595.1, from coordinate 585,618 downwards.
CTTGATCGTGACTTTGTTCAACTGACGGTTGTCGATGCACATTCTGAGAGAATCATCTTTCTTACGCACGAACAACATTGGAGAACCTCATGGAGAGATGCTAGGTCTGATGAAACCTTTATTGAGAAGGTATTTCAACTGTTTCTTCAATTTTGTAAGCTCAGCTGGAGCCATTATGTAAGGAGGAATTGAGATAGGCTGGGTATTTAGAAGGAGATCTATTCCGAAGTTGATTTTCCTTTGGGGAGGAACTCCAAGAAGATCTTATGGAAACACTTCTTGGAATTCATTAACCGCTGAGACTAACTCAAGATTTGGGGTCTTAGAATTTAATCGTTAACCTAAACAAGATGATAGATATACCCTTTGGAAATAATTTTTCTAGCCTTAAGGTAAGAGATGAATCGACCTATAGGCACTAAGGTATTACCCTTCCATTCTAGGACTGGTTCATCAGGAAACTAGAATCAAACTACCCTAGTTCTACAATCGACTGAGGCATAACAGGAGTGAAACCAATCCATGCCTATAATAAAATCAAAGTCAGTCATTTCTAACTCTACTAGATCGGCTGACGTGACTTTCTGGAAAACCGTGACAGGGTAGTTTTTGTATACCCATCTAGCTATAACTGAATCACCAACTGGAGTATAGACTAAGAAAGTATCTGGGAGGGTTTCTGGACTGACATTGAAATTCAGTGCTATATATGGAGTTATAAAAGAAAGTGTATCCCCTGGGTCTAATAATGCATAAAGATTAAGATAGAAGAATTATAACGTACCTGTGACCACATCAGGAGAATCCTCCTGGTCCTGTCGAGTTTGAAAGGCATATAATCTATTCTAGTACTAACCACCATCTACACTAGACGAGGCACCCTACTGAGTCGGGCGACCTGCTGGAGCTATTATGCAGTTAGCCTGATTCTGCGAGCGAGTATCTTTACCTTTCTGAGAAGTCATTAGGCACTCTTTCATTCTGTGGCCCGGCTTTCCACACCCAAAACAATTTCCACTACATGCCATACACTCACCTTGGTGGTTCCTACCACACTTGTTGCAAACTGGATGAGTGCGCCCATTAGTGACGCTACCTTGGAACTTAGAGACTGGCGCCCTATCCCGTTGATCCTGTCTGAACTTAGGCATTAGAGTACTGGAAGAAGATGGTACTGGAGATGAAGATATCTGGAGGAATTTACCACCATCTGACCTCTGCTGAGAGTAACTGAAGTCACATGTCCTAGCTCTCTTGTTGTCGCTTGCTCTTATTTTGATCTTTCCCTCCTCAATCTATTGGGCATGAGTCATCAACTTGGAGATATCCATGTCCTTCACCAGTATAGCAGTCCTACACTCACTAACCCTGATATGAACTTGATCATATGGTCCCTAGAGTCAGCAATCATTGTTATTTAGACAACTGGGGGAACTTGAGAGAGTACTCCTTCATGATCATATCATTCTGCCTCAAGTTGATAAACTCCTAAGCCCTCGCTTCTCTGAGTTCAATCAGTAAAAACCTGTCTAGAAATGCAGTTAGAAAATAATTCTAATCCATTGGGCCTGCACTAGCACCTCGTGACTCCTTCCATTGTTGATACCACACATTAATCACTCCTTTCAACTGAAAAATAGCTAAGTCTGCACTCTCAACCGGTGTGACACCCATAACCTCTGTTACCTTTTAGATGTCATCCAGGAATTCCTATGGATCTTTCTCCGACTTGGAACCATGGAACTCTGGAGGGTTCGTACGAGTGAAATCTCAGACCCTAGCCGCTGCAGAGTTAGTCTCTGGCGGTACTGATGCCACAACTTACTGATTGACCTGGGTCATCATGGCCTGAGCAAGCACCTGAAAGGCAGCCCTGAACTCTGCATGAGTGACTTGTTAATTAAGAGGGTCTGCTGGAGGTGGTGGAGCTTGTTGGTTGCCATTCTTGTTTCCGTTCCCTTTTGTGTTCACTCTTCTGGGAGGCATTTTCTGTAATGCCTAGAGCACGAGTTAGAAGGAGATTAGACAAAGTTCATACTCTATAGCATGAGACAGAATAGAAAGAAGGGAAGTTTTCCTAAAAACATCTCATAGCCTCTCTCTCATAAGTGTGGTGTGCTTCACACCCAAAGACTCTACTCGATGCAGCTTTTAGACACCCTAGGACAATTGAACCTTGTGCTCTGATACCAAGTTTATCATGCCTCGAGGCTACCTCCTAGATGCAACACGGTGCTTAGTATCATGAGCGACCCCTAGCAAACCCATGGTCTGGCATATCTAGGCATCTTTAAATTAAATACAATCTATGCGGAATCTAAACTGGTTTAAATAATTAGATTAGAAAAATAATCCAAGCATATCTGAATACATAGATATCAAAAAATATAGTAAGACTGAAAGTAAAACTGACAATTCAAAAGCTGATTTTAGTTCTATGTCTGAAAGCCTCTAACTGAAACGAGTTGCTGCGATAAACCCTCAACTAACTCTAAAAGTTTGAAAACTGAAATGAATAAGAACAACTATTGTCCTCTAACTATGAGGAATTACCACTGATATGCTGAGTGAGGACTGGAAAGTTGCACTAAATGCGGTCTGGATGTTGAGCGCCTGAACCTACATCATGATAAGATGTAGCATAAAAATATGCGTTAGTACTTCAAATGTACTGAGCATGCAGGATATATTCAAAGCTTTAAAACATGAATAATAAACATGGTAATATATATACTGAAGCATGAACTGAGAGATAAACTGAATGCAATGACCAAGTATTAAATCATGAACTGTAACATGCTGAACTGAGCTGAATAACTGAAAGACTGAATACAAGGTCAATGCAAGTATTGAATCGGAACTGTAGGAGCTATTGTTAACCAATATACTCCAAGCTGAGCTAACTATGGGGTCAACCTATAACCCTGACTAGAAGGGTGTTCATACATTGCCAAGGGTAAAAACAAATCTGACGTGGATCCACTAAACTGATGTCTACAAGGGACAACGGTGTCATGCCTAATCTGACTGGTAACCCCTTTAGAACCTACGGTGGCACCATAGTTTTAGGACTCAGGGACTTCTACTTAAGGTCTCAGCCTAAATTGACAGGTAAGCCTTCATCCCTTCATCCACTCGGTGCTAAGTCTAATCCCAATTGAATATATAAGCAATGAATGCAAACTGAAATACTAGATAGCTCAAATACTGATATAACTAAGAATGCACAATAATACTAAAACTGAAGGCATTCAATCATGATGCATGACTGACTGAATTATCTGACTAGCAAGTATAAATTATGAGTACTGAAATTAACACATGCTAGGATTTCTGAATTCTGTACGTATGGCTATCCTAGGTTCCCAAGAAAACACGTAATGAATTTTATACAAGCAATACAATCTGAATTGCAATGATTTCATAAGGTTTAGGAACCATAGGTCTAAAGAACTAATTGAAAACTGAAGAACTAGACTGAATCTAGGGACTCAATGGGTGAAAGAGACCCATTGATGAAATTCCACATACCTGGAAGAAGGTTCTATGGTGAAATATTTGGGTTCTTGGGGCTGAGCTTGCAGAAAACCTTTTGCTTGTTCTTGAGAGAAACTATCGCTTCTTTTCTCTATTTTTCTAAGTGTCGTATGATTTTTAGGAGAATGGAAGATTTAGGTAGTTTTGACTTATCAATTAGGCTTAGACTAAGCAAAACAACATAGTTTAGGCCTTAAAAGAGATAGGAAAATTCCAAAAAACCCCTGGAAAAATAAAAGAAATCTGCTAGAAAAATTGCGATGGGTTCCATGGATAGATTCTATGGTCCGTGGATGCTTCCACGACTCGTAGAACCCTGTTGTGGCCTTTTTATCAAGCTACGGGACTGAGATCTCCAGACGAGATTCACGACTCGTGGAATCATCCATGGCTCATGGAACCTGTCCGTGATTCTTGAGGAATTGATAACCTTCGGGTCTGAGATTCACGAGACCATTCCACGACTCATGGATCATTCCATGGTTCGTGGAAACAAGTCGTAATTTCATAGGGACAGTGGAGACTCAGGTCTGAGTTTCACGAGTGGAGTCCATGACTCGTGGACTGTTCCACGGTCTGTGGTTTCACCTCGTGGACTTGACCTCAAAAAGGTTGGCCTCTATTCTGAGTTCCACGAGTCCAGTCCATGACTCATAGACTATTCCACGGCTCGTGGATTTGACTAGAACTTAAAATTTTTTATTTTTCTGATTTTCCTGAGATGGGTCTAGGCCTGGAAGTTCTGGGGTTTTACAAAGGTATATTGGGTCCTCTTGATTGTGCATATACATCAGACTCCACATTTAGCCCACATGTCTTATGTCAGTTAACAGACTCTCCCACAGAACTAGACTCAATAGACATGTACTTGGCCCTTAGTTAAGTTCAGTTTTACTATTTATTTTCAGTATGCCTTTTTCAGGATATTTCTGCATTTTAGATTTTTATGCATCTTATGATTAGGCTATTGTAGTACAGTTCAATTTTTGCACTTAGCATGCCTTTCAGTATAGTTCTTAGTACTTTCAGCATGTCTAGTTATTTTACAATTTTCATATCTCACATGCTTAGTACATTCAAAGTATTGATCGCATACTCTTTGTGTTGTATCCCATCATGATGCAGGTTCAGGTGCTCAGTCTCTGCCTCACAGTTAGTATGATTTAGTGTCACTTCAGTAATTACCATTGGTGAGTCCTCATCATCCGAGTATGAGTTTTCATAACATTTTTCTTTGGTATTTTCAATTTTCCGCATTGAAAGTTAGCTGGGGGCTTGTCCCAGTAACTCATCAGTAGTAGAGGCTTTCATACATAGAGTTGGAAATTCAGCTTATTTCAGATCGAGTTTATCTTTCAGTCTTATATTATTTTAGAACTTTTAGCATTTATCAGAGTTATAATTTTAATCAGTTTAGCTTTCACTCAGTCTTTATTATCTAGAATTCTTAGTGTATGTCATGTCATGGGTTAACTTAGGGTCACTTGTTGTTCTAAGCACCGTGTTATATTTAAGGTATAGGCTCGTGCTGTGACAGTTGTAATAGGAGATTTCAATTCTATACTGGAGGTAGATAATAGGATGACGAGAAGCCTAGTGCAAGATGCTAAATTAAAGACACCGCTGAGTTTATGCAAGACTGTAACATAAAATAGTTGAGATTAATAGGGAGATCCTTTACATGGACTAATAGCCATGTATATAATAATCTAGATAGAGCATTGGTCAATGCAGATTAGATGCATCAATTCTCTCATCTAGAGGCTGTGGTAATGGACCCAGGGTGTTCTGACCAATCCCTTATCTCAATCACGTTTGTGGAGGATAGGCATAGTGGAAGGAGGCCTTTCAAATTCTTTAATGTAATAACTGAGCATACAAATTTCTATAATATAGTTGAGCAAAAATGGTATGGGGTTGGAGCTAGAAACTCAAGGTGCTTAGAAATGAGTTGTTCAGATTACAAATTCAGATGAGAGATATTACACAAGCTCAGGAGCTGTTTAGTTAAGATAGGGAGCTGAAAAAGGATATAGAGAAGTGGAGTTTGATCGGAAAAAATATTACTAAACAGAAGTCCAGAATGCAATGGCTAAAGCTAGAGGATGCAAACACAAAGTACTTTTCTGCTTGTGTTAAAGGAAGACATGCTCAAAATAAAATTAGATCCCTTATGTCTATTGATGGGAAGATGCTACATACAGAGAAACAAGTGGAGGATGAAATACTGAGCTTTTATCAATCATTATTAAGTACTGTTGCTAATGAACTGCCACCTATTGATCCTAGAGTCATGAACATAGGCAAGGTGCTTAACAGGTCACAACAGCTAATGCTCAAACAACAAGTTTCTCCAAAGGAAGTCTAGGAGGATATGAAAGGTATAGATGTAAACAAGGCTCCAGGTTGTGATGGTGCAAATGCATATTTGTTTTCTAAAACCTAGAGGATCATAGGTAAGGGTGGGCATGGTATGGTATGGTATAGTATTTGAAACTTTGGTACGGTAACTTCAGTATTAATTTTTTAAAAATATTATACCATTACCATACCAAATTAATTCGGTATGGTTCGGTATTTTGAAGTTTGGTTTTGATATTTTGTGGTATGGTAAATAGGAAACCATAATTTGTTCAACTTCGACTAATATACTCGTATAATAGAGTATTATGACTTTGAATTTTCAAAAAAAAGTCTCAATTATATTATACTAACATATTTCACGTGTAGAACTGTATATTCAAAAGAAGTACAAATAACCTTTTTTGTTAATCAATTATATTTAAAAGATATTTCAATCAAAATAGAGTAGTCAAAGTTTCAACTCCTAAACATTTAGTTTATACTAATATTAGGTTATATATTTGTTAGTATTTTAATAATATATATATATATATATATATTTATATGTTATTTATGTAACTATATACTTCAGTATGATATTTGGTATTTCGGTATGTTATTTTTAAATACCAAATACCATACCGAATACCAAAAAAATTTAAAATGTATACCATATACCATACCAAATACCATAATATCAAAATCACAGTATCAAAAATTTTGGTATGATATGGTAATTCAGTATATACCATACCATGCCCACCTCTAATCATAGGTGTAGATGTAACAGAGGAAATCATTAATTTCTTTGAAACTGGGAACATGTATAAGCCTATAAATTGCGCTACTATGACTCTAATCCCCAAAGTAAAGAACCCTACCACCATTAAAGAATTTAGACCTATATCTTTTTGCACAATACTCTACAAGATCATATCTTGGATTTTTATTAACAGAAGGCAATCAGTCATGAGCTCCATTATTGATCGTAGTCAAGCTGCATTTGTACCCGACAGTCTGATTACATACAATATCTTACTAAGTCATGAGATGGTTAAAGGCTATAGTAGGAAGAATATATCCCCCAGATGCATGTTGAAGATAGACTTTTAGAAAGCTTATGACCCTGTAGAATGGGGATTCATTGAATAGTTGCTCAGAAGTTTGTTGTTTCCTGATGGCTTTATCAAATGAATTATGTCTTGTATGTTGTCACACCTTGAACTAAGGAAGGCGCGACTGGCACTCGATAACTTATTCGACCGAGTTAGTCAATAAAACATACTAGCTGACTAAACTATGGGCTCAGAAGGTCAGGCAACACAATATTTGAAATACTAAGCCTGAACCATTAAGGTCAGGACCTGAATAATAAGAAGTCATAAAGATAAAGGTAAAAATCCAAAAATAATAAAATATTGGCTAACCGACTGTAACGACTGGGCCCGTCGTACATTAATTTTTCCTAATTTTGTAAATTGGAAAAAATGATTAAAAAATCATTCGGGGTAAGTAGGGTGATGTCATGAAAAAATTCTGATTTTCAAAAATAATCCGGGCTGATGTCACTCTGCTATAGCGGTAATTATTTTGTTATAGCAGAACCGCTGTAGCGGAGGGACAGACCGCTATAGCGAAGCTACGGGAGGCAGTAGCCTGTGACAAGATTTTATTAAAAAGTCACTTCTGCTCAGTTGTAAAACATACGAGAGTTCCTCGAAAAACCCTCTCATGATGCTCCAAAGCTGGGGAATCTTGAGGAGGAGGGGTCATGGCTGAAGGGACGCGGAACAATGGATTCCAGGACCATCATTCAGCTAAGAATGTATTCACGGAGCCAGAAATGCACCGTTGCAGCTGCTTGGCATCCAGGTAGGCTAGGTTTCATGAGTAGTAAGACTTGTTTACTTTCCGTACTTGTTGTATAGTGGAAATAGAGAATCCATGTTTTAGGACTTCGGGTACAGAGTCTGGCAGATTCAGGATTGGTTGTGTTGATTCTAGGATATACAGAGTAAATGGTTGGTCTTGTGATTGTGTTATGTGTTTACATTATACATATTGGTGTGATAACTTGATAGATTAAGGGACTAGTATGTCAGAAAGGTTCGGGGAACAGGGAAAGTGCTTGAGAGTTATGGGAAACGGAAATAGAGAACTCTAGGTGGGGTTTCAGGAATGTTTATGGCCTGAGACTTAGCGGCGGTTTTCCTAAGGTTAGAAAAAAGGAAATTGTGTAGCTGCTTATATGATTATGTAAAAGGGAAATTGCTAGTTACATGTTCTAAAATAAAAAGGGTGAACCAGGGATAGTCTTTGGACGGGATTTGATGGTTCGTTGTTGTACCAAAAAATGGGGTAGGTGATGGCTTACGATTTCTGTGAATATTGTATATTATTGTATTCATATCTAAGTGTCTGTATGAATTACATTGCTTAGGGGAGTTGTGTAGAATGTCTAAGGTTCTTGCTTTACAGTCTGTGATTTGAATGGTGTATTTACTGGTTGGTTTACAAGTTGTTTGTTCATGTATTTGACTGCGGATTGTTGACATTTGGTTGGCTCGGGTACCATGCCTGGTATGGGTATAACAAATGGTTTGCTCGGGTACCATGCCTAGTACGGGAATACTAACGGTTGGCTCGAGTACCACGTCTAGTACAAGTTTACTTTACTGTATATTACATTATGATTCTGGTATTGCATTGACTGATATTGGTTCTGTGAGTGGACCGGGTTGCTTATTGAAATGTGATAATTGTTATTGGTTCCTTTAGTGAACCGGGTTGTTGTCAAATTTTGATGTCAATGGGTGGTTCTTGAGAGGCCAGAAATTTCTGTATAACTGTGGTGTTGGTCTCGAGTTAGGCCGGGTTGATCATTGACACTTAGGTGTTGTTTAGAAGGGATCTCGGGGTGGGTCTGGATAATAGAAAAGGAAGGTTATTCATGTATATATGCTTGCAGGTCATCATCATTAAGTGTGCCTAGATAGTCAGGGATTAATTGTGATTAATGACTAAGGGCCGGTCTCGGTATAGACCGGGGTATCTGTTAACACTGAGGGTGGTTAAGGGGATCCTTGGAGGGTCTAGGTCATGTGCTGTAAATGGAATTAGATGTAACTCTAGTGTTGTCATTAAATGTAGCAAGGGTTGGTAGGTGGATTTCATATGGTGGTTAGACTGGGAGGAAGATTGAGAGTCTGAGGATATGATTCTAGTTTTCGCGAACATATTAGAAGGTTTACTAGAGATCCGTGGAGGTTTGGACCCTGGTGAGTAATGTTACGAGTATAAGTGGTTGAGTTGGGCAGTTAGCTGAGATAAGTCTGAAGGATAGATAGAACAGTTGACTTAGGTAAGGGAAGAGTAGTCCAGGTATGGACATGGACATCGATGAGGTCTAAGGTGACTTGGGAAGTCTAGGGTATAGTTTCTTGGGGAGTATAAGGTTATTGTGACTAGGGAGTCTTGAGAATGAGGGAGTCGACAACAAAAGAATGTTGGAGGATGGGAACCAAGTTATATTAATTTCAGTCATGTATTTACCCATTTTCCCATATGATGGTAGGAGTGGATTTGGGTCGATCGATGATACCTACCAGTACGTGTGTTTGTACTGACTCTACTCTTGCTATACCTTTTTGGTATAGTCTGGTTGCAGGTTGCTAATGTTTCATAGGTTCACGACGATAAGGATCTCCAGCAGCTTCTGTCTTCGAATTCCATGGCGGAAATGTGTCTTTTCCCTCTTGTGTCATCTTGTAGTAGCTCCTGTACCTGTTTAGACTAGATCCTAGGGAGGGTGTTTTAAAAGTATTGTAAAGGTTTTGCGCAAGTTTTATTAGTCTACCTTCTGAACATGTTTTGTAAAAAAAAGATTTCATCAAGTATAAAATGGATTAATTTAATGGGTTACTTTAATGTCCACAAGTTACCTATGAGACAGGTGGTAAGGGTTTGTCATCTAGGTGGTTAAAGTAGGCTCCCGCATGGCCCGGTAGGTTGGGTCGTGACAGATGGTATCAGATCCTAGGTTACCGGTCTCCCAGTACAAGAGCAAAATGTAAAATTTAATCCTACGGGTTGGTGTGTTGACATCCACATCTAATCTTTGGGGAATTATAAGGCATTCTAGGAATTGTCACCCTTCTTTCATTCTTTCGTGCGGTTCGTACTTGCTTGTATGGGTTGAATCCAATTGGTATCTCTTGATTCCAATTGGTATCTCAGCAAGGTAAGGGAGGTCACCGTACTTCATTTACGATAGGACAAGCAAAAGGAATTGGAACCGGGAAGGTTCCAATTGGTATCTGGCCTGAGAGGCTGCGACGAGCATGGACAACCGGTTAATGGTCATCCATGGTACAAGCGAAGGTGAAACTTGTGAATTAAATTGATTGTGATTGATTTGGTGGTGACTTCAAATTGAATTGTTGTGTGTACAAATTTGTGTGACTTAATTGAATTGTGTGTGGATTGTACTTATGTGCATGTGGAGTCTACGGAGAGTCATCGAGTGAAAATTTTTGTGTGCTTAGACTGTGTTAGTCTGTTAAATGTCTTAAGTTGAAGAGGGGTACTTCATGTTAGGAAGGGCTTATCATTGGTTAAGATGATAAGGGATTGGGAACTGTGATTGTAGGAAAGCTTCGGTTTCAGGACAGTCAGAAATTTAGTTGGGAACCATGGGGAAAAGGGAGTCATTAGTGTGTACTGGCTGGAAGGATGATGTTGCCGGGGAACAATTAAATTGTTGTAAATTCCTTGTAAATTTTGGTGTGTTTTATGATATGTTATGCTTGATTTTAATGTGTTCGGTGACAAGAATGGTATTGAGGGTGGTTTAAGACCATGGCGGGACTTACAGGTTGGGGCAGTGGTAACCGGGAAGGGGGATGAGTGCATTAAGCTGGAAATTCAAATTTTCTATACTATTACCGTCGGGACCGCTATAACGGTGAAATGTCCGCTATAGCGGAACCGCTATCACAGAATGACCAACCGCTATAGCGGAGTACAGCGAGGCAGTAAGCCTGCTCTGTTTTTCCCTAATTTTGTTCCTTCCTTGGGACAAGATAAAAACAAGTATCAGCTACGAAACCATAATTGAAAACGAAGAAAAGACAGTGCTATATATATAATATATGCAGGAAAGGAAAAGTAGTGTCTAACACGGGCATCCACGTGCCAAAACAAAAAAGGGGAACGGGGGAATATTGTCTTAAACAAGCCCCAAACGGGGGTAACCCGAACAGTAGTAAATCAGTAATAAGGGGGGGGGGGAGTCCTAGGCCTCATCCTCGCTCAGGAAGGGGAACTCCTGCATGTCCTCGGGCTCGAGGGTGGGGAGCTCCTGACCTGGGGCAGCACAAGAGAATATGACCTTGATGGTCTTACACATCCGGGCAAACATGCGGTCCCGGGAGAGTCTCTTTCTCTTCTCTTCTTCTAACTCCCTTCGGAGTGCTGCAAGTTCCTGAGCGGATGGGTGAGGGGCTGTGCCTCCGGCATTGGGATCCTCCATGAACCTCCGGACAACTGCCAGATTTTCCTCCAGCTGGGCTCTAGAGATCGGGGGCTGGGGCTGGGACTGGGAAGGGGCAGGAGTGTCATCATCCTCATCATCATCGTCGGCCTCCTCCACCGGCTGACTGCTCCTTGCCTCATCCATCTTCCTCTTTTTATTGGATATGTCCTTCACCCGTACAAGGTCAAAGGGCTCGTCCATGGTCACCTTTGAGTCCGTATGGTCCTGAGGCACACCAACTCGCCTGCACAGCTCCGAGACCAGCCCAGGTAGATAGGGGTCCTTCCTGTGACCACCGTAGAATTTCTTCCACTCCAAGATGATTTGCTCCCCCACATTCTTGATAATCCCCTTCATGGGACAAGTGATCACAAAAGCTCGGGCATAGGTCACGTCGGTTTGATTTCCCGACGGACGAATCCTCCGAGATACCAAGTTCAGCCACCTCCTAGCCTCGGAGGAGAAGTAGACACTAGTAATTCCCTCGAGGCTGACACAATACACCTTGTCCTTGAATGCGGGGTCCACTAGAGTATTCCTTAGCCAAGTCATATCCCATGGCCGGGCCTTAGCCATGTATGCCTCATTGGAGACGTGGGGCACCCCTAACACCTCATTAATGGTCCGGGCATCCACGGGAACGTCCACCCCTTGTAGCCGGATGGTAGGATTTGGCTCATTCCAACGGATCGTAGGGAGGATGGCATAGAACTCCTGCACCCAGCTGGTTAGTGCGGGAGGAGGAGCCACTAGCAAAGTGTCCCACCCGAACTCTCGAACCCGGCAGTGGAAATCAACCGCTTTTCCATCTACCCCAGTCATTCGGCAGCCTCTCTCATAGCAGAAGATGAATTTTCGGTAGTCCTTGAACCTCTCCTGACTAGCTTCGTCGGGGAATCGCTCATAGTCATAATCATGCACTTGTTGTTCGGCCATTTATTTTATCCTGCAAGGGTAAGAAGGAGACGGAATTAGAAGAGTAATAGAACACAAAAGGGAGGAAAAATTTCTAAGTGTTGGCTTGGGAAGGACACTGTTTTGCGGCCTTCCTCTATAGCGGATAGTGCGTCCGTCATAGCGAAACTGCTACAGCGGAGGGGTGCCGCTATAGCAGGACCGCCATAGTGGAGCCCAATCGCTATAGCGGTCTTCATCATCCCAGAACTTCAAGGGGTGCATCAATGGCGCCTCTTGGTCCAAAACTCCATTTTTGTCGTCCCAAGTCCAGATCTACCTACCCAAGGTGCCCCATTACTAGTTTCTATAAAACTTTGGGCATTATAACCCCTATAAATCGCCCTAATCACTACTTTTGTTCAAGAACAACCCTTCACTTTCCCACCCATTTTTGGCCCATTTTGGGCCAACAATAGCATAATCCTTACGCCCAGAACGCCTTGGACACATTGTAAACGTAAGGAAAGCATCCATGCTTTGGGAATCTGACAAAAATCCCACCAAAAAGTTCAAGTTCAAATCCACTTCAATATACTACAAGCTCCTAGTTTTCTACCACATTCATGTACAAAATCATGCAAGAGAGTAAGAGAAGGAGGGATTACGATTATTACCTGGAAGTTCCGACGATGGGAGTGGGATGATCGGGAAAGAGAGTAGAGTTTTTGAAAGGAGTGTGTGGAGAATGAGGGGAGAAATTTGTTTCTCCCCAATTTCATTCTGTTGCCAACCGCTATAGCGGTCGGCTGTCCGCTATAGCAGGACCGCTATAGTGGTGTAATATCCGCCACAACGGATGGTTCAGTCAGTTATCGGTAAGGGAAAGTTCTCCCGGGTATTTCCATATTCGTCCATCCCTACATGATACGAGGCCCCGAATTTCTTGGATGCTCAGAGTCGGGACACGTGTAATTATCCTTGTGAAACTCGTGAATTCTTCGTCGGGATGAGGCAAGGATAAATCTTTCCTTGGGGCGGTAAGAGTCCCGGGTTAGTTTCTCTCCTCTGGTCTTATTCGGGATCGTTCGGGGATGAATGAGCGGTAAATTGGTATCTGTTGTAACGACCAGTCCCGTCGTTACATTTATTTTTCCTGATTTCATAAATTGGGAAAAATGGTTAAAAATTCATTCAAGGTAAGTAGGGTGACGTCATGGAAAAATTCTGGTTTTCGAAAATAATCCGGGCTGATGTCACTCTGCTATAGCGGTAATTATTCTGCTATAGTGGAATCACTGTAGCGGAGGGACAGACCGTTATAGCGGAGCTATGGGAGGCAGTAGCCTGTGATGGGATTTTATTAAAAAGTCTCTTCTCCTCAGTTGGAAAACATACGAGGGTTCCTCCAAAAACTCTCTCATACTGCTTTAAGGCTGGGGAATCTTGAGGAGGAGGGGTCATGGCTGAAAGGACGCGGAACAATGGATTCCAGGACCATCGTTCAGCCGTGAACACATTCACGGAGCCAGAAATGCACTGTTGCAGCTGCTTGGCGTCCAGGTAGGCTAGTTTTCATGAGTAGTAAGACCTGTTTACTTTCTGTACTTGTTGTATAGTGGAAACGGAGAATCCATGTTTTAGGCCTCCGGGTACGAAGTCTGGCAGATTCGAGATTGGTTGTGTTGATTCTAGGATGTACGGAGTAAATGGCTGGTCTTGTGATTGTGTTATGTGCTTACATTATACATATTGGTGTGATAACTTGATAGATTAAGGGACTAGTATGTCAGAAAGGTTCGGGGAACCGGGGAAGTGCTTAGGAGTTATGGGAAACGAAAATAGAGAACTCCTAGGTGGGGTTTCAGGAATGTTTATGGCCTGAGACTTAGCGGCGGTCTTTCTAAGGTTAGGAAAAAGGAAATTGTGTAGCTGCTTATATGATTATGTCAAAGGGAAATCGCTCGTTACATGTTCTAAAATAAAAAGGGTGAACCAGGGATAGTTTTCGAACGAGATTTGATGGTTCGTTGTTGTACCCAAAAATGGGGTAGGTGATGGCTTACGATTTTTGTGAATGTTGTATATTCTTGTACTCATATCTAAGTGTTTGTATGAATTACATTACGTAGGGGAGTTGTGTAGAATGTCTAAGGTTCTTTCTTTACAGTCTGTGATTTGAACGGTGTATTTGCTGGTTGGTTTACATGTTGTTTGTTTATCTATTTTACTGTGGATTATTGACATTCGGTTGGCTTGGGTACCACGCCTGGTACGGGTATAACAAATGGTTGGCTCGGGTACCACGCCTGGTACGGGGATACTAACGGTTGGCTCGGGTACCACGCCTGGTATGGGTTTACTTTATTGCATATTGCATTGTGATTATGGTATTGCATTGACTGATATTGGTTCCGTGAGTGGACCGAGTTGGTTATTGAAATGTGATAATTATTATTGGTTCCTTGAGTGAACCGGGCTGTTGTGGAATTGTGATGTCAATGGGTGGTCCTTGAGGGGCTGGGAATTTCTTTATAACTGTGGTGTTGGTCTCGAGTTAGGCCGGGTTGATCATTGACACTTAGGTGTTATTTAGAAGGGATCCCGGGGTGGGTCTGGATAATAGAAAGGGGAGGTTATTTATGTATATATGCTTGCAGGTCATCGTCATTAAGTGTGCCTAGATGGTCGGGGATTAATTGTGATTAATGACTAAGGGTCGGTCTCGGTATAAATCGGGTAGCTGTTAACATTGAGGGTGGTTAAGGGGATCCTTGGAGGGTCCGGGTCATGTGTTGTAAAGGGAATTAGATGTAACTCTAGTGTTGTCATTAAATGTAGCAAGGGTTGGTAGGTGGATTTCACATGGTGGTTAGACTGGGAGGAAGACTGAGAGTCTGGGGTTGTGGTTCTAGATGTCGCGAACATATTAGATGGTTTACTGGAGATACGTGGAAGGTTGGACCCTGGTGAGTAATGTTACGAGTATAAGTGGTTGAGTTGGGCAGTTATCCGGGCTAAGTCTGAAGCATAGATAGAACAGTTGACTTAGGTAAGAGAAGGGTAGTCCAGGTATGGACATGGACATCGGTGAAGGGTAAGGTGACTTGGGAAGTCTAGGGTATTGTTACTTAGGGAGTCTAAGGTTGTTCTGACTAGGGAGTCTTGAGAATGAGGGAGTCGGCAGCGGAAGAACGTTGGAGGATGGGAACCAAGTTATATTAATTTCAGTCATGTATTTCCCTGTTTTCTCATATGATGGTAGGAGTGGATTCGGGTCGACCGATGATGCCTATCAGTACGTGTGTTTGTACTGACTCTACTCTTGCTATACCTTTTTGGTATAGTCTGGTTGCAGGTTGGTGATGTTTCATAGGTTCACGGCGATAAGGATATCCAACAGCTTCTGTCTTCGAATTCCATGGCGGAAGTTGTGTCTTTTCCCTCTTGTGTAATCTTATAGTAGCTCTTGTACCTATTTAGAATAGATCCTAGGGAGAATGTTTTAAAAGTGTTGTAAAGGTTTTCCACAAGTTTTTATTAGTCTACCTTCTGAACATGTTTTGTAAAAAGGGATTTCCTCAGGTATAAAATGGATTAATTTAATGGGTTACTTTAATTTTCGTAAGTTACCTGTGAGACGGGTGGTAAGGGTTCGTCTATCTAGGTGGTTAGAGTAGGCTCCCGCACGGCCCGGTAGGTTGGGTCGTAACACCGACGAGGCCACAACTAAAGACATGCATATATACATTTATATACATGCCAAGCCTATAGGGATAGAGACTGGAAGCTGTAAAAAGAAACCCAGAATACTATGTCCACAATAGCCTCTGAGAGTGTCATAAGCACTAGACGAAAAAAGACCCCTACTATACCCAAACTGTATAACAAAAGTAAACATCCTCTGATAGCCCCAGGAAGAGGTGGAGCTTACCAACTCATAGTTGAATTCTGAATCCTAGCAGATGAGTTTATCAGAATCCCTACATGCACGAAACAAAAATGCAGTATCCCTAGGAAATGGGATTTCAGTATGAATAAAAGTGTACTGGTATATTAGGCAAAAAGTAAAATCATAAATAGCTACTGTAAAAAAGGGTAATAGAAATACCACCTGAAACTAAAACTCTGATAACCTTCATGACCAATATCTGACCTCGTAATAATTAAATATGCATTGTATGATCGTGTAATCATGTGTCGTTAATCACATACATATATATAGATACAAATGTATGTCATACCAAACCAAATGCTAGCAATGGTGGTGTCTTCTGGTAGCTAACTGGCATCATATTTACCAACTTGTGGCCATCTGTGTCTCGTACATATTAATATAGGCAATAGGCCTCATACCTCCCGATTATAGCTCGGGAGTGGAATGCATAGCATGTCATGTCATGGATTCATAATGCATGTATGTCATCATAATTATGTTTCCAATCATGTCTCGTGGGTACTCTTTATTCTCATAATTTCGTAAGCACTTTCATATAATATGTAAATGCCTCGTAGAACCTCATATATTTTTAGAATAAACTTTTAGCTCGACTTTAGAAAGGTAACTTAAACATGTAGATTTTCATAAAGATCTTAAGGTGCTTCACTTATTTTCTATGTATGTTTTTATCACGACCTAAATCCGCCGTGAGTGGTACCAACATTAAACCTCAGGTGGGAGAACCAACTAACGAGACAACTAAAGTAATACTCATTAATTTAACCAATGATTCATATCTTTCAACAAAAATAAGAACAATCTTGAGGAAATGAAACACCCCTAGAATCTGAAAGTTATTGTACCAAAACTCTATTAACTATCTGAAAGAAGAGGATGCAACCCTAAAATAAAATAATGTCTAAGTCCAAAACAATGAACAACTCATGGTAGATCGGAAGATGCAGCTCACCCTTGAGTTCGGATATCGTGTGACTCACAACTGAGGTCTCGAAGCAGTTGCCGGAATATGCCCTGTATTCAACAAAAAAAGAGTATATGTAGTATCAATACACAAGAACAACGGTGTACTGGTAGGATCATCAGCTAACCCAAAATGAGAAATATGAACATATAACTATAACATAGTACAACAAAGAAACCATGGTTCACTATTATGCAACTTTAATCCAAGTTCATAATCACTTAACCTGTAACAAGTACAACATGAAATTTAGTCAATATGAGTCAACAAGAATAACAAATCAAGTCAACTATGAACACCAATAAGACTCCAAGTCAACTATCCTAACCCAACAATGATACAAGTCATCTCCTAACTACACAAGTAATAGACAACATAGAATTATATCATATCTTGCAAGTAACCGAGACAACCCAAGGATCCTTCCTAGTTTACATCAAAAAACCACCTTTAGAATTTAAGCACACCAACCCGGTTCACTCAAGGAACCAACATATACCTCAGGTAAAACAGTTAAGCCCGGTTCACTCAAGGAACCAATATAATAATGAAACATTTAAGCCCGACTCACTCAAGGAACCAATATAACGATGAAACACATATCCCCGGTCCACTCAAGGAACCATCACACTCACCAATTACCTATACACATATGCTAAGGGTTTTATGATCGCCCACTAGCCATGATCTACAGAGGACGAGTTCTTGTCCATGTACCAAAATCCCAGACATCAAGTGTCTGCCAACCATATACCAACCAATCCTGTGGAGATGTCAAACTACTGGTACATTCCACAATAATGACAGATATAAATATAATCACAACCACAATGATAATAGAACAACACTAGTAAGAACCAACAAGCTTTCAAATAGACTCATTGCATGTGATTAACACTTATGATATCAAACAGTCATTCACTTTTTCCTGCACATGATTAACATTTACGATATCAATCAGTCATTCACTTTTCCCTGAACATGTATTGTGCAGGAAATACTAAGGAACAGTTAGCATGAACACATAACACAAATTGGATTTTCAACTACAATAAACCATCACCTACCTCAATTCAAGCCTGAAATGCTCTACCAAACTTGAGCTTTCTCTTTTCTTGCAATCTCTACTTGATTGTGGTATAAAATAGGAATGTAAACACAAAACCAACTAATAACCTATAACATCGTGGATTACAGCCTAATCTCAAACCCCAAGGACAAGTTCATGATCATTCCACCCACCCTAGGGCTTTTCCATTGATAATTCAGCTTAAAACTACTAATTTCATGGTTACCCTAGTGAATTATGGTCATGCAATCGTAAATAAACAACCTTTAATCTAAATCCCAAGGTTTTACACCCCATTATCACCCCTTGCACCAGAATTTTCAGCTAGCTTAAGTTAAACCCTCTTCAAGACCTGTAAACTAGTGATTTTAAGAAGTAGAAATTGAAACATTAGTTAGTGGGGATAAATAACTTCCCTTTACAAATATATCTGGTGAAAAATGGGTAGAAATCGCCCCAAATTGCCTCAGCCTTCCCCAAAACATGTTTTAGAAATAATGAATGTTTTTAGGGAAGTTTCTGCATTAACAACGATTTAACCCACTATAGCGACCCAGTGCCACTATAGTGGCACGGCCGTAGAGGAAGCCTCTCGCTATAGAGGGATTGACCGCCTTTGACACCCTCTATAGCGAGAATTATTCCGCTATAGCAACAGCCCTATAGTGGCCTGCCACACGCTATAGCAGGTGTGGCAAGGAAGAAACTCGAGATTTTTCCCAATTTTGCCTTTTTGCAATGCACCCTCAAACTATGACATCTTAGACTAACCCTTTTATGTCAGGTTTGATATCGGGAGTTCTACTTACCCGAATTCACTTACGAAAAGTCCTACAGATTCTTTATCGCCTTAGCTATCATAAAAATAAGCTAAACTTTATTACTTTTATTCAATCCCTTATAGGATTGACCTAGACCATACCTTGCTCGGATTTCATCTAAGACTAGCCTATCCTGAAATTTTTAACTTCCAATTCCAGAAAATTCTAACCCTGATTCTTGCATGATTAGCTCACCTATAATGACGAAAAGGGTTGTTATAGTTTCTTTAATAGTTTGTAAAGGAAAGTATTTCAAAAACTATGTCTTTTTAGTAGTTTAAATACACAAGTTACATTTGAGAGTTTTGAAAATCAATGTATTATTTTAAAATATTTTGAAATACACTTTAGCGAGAAAGAAGGATTGGTTGCAAATTCTTAATGTTCATTCATAATCATTTTAAGTCACAACACCCAAAGAAGGATAAGAATTCATACATATGAACATATAGTCAAGGAGGTTGATAAAATGACATATAGATGCCAAATACCCTATATAATTGAACGAGTAGAATATCAACATAATAGAATCACAAAAATACTTCAATTGCGATCCCAATACTTTTTACAGAAAGTCTTTTTAGAATAAAATAGTAAAATGTTGCATTTGATAATTTAAGAATTCTCCTAAAATTCGTGCTTAAAGGAAGGATGAAACTTAGCCTTAACATACCTTTCCAACGAACGTCCGAACTCCCGTAGTTCCTTTATGAAAGTTGTTCCTTAAGTCCTAAGATTCACAAACACTATATATATGTAGCTTATGCGAACCTATATACAGTTTATAATTAAGCTTAAATTAGCAGATTTTCCATAGGATCATAACCGGATGAATCGTCCGTAGAACTTCAAAAAAATGATCATAAAAGAGCCTCGAGATGGTTACCTTAGAAAACCAAGTGTAAAGCTTGAAGAACCACCAAGAACTACAAAGTTCCATATTCTGAAACTAGATCCAAACGTGGCTAATCAAAGGGGAAAATGATTTTCATACTTAGAGATCGCATTTCTAGGTACAAGTGCAAACTTTAGTAATAGGAATCACTAAAAACGCAGCTTGATCACTCAAGAACTCTCTTGGAACCCTCTCTTATGTTTGCTCTCTATTTTAGAACCGTTTTGAAATTTTTTAATGACTTAAAACGTCAATATGCAGCCTTATACTAATTATTGACCCAACCCGGTTCACGATCCAATTTCAGCCCAGATATTCCGCGGTAAAACAGTCATAACTCTTTACTCTGATATCGATTTGACGTGAGATTTTATGTATTGGAAATTAAAATCGTAGACCTTCGATTTGGTTGGTGGGGGGCTTCTTACTCTATATATATTGGGAGAAAAGCTCCGAGACGTTTGACCCAAATTTCAGAAATTTTATTAAAGAAACTTACTATAACTTTTCCCGATTTTTATTTTACAACTTGTTTAACTTCAAAACTTAGCATATGACCATTGTACAATTATAATACCGCATAACACATCTTTCTTAGCATATTAGACACTCTTAGTCTTACCCCGAAGGTACGATTTAATTTAAACCTTCAGAATGGGCGAGGCATTTCCTTAACTCGAACTTTTTTTTAAACCTTTAGAACACGCGAGGTGTTACACGAGGTATTTTCTTAACTCGAACTTTTGTTTAAGGGATTTCTTTGACCTAAAACTTTAGTTTAATTCTTTGATATTAACACCCATTTGCAGCCTTATTCTCCCAACGTGCTACACCAAGTCATATACACCTCATACACTCATGTCACACTATGTATATTATGCAAAAAAAAAATACAGGGTCTCACATTCTCCCTCCTTAAGAACATTCATCCGGGAATGAATCAAAGCAATTCCTTGGTTGCATTTATTTGCCGCTAATATATTAGTTGCGAGGCTATATTTGTTACGTTCACAAATCTTAAATTCAATTCTGAAAATTATAACTGCAAGGCTTCGTATAGCTATCTCGCGACAAGACATATAAATTACACTTTTCAAGTTATTTAAAATCCAATTGAGTTGCTATAGAAGAATAATTGTCAATTATTGAAATGCGACTCACCTTAAGTCATAAATAGCTAGGGGTACTTCTTTCTCATTTCCTTCTCGGCTTCCCAAGTCATCTCCTTGACGTTGTTATTTTGCCATAAAACTTTCACAAAACCACTTCTTTTGTCCGAAGTTTTCTTACTTGCCGGGCTAAAATAGCCATTGGTACCACATAAGACAAGTCTTCAGTGACACGAATATCCTCAACGAGCATAATACACAAAGGATCTCTAATGCACTTCCACAATATAGATACATGAAACACAGGATGGACCTCATTTAATTCTGAAGGCAAATCAAGCTCGTACGCCACTCTGCCGATCCTTCAAATAATCTTATATGGCTCGACATACCTGGAACTGAACTTTCTTTTCTTTCCAAATTGCATGACGCCCTTCATAGGCGATACTTTCAGGAAAACCCAATCTTCTACAACAAACTCTAATAGTCTCGCTGTCAAACATCTGCATAAGACTTCTGCTGACTCTGTATTGTCTGCAAATGATCTCTTACTCTGCTTCTCCAATCTCAAACCAATCAATTGGTGACCTGCACTTTCACCCATATAGTGCTTCACGAGGAGCCATTGAATACTAGCTTAGAAGCTGTTATTATAAGCGAACTCAATAAGGGGTAGATGATCATCCCAACTTTTTTTAAAATCCAGCACACAGGGACGTAGCATATCCTCGATGATTTGAATAGTACACTCAGCCTATCTGTCAGTCTGTGGATAAAAGGCGGTGCTAAGATTTACCTGAGTGCCTAGACCCTTTAATGTTCTTTCATGGTCTAACTTTTCCTAGAAGAATTTTGTTACTCTTCTTCTCATTTAGATCTAATCTTATTAGTTTCATTCCCCATTTTGACACAGTGCTCAAATTCTTGGATTTTCTGGCAATTTTTACAAGGTATGTGTTTTCATTCTAATCTGTTTTCCTCCTATTTATTAATTTACGTATTTCTCTATTTTGTTTCTTACATAGATTATAGAGATGTGGGTTGTTACATTTAATTTATTTATACTTTTTCTTTTATTCCCTCCATGGATCTTAATATCAGGATTTTTTTTAGATATTATAATGTATTTTGTTTGATTTGCACGGAACAAATTTCTCCTGCTTGTCAAGCATCAGCAGTAAGGTCGATTTATCGGGTGAGAATAATACTCCTCCTACATCCTAGCTCTAAATTTTGATGTTTATTGGTATTTTCCTTGTAGTATTAGATAGTTCTTTTGATGCTTTGTTTCGTACAACTTGTGGCTCCATATCACTTTCACAAGGAGTGAAAGTTGGGACTTTGCAAGTAGCACCCAACATATATTTTGAAATCTGGGTGCCGTTAATAGTATAGGTACGTTCTAGTGTGTGTATATATATATAAAAAACACAAATATATAACACAAATATATATGCACAAATTTCCAGCTAAAGTTTGTGGGTGTCATGGCACCTTCATAGGTTCGCCTCTGAACTTAATATTGAGCTTGGTCACATTACATCATGAGTTAAAGGGTTTTAGCCTTTAGGTGATGATGCTTTGTGCATTTTCTCGTGTATTATACAAATCCTCCGCCATGATCATGGTCATGTTTTGGATATGGCTATTGCTAGTCAATAAATTTCAAACAGGGTATATTTGACTTTTTAGCTATTTACTTATACATGTTATCCTGCAACTGAACAATCGCGTTGCATACCACATTCAATTTTCTCTTTATTTGGCTCTAATATCATTTATCTCTTTCTTCGTCTTAGATCTTGAGTATTTTTTTCTCTCAGCTCTTTCATCTCTCTTTTCACTATAAACTGCTAATTTCATTCATCTATTTTCTATTATACAGGGTCCAGCTTCAACTCTCTTCACATACGCCTCCAATTATTGAGTTTTAGTTCAGATTGGTATATTCTTATGTCTTTGAATCTGTCAGTAGCTCCAGTATCAGAATTCAAGAGCCAAAAATGGAGTTTGTGAGAATAAGAAGGGGTCTGAAAGAAGAGAAATGCAGGGAATATGCTGATGTATAGGGTTCTGAAAGAAGAGAAATGCAGGTAATATGCTAATGTTATCATTTTGTTATGGCCTGTAAGCATTTCATTGCCTTGATTTCACCAGATTTAAAACTTTTGGAATAATAGTTCTCCAAGAAGATCCTTTTGGCGTAATGCTACTTTCTACAAAGAGCATTAGAAATAATAGATGTTGGGATAGAGAACCCCATTCCCTCGAACCAGACATAGAAACAGCCTAGCTATAGCATAAGCAGTTGATTTGCTAATTTTCAAATTAGAGAAATGGACACTAATTGAAAACCCTTCATCAGTTTCTTATAATAATAAACAAGACAATCAAACACAAGGGACTTTAGTTTAGGGAAAAGGTTCATTTTTTGTTTAACTATCAGCTTTCACTTCATTTTGCCTTACGTTAAAAGTTGAATGACAATAACCAATCCAATATAGTCTTCTCGTTACTCTTTCCTATCATGTACATATGGTTTTGATATGAGCAATAATCTGAGTAAATATAACAAGAATTAGTTTCCTTTGAATAAGTTCTCTAGAACAATGGAAATAGTGTTATAGCAGATTAACCAGAAGTAGTCCAGATGAGATGTGAGCAAATGAGGTTATGGAAGTTAGTGAACTCCTTAAACTAGGGACATTCAGTCTTAGAATGTACAGTAGCATACACTTCTGCACATTAGTACTTACTACAAACTTTGTACATCTGATCATATTGATGCTAACTTCCTCTTTATGCAGGAAAGAATTTCGGTATAATCATTTTTTCTAGAATGACCAGACAAGAAATGTCTTAAATTCAGTCAAAGAATTTGAACACAAACACTATCCTAATCTCAATTTCGGTGAAGGTCATCTACCATTTTCACAAGGTTGTAGAAGAAAACTTCAGTGCAATCACAATATACTATAAATACTGAAGGGCTATATTTAGCAGTAAAGAGAATGAATAGAAGTTTTCCCCAAGTCGTTAACCTTTCGAAGGAGATACTAATTCTACCCTTGTGGTTGTTCAAAATCATGTTAAAGATCATTAAACAAATAGTATAGAGTTAGGCTTTACATAATCTACAGAATGCTAGCTTCTTGATGACTATTTTGCATTGTGATATGCTGATGTATTCCTTATGAAGGAGGTGATATACTAATGTATTTATGTTGTGTTTTTATATGTTTCATGTATTTTTGCACTGTCCCCTTCGTTCTTCTCATATTTCATAATTTTCCTTGCTGCAGGTTAGGCTTCTTCCTACATACAGACAATTGCAGGTTCCTAAGAAGGAAATATATATTATGTGGATGAAGAAAATGCCGACAACATAGATATTTCAACATCAAAGTATGTGTAATAAATATAACATGTTGCAGATTTTATTTTTTAAAAATAATATCATAATTTTCTTCGGAGAATGATTCTACTTTATGATCGTATTACAATTGTTCTCTTCTTCAATATATAATTGGTAAGTACTAATCTTCAGACTTGCAATTTAGAACTGAATTCTACAATTTGACATTCCTACAAGCGCATTTTGATGAGGCATGGAGCCAGGTAGGCTTAGGGATTTCATGCATACTTCCTTTAACGGAAAATTACACTATTTATACATGGTTGTTGAACCCTTTTTAGTTTTTTCGTGTGTATACTTTTCATATATTGAACCCTCTTAATGAAAATTTCAACTCCACTAATTTTGATAACCATTAAAGCTGCTAAAAGGCAGGTGTTCAAGCATTTTTTGGATGATAGACAAATGACATGAAAATTTGAAATCATGCCTTCTTACAAGGGATGAATACTTGCAAATGAGATACGTCATGATATAAAGAAAGAAATATTCATAGAATTGTTAATGTCGAAGTTCCAGAATTCAGACTTGTAAAATCAAGATCTCTTGGCTATAATTAGTAGTTAGATAAAAGATAAATTGAGTACTTTTACAGGTGTCTTAATTTGGATACTTTTACCGATGTCTTAATGTTTGTATATGTGGTGTTATTTATGTAAATGGTACACGACAACTAGAATGTTGTGTTATCTATAATTGGATCTGTAATAAACTTGTATACATTAACCGATTTTTAGCATATGAAATTTTATATTTAAATAAGGTAAATCAAAGATGATAATATTCACCTTCACAATATTGGACCCGTGTTGGCACTGACATCACTACCTAATATATATATATAGTGAGCTATCCGTTGAAATTAAAAACTTTGAGAATGCCATCCTTGACAGATGGTATCTAAACTTATCTTGCCAAAATACCTATATACATAATAAAACACATTTAATACAACAAATAGCTAGACTATAAATTAATTATTATATCATCAGCAAAGTAATATACAATTGGAAAAAATTTCATGTCTTATTTAGGATTTCTAATAAATTATGTAAAATATGCTATGAATAAACATGATTTTTAGGAGATCTATTAAAGCATAATACAGTAGGAATGAATATAGTGGATGATCATTCAAATTTCAAACTATGATTTACTTAACATGAAAATCATATATTTTCAAAAATATATAAAATTACTCATGCTTCAAAATGATTAAAACTTGAAGATTTATAAGATGAAGAAGTGATTAAAGATTAATAATTTCATTTCCACTATAGAGTGAAAGAAAGAGATGGATGAGAGCTTACTAATTTACTGGAGGAGCTTGAATGTACTGACCCTTCATCTTTCTCTTTTTTTGATATCCAAGTGAGGGTTTATACAAATAGAGAGAGTTTGGTGGAGGCGAAAAAGTGATGAGGATGGACTTTATTTAATGGGGTAACATTAGGATTAGGCTATATGTAATATTTTAATGAAATATCTGCATATCTAGACTTCTAATTATTTATATTACAATATCTATAAACCATAATAAGTAATGCAATCTAGACACGCCTGAATATTCTATAATGAGTAAGACATCTAGAAAATATTTTTCTTACTCAAAGTTTTAATTTGAATCAAATATTTTTAAACACACACGGTATTAATAAAACTCTTAATTTTAGGCTCATAAGCCTTCGACATGAGACGCTGGACAACCTTAAACACTCAGAATGTTACATCCTTTCCCCCGTAAGAACATTCATCTTCGTATGTGCAATAGAGTGCACAAGTATAGCTAGGAACTCCTCGACTATCCAACAGAACCTCCCCTATACACTTTACTATGCCAAACTTGCAAACAACCCAGAAAACAAGCTAGATGCCTCACAAGACCACTAGACACACGGCTGACGATGACACAAACTCATAACAAGAATTGAAAATTACCTCAAACACAAACAATCCCATCCTCGGGAGCGCTATAACACCACGAATCAGGATCAACAACTCCAAAAGGTCTGTTGAGGTCTGAGAATCGCGAATCTCTATCGCACAATTTCGATAACCCAACTTTTAGGACTCAGCTTTACTGCACAATCTAGCAGATGAAAGAATGGTAACCAATCCTAAATGTCATGTAGCCTCCTGATTATAAGTGTGATGCACAACACACCCATAAGCAACAATCTACTAGACACAGCTTGTTGACTCCCTAGAACACGATGTTACTCTGATACCAAGTTTGTCACGCCTCAAACCCGAGAGGTGCAATTGGCACCTAATGCCTCACTTGACCAAACAAACCAACTAAAATGAAACCAACAACACATACTAGCCATCTAGGCCAATCCAAACGAAATGCAATGAAACGCAACAGAAAAAAGTTTGAATATAACAAAAGTACAATACAAGGCCATATAGGCCACTATTTGAAAAACACAACTAACAACAAGGCCAACAAGGCCACCATTGACTTACAAGATCCACAACAAATATCTACAAGCCTCTAAGATGAGGAACCGCTAACAACTAGTTGAGATAGTTGTTGACACTCAATTTTTACCCTCCACATTCGTAATTAATTTCGAGCTTCTACCCTTTTTAAGCAATTTTGGAGTAATTAAAAGATTTTAAGGGTTTTAAATTAATTTAAAGGTAATTTAGTAATTTTAGGTAAAATATGTATACTCTATATTTGATTATACAATGGTATATAAATTTTACTTAAAGAAATATTTTTGAAATTGTTTTGAATAAAATCTTGTTTAAAGTTTGAAACATACTCCATTCTCCTCAAAATTGACTTAAAAATCAAGAAATAAATATATACGTATTTATTTTATTTGATTATGTTTTAACAAGGTAATTATTTGTTTGTTAATATAATTATTCTTGATTGCTAAATATAGAAAGGTCATTTTATTAATTAAGGATATAATTCATCTTATTTCAATTTTGTCCTAATATCCCTAAAATTAATCAATTCGGCCATGTTTTAAATCCAATTGGTCATCTCCTAAATTAAATCTTGCCACATTTGCAAAGAAATGTGGCCAAATCCGTAACCCATTTCATTCCTCTCATGTTCAGGCCAATTTTGGCCCAAAGAATTAACTCCCTCAGCCCAAATCTCACCCCATACCCGAGCCCATTTCCCCATTTCCCCATTTCCCCATTTCCCCTTTTACTCCAACAACATATACACCCACACATATATTCATAATACACCTATATATATATTATTCCCCCTCAAATCCCCTCACGTACACCTCACGCTACATTATTCCCCTCAAAATGAATGCAACGTACTATTCAACACGTCCAGTACACATCACCACATCCTCTTCTTCATTCACAACGATGACAAAATCCAGTACAACTCCATCAACCAGCTCACCAAACGACAGCCATCAGCGGCTTCAAAAGACTCCAAAAACCCCAAAATCATCAACCCTCCGTTAATTTCCCTTCAACTTCGTTTGATTGTACGAAGTAGTGAGCTGTCCGGGTTCTAGAAGAACCCAGAAGCTCCACAGATGGCACCTCAACGTTAACCTTCCATAAATTGCGGCGGATTGTCCTTTATATCATTGGCATATGATTGAAATCGTACCCCCAGGTACGAACGTGGCATCATCAAGAGGTTTTGGGTTTTTGATTTTCAAATTTCCTCAAAATTCTATCCGAAATCCCCAAATATTTCCCCCCTTTTCCTCATCCGTTGAGAGTCCCTAAATCCCCCTACATAAACCTCCATTCTCCACTGTTGAGAGGCGGTTTTTTGGGTAGCAAAATCTTGGAGAGTCTTTTTCTTTGATTTTGGGGAAACCTGGAAAATCAAGGTCAATTCAAAGTAGAAATTATATTGTTCTTGAGTATTTTGTGGTCTGTTTTATCTTGCCATTTGAATACGAAGAAGTTTCAAGTTCTTGGCTCATCGGGAAGTCGATAGAAAATCTTGACTAGTCGTCTCAGCTTTGCTGCCCGAAAAAAGGTAAAATCACTCTCTTTACTTTATTATTTTACTCAGTTTCATATGTGTATTGGTTTGATGTGGTTGGTTTATTAGCATTCAGTTTCTGTTTGCAGCTTGGCTGGTTGGTGTTAATTTGTTTGATAGAGGAAAAGTGGGTTGAGCTTCGGGGAATAGTGGAGCTAGGGAGAAGCTTTGAACTCAATGGTTTGGCTTGTCCCAAAGAGCTCCTAAAGACCTGAAGTTTCCTGTTTCCTCTCAATTTGTATGTCTGAGATTGAATAGATAATATATTCGTTGTCTTGTGTGGTATAGCAAATTCTCTGATAAATTTGTTTAAATGTGATTTCTCGACTGGACTTCCTTCGTATCATTTGAAGTAATAAAAAAGGGTAGTAGCCTAATCAACTTTCAAGGATTCCCTTAGTGTAAGATTGCATTTAGATTAATAGCCTTAAACCATGCTAGATTTCTCTTAAAGTCCTTTGCTTAGCTTATGACATTAGAAGATTTTTTGAAGGAACGAGTGAATGCCTCTTGTTGTTTCATTCTCATCTCTATGGAAAGAACCTATGAGTTTTCTAATGAACTGTATGTCTATATTGTGTTAAGATTTCTATAGTCCAGTGGTAACCTATGAGTTTTCTATTGAACTGTATGTCTATATTGTGTTAAGATTTCTATAGTCCAGTGGTCATTTTAGCACGTAAAATCAATGTCCTTTTGGCACCAAGCATGAACCAACGTGTTGTTTTCTTTCATGCTTCAAATGGTATGGAGATAAGAGGCAAAAACTTGTCAAAACCAGCATTCTCTTGATAACGACGTATTAAGTAAATCACAACTACCTATGTTTTTTCTTTGATAGCTTGGTTCCCTTTGGGGGTCACCTTCTAGTTTTTCCCTGGTTCCCTTTGGGGGTCACCTTCTAGTTTTTCCAAGGAAAAGAGCCATTTAGAAAACATTCGATTTGTGGAGGAGCAGACCGCCAAAGCCAAAGAAAGTATTGCCATGATTGATCAGATACTAGGAAAGCCCAAGACCGAATCAAACTTTGATCTGGAACTCGAAGAAATTCTCCTGGAATTTAGGGACATTACTAGAGGGTTGGGGAAGATCAACAAAGGAAAAGAGAGAGTAATTGAAGGATCTGAAGAAGATGAGCAAGTGCTCATGAGGTCCGCTCTGAACAAGAACATTTATGGAAATTCTGGGAAGAATGCTGAAAAAATTCAACTCCCTGACAGAGGAATCAACCGTTGGACCAGGGTAAAGAGTGATGTTGTGTGGCCTACCTGATTCAGGCGATGAGGAAAGCCTATCACTCTCAAAGTTCACTTCCGAGAGTATGCCAAAAATCCAAAAGTGATCCTCTGTTCAGAAATCTATGAAACTTTGAAAGCTATGGGGGTTTTTCATCCCTACCAATCTGAGGGATTCGAGTGTCACCCTCAAAATTAACACAAGGAGTGTGACTATCATCTACATTGAAGAGGGAATACCACTGATTAATGCAATGCCTTGAGAGCTAAAGTTTATCACATGATTACCAGTGGCCAGATAAGCCACCTGTGGGGTCCCAGAATTATCCTCGCATGCGAACAAGTTAGTTCTGGCATGCCAATCACCGAGGATGTGACAATTCACTATTACGACTTCATAGTCTTTCAGGAAACCTACTATGAGATCTATGCTAAGTTGGTTCAGGCCAAGATTCTGGAGCCAGTGGAGAGAAAGCCAGGTAAGATGTCTAGGGCTTGGCGCCAAGGAAAGGAGATTTGTCTCTATCACGCAGGGATAGGGGGCCATGACATCGAGACTTGCTGCCACTTTCGAGTTGACTTGGAATATCTCATTGATACGGGAAAAATCAAGTTGGAGTTCCCACCTTATCATCCTTGAAGAAGAAGATTGAGAAGAGTCCAGAAGACCTGCCACTATCCAAATGAAGCATTAAAAGTAGCAGAATTTTTAGTTGTTACCTTTATGTCATTTTTACTTTCCCCTTGTAATCAAAGATAATGAATGAATGAAATGAAATGAAAATGAACTTACTTATTATGCACTCGAACTACGAAGGGCCTGAATTGTCCTTCATGAGATACGTAGGCAGTCTTTCAAGGCTCGGCCCCTATTCTTAAGAAATTTTCATTTCCCCACTTTCACGGAGATACCTAAGAATTCAGAAGACACATCAAGTGCTACAAGACAAGTATCGGAAGGCAGAGACTCAACAAGTTAACTTTCTCAATAAAACCTACTTATCCAAAATTGGTGGGCAAATTCCTGCCCATCGAATCCTCGAGTCAATAAAAACCCGTGGATCAATTTACCTTAACGAAAAGCAACTTTTATGTGTTTAAAGCAATAGTTATGTGTTTATTTCCTGTCAGATATCTTGTATTGTTTATCACTAACAAAATCTAACATATCGGCCTTTGAGTTATTTTTCATTGCAACAGGTAATAGAAACTGATCTATGTTGACAAAACTGGCCAGACATCCCTACTTCACCCGCTCAAAAGCAAACATAGATTCCTCCTCTATCCCTCACTTTTGTAAAGGAAAAATGACTGATAGTGAAGAAGAGAACGCTATGGCCGTGAGAGACAATATTATTGCTGAACAAAGTGAAATGATTCTCGAACTGGCAGGGAAGCTAGAGAAGATGCAAGAAGAGGTGCATAAAGCTAAAGATATGGCAAGCATGGCCATTTCCTCTAACACTCCAACTCTGGGTAACTCCCAATACCCTCTCCAAATCCCCCTGCTCAATTTCTCGCTAACCAAAAACTGACCAAAGTATATCCCTCCTGCCTCTGCACCTAGACCTTCCAACGAACCTCTCACCAATAACCCTCCCTATATCAGATCCTCGTACCAAATCCACACTCCTCCTGTCCAGCACACTAACCAGAGCAACAACTAACATGCCTACAATCCACAAAACCTCCCTCCAAACTACCAAAATACGCCACCAAACACCTGCAACTCCTAGAATAATCATCCCAATATCACTAACCCACACAACTGTACCCCAACATACCCAAATGTCATTCCACATGTCCATCCTCTGCCTGTCCAGAACGTGCTACCTACCACTTTCCATGCTATGGTAGAACCATACACCGCCCTCCCAGAAAACCCCGAGCTTGACCACTACGAGGAGAAAAAGAAGAGTTGAGGGCCACAGAGAAGAAGCATGATTATGACATGGCGCAGATAAAAGAGGAGATAGCTAGGATCAAGGAGTTTTGAGGCTCGTCTTATGAAAAAGGCTATGACTACGATGATCTTTATATCCATCCAGAGATAAACCTGCCAGACGGATTCAAGATTCCCAAGTTTGAGACCTTCAATGGTGTTGGGAATACCGAGGCACATTTGAGATGCGATTGCGACCAAATGGTCGGCGCAAGGAAGAATGACACTTTATTGATGAGAATGTTCAGTTAGAGTCTAAGCGGGAAAGCTCTAGAGTGGTTCACCGCACAAGAACTGAAGAAATGGTCTAGATAGAGTGATCTGGCCCGAGACTTTGCTCAAAGGTTTGCATATAATGTGGAAGTTATCCCGGATTGATACTCTCTAGGTCGTATCAGGCAGAAATCAAATAAGGACTTCTGATATTACGCCTATCGATGTAAAAAGGAGGAGGTGAGAGTTCAGCCTTCTATGATCGCAAAAGAGATAAGCGCAGTGTTTATGCGCTCTCAAGAGTCAGAGTTCTATGACAAAATGATATCAACAGTTAAAGCAAAGTTCGTCAACCTAGTTAAGATTGGTAAAATTGTCGAAGAGGGTCTTCATAGCGGCAATGTTACCAAGGCCTCAGCATCCTCAGGATTGACAGGATTTCCCAAGAAAAAGAGGGAAGAGGTATCTTCAGTATCCTCCAGTCCTAGCACGAAATCGAAGAAACCCTTCGAAGCCAACCATAAAAAATCACGTGTTCCAACAACCCCTCCCCCAGCTTCACAAAATCCTCAACTAGTTTTCTATACTCAGCCTATTTACCAAGCTCCACAACCAAACTTGAATCCCATATACCAAGCTCTACAACCAAATATGCAACCCACTTACCAAGCTCCTCCTCAAAACTTCCAAGTTTATCAAAAGGCTCCCGAGAATCAAAATAATCGCCAGGTTCCGCCTCCTGCTAATACCAATCTCCCTTGCCCTAATCTAGAAAAGAAAATTCCTCGAATTTTTACCCATCTGGCTGAAACTAGAACTCAACTGTACGAGAGATTGAAGGCCTCCAAATTTATCTAGCCCATTCCACCCAAACCTGCAAATACAGACTCTTGCTTCTTTATAGCCGATCGACAATGTGCTTACCATTCCGGGGGAGCCGGACATGATACTGAGGATTGAATTAATCTAAGGCATAAGATTCAGGACTTAATCAATCAGAAGGTGGTCATACTTCATACAGCGCCACCAAATGTTAATAATAACCCGCTCCCAAATCACGGGAGTGCCACCGTGAATATGATCGAAATAGATAAAGACTGGGTCGTAGGCAAGTCCATAGTGCCAGTTGGTCCTGGAAAGCCGAAAGAGTTGGAGAAGTCTATGGATGCCTTGAGTATTACGGAGAAGCTGCAATTCATTGTGTTAGCAGCACCTCAGCAAGTTTTTGGTTTGGTACCAGCAGAAAATGAGTTCACAGTTGAGGTCGCCGCAGCCCATGGTATGACAAGGTCGGGAAGATGTTATATCCTCGATGACCTGGCAAGTGATGCTTACAATAAAGACCACAAAAATAGGCCAATCACCGAAGGTGAAGTGGAAGAATTCTGGAGAAGAATGCAGTCAAAAGAGTATTCAATTGTAAAGCATCTAAAGAAGACCCCTGCTCAAATCTCTATTTGGGCATTACTCATAAGTTCCCAATACCACAGGCAGGCATTGCTCAAATGTTTTAAGTGAAGCCTATGTGCCAACAAGTACAAGTGCATAAAACCTGACCGCCATGGTAAGTCGAGTCTTGGGGCACCACCGTATTTGCTTTAGTGATGACGAGTTACCTTTTGAAGGCATGATGCACAACAAAGCCTTACATATCACTACCAAGAGTCGAGAAGATTGTGAAAAGTGTGTTGATTGATGATGGATCGGGGCTGAAAATCTGTCAGTTGTCGACACTTACCCAGTTGGAGTATGATCTAGGAAAGATTCACGAGAGCAGGGTAAATGTGAGAGCCTTTGACGGTGGTCAAAGAGACACTATCGGGGAAGTCAGCCTATACATTCAAATAGGACTTGCCGAATTTCGTACGGAGTTCTAAGTCATGGATATTACCACCAGCTACAACTTGCTTTTGGGAAGACCATGGATCCACAAAGCCGAAGTTGTGCCACTAACTTTACACCAAATGGTAAAGTTCATCTGGGAGGAACATTTGGTAGTGATCCACGGTGAAGGGAGTCACCTAAGCCACCCTAACGGTTGTGTCCCTGTGATCGAAGAGTTTCCAAGAGGAAGTTATTTCTACACTATAGAGATCGTCAATACCGTTGGAGAGGATCTTTCTCCTCAAATACCCATGGCACATATCTATAAAATGCTTGCAACTACGATGCTAAGGAGTGGATATGAACCAGGCTTCGAGCTGGGAAAGAATTCTGACGGTATGACTGAACCCATAAGCATTCCTGGACAACTGACCAGGCATGGCTTAAGGTATGTGGCCCGAGAAGATAAGGCAAAAGTCAAAGAGGAGAAGCAGTGAGGACCGTCGAAACCACTCCCTCACTTATATCAGTCATTCCTGGTGCATATTGGTCCCCCAAGAGATGGGTTAGAGGATGGAAAAGGAGAGCTGTTTAAGGAGTGTGATGCTATATCAGAGGAAATCCCCGAAGCAACCATGATCAGGGATGTCAGGCCTGGCAAAAAGCTGCAGAATTGGACTGTAACTCCCCTCGTGACTCTCCGCTTGGCTGGGTAGACAAAGACTCTATTTTATGAAAATTGGCCGTGGTCCGGATGAGGCACCATGACCCACCCTTTTTGTTTTTATATTCCTCACACCGCTTTACTGCTTTCCCAAAAGGCATGATCCTGCATTCATGCAGGTTGTAGCCATAGTTTGTAAATATTTCTGAATTTCAATAAAAGCCTCCTTATTTCAAAAACATTTGCCATTCCTCATTATTTGTGTTTACTTGTTATTGTCTAACCTATTTTGT
Organism: Jaltomata sinuosa; assembly: GCA_003996215.1. Taxonomy (NCBI): domain Eukaryota; kingdom Viridiplantae; phylum Streptophyta; class Magnoliopsida; order Solanales; family Solanaceae; genus Jaltomata; species Jaltomata sinuosa. The sequence goes on along the minus strand of QJPP01007595.1, from coordinate 550,918 downwards.
TTTGGTTTCAGTAATAATAAGTTAAAACCTACCACTGTCATGTCATGTCAAGAGCTTAATGAACAAACCAAGCTAGACGACAATGATTTCGAGGAGTATGATGAAGAAACCATGATTCCAGAACAGTTGACAGAGAAACTAAAAGACTTTGAGAATCGAGAAAGGACCAACCTAGAGAAAATTGAGACGGTTAATCTAGGAGACGGCCAAGAGGTCAAAGAGACCAGAATCAGTGTCCATCTGACAGAAGCACATAAAAGAGAACTCATCAGATTGCTCTGAGAGTACATTTACATATTTTCTTGGGCCTACATTGACATGCCGGGGTTAAGCACATACATAGTCTCTCACAAGTTGCCTATCAATCCAGGGTTTGATCCAATCAAGCAGAAGACTCGAAAGTTCAAGCCATATCTAAGCCTGAGAATCAAAGAAGAAGTTACCAAATAGATTTAGTCTGGAGTGGTAGAGATCACGAAGTATCCAACTTGGTCCCAGTTCCTAAGAAAGACGGGAAGATCAAAATTTGTGTCGACTATCGGGACCAGAACAAGGCTAGTCCCAAGGATAACTTTCTGTTGCCCAATATCCACATCCTTATTGACAACTGCTTGAAGCATGAGATGCAGTCATTCATGGATTGTTTTACTGGGTACCATCAGATTTTAATGGATGAAGAAGACACTGAGAAAATGACATTCATTACACCTTGGGGTGTTTATCATTATTGGGTGATGTCGTTCGGCCTTAAGAATGCAGGTGCCACTTACATGCGAGTCATGACGACCATTTTCCATAAAATGATGCACAAGAAGATCGAAGTGTACGTGGATGATGTGATTATAAAATCCCTCGAGAGGTTGGATCACTTGACTCATTTGAGGAAATTCTTTGATCGACTACAGAAGTATAATTTGAAGCTGAACCCCACCAAGTGTGCTTTCGGGGTGCCAACTGGCAAGCTGTTAGGCTTCATAGTCAGTAGAAAGGAAATCGAGCTCGACCCTTCAAATATCAAAGCAATTCAGGAGTTGCCTCCCCCAAATACCAAGAAAGAAGTCATGAGTTTCTTGGGAAGGCTGAATTATATTAGCCGGTTCATAGCCCGTCATCGGTTATTTGTGAACCCATCTTTAAGTTACTGAAGAAAGATGCACCGACCTGCTGGACCGAGGAGTGCCAACAAGCTTTTGATCGTATCAATAATTACTTGTCCAGTCCACTAGTACTGGTCCCTCAAAGAGAACAAAATTTGTTGTTGCTACATCTATCAGTTTCAGAAAATGCATTTTGATGTGTCCTAGGGCAACATAATGAAAGTGGAAAGAAAGAACGAGCGATTTATTACTTGAGCAAGAAGTTCACTCCATACGAGGCTCGTTATAGTTTGTTAGAAAGGACCTATTGTGCTTTGATTTGGGTCGCCCAGAAGTTGAGACATTATTTTTCATCCTACACGACGTATCTCATTTCCAGAATGGATCCTTTAAAATACATATTCCAAAAGGTCATGCCCACAAGGAAATTATCCAAGTGGAAAATGCTTATAAGCGAGTTCGACATCATGTATGTGACTCAAAAAGCAATCAAAGGACAAGTCTTAGCGTATCATTTAGCAGAAAATCTGGTTAATAAAGATTATAAGCCACTCCGAACTTATTTCCCAAATGAAGAGATTTTGTTCACAGGCAAGGATATTGCAGAAGCATACCCTGGTTGGAGGTTGTTCTTTAATGGAGCGGTCAATTTCAAAGGCTTAGGCATTGGAGCCGTCTTGGTATCAGAAACCAGTTAGCATTACCCAGCGATAGCCAAACTCCATTTTCCATGCACCAACAACATGGCTGAGTATGAAGCTTGTATTCTTAGAATTCAATCGGCCATTGATATGGACGTTCGAGAACTATTGGTTATTGGTCACTCTGATTGGCTGATTCACCAAGTCCAAGGAGAATGGGCTGTGAAAAACCCTAAGATTGTGTCATATTTGAAACTGGTCCAAAGTTGTGCAAGAGGTTCAGAAAGATTGAATTCAAGCATACTCCAAGGATTCAGAATGAATTTGCTGATGCTTTGGAAACCATATCCTCTATGATTCAACATCCCGACCAGAAATACATTGATCCATTGGCAATAGGTCTAAAAGAACAACTTGCGCACTGTGCACAAGTTGAGGAAGAACCAGATGAAATGCCATGGTATTATGATAGCAAAAGGTACCTAGAAGCCAGAATCTATCCAAAGGATGTGACCGCCAATCAAAAGAAGACGATCTTCCGGATGGCCAACATCTTTTTCCTGAACGGAGAAATCCTTTATAGAAGGACTCCAGATCTTGGGTTCTTAAGATATGTTGACTTGGTTGAAGCCATGAAGTTGATAAGAGAAGTGCATGCCGGGGTATGTAGACCTCATATGAATGGGTTCACCTTAGCCAAGAGGATTTTGCGAGCCAGATACTTTTGGATGACCATGGAGAATGATTGTAGTAAATTCATACAAAAGTGTCACAAGTGCCAAATCCATGGAGATTTGATTCGAGTACTGATGTGACGCCATTTTACGTCACTTTCGACTCCTTTTTACTAAGAACAATCGTGCGTTTTCAAGCAACCATTGTTGTTTTTGATGTTTTTATGTTGTATTTGTAGGAAATGGAAACAAACACGGAAACGGACGGAAATACGAGAAAAAGAGGATTCTGCCTAAGAGTGACGGCCTGAGTGACGGTCCGTCACACATGTGACGGTCCGTCACATAGACCGTCGCATGGAGGCAGCAAAGGAGGCGGCACCACTGCCTAGCAGTGACGGTCCAGGCGACGGTCCGTCACTTCCTTGACGGTCCAGGCGACGGTCCGTCACTTCCTTGACGGTCCGTCAGCCTGGCCGTCAAGTTAAGGCAGTGGCGTTAAGCGGCTGCCCGCATTTTGGGGATTCCTAGCCCGTTTTGGATTTGGCTTCTATTACTCCTATAAATACCATATGATAGGTTTATTTTATTTATCATTCACCCATTAGTTTAAAAGACGTTTTTAGTTATTTTGGAGAGCAAACAACACGGTTCATTTGTATTGAACTCGTGTTCTTGATTCGTTCGTGAGTTCTTGGTATTTCTTGTTCTTGGATATTGGAAGATTGATTGTTTCATTATATTGTAAGACTTTTCTTCCCTTTATTATGAATACAACTATTTTCTCTTCTTCTTCGAGCATGAGTAACTAAAACTCCCGCAACTAGGGTTGTGGGAACCATGGCTAAAGTAGCGATATAGATTCCGGGTAGCGACGGGTTCAAATTACATGTAGTCACGTTGTTAATCATACTTTATGTCACGTTTTCTAGTGGTTGCAAACATTAGAACATGCCTAGGTTTAATTTGCTTGAGTAAAGAGATTAAAACCGGGAAAACTTGATTAACAACAAGGATTCGAGACTACTAACTCTCGTCTAATGATTAATGCCGTAACTGGATTAAGCTACTTGATGTTAGGATTGAAAGCTAAAAAGCACATCTTTTCGAGGTCGAGAGAATAGAAAAGGAAATTTGTTTATTTGGTCGAGAGACGTTTAGACGATACAATTGACGCAATCACATCATGACACGCATATAGAAAAAACCCGGTGAAGCCTAGAATCGACATTGTTACAACGCCATGGTGAACACGTTCCTAGTTCATTCTCTCCTACTGATTATTTCTGTTACATTATTGTTGCTTTTGTTTACGATTTGTTCACAAAACCCCCCCTTTTATTTATCGAAAACAACTGATCACTAGTCATCTACTTCACTAAAGTCTTAATCTTCACCATATTCTCTGTGGGATTCGACCCCAACCTTTGTTTGGGTTCTTTACTTGACAACGATCGCTTACGCTTCTTTAATTAGAAGTGTAGTTTGAGCGTTATCAAAAAGTGGCGTTGTTGCCGGGGAATACGGTTTTTTGATTAAGTCTGGTGTGTTTAGTTGACTTTTAGTCTTAATTTCCTGCTTTTATTTTTGTTTGTTGTTTTTGTTTTTTGACAGGGAACAGGTTGTGCATGCCAAGTACCCGAGGTTCGGGGGAACAAATTTTACCTTACGACCCCGAACTTGCGAGAACATTGAGGCGGAATATGGCCGCACAATTAGACGCAGCGAGGATCGCTGCGGAACTGCAAGCCCAACAAAATCCGAATGTTGGTGGTCTGCAGGACGATGGTGTACGGAATGATGAGGAGCTTGATTTAGATGGAGCTGGCGTGACGGGCGCCATTATTGTTCCACCGCTACCGCCCGGAGCCAAGTTCAACATCACTAGCACGATGATTCAGTTGCTGAACTTGAGAGGAGTGTTCCGCGGTGTTGCTGGTGACGATCCAAACCAGCACTTGATGAATTTTGTGGGCATCTGCAAGTCGTTCGAACTGCCAGGAGTGAGTCAGACAGCGATCAGGCTCAGGTTGTTTCCGTTGTCTCTGTCTGATGAGGCAGCGTTGTGGTTGACAGAATTGACCCCCGACTCTATCGCAACGTGGGGAGAGTTGAGAGGAGCTTTCCTAGAAAGGTTCTTTCCTCCCTCTCGGATGATACAGTTGAGGGACGAGATTAGCAACTTCAGGCAGCAACCGCACGAAGCACTGCACGAGACTTGGTTGCGATTTAAGAAGAAGCTGACACAGTGCCCCAACCATCAGCTGAACAACGAATTCTTGATGCAGACATTCTATAGGGCACTAAATTCGGCTACCAAGCCAACATTGGACAACGCAGCAGGTGGAGCGTTCATGGGTCGCACTTTTGCCGACGCCACAGCTATTTTGGACAGGCTCACCAAGACCAACAGGGCCTGGCACACACGAGATTCAGAGGTTGCAGCTAGCACCTATACAGTTGGTATGTCAGCTGAGCAGCGTAGGAAAGAGGAGGAGCGCGACCAAGACATGGCGCACCTGAAAACGCAGTTGGATCTCCTGACAAGGCACTTGACGTCAGGAAGTATAGAGAAGGTACAAGCTGTGGGTTCCCAAGGTATAGAGACTGAGGAGGCCAATTACTTGGGGGGTTTCCAGGCCAATGGCCAGGGAAACCAAGGTCGGAACTACCAGAGAGACAACCACTATGAGAAAGATGGTTACAGAGATCGCGACCAGGGAAATTGGAGGCCAAACACTGATAGAGGTGGGTTGTATGTACCACCTGGTAACCGGGACAGAGCCAACACTGAGACAGGGACAGCCAAGCTAGAGAGCATGATGGCAAAGATGCTACTGAAGGTGGAATCGACTGACTCTGGGGTGAAGGAGATGCGGACTGAATTATCAACATTGAGTCAAGTAGTGGAGTCACACTCAACCGCGATCAAGCAACTAGAGCAGCAAGTGGGTCACATCTCGGCATCTCTAAACCCAAGGAAAACGGGTACCTTGCCGAGCGACACCACTCATCCGAGGAATGACGCAAGTTGTATGGCGATCATGACCAGAAGCGGTAGAACGTTACCGGAATCACATCCGGTAGTTCAAACTCAAGGTAATGTTGCGGATGATGAAGAGGCGGTAGAGGAGGAAACTCCAAAGCCCGCAGAGAAATGCAAAGAAGCTGAAAAGCTTCCAACTATGATGTTTCGACACCCACCTCCTTTCCCCCAGCGGTTGAAGAAGAAAGCTGACGATGGTAAGTTCCTGAACTTCATGACCATGCTGAAACAGATTTCAATAAACATACCATTGGTGGAAGCGCTGGAACAAATGCCCGGGTATGCCAAGTTCATGAAGGACTTGATTACAAAGAAGAGGACGGTAAGTTTTGAGCCGGAAGACAACCTCCATCACTGCAGCGCTATTTCCTCTAGATCATTAGTGGAAAAGAAAGGAGATCCAGGTGCGTTCACTGTTCCATGTACTATCGGGAAGCTCAACTTCGGAAGAGCTATGTGTGATCTTGGTGCTAGTATCAATTTGATGCCGCTAGCAGTGTATGAAAAATTGGGTTTGGGAGCTCCTAAACCAACGTCCATGAGAGTGATGATGGCGGACCGTTCGGTAAAGCGACCCGTAGGGATATTGTCTGATGTGCTGGTCAAGATTGGTAAGCTTATATACCCGGCCGACTTTGTGATCTTGGATTGCGAAGTGGATTTCGAAGTTCCCATAATCTTGGGACGACCATTACTAGCCACAGCAAGAGCATTGGTTGACATGGAGAAAAACGAACTGACCTTCCGATTGAACAATGAAGTGGTCAAGTTCGATGTGTCTAAATTGATGAAGCAACCAAGTGACATGAGGGTGGTCGCGGTCATCAATGCCATTGAGGAACCTCCTGCGGATGTGCACCTTGAGGAGAAGAGTTTGGTCGAGACTCTAGCTGTTGTAAGAAGTATGGTGCGAGAGCGTAAACATGTAGAGGAAGGCGGTAAAATTAAATCTAGAAAACGAAAACACCGCAAGAGAATCTACAAAGAAAGAGAAAAGAAGTTGTCGCGACTAGCGATGGAGCCCAAAGAGAAAGCTGGAACGCCACACTCCATCGAGTTCTCTTGTTTTGGAGACCCTGGCGGTCTCCAACATCATTCCGGAATTTAAGTCATATCGACTTCACAGGTATTCCTTTATTCTCACAGTTTTTAGCTTTCGCATATATGCATTGGGGACAATGCATGAGTCTAAGTTGAGGGTGTTGGGAAACCTGTGAGTCACCACCGAGGGTTTTTGTTGCCGATTTCTTTTCCCTCCGGTGTGCTATCTAGTAGAACCGGCATGTTTAGGTTATTTTAAATTTTTTTTTTTAGTGTCTATAGCAAGCATGCGTTGTTCTTGTCTAAAAACGAGGCCCCGTAAAAATTTTCTGGTTTTAAGCTTATGTTGAAACAATTGACTGTCTGGATCCTTGTATGTCATTGTGTGATTATGAGTAGAATGAGTATGCTTAAGCCGAGCGGTTGTTTGATAGTGGGTAGCGATATAGTTTCTTGGTGCCAAGAGCGTGTGAGATTATTGTCATAAATTCTTACTCTGTGCATGCATCTAGAACTTGCCTGGTCTATTTTGTTAAGTTCGAAGTTTGGTTGCTTAGGAAAGGATCACAGGCTCTTTTTGTGTGCAGTCCACTTAACCTGAAAGACCGTCCAAATATAAATAATCCCTTTGATCCCTGTTTGAGCCATAATTGACCTTATTCTTTCAATAACCTGTCACCATTCTCGTTTAATTTTTGAATCCCTATTTTGGCCCTGGTCCTTCCTTGGACATTGTGCACCTCAACGCAGGCAATCAGCCTAAGTTGAGGGTGGCTACTATAGAGGTAAACCCTGTTTTGGCCCTGGTCCTGCTATGGACATTGTGCACCTCAACGCAGGCAATCAGCTCAAGTTGAGGATGGCTACTACAGAGGTGAATGATAAGAAAAAGAGGATGGAGATGGTTAGTTGTGAATAGAATGAAAAGTCCGGGTGTGTGCCTAAGAAAAGAAAAATAAAAAGAAGTGAAAAAGATCGAAAAAGTAACAAAAAGAATTCTCAAAATAAAGAGGCCGCACCTGTAGCTAGAGAGAAGGAAATAAAAAGGCGAATAAGGATGGACAAAGTAAAGTATGTGGTAATAAGACGTCGGTAGTTCCAAGGAGGGCTTAGTCACTAACCCCTAAATATATCCTACCTGCACCCGAAGCCTCATTACAAGCCAAAACAAGTCCTGTAGTGATCCTGAGCGACTTTCTGAAGAACTGAAATAGAATAGTAAGGGCAAGCCTATGGTATCGCATGTGCATTGTTTGAAATCATTTGGGAGTGTGAGCGCTTACCTAGTCCCAAATCGTGTGTGTGGGATTTCTTTGTGGTGAGGGCACCAAGATTTCTGTATTGTCTATTGATTGTTAGGATAGCTGCGTGTGTGTATGCATGATATTCTATCATATCGGAATGACATGTTTGGATCCTTGCAAGTTAGTGTTTCATACATTCGTGTGCTACGAGGGAGCTTGATTTAATTGAATAAGTTTTGAATGACCATGAGTTGCTATAGACATGAGTTGTTTCTTAGTTGAGTCGTAGTATTGTTTTTATGTCATGTTGCTTGAGGACAAGCGAACGTTTTAAGTTGAGGGTGTTGATGTGACGCCATTTTACGTCATTTTCGACTCCTTTTAGCTAAGAACAATCGTACGTTTTCAAGCAACCGTTGTCGTTTTTTGATGTTTTTATATTGTATTTTCAGGAAATAGGAACAAACACGGAAACGGAAGGAAATACGAGAAAAAAAGGATTCTGCCTAAGAGTGACGGCCTGAGTGACGGTCCGTCACACATGTGACGGTCCGTCACAGAGACCGTCGCATGGAGGCAGCAAAGGAGGTGGCACCACTGCCTAGCAGTGACGGCCCAGGCGACGGTCCGTCACTGCCTTGACGGTCCGTCACTGCCTTGACGGTCTGTCAAGCCTGGCCGTCAAGTTAAGGCAGTGGCGCGCAAGCGGCTGTCCGCGTTTTGGACTCCTAACCCGTTTTGGATTTGGTTTCTTTGACTCCTATAAATACCCTAGGATAGGTTTATTTTATTGAGTCATTCACACATTAGAAAAACACGTTTTAGTTATTTTTTTTGGAGAGCAAACAACACGGTTCATTTGTATTGAACTCGTGTTCTTGATTCGTTCGTGAGTTCTTGGTATTTCTTGTTCTTGGATATTGGAAGATTGATTGTTTCATTATATTGTAAGACGTTTCTTCCCTTTATTATGAATACAACTATTTTCTCTTTTTCTTTGAGCATGAGTAACTAAAACTCCCGCAACTAGGGTTGTGGGAGCCATGGCAAACGTAGCGATTTAGATTCCGGGTAGCGTTGGGTTCAATTTACATGTAGTCACGTTGTTAATCATACTTTATGTCACATTTTCTAGTGGTTGCAAACATTAGAACATGCCTAGGTTTAATTTGCTTGAGTAAAGAGATTAAAACCGGGAAACTTGATTAACGATAAGGATTCGAGACTACTAACTCTCGTCTAATGATTAATGCCGTAACTGGATTAAGCTACTTGATGTTAGGATTGAAAGCTAAAAAGCACATCTTTTCGAGGTCGAGAGAATAGAAAAGGAAATTTGTTTATTTTGTCGAGAGACGTTTAGACGATACAATTGACGCAATCACATCGTGACACGCATATAGAAAGAACCCGGTTAAGCCTAGAATCGACATTGTTACAACGCCATGGTGAACTCATCCCTAGTTCATTCTCTCCTATTGATTATTTCTTTTACATTATTGTTGCTTTTGTTTACGAATTGTTCATAAAACCCCCCCTTTTATTTATCGGAAACATTTGATCACTAGTCATCTACTTCACTAAAGTCTTAATCTTCACCATATTCTCTGTGGGATTCGACCCCAACCTTTGTTTGGGTTCTTTACTTGACAACGATCGCTTACGCTTCTTTAATTAGAAGTGTAGTTTGAGCGTTATCAAAAACTTTCTACATGCGTGTCACGATGTGATTGAGTCAATTGTATCGTCTAAGCGTCTCTCGACCAAATAAATAAATTTCCCTTTCTATTCTCTCGACCTCGAAAAGATGTGCTTTTTAGCTTTCAATCCTAACATCAAGTAGCTTAATCCAGTTACGGCATTAATCATTAGACGAGAGTTAGTAGTCTCGAATCCTTGTTGTTAATCAAGTTTTCCCGGTTTTAATCTCTTTACTCAAGCAAATTAAACCTAGGCATGTTCTAATGTTTGCAACCACTAGAAAATGTGACATAAAGTATGATTAACAACGTGACTACATGTAAATTGAATCCGTCGCTACCCGGAATCTATATCGCTACTTTAGCCATGGTTCCCACAACCCTAGTTGCGGGAGTTTTAGTTACTCATGCTCGAAGAAGAAGAGAAAATAGTTGTATTCATAATAAAGGGAAGAAAAGTCTTACAATATAATGAAACAATCAATCTTCCAATATCCAAGAACAAGAAATACCAAGAACTCACGAACGAATCAAGAACACGAGTTCAATACAAATGAACTGTGTTGTTTGCTCTCCAAAATAACTAAAAACGTCTTTTAAACTAATGGGTGAATGATAAATAAAATAAACCTATCATAGGGTATTTATAGGAGTAATAGAAGCCAAATCCAAAACGGGCTAGGAATCCCCAAAACGCGGGCAGCCGCTTAACGCCACTGCCTTAACTTGACGGCCAGGCTGACGGACCGTCAAGGCAGTGACGGACCGTCGCCTGGACCGTCACTGCTAGGCAGTGGTGCGGCCTCCTTTGCTGCCTTCATGCGACGGTCTATGTGACGGACCGTCACATGTGTGACGGACCGTCACTCAGGCCGTCACTCTTAGGCAGAATCCTCTTTTTCTCGTATTTCCGTCAGTTTCCGTGTTTGTTTCCATTTCCTACAAATACAACATAAAAACATCAAAAACAATAACGGTTGCTTGAAAACGCACGATTGTTCTTAGTAAAAAGGAGTCGAAAGTGACGTAAAATGGCGTCACATCAAGTACCACCTAGTGAGCTTCATGCTATGAGTTCACCTTGGCCTTTTGTAGCCTGGGGCATGGATGTCATTGGTCCGATCGAGCTGCCTGCCTCCAATGGACACAGATTCATTCTAGTAGTAATCGACTATTTCACCAAGTGGGTGGAAGCTGCTTCTTACAAATCCGTGACCAAGAAGGTTGTAGCTGACTTTGTCAAGAACAATCTTATTTTCCGATTCGGGATCCCTGAGTCAATCATCACGGATAATAGAGCAAATCTGAATAGTCACCTGATGAGAGAGATATGTGAGCAATTCAAGATCACTCACCGAAATTCGACCGCATACCGTCTACAAATGAATGGATCCGTGGAAGCTACCAACAAGAATATCAAGAAGATCTTGAGAAAGATGGTTGATAGTCACCGATCTTGGCACGAGATGTTGCCTTACACTTTATTGGGATACTGGACGACTGTCAGGACTTCGACCGGAGCAACCCCTTATGTGTTGGTGTATGGTTTGGAAGCGGTGATACCCACTGAAGTTGAAATACCATCCCTTAGGATCATTCAAGAAGCTGGATTGAGAAATGAATAATGGGTTCGCGCCCGCTATGAACAATTCATGTTGATTGACGAGAAAAAAATGAGTGCCATATGCCATGGTCAATTATACCAGCAACGAATAATTCATACATTCAACAAGAGAGTAAGAGCTCGTATATTTGCCATAGGACAGTTGGTCCTTAAGCGTATTTTTCCTCACCAGGAAGAGTACAAAGGAAATTTTGCACCTAATTGGCAAGGATCGCATGTCGTCCAAAAAGTGTTATCAGGAGGATCTTTGATCCTGTCCGAGATGGATGGTCAAGTGTGTCCCAAACTGATTAATTCCAATGTTGTGAAGAGATACTATGCCTGAGGATAGTTTTTCTTTCATTTTCCTTTCCCTGTAACCACATTTTCTGATTATAATCATTTCTATGCTTTGTAATAGCTTAAAATTCCCTATCCTCTTTGTACGAACTACGTCTGACCTGAATTCTTAAGAATGAGATACGTAGGCGGCCTGTGTCAGTATTGGTCAACCCCTTAGGAAAATCTATCTCTCCCTTTTTTATCTTGAACTACGTTCGACCTGAATTCTCAAGAATGAGATACGTAGGCGGCCTATGTCGGCCTCGGTCACCCCTTTATTTATTCTCAATATTCTCCCACTACGAGTGTGGAAACTACGTTTGACCTGATTTCTTCTTCAATAGGATACGTAGGCACCACAACGGCTCGGTCATATTACCCAGGAAATGGAAACTGGGGAAGAATTTTCGAGAAAGGAATCTCAAAAATTCAGAAGGTGAAGATTATTCTCCAACAAAAACAGAATGTGCTGAAGAGTAACTGAAGTGAATCTCGAGAAAGAATCTCATAATTCCCACAGAGTGTCAAATCTCTTACCAATGGAATAAGATTCATCATAAAACCTTTAACAGGGGCAGAAATTTTGAGAAAACCCTCAAAATTTCCACTAAACTTCATTCAAGAGTTCGGAAACAAACTCCGAAGAATTCCCCCAGCACCATGAGATCAGAGTCTACTTCAAAAATTCTCAGTTGTAACAAGTCCGAGATGGACTAATCCCCAGCTGTAACAGATTTTTCGAGAGATCATTCTCAAATTCTCCATCTAGAATGATTAAGGATCTCCAGAGTCCGCTATCAGTGTATCAGAGATGTCAAAGCCTCGAGTAAAGGACGTTCATTGAGCTAGTGCATGACATGGTGGGCAGAGACCTTTCCAAAACTATCATTTTTCAAATCTTTGTTTAAAAAATCTTTACAAAAAGGTTAGTTTTTACTCCTTTATAATTTGATTTTGTCTTATGTCTACCGTGACCCAAGGAGTCGCAGAAAGATCTGGAAGAGGGCTAAACAAGGAGCAGAAGATCGAAGGAGGTCAACACAGATCAGTTTTACCAAAAACTAATAATTTTTTTGTAGATGTAGGTTGTCCTAAAAAGTATGTTAGAGATCAGTGAAAGTCCCTCGATTATCCAACACGTTCAAAGAAATTCAACGAGACCAGATACCCCAAAGTTTGGGGAGGAAAGACAAAACAGTGGGAAGAAGCCGAAAGAAGCAAAAGCCCTGGAATAGACAAATTTTCTTTAGTTCGCAGAAACTACTAGATAAAGAGATATCGACAGCATCCTCGAGTCCCTAAATAGATCAGGAAATTTTGGTCAACTTCAAAAATTAGAACACTAAGTGAAAGATCGGTGACGTTCTCTGCCAATCCCCAGTAAGTAAAAAATCACCACGAACAGACGATGTTCAAAATTGGTATTTGTGGTTGTCCCCGGAAATGGGCACAACCATTTCATTCACATTTCAAATGAAAGTTATTTTGATTTGCCTCATAAACGTCATCTTTTAAGTTTTTTAAATATGACTGTGGTCGCTAGTAAGAGCGACGCTGTGTCTACTAATCATTTGACTTAAGTGCATGTACACACAAAGGAGTCAACATGACAACATAAAGACCAAAGGTGATGTTTTCTGCAACTCCTGCGCATGCCATTGCACGATCATCCACATCATTATCATTTTGCATGTCATTAGGACCATGTCACAAGGACCATGTCACGAGGACCATGCCGCAAGGACCATCATCATTAAAATACCACAAACACATATTTGCTGCAAAGATTATTCTCCTCTACCGGTCAGTTTCAAAGAGGATGACATTCAGAGGCATCCGTAAGTCGCACTTGGTGCGTAGGATCAACCCAAGAGCATATTTATATTCGAGATCGCGTAAGACAATAAAGTCTGATGTTGAGGATATTTGCACATGCATATCTATATCATTGCCTCCTTATTATTATCACACCAAGTTAACGGAATCTAGCGTTGAGCATATTTATATCCAATATCGCATGAGACGATAGAGTTTGACGTTGAGGATATCTTTGCTTTCTTATTATTATTATGCCGAGATGACAGAGTTTATCGTTCAGCATATTTATATTCGATATCGCATAAGATGGCAGAGTCTGACACCGAGGATATTTACGCACCCTTATTTATCATCGCATAGAGACAATAAAGTTTCACATTGAAGGATGTTTATACATTCAAGAGCATCGATCGCCGAAAGATGCAACTATATTTGATCATGTGACAAAGGCCTTGTCACCCCCGATGATCAAAAAATGTTTGATGTCGAGGTCGAAAGCATATAATCTGAAGTATGTCTGTAAGACATTATCCAAATCAGATGATGAACCGGATCTCCAAAAATTTGAAGGCCAAAGGTCGTCTGTAAGTCACAACGATGTATGAAACCAGATAGTATGCAAGATTACCCAAAACTTGACAGACTAAGAGTTATCTGTAAGACGCAGCAATATCTGAAATCGGATAGTGTGCAAGATCACCCAAAGATTGACAGTTCAAGGGTAATGTGTAAGTCGCAATAATATCTAAAATTGGATAAAAGTGCAAGACTATCAAAAATTAATAGTCCAAGAGTTATCTATAAGCCACGACATATCCACGTTGATATTGTGCAGGACTACCCAAATATTAGCAATTCAAGGGAAATCTGTAAGTCGCGTTACATCCAAGATCGGATAAAAGTGCAGGATTGCCCTAAAACTGGCAATTCAAAGGAAATATGTAAGCCGCCTCTATCCAAAGTCGTATGATGTGCAAGATTACTCGGAGGCTTACAAATTAAGGGACATTTGTAAGCTGCCTCTATCCAAAGTCGGATAATGTGCTAGATTACCTCAAGGCCTAATAATTCAGGTAATATCTGTTAGTCGCATCAATATGGATGATGCGCAAGACTTACCCCAACGATGTATCCAAAGACTACTATCAATAGTCGCAAAGGCTATCACGTTCAAGAGAATACCATAAACGGTTATGAGGACCGTCATGTCAAACAGCCACGAAGGTCGTCATATGCGAAGATCATCATAAAGGCAATCCTATATGATAGCTGCAAGGGCTATCATGTTTGATTATCATAAAAGTTTCTATTTCCTAAGACAAAGACAGGAAAGGACGACATCTTCTTCAAGAAACAACGGACGCGGAAAAATAAGGTACAAAGTTGTCTTTCCTTATTGAGCTACTTTACTACTAACAATTTTGTTTTGAAATATTACCGAGAATATCTGAGAGGATGAAAATCTCGAATCAGAACAACATGTATGAAATACATCAGAAAGACATCACCACACGAGATTCGAACGTAATTCAAGGATAAGGTATGGCAAATAAACTATCTCCCCAAATAGAATCACTTTACCACTAACAAATTTTGTTTTGAGATGTTTTCGAGAGCATCCGAGAAGGATGAAATTCTCAAAACAAAACCACAGGTGTGGACTACACCAAAAAGGATGCATCACAACGTGAAACTTTTTCTTAGCAGCAAACTGAGACATAGTCCAAAGAGAAATATCAAACTCTTTGGGTGCGATTTGAGAATCGACTTCCCCTTTAATCAAACCACACCCCTAACAGAAGGCATGTGGGTATTTTCTATCGTTGGATCTTAGTTTCACATCCAGGGTATTTTTTAAATTCACGCTGGAAGTAATATTCCCTCTATTCAAATTTGGGTGACAATACACCTCGAGCTTTGGAAATTATGTCCAGGTAAAATCTTACCTATGGGTGTAACGTGCACCACATTCATGGTTGAGAGGTTACAAGCCTCTTTTCCATAACTCAATTACTTGTCACTCATCTCGAGCCAAAGGTTGTCTTAGCATATAGATTATCTTTTCCAGCGATTTAGTCAAACTACAAGCAGCCTGATTCCTAAGACCTGGGATATGTAGGCGAGCTCTATGTTGAAAACTCGACTGCATTCCAAACTCCCTCCAATCCTCTTACTCCCCAGATTTCCAGTCTCTCCGTACTCTGAAACTGGGATAGTTTAGAATTCCTTGAAAATCGTGCATAAAATCAAACGTCTTGAACTACAAGTGGCCTAAATTCTCATGTAACCTGAGATATGTAGGAAACCTGATACCGAGGTTCAGCCATAATTCCTCGAAATTCATGCTAAAACCAACTGCTTCTGAGACAAATTTGTGGTCGGATAAAATTGGGAACGTCAATTTCCTTTGCCCGGGGATCCTTGCATCCACCCTACCCAAAGGGAGAGGCAGTTGTTGACACCCAATTTTTACCCTCCACATTCGTAATTAATTTCGAGGTTCTACCCCTTTTAAGCAATTTTGGAGTAATTAAAAGATTTTAAGATTTTTAAATTAATTTGAGGGTAATTTAGTAATTCTAGGTAAAATATGTATAATCTATATTTGATTATATAAAGTTATATAAATTTTACGTAAAAAAATATTTTTGAAATTGTTTTGAATAAAAACCTTGTTTAAAGTTCGAAATATGCTCCATTCTCCTCAAAATTGACTTAATATCAAGAAATAAATATATAAGTATTTATTTGATTTGATTATGTTTTAACAAGGTAATTATGTGTTTGTTAATATAATTATTCTTTGTTAATATAATTATTCTTGGTTGCTAAATATAGAAAGCGCATTTTATTAATTAAGGATTTAATGCGTCTTATTTAAATTTTGGCCTAATGTCTCTAGATTTAATCAATTCGGCCATGATTTAAATCCAATTGGTCATCTCTTAAATTAAATCTGGCCACATTTGCAATGAAATGTGGCTAAATCTATAACCCATTTTATTCCTCTCATCTTCAGGCCAATTTTGGCCCAAAGAATTAATTCCCTCAGCCCAAATCTCACCCCATACCCGAGCCCATTTCTCCATTTCCCCTTTTACTCCATAAGCATATACACCCACACATATATTCATAATACACCTATACATATATATTATTCCCCCTCAAATCCCCTCACGTACACCTCACGCTCCATTATTCCCCTAAAAAAGAACGCAACGTACTATTCAACGCGCCCAGTGCACACCACCGCATCTTCTTCTTCTTCGTTCACAATGACGACAACATCCAGTACAACTCTGTCAACCAGCTCACTAAACAACAACCATCAGCAGCTTCAAATGACTCCAAAAACCCCAAAATCGTCAACCCTCCGTCAATTTCCCCTCACCTTCATTTGATTGTACGAAGTAGTGAGTTGTCCATGTTCTAGAAGAACCCAGAAGCTCCAAAGATGGAACCTCAACGTTCTCCTTCCGTAAATCGCAGAGGATTATCCTCCATATCATTGGCATATGATTAAAATCGTACCCCCAGGTACGAACGTGGCATCATCAAGAGGTTTTGGGTTTTTGATTTTCAAATTTCCTCAAAATTTTATCCGAAATCCCCAAATATTTCCCCCTTTTTCTCATCCGTTGTGAGTCCTTAAATCCTCCTATATAAAGCCCCATTCTCCACTGTTGAGAAGTGGTTTTTTGGGTAGCAAAATCTTGGAGATTCCTTTTCTCTGATTTTCGAGAAACCTGGAAAATCAAGGTGAATTCGAAGTAGAAGTAATATTGTTCGTGAGTATTTTGTGGTCTTTTTTATCTTGCCATTTGAATACGAAGAAGTTTCAAGTTCTTGGCTCATCGGGAAGTCGATAGAAAATCTTGACTCGTCGTCTCAGCTTTGTTTCCCGGAAAAAGGTAAAATCACTCTCTTTACTTTATTATTTTACTCAGTTTCATATGTGTATTGGTTTGATGCGGTTGGTTTATTGGCATCCAGTTTCTATTTGCAGCTTGGCTGGTTGGTATTAATTTGTTTGATAGAGGAAAAGTGGGTTGAGCTTCGGGGAATAGTGAAGCTTGGGAAAAGCTTTGAACTCAATGGTTTGGCTTCTCCCAAAGAGCTCCTAAAGACCTGAAGTTCCATGTTTCCTCTCAATTTGTATGTCTGAGATTGAATAGATAATATGTTCGTTGTCTTGTGTGGTGTAGCAAATTCTCTGATAAATTTGTTTAAATGTGATTTCTCGACTAGACTTCCTTCATATCATTTGAAGTTTTAAAAAAGGGTCCCGGCTCAGGGGGGACCAGAAAACGCCTTACATTTTCCACCCTTTGTCGGCCCTTGCCGCGTTCCTTAACAATCCCTCGAGCCTCCTTTGCGCCTTCTTCTTCATAGAAGCCGCCGGGTTTACCCGGAAGTCCGAATTCTATGGTAGAGAATGCTGTAATAATAATTGGGCCATGAGAGAATCTTTTAAGTATTGAAAAAGAAAGGGCCCGTTGATAGAGCTGGGCGGGGAGGCGATACTTGTTATCAGGTCAGAGAGAGGCCTGGCCCGTAAGCTGGCCCCCTTAAAAACCTATTACTTAATAAGGATTTGTTACGCGCGATATACCGATGACTTACTACTCGGAATCGTGGGTTCCGTCGTGCTTCTCATAGAAATACAAAAATGTATCGCCCACTTCCTACAATCTGGCTTGAACCTTTGGGTAGACTCTGCAGGATCAACAACCATAGCTGCACAGAGTACGGTAGAATTCCTCGGTACAGTCATTCGGGAAGTCCCTCCGAGGGCGACTCCCATACAATTCTTGCGAGAGCTGGAGAAGCATCTACGGGTAAAGCACCGTATCCATATAACTACTTGCCACCTACACTCCGCCATCCATTCCAAGTTTAGGAACCTAGGTAATAGTATCCCGATCAAAGAGCTGACGAAGGGGATGAGCGGAAGAGGGAGTCTACTGAACGCGATTCAACTAGCGGAGACTCTTGGAACAGCTGGAGTAAGAAGTCCCCAAGTGAGCGTCTTATGGGGGTCTGTCAAGCAAATACGGCAAGGACCAAGCGAGATCTCGTTATTGCATAGCTCAGGTCAGAGCAAGGTGCCATCGGACGTTCAACAGGTAGTCTCACGATCGGGCACTCATGCCCCGACATTTTCATTGTATACTCCCACGGGTTAGAAGGCGGCGGGGGAAGGAGGGGGACACTGGGAGAGATCTATCAACAGTGAATTCCCCATACAACTAGAGGCACCTATCAAAAAGATACTTCGAAGGCTTCGGGATCGAGGTCTCATTAGCCAAAGAAGACCCTGGCCAATCCACGTGGCCTGCTTGACGAACGTCAGTGATAGAGACATCGTAAATTGGTCCGCGGGCATCGCGATAAGTCCTCTGTCCTACTACAGGTGCTGCGACAACCTTTACCAAGTCCGAACGATTGTCGACCACCAGATCCGTTGGTCTGCAATATTCACCCGTCCCACAAGCACAAATCCTCGGCACGGAATATAATCCTAAAATACTTCAAAGACTCAAATATAGTCAATCAAGAAGGTGTTAAGACCCTTGCAGAGTTCCCTAACAACATAGAGCTTGGGAAGCTTTGATCCGGTCAAGATCCGAACAACAATGAGCACTCAACTACTAGTAAAAGGGGAGAAAGTTGACTTTGAGAAAGAAGGTGCTTCTTGCCGCTTTATTAGTAAGTAAGCTTGTTTTATATCTCCTCAATAAGAAAGATCCCTCCTAAAAGCAAGCTTTCTCTTATATACGATACCATACCATATAATTTCATTTGCCTTCCTGCTTAAGGCACTAGTTTGGATGGAAACCCTGATCAGGCAGGTGGCCTAGCTAACATAGCTATCCATCAGAAATAGCTGCATTCTATTGCAGGCTACTATAGATGCATATAATTTTTCGGGTGTTAAGAAAGATATTGAATCGAAAGCGGACATGCTTGCTCACTGGCTAGATCAAGCTGTCTGTACCTTTGCTAACTCTTCTGCCTATAAGGAAGCTTGAAAGAGGGAATTCTCTGATCTATGACCCCAAAAGAAAGATATTCTTTTTTTCGATTCTGCGCATTGGAACTAAAAAGGGCTATTCATAAACAGTCTTCCTTGCTTCTTACCTCTTATCTTATTGTAGGAGATAATCATAGAGAGAAAATCCTATCAATTCCTTTTGAATAAGGCTACGCTCCTTCAAGCCTTTGAAACTATTGAAAATAGAATCTTTGTTTTCAGGCAGGTTTTCTTCTCCACCAACAACCAAGACACATGAAAGTGGTTCCAGCGCTGTTGGGCAGAAAGACATGATGGCATGAAACTCGATTACGTACGCTGATTGTTCATCCACTTCAAACGCTCAAAACAGACCATTTTCCATGTGAAATGACAGGGATTGGTTTGGTTACTTAGGGAATCCCAAGCAAAGCAATCTACACAATTTTCGGGTTCAGTAGTAGGAAAGAAAGGGACCTCTCACTCAATTCAATAACATATTCTAGGGCATCTTTTTCTAATAATAATGTTCGCATTTGACCAGGCTTTTTGGACGTTCCATGATTAAATCGACTAGCGGTACTTTCGAGATGCCACCTTGAAATATCAAAAAAATTCAATTCCATTTGACTCGGGCCGTCAGGGACCCTCCAACAGAAACCTCGTCTTTTTTGTCATCGATAAGTTCTCCCTCAGTGCCCTACTATTCATAAAAAATACTGATTGTTGAGAGACTGATTTATGAACGGTGAGGCCTCAACCGACAGCCTTACTTTGTTCTGCGGCGGTTTTCAAGCTAGTACCCGTTTCAGCATATTATCTCGCTCGATTCCAAAAAAAAAACAGACGCAATTTTTGATTATCCAGATCTATATCGAAAACGAGCAGTTGATCCCACGAAAGCAACACTGGCTTTGTTGCGGGTTTAACTGGAATTGTAAGAAGTGAGGTAAATTGCCTTTCTTCCTACCCCATATGCCTCCTCTGCTTATGCCACTGGTGATGAACTCACTATGGCTATTCAACGTCAAACTCAGAGTTTTTCTTACTACATAGGCGCGAAGCCCCAGTCTTAATTTGTCAAACCCCAACCCCCTTATTAGTAGCCGAAGTAAAGGACAACATGATATCAAAGTCACTTGTCGTCCATTCGCTCTCTGTTCAACAAAGGCCATCGATATTCCCTTACTTCTCAAGTTTTTAATTTTATGAGCCCTTCGATTGTATCCCATAATAAAATCTCTCTAATAAACATCTTGTCGATGATTCGATTTTAACATATTATTTAGAATATTCGTGTGTGCTTTTCGCCTGGCTTCTTTGCGTAAAGAACCTAACTCATCTGAAGTTAAGAAAAATGAACCATTTAACCTTTTAACCAGTGTATGCTAAGTAGTGGCAATAAGAATCTGAACTTTATGAAATTTGAACCAGAACTTGAATAGGAAAACAAGTGGACACACCCGCAAGGAAACCCATCTCGAAACCAGTGAGTTTCCTAAAACCTCCCGTCTTGCTTGCTTTCGGATAAGAAAGACTAGTCACTTTAACCTACCTTCCTAGCTTTAGTTGCCTTAAGGCCTGTCTTTCTTTTAGAACCTTGTTACTTTTAAGCTATCTTTTTTCCAGAGGCTTTCGGACAAGACTACTTACTCCAGTAGGTTAGTAAGCTACCTTTTCCGCTTTCAGGCAAGAGTAGCTCTGAAGGGAGAGTTGAGCGGAACCAGGCATAAGGAGCAACAATCGCTATTGATAGTTCCCCCGCTAGGGTCAAGAGGGGGACATGCTCTATGTGCACTGATTCTATTTAGTACAGTATAGGAAGCCCTTGTTTGAGTGAGAGCTTCTAGAATACCATTCATTTCACAATAAGAAACTTTTCCACATAGAGGTTTCAGCTACTTAAAGCGAGAGTGCATCCAAAAATTTGAGAAGAGTGCTCGGCCTTGGTTGAAAAAATTATAGGTGTCAATGGACCAATTTCACTAGCAGGGCACTTTCTCCAATGTGCGCAAATAGAGATGCCACTTTCAATGATGGACATCAGCCCTTGTGTTAAAGTAGCATCGAGCTTGGAAACCGAGAAGTTTCGAGTTTCCAAATAAGTGGTACCCTTTCTTTAGAGTTTGGTAGGTCAATTAAGTTGCCTAAATCTCTTCCTTATCTGCTGCTCTGTAGCTGCCTTCCTCGCTTCACCTTTGGCTTTCAGAGTTGTGAACTAACCTTTTCCTTTTACAGCCAGACAACTGGCAGATAAGCTGGGCATCTAAAGAATATAAGATCCGAGTTGCCGCCAGGAATAAAAGTCATATTGTCAACTAGGGAAATTGAACCAGGCATCTCAAACATTGATAAGGGAAGAATCAGGCTTTCATTAGGATGATATTCCTTTCATCCGAATGGCAAGGCTTGCTAGTTTCCTGAAGTACACTCGCATCTGTCTATCTATGTCATAGTTGCTTGGAAGGAAGGTCTCAGATTTCGGCATGTATGAGATTTTCTTTCCTCTATCTATGTCATACTTGGGATTCACTAACAGCCAATTCCAAGTAGATCCTCCCTCCCCCTCGCTCTACTTCGTTTCGCTTATTTTCTCTTTCCTTCTGCCTGCAAAAAAAGTTATGAGATTAGTTTTGTGTGCGTTAGCGATCATCAAACCTGTGACATAGATAAGATTGGAATTCATGCAGTTGGAATGCCTGAGACCACTTTTATCCTTGCTGCTCTTGCTTCTCTGGCTACTGCTCTGGCTAAAGCTTTCTTTCCGCTTTGACTTGCCTTCCTTATCTTTCAATCTGGACTTGCATGTGTTCCATGACTATTTCGAGTGATTGCTGCTATCTGGATTGAGTTAGACAAGCAGAGAAGGATATTATGCCATCGGTGACCGGCCTGTCTATCTAGTATCTAGTACTAGGACTAGTAGAGTAGAGGCACTACTGGGCGGGGCTTCCTCGATCACAGCTTCTCACTTAGCTAACTGCCAGACAAGGATGAAAATCAACTCCTTATATAGAATTCAGATCAAACATTCAATGAAGCAGCCAGTACGGCAGACAAGCTACTTTCTTATTCTAGGACTGGAAGATCCTCTATCTATTAGCATACCCGTACCGGCAGTTAGACTAGAACTCTCTCCCTAATCAATCGCAGTAACTGGTTGTAAGAGAGCTGACTGTCTACTATCTATGCCATGCCTTTGCAGGTGAATATGAGAGAGAGGATGTAAGTGCATTCTCTCCTTCTCCATCTTCTGGAAAGCACTCTTTGAGCATGATGACAGAATGATTGACACTCACATCTCTCTCATTTCTAGTGATTTCGCTATAGTTTACTAGCGCATTCCTAAACTAAGACTACGGCATTGAAGAAGCAAGCTCACTCTCATTCCAGGAATCAGAGGAAGGCATTATGTCCGGTAATGAAGTTAGAAGTTTCCGGCTTGCTTTCTCTCTTCTCTTGCAGTTGGCAGTCTCAGTCAACCTTGTTCCGGGCCTTCTCTTCTACTCTATCTGCTTATTGGATTGGTAGGTACAGTCTTTCTTCTAGGCTTCTTATTGAACTTTAAGGTAATGGGAGAGAAGGCAATCGACAGATAACTGGTAAGTAAAGCTATGGACTGGTTTCTCACTCTAAGCCAGTCCAGTAATTTGAAAAAATGATAGACATCTAGCGCATTCACTCATTTTTTTCTTTTTGATAGGCCAACTCAAAGAGGGAAATGCAAGGGGCGTTAGCGGACTTTTTTGCCTCGCCTGCTACTAGGAAGAGAAAGCCTCTGTCATTCTTTGCTTCGTTCAAGAATCAACTATGAATAGGCTTTTCCTTAGGCCTTCAAGGAGGAAGAGACTTTTTCCTAAATTCCGGGGAAAATGAAATGAAATTATTTTCGTAAGGCAAGAAAGTCGCCTAAGGAAAGTAGAAGTCTATGCACACTAACCGAATCTTTGGGGAAGGATGGTTGTGCAAATTGGCCTTTTCCCTTCTCCTTTCTAAAGCAAAAAAGAATGTCATCATTCTGATCGTGACTTGAAAAAAGAAAGAAGAGAAGGAACTTGTAGTTGGCGCCCACATAACGGATTGCTTGCTTACCAAGCCATCCTGGCTTTTCGCTCCTCTCCTTACAGTCAAGTGTCTTTCACTCCTCCAATTCTATTATTATTGACTTGACTTATTATTATAAAAACTACTCACTATCCAAATAAAAGACGATCGATTATCTACCCAAGAAGATAGAGAGTCCCACATACGAGAAAAGGTCACAAATAGAGTTGAACCAAATAACATTGCAAAGGCATAATGATAGTAGGGTCGGGATATCCCGGCCCTCCGAACCGGATGTGAGGGTCTTCCCTCATCCGGCTCTCTGCAGGGGAATCTCCACTCACTACTTCCCCTAATATCCTCCCTTTACCACATCATGGGGGTTTACAGGAGATCCCAGAGGCTCGCTCGGAAAGGCTGCTATACCATACCTTTTGACTTAACTCTATTCTAGTAGTCACTAGACTCACTATAGTAGTCCGTCTGGCTTCTCTTGCTGAAATCATTACTCTTAATTCTCCCATGCTCTAGCAATTACGCTCCCTAGACAACTACCATGTAGTTAGGTAGGGACAATAAGTCCGTAGTGACGGGAATCTAGAAATGTTGGAGATCCCTATCAATATAAAATGAATATCTAATTCGAAAGAAAGCTTTCAACCTTTCTCTCACTCAATAGATCTATCTGGTCTGATACGGCACAGTACAATACGAGATGATGGAATGCAATGGGATAGATGGTAGAGGGCTTACTGCGCCCAAAAACGATGATTCACTTGTCCCCTTGTCCATAGGACCTCGTGGCATACAACCTAAATGACTCCCGCTAGATAGCCGCCCCTTTCTCTCTTTTTACAGCCTCATGGACTTACCGAACAAATTGAGTTGTCGTGAGGATACCTTTCAACACTGGAAATTATCTTCATCACGAGACTGATCGGATCTGCCGTAGACACCCGAGAGATCTTCACAAGGCAGGCTAAAATAAAAGACTAAGAGGCGCTGAAAGCGAGCAAAAAGTTATGCTTTCATTTCTTTGTTGAGATTGAAATCAAGTTAAAAGGTTAGGTATAATGCACACAGGCTAAGTCAAGAAATGGACTTCCTTACCTTTCATTCATAGTAGTCTTAATGACTAGTAGTTTGAAGCCTTAAGAAAGCGGTTTTTTTTCGGCACTCGCTTTCTTCGTCCTAAGTAAAGTTCAGTTTACTTTTTCGATTCGGAACTCTTAGTCGAGCTGATGGAGAGATTGATTTTTTGTTCGAGGTTCAAGAGGAAGGAGAGGAACCACCTCCCAATGGTGCTTTTACGATAGTATGGTCACCGGTGGCTAATACCTTCTCGAGACTATCAAACCTGAAATCTACTTTCCATCGCGGACTAAAGAAGGGAAGTTACAGAATGGGGCAGTGAAGTCTCGCGAAGTAGACAGCAAGCAGCAAGCTACGGTCTAACGACCCCCTAACCTTTCTCTTTTTTTAGAATACTTCTTATTTTAATCAGGTAAGCTTTGAAGTTGGCTGCTCTGCTATACTATACTAGTTGTAGGGCGCTAGCGCTTGACTAATATAATAGAAAGTAAAGGGACTCTATTATGATCTTACGAATCTAAAGATCTCAAAATGGAAGAATGAGATTTTTTGCTCACCTCTATTTCTAAAGAGGTGTAAGCACTTCACTCGCTAGGGGATGGGATTCATTCACTTGCATTCCTGCTAGCACTACAAAAAGCTCTGGTCTTAACGCCTCTACTACTGCTGTGCAGCCTTTCCTCGGGTTTGTAGAGTCGGTTTTCCCGTTTACCCACAACAGAGGAGCTTCCCCTACCAGGAAGGCGTCCACGGGTCATAACGCACTCTTCGCACAACAAATCCACTTTGAAGTTGACTTATTCGCTCGGCCAATCATCGGAATGTGTACGAGATACCATAAGGGCCCAATATCTTAATAGTACCTTTATCTAAAGCTTCTAAGGAGACATCATATCCGAAACGCATGAACGATCTAACTAGAAAGTCATTCAAAACTTGATCGAAAAACCAGCGTTTATTGAAGAAGCTATAGAGTCGATTACTAATAGTACTAGTTTGAAAGGCTCGTTGGAATTGATCCGCTATGGGATTAACATTATACGCAACATAAGCACCTGAAGTACTAAATGGAATAGGTATTAGTTTGGTAATGGTTAGAGCAGCAAACTCGAATTCGGCAAGAATCTCATTTTTTGGTAGTACGAAGGGGGAATTGGCCCAAAAATTGGATGGGGGTCAAGACGTTGTTGGGCGCCGGCGGCTGACTCAAGTGCCCCCCAAACCGTGCAAAATGGTTGCCTATTACACGGCTCACTAACTTTCCCTGGGGTGTGGGTACCTATTATTCGTCGGGTAATTTGTCCGCGTATTCCCAGACAATAGAAAGGAGTCTTTCTTTCTCCTTTTTCGAGGAGAATTTAAATGGAATGTGATCCCCTCTATTGTAATGAAATAATTGAAGTTCATTTATTCTTTCAAGGAGAGCCTTTGAAACACCCACTTTTGCCTCATCTAAGGCCAAGGGGAAAATAAAGTTGTCAAATTTCGCATCGGAAAGGGTCGTCTTTCGCCCGATATTAAAGAGGTATCTTAACTCTTCTTTAATATGGGAGCATAGACATTCCGGTGCAACTTGATTATCCGGTAGATCTAGCGCCATTTTCCATTCATCAGGCTTGGGAGAGGAGGTAGACGCTCCCCCACCCGAATCCTTTCCTGCGCAGTCTACCGTTTCTAAAAATAATTCAGAAAAGAAAAAAGAGAACGAAAGAGAAAGAGACAGAGTCCAAACGCTTTCCATAATAGGTACACGAGAAACGTCTGGATTCTTTTTATAGTGGAAATGCCATAAAGTGCGAACCAAGATCCATGATACGAATACCAAAATCAGAATAACAAAGAAAAAGACATCGTGATGTATTTCTAACTCCAACTCGGACAATAAAAAATTATACAATAGAAAACACCATCTAAGGAGTTTTATCTCAAGCATAATCGCTAAAATAGTAGAAAAAAGGATCGCAAAAAATTCCAGTAAAAAGGCAAGGGGTTTTGAGAACATAAACATAGGAGAGGAATTCCAATTAGGAGAAATTCAAATGTGAAACATAAAGATCTGAGAGAAGTCCTGATTCTTCTCTTACTATTTTGATAGAGGAGACTGCCCACACTGAACACCAACCCAATCTCGATAAGAATAAGTATGCTACACTCGAGCAATCCACGAAGGTGTGGCACTTCTCCACCCTCTGCTAGAAGCTTTCTTCTCTTATGTATGATATTTCTAGAAAGCGAAAAAAAGAAGGTTCGAGCCGAAAAGAGCTCTTCATCATGTTGTTGAATTTCAAAAGAAAAGCTGAAAGTGATTGACCTCTCACTCACGGCACACATGCTATATATGTGATGCCGACAAAAAAGACCTTTGTTTCTCCTTTCTTCGATAAGCTGTCCAACTACGATGTGTTAAGCATATTGACCTCAATCCAAACTCTCCAGTCCACATCTTTCTTTATATAGAAATTTTGTCGTCCTTTTTGTTTGTTTTGGAGGTAGATGTAAAGAGAAGAATTACAAGAAAGCAAATGATGAAATTCAATAAAGACTATAATTCCATCCTGGTAAAGACTAAAAATCAGTCAATCCTAAACAAAATATACTGATTACAGGCTCTACTGAAATACTGAAACGAATGAAATCAAAGTCAATCTTACTCAATCCTAGAAATAGGAGTCCAAAGCCAATCATTTGAGATTGATGCTTAGGCTGCGCACCTTAGCAAAGAGAAAGTAAGAATTTGAGATTTCTCCCTCTAACTCAAGAGAAAGAGCTGCAACTATTTAATCAGTCTGACTTCCGTGGAAGTCTAATTGATTTCATTCCTAGGTATAATTGGGAGTTGAAAGCCAATAGGATTGAAGTCAGATTCTTTCTCTTTAAAGTTATGATTGTTCGAAGTTCAATTTGTTTCCGGTAAGAAGACCTAAAGGTGTCCAAAAGGTTCTTGGGCTTCTTACGCTTTTATCTCTGTCTCTACTGTAACTGCTAACAACAATAGCAATCTCTCTTCCTTTCTGGCTTAGCCTGTTGCGTAACCAATTTTGAGCTTTCAATCTTTTCATCTCTATAGACGTCATTTCAACAGTGTTGATTAGCCTCCCCTGGATCTTCCACCATCCGGGCTCCCTTTCCTCCCTATGGTATGCTCCCCCGGTGCAGGCCTACCACGCTTTGCGCCTGCGGCATTTTCGCCATACAGTCTTTGCCAGTAGTGCCATCCTCCCCGCTGGCTGTATGGGCGGGTTGTCTCTCGCTGCTGCGTTCTTTTAAGCTATGGATTAAAGGAACAAATGTAGTTGAATGGAACAGCAGGCGGGTTACATATTCCATTGTGCCGAGATGTGAGGTGCAGGTGGTGATGATCACCCCGGAGTATGCGCTAGCTCCCTTGACAGGCACTCTAGAACCCCCAACGCTCGTGAAAACCCAGGTCGTTCCTCCCCGACTGGAGGTATGGATAACGAGGCCACCTTCACAACCTTCTCCCTTCTGTCCCTATGTTGGAATAAGGTAAGGTGGTTGAGCACTAGTATAAAAAAAGGGGCCCCCATAGAGAGGGAGGATATGCAGGAGCCGCCAGCCGGATCGACCAACAAATGATAGGCTAGAGAGATGGGCTCATTCAACTAATTAGTGATTCTTGGGCCTACCTAACACAGATGTCCCTGAAATAGGGGATTGGTTGATCGAAAACCTCAGGCAGGAGTAGGACATTCCATACAAATCTTTCTATCCGCTAGCTGGTGGTCCTCTCCTTAGAGTCAAGTTTCAGCTCCTCTCAAATCCCATTTTTTCATCGACAGGTAGGGTGAATTCTAAGGTTCCTTATTCCGGTTGTAAAGTGGAAGAAGAGAGAGAATGGGCCCCACTAGCAGCCCGCGTTTCCGACCCGAAAAGAATGGAAAATGAAAGAAGAATTTGTGTGCACTATCTATGGAGTGGAGTGACTATCCTTAATCTTCTCTTCCCTATCTCCCCCTTTTATGCCTTCGGCTATTACCGGCTGGCAAGGCTTGGCCCAACATTGGATTAGTTTGAAAACTACCAAGGTTTTTTAACTAATTGACTTTTTTTGGAAAGGAAGGAATGCAGGGAAGAAGTCTTTCCTTTCCACTGGTTCTTGAAAGCTATTAATATAAGTTCTCATTGACCACGACCTATAGGAACCAGGCTATCTACCGCTTTTAAATCTGTTTGCATAGGCTCGTGCACTGATTTATGTTCAATAATCCCAGGGGCTTTCACTTCCACACGTCTTCGCTCGTGATCGCTTAGAGCCCCCCTTCCATCAATAGTTACTCCCAAGCCATCGACCACACGCCCTAGCATAGCCTTTCCCGCAGGAACATCCACAATAGATCCAGTGGTAGTCGCCTAATCACCTTCCAAGGATTCCCTTAGGGTAAGATTACATTTGGATTAATAGCCTTAAACCATGCTAGATTTCTATTAAAGTCCTTTGCTTAGCTTATGACATTGTTAGAAGAATTTTTGAAGGAACGAGTGAATGTCTCTTGTTGTTTCATTCTCATCTCTATGGAAAGAACCTATGAGTTTTATAATAAACTGTATGTCTATATTGTGTTAAGAGTTCTATAGTCCAGTGGTCATTTATGCGCGTAAAATCAATGTCCTTTTGGCACCAAGCATGAACCAATGTGTTGTTTTCTTTTATGCTTCAAATGGTATTGAGATAAGAGGCAAACACTTGTCAAAACCAGCATTCTCTTGATAACAACATATTAAGTAAATCACAACTACCTCTGTTTTCTCTTTGATAGCCTGGTTCCCTTTGGGGGTCACCTTCTAGTTTTTCCAAGGAAAAGAGCCATTTAGAAAACATTCGATTTGTGCTAAGATGATATGCTCTTGTTTGCCATAAAGCTCTATACCTAAGAATATTATTTTCTAGATGCAGAATTCTTAAAATCTGTCAAGTGAATGCCTGAGTCTTTAATGTGCAGATTGCCTTCTGGAGTTAATTATTTCCATATGAGGTATAAGTATATGTTTAGAAGAGATACAGATTGTTTGGTTAAGCATGGCATTAAAAATGTGTTCTCTTTTGTGGGTATGACTTAAATAAAAGATTTGAGAGCACAAAGGCCAGTTAACAGAATGACCCCTGCATTTGATGTGTTATTAATTTGCTTAGATATGTCCAGTTCAAGGGTATATTTTGAGAAGATTATATAGAGAGTTTCAGGAGAAAGATGACAGTCATTTTGCTAAAATTCTCTGAAAATCACTAAGTTCTGATCCTATGTTCTACTAACATTAATGATCATTTAAATTTCTGTTGTTTCCCTTAGTTCTGCTCCCTTTCTCTTGAATGTGTTTCTGCTTCTATCTATAACAAACTTGCTAGTTAGCTCATTGCAAGCATCTATTTTTCTGAAAATATCCTATGAATGAACACTAATCTTTATTTTCTGTTAGAAATCATTAGATGATCAAGTTCTGATAGTTTCTTACTCACTGCTTGTGGTTACTCTTTCCTTCCTTATTTTTTTTTTATGAATTTAATGTTTCCTTGTGCTAATGCTAATCCTTAACTTTTCATTTTTATGCATAAATACCCATTCGAGTTCCTTTGGAATCTTGCCCAACATCTTCGTTGGGACTAAGCCTCATTCCTTTAGAGTCAAACCGCAACCAAGTCCAAATGGAACTGATAGTTGAAGATACGAGATGGTATACACTGATATACATCAATATATCAGAGATATACAGCAGCGTATAGGTTCAGGAAGCTGGTATACATGAGCTAAGAAGGAAAAATGGAAAGGGAAGCTAATATACAGGGTGTGGAAGCAAAAAATATAAAGTATACGTCTAGTATACCAACAATATATGCAGATGATATACATGGATAGAAATGGACCAAAGTCCATAAAATTAAATCCAAAAGCTTGGACAGATCTAGTTGGGCCAAAATAGGGGCCCAAACCTCAACTCTATCTCCTTTTCTTTATTGGAAATATTACATAACACACCAACATTAGAGGCCTAATTACGCTCCATGCCTATAGTTTAAATCAATTACGCTCCTTGCCAATTAGTCAAAACTATTGGTATACATCCTCTCTTTCTCCCATCTATCTCTCTCGCCACTCTCCTCCCTCTCTCCCAATCTCGCTGGCCACTCTCCTCCCTCTCTCCCCAATTTCGCTCCCCTCTCCCTCCCTCTCGCTGTCTCTCTTCCTCCTTCCATCTCGTTCTCTCCTTTTCTCTAAACAGGGAACCTTTTTTCAGCAAAATTCTCAAATGAGACATTTGTATTTGTATATAACATATATGTATAACACAAAGAGGAGAGAAAGAGAAATTGTATTCGTTGATATGAATTGTATTTTCTATTTCTTCATACGAATTGCATTTGTATTCGTTGATACAATTGAATACAAATTGTATTTCGTTGATATAAATTGTATTTGTATTTGTAGTACGTATAATACAAAGTGGAAAAAAAGAGAAATTGTATCCGTTGATACAAATTGTGTTTTCTATTTGTTGATATGAATTGTATTTGTATTCGTTGATATAATTGAATACAAATTGTATTTCTCTTACGAATTGTATTTGTATTCGTTGGCACAATTGAATAAATTGTGTCAACGAATACAAATACAATTCGTATTTTTCAATTGTAACGCGTCCTTTGTCATTTCTGTAAAATACAGAGCCAACAAGTAAGCAAGACGAACTTCATGCCTCGAGATTATCCTTCCCACCATAAATGGACATGCGGCGTGAGCAAGCTGCTTGTGAGAATAAATACAACAAGAAGGATTTGCATTTTGGTTCTTCTAAAGATATAGTTATAAACTGTAAGATTTAGAAAATTTCAAATATATAAGATTGAATACAAATTGTATTTGTATTCGTTGATACGATTGAATAAAAATTGTATTTTGCTTTATGAATTATATTTGTATTTGTATTCATTGATATAATTGAATACAAATTGTATTTCATTCATACAAATTGTATTTGTATCCGTTGATACAATTGTATTCGAAAGAAAAAAAAATAGAGAGAAAGGGGTGAAAATACAAAATACAAAAAGGGGGAGAGACAAAGAGAGAGATACCAATACAAAATACAAAGAGGAAAAGAAAAAGTAAAAGAGAAAGAGAGAGAGAGACAGAGAACGAGAGGGAGAGAAAAGAGAAAAAGGGAGAGACAGACGAGAAAGAGAGAAAGAAACAGAAAGGAAAAAAAGAGAGGGAGAGGCGGGTGAGAAAGAGAGAAGGAGTAGCGCTTTTCCTTATTAGTTGGTATGAATTGTAATTAGCAAAATGTTGGTATAAAAGCCCTATTAGTTTCAGTTGGACCGGTATTTTTTAAATTTGCTCTTCTTTATTTGTAATTTACCATTGTGTTTGTATGTAATTAAATTTAACTAACTCTTTTAATTAATTTAAATAGATCCCCTAAAGTGTTATTATTTTAAATTTTACCCTTGTTTTATTTTTCTTATAACTCGTTTTGCCCAAAATCGTGTAGCTTAATTTGCTTAGTAACAATGGAAAATTTGGATGTTGTGTTAATTTTGCTAAACTGAACCTTTCAAAAATAAAAATAGATAAGATGCTTTCTTGCCCCCATTCATGTGTCCATTAGTCTCATTTAGGCTTTAATTTATTCACAACAAGAAGTTCGTCCTAAAATTATCTTATTTAAATGAATTTCCGTTTAATTAAATACGCAATTCATTTCCCTTTAAATAATAATTATTTAAATGAATTGGCAAGATTTCGAATCTTTAAAAAAAAATTCTTTAATTAAAATAAACTATTTATTGCCTTGAATTAAGTGATAGCATTTTTTCCTTAAATTTTCCTCAAATATTTTTTTCATTATTTCAACTCTTCGAAATTAGACATTTTTAAGTTAGTCAAAATCATTCCTTGGTCAACTGTTTTTTAAACGAACATTTTTGAGTGCCTTGAAACCCTTCTTAAGACGTTATTTGAACCCTTACCCATTTTCTTCAATTTTAAAGATTTATTTCTGTTTTTAAGTCTTTGAAATTCTTTTAAGTTTTCTTAATTTCTTTATAAAAATTAAGTGGCGACTCTATTTGTTTTAAAACTATTTTGATTTTTTTTTTAAGTTTTGAAATAATTTCTAAGTGTCAAAATTCATTTTATTTCCTTATTTTGTAAAAATAAATGATAATTTTCGAAAAGTGATAAAACAACAGGGGCGCGACATACCTATATGCTATACAAAGTAAAATAAAACTCCAAACTCAGCAACTCCGAAAAGAATAGAGTGTATCAACCATCTGCTAAACTCAATCACGTGCAATGAAGACTCATGTCTACCCGATAACCTGCAGCGTGAATGTAGCGTCCCCCAGGAAATAGGTACATCAATACAAACTAATGTACTGAGTATTCAAGGCGATCATATAACTGAAATAACATAACTGGAAATAGAAACCACACTACTTGTGTAGTTCACATCCACTTCCCATGTTCTTGACTCTAACTGCCCAAATAACAAGCAGTTCCACAATCAAAACAACAACCTACGCAGGTTCCCATACGCTCGGCAGTTGCCAACTATAATCACATGATAATGAATGCAATGCAATGAAACAAGAAGAACACAAATGGTAGTCTCCAATAATCTTACCTTCTCCTACCTACGATCCTACAATCATAGCACTACAAAACAAATAATCTTCTGCTGACAACTCACAGCAAACGTACCTGCTCCTCACTCACCTTACGTCACTGTAGTACCAACAACATATGAAGCCTCAGAGATTTCATACTCAACTATCAAAAAAACTCAATCCATAATTCACAATAATATGGAATTCAAGGCAATATGGCGTAGGCGAACACCCCGATCCATAGCCTCAAAGGTGAAATTAGTAAATATATGTGTGGTATAAGCATACACCCCAATCCCAGCCTCAAGAGAATGAATGTATGTGGTGTAGGCTTACAGCCTGATCCTAGCCTCAAAAGGCATGAAATGCATGTGGTGTATGTGTACACCCCAATCCTAGCCCCAAGGAAATGAATGCAATGCATATGCACCATGCGTATGTATGCGGGCAAACAACAGGAATATCGTACCACAAAAACAATCTCAGCTAACCCAACAATTCATAACAGAAATAGATAAATCGCTATGCGGGCCGATAAGGTCACCATGATATTTAAAAGAATGTAAATTGCTATGCGAGCTGACAAGGTCACCATGATATCTAAACAAAAGTAAAGTATGAGTCTAAAAAATATCAACACCACGAATAATATATGTATGTCTGCAGATTAGCAACCCCCACAAGTAACAGATGTGTAACCATACATCCTCCGTACCATAACCATAATACCATAATAAACTCGACTATTACAAGAATCCAATAATCGCAACAATATATACATCACCTCCTACTCCTCGACTTGTCACGGAATCAACATTACTGGATATGAGTTTTTAACAAGAATAACACCAAAAATAATTTAGAAATAATTAACAACCAATTCTTTGATAGAACGCTAAACCCAAAAATCACAACCCTTAAAGAATCATGCAAAAAGGAAAAAAATAAGCTTTAAATACATCGGGTGCTTTCATCTAATGGTAGTCCCGTGGTTCCAACGTCCTCAAGGATACTAATCTCGAGTATGAATTTTAACTTGACATAAAAGTTCTTGTAGTCTACTACCGTGATTAATATACAAAAAAATATAATGTGTATATATGCATATATAGTGAGCTATGAAATATTTTACTATGGGAGAGGCACAACCAACAATAGTTGTGTGAGGCTCCATTTAGCTTTTGACACTTGAAAAGTGGGTCATTTGTTTACTTTACATGCTATTTACCATCACTCCTCTTCTTATTTCATTAGTTTATTCTTCTTATTTCTAAAAAAAACTAATATTAAACTTCTAAACACACAATTAAATAATTTAATAAATATATTTTCTCTTAAAATAACTGAATCATTCTTAGAACTGTTAAGACTTTTGATTCATTGTTAATAACGGCGGACTCTGTCAGATTTTCAATATTTTTTTTTTAAAAAAACACACAACTGACGGACTCTTTCAGATTTTCAATAATATTTTCTAAAATAAAACAACTGGCAGACTTTAAAAAAATTGACGTATTTTCGCTGATTATTTTTCACGTAAAAATTATAAAAGAGTTAATATTTTATAAAGAAAATCAGCGGATGTCTATCATTTTTTTATACAAAAATTATTGAACGTCTATCGATAATGTGCAAAACTATTAGTATTTTGTGTTTTAAAAGTTACTACATAAAATGAACTCAAGAAAACTAGTGTTGTATGAGTCCATCCCTATTTATTATTATTTTTTATTTTTATAATTTCATATTCAATCTTGTCGTCTCTATTACTTATAGAATTTTTTTGGATTTGGATATGTTTATTTTTTATTTTCTGTTTCTGTTTTGCTCTTTTTTGCATCAATCATTTTCTTCATTTCATACCTTTAAGGTGGTTGCTTCAATTATTTAATTTTCTTGGATTGATTACTTGGACCCAAAAAAAAGGATTAAAAAAAAATTAGAACGTAAAAGTATCAAATTCTGAAAAAACCTTAGGAATAAATTAACAACAATTAGGATATGCTTCTGACATATTTAAATTATTATTTGTTAATAATAAAATTATCAACGTATTTTAATTTATTAATAGTAATATTGATAATATGTTATTAATTAATATTCAAAATAGATGTTAATTATGACATGATAGTGTAAAATACCGTATAAAAAATTAAACACTAAGTTTTATGCTTACACAATTCTTATTTATACTCTTCAACTACAGTTTTACACTTTTAAAATCGACGGACGTTTGTTAATTTTTGTAACAAAAAATAGATTGATGTATATCTGCCCATTTTCTTTAAAAAGTAATAATTTTTTTATAGTGTCTGTGCATTTTGCGTGAAAAATAACCAACAAAAATACATTTTTTTTTTCAAAAATAAAATAAAATTCATCGACAACACAACTGAGTCCGTCATTTTTTTCTGTCAAATTTTAGCATTCTTTTAATAGTTTTATTAACAATGAATCAAAATTGTAATAGTTCTAAGACGCTTTAACTATTTTAAAAGAAAATATATTTACCAAATTGCTTAATTGTGTACTTAAAAGTTTGATATTAGTTAGGAATAAGAAGAATAAAAAAATTAAAAGAAAAAGAGGAATAGTGATAAATGGAATGTAATGTAAATAAAAGGGTCCACTTTCCAAATGTCAAAAACTTAATGGAGCCTCACACAACTATTGTTGGTTGTGCCTTTCCCATGATAAAATTTTTCGTGAGCTATCCCTTGAAACAAAGAACTTTGAGGCAATGTCTTCCTTGACAAATGGTATCTAAACTTATCTTGGCAAAATACCTATATACATAATTAAACACGTTTAATACATCAAATAGCTACACTATAAATTAATTATTATATCATCAGCAAAGTAATACAAAAATGGAATTTTTTTAATCTTATTTAGGATTTCTAATAAAGTATGTAACATATGCAGTGGATAAAGCATAATACGGTAGGAAAGAATATAGCTAATAATTATTCACACTATGATTTACTTAACGTGACAATCATATATTTTCAAAAACATATAAAATTACTCATGCTTCAAAATGATTAAAGATTAAAAATTCCATTACCACTATATAGTGAAAGAAAGAGATGGATGAGAGCTTACTAAATTACTGGAGGAGCTTGAAAGTACCGACCCTTCATCTTTCTCCTTTTTTTGATATCCAAGTGAGGGTTTATACAAATAGTGAGAGTTTGTCGGTGGTGAAAAAGTAATAAGG
Organism: Jaltomata sinuosa; assembly: GCA_003996215.1. Taxonomy (NCBI): domain Eukaryota; kingdom Viridiplantae; phylum Streptophyta; class Magnoliopsida; order Solanales; family Solanaceae; genus Jaltomata; species Jaltomata sinuosa. The sequence continues at coordinate 514,717 of QJPP01007595.1, read as the reverse complement.
ATGGACTTTATTTAATGGGGTGACTGTATATTAGGATTAGGCTATATGTAATATTTTAATAAAATATCTACATATCTAGACTTCTAATTATTTATATTTCAAAATTTATAAACCATAATAAGTTATACAATCTAGACACACCTGAATATTCTATAACGAGTAAGACATCTTGAGAATATATTTTCTGAAATTTGAATTATATATTTCTAAACACATATGGTGGACGAAGGATAACCTTAAATACTTGTGGTATTACAATTGTAGGATGTGATGGTCTATAATGATTTCACAATGTACCCCATAAAGGTAATGCCACCAATCTTCAAAGCAAATACTATTGCTGACAACTCTAAATCATAAGCTAAACACCCTGTCTATTTAAGATGTTTAAATTAACTCATATTTTTGGGGTAAGACTAAGCGTCCTTAATATGATAAGAAGAATTTGTTATGAGGTATTCAAATCGATCAATGGTTGTATATTAAGTTTTGAAGTCAAGAAAGTTATGAAACAAAAGTCAGCAAAAATTATCGCAAATTACTTTCATAACTTCTCTAAAATTTGGGTCAAATATCTTGGAGCTTTACTCCTAATTTATAAGGAATTAGAGGTCTCATAACCTTTCAATGTAAGGTCTATGAGTCTAGTTGCTAATGCACTAAATTCTTTGCCCATACGATTAAAGAAAAGAAAGATATTTGCATTTTTAAGATTGCATAAGCAGGTACATAAGTAGGCCCCTAGGTCGGTGAAAGTTTATAAATATCATCTCCTTCATTTTTCTATCTCATTTTTTTCGTCCATAATCCAAAAAATAAGAGCTTTGAGCACAAAATACGTTATGGATCCTAGAGTTCTTAGCTCGAAAGCTTCATAGAATTCGCTCTACATCGTGAGCCCATCGTTGTTGTATAGAATGCCCTATTTAATTTTATAGTGTATTTTTGTGGGTGTTGTGGCAGTACGGGTTTTGATTGCGTGGTGAGATTCTGGCAGTATTCCATGCGTGAGAGCAAGGTAAGACACTCTTTTCATTGATTCTAGCTTTAGTAAGTCATGGATTGTAAAGACCCGTTAGATTGTTTTCAGCACTAGAACTCCTTTTTTATAGAAGACCTTTCCCGTAAATCCCTTATGGAAATTTGAACTATTCGTTTAGCTACGATTATTTAATTAACGAGTGATCTTGAATAATTTATTTAGTTGGTTATTAAAAAAGTTATAATTTTGCTAAAAATTAAAAATGGGCCCTACCCGCAACTCCTCTATTGGCCATGTACAAGATTAAGGTATTAATTAATACGGAGAAATAATTTATTCTCACAAAATAGATGCAAGACGCAGAAGCAAGTTTGAAAATAGTTCTTCAGGTAAACCTACCAAAGCTCCTATCCTTGTTCATATGTATAAGCTGATAAGTAGTATGTAGTAGTACCATACTAATTAGATGAAAAGGAATTGGATTCTTGTTGTTTCTGTTGGAAACCGTGCCAAGGGCTAGTAGATGTAATGGAAAAAAAATGGTGGAATGGATACATATAATAATTTGATAATGATTAGGGATGACTTGGAAAAAGTTTGGTTTTATTTTCCTTTCCAGTACTTTATTTCTTCTAATTGAAAATTAGAATAGCTATTTGAACATGAATTGTTGTCAACCTTTTTTTAGTTCTTTTCTTTTGAAATCTTTAACAATCATGGGGTAATGATGGTAAGGTGAATAGAAAATTAAGATAAGTGATGATTATGTAATGATGAGGTGGTGATTGTGAGGCAATGTAAACTTAGCCCTTTGAAGAAGTTGGTTTCTTTTCTTTTAAAAAAGTAGTATTGTCCAGAAAGAAAATTGACCTAAGATTTTGTTTGTACCTGAATATTTTCAAAGTTGTATTGACTATTCTACGATAGTTATTGTACATCGTTCTGTATATTTTCAGATTTGATCAAAATATGTTAAATTATATTGGAGTACGGATATTAATATATTGGATAGAATATTTACAAATTAAATTTGGATGTCTACGGACTCGTTTACTTATGAATATAGGGTGTATTTTATAGATTGAAAATGTTCTGAAATTTTGCAAAAGGAAAAGGTAAAATCGTAAAGATTCTTAGCACGTTGTTTGGCATTCGAGGTATGTTGGGACTTTTTAGACTTCGTTGAAGGATGTTTGATAATAAAAGATTAAAAATTTAAAATAGAGAATGGGTAAGGACAAAAGATAGGGGTCTCATACCCGTGGTGTGACGGGCATTGGTGCGAGTACCAGTGTTATAAAAAGGAAAGTTTATTACTATATAATATATATGGGCATTAGCTGATGCATTATTGACTTGGTTAATTTTTTGTGTGTTCATGGTTCTTCATTTAACGCGTATATTTATGATAGTCGAGGTGAATGTATTTTCGGTCAGTTATTTGATCGAATGAGATGCATCATCATCCCCTATTTCATTGATATTATATCATGCATATGCATTGACATTGAGTTTGAGTGTGAGTAAAGGCCGGGAACGTAGAGATCGTCCGTACTGTGATTGTTCTATGATTATGAGTTGGGCACGTAGAGATCATCCGTACTGTGATTGTTCTATGATTATGAGTTGGGCACATGGAGATCGTCCATGCTGGGGATTAATTGATTTTGTGATAGGCACGTAGAGATCGTCTGTGCTGGTATATGGACTTCGCGAGTCTTCCATAGATCATAAACTCTCCATGTATTTGCCGAGGAGTATCGTATACATATGATTGAGAGATTATTGGGCATTGTAGGCATATGATCTCATTATATTGCATTACATCACATTGCATCCTTCATACCTACTTGATTATGTGCTTAATTGATGTTTGAATATCTCGTGGCAATTGGTTATCCATGCTTTAGCGAAAACTTAATTGTTAAATATAGTGTAGACTTGTAGATTTGAGAATGATTTCTTACATGAGTCCTGTCACTACTTCTTCATTATTGATCGATTATACATACTGTGTATACGTAGTTTTATACTCATACTACACTTGCTGCACTCTTTTATGGTGCAAATTCAGTTCTAAACACTAGTGCATCTCGTGGAGCTTCCTGAGTCCGAGCTTGGATTATTTTGGAGTTGTGGTGAGTTGTTTGGCTGTTCCGTAACCCAGACCTTCATTTATCTTTTATTTATTCTGTCATTTAGTAATCAGATAGGGTATTTGCATTCAGACTTGTCATTTTAATTTTCACACTTGAATCGTATTGTAGAAGTTCTTGTACTTATGACACTAAATATTGGGTGGTATTTTCACTTTTTTATATTTTACTTTGAAAGACTTCGTGTTTAGTCTGTTTATTTACTTTTTCATTTAATTACTTAATTGTATTCATAAAAGTTATTGGGTTGTCTTACCTATCGGTTGGGAATATAGGTGCCATCACGACTTGTGATTTTTGATCGTGATAATTTAGTATCAGAGCCCTAGGTTCATCAATCTCACGAGTACAAGAGAAATGTCAAGTAGAGTCTTGTGGATCAATGTGATGACGTCCGTACCTATCTTTGAGGGGTTATAAGGCATTTAGGAAACTTTTATTCTTTCATTCTTTATCATGCATACTTAACTCAGTTGGAATTATAATATTGTTGTCTTATTCTCTCACAGATGGTGAGGACTCGTTCATCCACAACTGGAGATCAGGAGCCTGTACTGTACCTAGACCTGCTGCTAGAGGCATTGCATGAGGTAGAGGTAGGGATCGAGGTTGAGGTAGAGGCCATGTGGCATCACCTACTGAGAATCGAGTACCGACAATCACCCAGGGTTCTGCTAGGGCAGTATCTCTCAATCCAAATGTGGTTCACGGGGATGGGTTGGATCATATTGAAGAGTATGGACTAGCTCAGGCTCCACCTATTTTGATCACTACTCTAGTGCTTTAGGATACTTTGGTTCATATATTAGGATTTCTTGAGGGGATGGCTCAGGATGGCATATTACCTGTTGCCTCCGATGGTTCACAAACTTATGTTGGAGGTCAGACTCCAGAATAGATGGTTGCTCCAAGGGTTCAGACTTCAGGCACTCAGCCAGCTGCTGCAACTCCCCATTTAGATGGTGAGGTATTTTTAGGTATTGCATCACCTTTGGCCAATAGTCCTGTCATGACTATGGATGAGCAGAAGATGTTCGGAAGGTTAAGGATGATGAATCCTCTGACCTATACTGGTGATTTGAGTGAGGATGCGTATGAGTTTATAGTTAGCTGTCATGAGAGATTGCACAATCTGGGATTAGTGGAGTCTCACGGAGTTGACTACACAATATTTCAGATGATGGGTCCTGCAAAATAGTGGTGGAGGGATTATATCGATAGTAGGCCAGCTGGATCACCTCAACTTTCATGGGCTCAGTTTTCTCAGGTATTTTTGGATAAGTTTGTTCCACGCAGTAAGAGAGAGCGCAAGAGGAATGAGTTTGAAAGACTAGAACAGGGGGATATGTCAGTTGCCAAGTATGAGAGTATATTCCATGCCTTGGCTTGGTACGCCTTGATGATACTTCCTACCGAGACTGAGAGAGTGAGGAGGTTTCTTAAGGGGTTGATTATTCCAGTTCGTATAGGTGTTTCTCAGGTTGCTTCTTTCGGAGCTATATTTCATAAGGTGGTGGATACCACCAAAGAGTGTGATATGATTCAATGTGAGGGATTTGAGAAGAATGAGGGCAAGAGGGCCCTTCATTCAGGTGATTATGTTTGAGCTCCACCTAGGAGCTGAGGCTACTCAGGATGGAGCTACCACCCTCAGTCGATCAGACCTATTCATACCGCTATACCAGAATATGAGGTTGATTATGTGGGGCACAGTACTTCCAGTTTGATACGGACTTCACAGGGCTCATCTTCCAGAACTTTAGGGCGTGGAGGGCATTCCGATTATTCAGGTTTCTCTCATCAGTCTATGCATCATAGGGGTTGTTTTGAGTGTAGTGACATGGGACATTTTGTGAGGGATTTCCCTAGGACTAGATGTGGTGGATCATATCAGGGTTATCAACCTTTGACTTCTAGGACTTCACAGCCTCCGACTGGTAGAGGTGCACAGAGTGGTAGATGTGGCTGTCATTCAGGCAGGGATGGTTCTCATTCAAGTAAAGGTGGTGCCATTTCTGGCTGAGGTGCTTCCCATGGAGGTTCACAGTTTGAGGGCGATTATGCTCAGTATTATGCTTTTCCGGGTAGGCCAGATGCAGAGGCTTCAGATATTGTTATCACAGGTATTATTCCGATTTGTCATTGGTCAGCTACAATATTATTTGATCCAGGATCTACCTATTCTTACATATCTACATACTTTGCTCTGAGTTTGGATATGATATGTGAGTCAATTAAATTGCTTGTGAATGTTTCTACTCCTGTTAGGGATTTTATAGTGGTGGATTGGGTATATCGATCATGTGTAGTTACTTTGATGGGGTATGATACTCAATCAGATTTGAAGGTCTTAGATATGATAGACTTTGATGTTATCCTTGAGATTGATTGGTTATCTCCTTACCACATGATTTTGAACTGTCATGCCAAGACAGTTACATTAGCTATGGCAGGGATTCCTAGAGAAGAGTGGAGATGTTCTCTTAGCCATGCTCCAAAGAAAGTGATATCTTTTCTTAGGGCTTATCGGATAGTAGAAAAAGGATGTTTGGCATATTTGGCATATGTTTGGAACACTATTGTGGAGACTCTAGTGCTCAAGTCTATTCTGTTGGTGAGTGAGTTTTCTGAGGTATTTTTGACAGACCTGCCAGGTCTTCCACCTAATCGTGATATTGATTTTTGTATTGATTTAGAGCCGGGCACCCAACCTATTTCTATTCTGCCATATCAGATGGCATCGGCTGAGTTGAAAGATTTGAAAGAACAGTTGCAGGATTTATTAAGCAAGGGGTTTATTAGACCGAATATATCTCCTTGGGGTGCTTCAGTGTTATTTGTGAAAAAGAAGGATGGATCTATGCGCATGTGTATTGACTATCGACAATTAAACAAGGTTACTATTAGGAACAAGTGCCTGATACCTTGCATTGATGATTTATTCAATCAGTTACAAGGTGCTTCAGTTTACTCAAAGATTGACTTGAGATCCGGTTATCATCAGTTGATGATTAGGGCAAAAAATATCCCTAATATAATTTTTCGGGCACGTTATGGCCATTATGAGTTTTTGGTGATTTCGTTTGGGCTGACTAATTCACAGCAACTTTTATGGACTTAATGAATGAGGTGTTCAGGTCATACTTGGATGCTTTTGTTATTGTTTTCATCGATGATATATTGATATACTCTCGTAGTAGGAAGGAACATGAGGATCATTTGAGGATTGTGCTTTGAATTCTGAAAGAGAAGAAGCTCTATGCAACGTTTTCAAAGTATGAGTTTTGGCTCAGTTCAGTGGCATTTCTGGGGTATGTAGTGTCCAAGGAGGGTATTATGGTGGATTCTAAGAAGATTAAGACAGTTTAATATTGGGTCAGACCTGCTTCAGTTACTAAGATTCAAAGTTTCTTAGGCCTTGCAGGTTATTATCAGCTATTTGTAGAGGGGTTTTCATCTATTGCATCCCCATTGACTATATTGACCCTCTGATGAGTGCGAAGTGAGCTTTCTGAGGCTCAATACTTTATTGACTACTGCTCTGATTTTGACCTTACCCATAAAGAGAGAGAGGGCTTTACCGTATATTGTGATGCTTCTCAGATTGGTCTCAAATTGTGTATTAATGTAAAAAGGGAAGGTGATAGCTTATGCTTCGAGGCAATTAAAGGTTCACGAGAATAACTACCCCTCTCATGAGATAGAGTTAGCGGCAGTACTATTTGTATTAAAGATTTGGAGGCATTACCTTTATGGTGTGCATTATGAGGTGTTCACGAATCATCATAGTCTCCAGTATATATTTAACCAGAAAGATCTCAATTTGAGGCAGCAAAGATGGTTGGAGTTGCTCAAAGACTATGAAATGACCATTCTTTATCATCCGGGCAAGGGGGATGTGGTGGCAGATGCTTTGAGTTGGAAGGTGGTAAGTATGGGTAGTTTAGCTTTGTTATAGGTGGGAGAGCGTGCTTTGGCTATGGATATCCAGTCTTTAGCCAACATTTTTGTGAGACTTGACATTTCAGATTTTGGTAGGGTTTTGTCTTACATGGAGGCAAAGTCATCCTTATTAGAACATATTCGGGCTCACCAATTTGATGATGGGAATTTGTGTAAGATTCGAGACATGGTGTTACAAGCATAAGAAAAGGAGGTGAATTCTAGATCCCTCAAACAGGTGATTTAACTAGACTAATCATGGAGGAGGCCTATCGTTCAAGGTATTCTATTCACCTGGGGCCTACCAAAATGTATCGTGACTTGAAGCAACATTATTGGTGGTATCGAATGAAGAGGGACATAATAGATTTTGTATCTCAGTGTTTGAATTGTCAACAAGTGAATTATGAACACCAAAATCCTAGAGGTGTGACTCAAAGGATGCCCATATCTGAGTGAAAGTGGGAGCGAATTTCAATGGACTTTGTGGTAGGATTGCCAAGGACCTTGGGTAAATTTGATTTCATATAGGTTATCGCAAATCGATTGACAAAGTCTATGCATTTTATACTGGTTCAGGTTACCTATAATTTAGAGAAGTTAGCCAAGATCTACATTTGGGAGATAATTCGCCTATATGGAGTGCCTACTTCTATCATTTCAGATTGGGGCACAAAATTTACATCTCATTTCTGGTGGTCTATGCAGAAAGAGTAGGGTGCTCAGGTGGATCTTAGTACAACCTCTCACCCTTAGACTGATGGTCAGTCAAAGCAGACTATTCAGGTACTTGAAGATATGTTGAGAGCGTGTGTGATCGACTTTGGTGGTCATTGGGATCAATTTTTACCTTTAGCAGAGTATGCATATAATAACAGTTACCATTCGAGTATTGAGATGGCACCCTTCGAGGCTTTGTATGGTAAAAGATGTCGATCTCCAATTGGTTGGTTTAATGCATTCGAGGTTAGGCCGTGGGACACAAATTTATTGCGGGAGTCCTTGAACAAGGTCAAGTTGATTTAGGATAGGCTTCTCATGGCTTAAAGTAGGCAAAAAAGTTATGCAGATCGGAAGGTTCGTAATTTAGAGTTTGTGGTTGAAGAGCGGGTTCTATTAAAAGTTTCACCATGAAAGGTGTGATGAGATTTGGGAAGAAGGGCAAGTTGAGCCCGAGGTACATTGGTCCTTTTGAGATTGTTCAGCGTGTTGGTGAGGTGGCTTACGCATTGGCTTTGCCACCCAGTTTGTCGGGTGTTCAGCATGTGTTTCATATTTCTATGCTGAAGAAGTACCATCAGGATGATTCTCATGTGATTCAGTGAGATTCGGTGTTACTTGATCAGAATCTGACTTTTGAGAAGGAGCCGGTAACCATCTTGGATAGGCAAATTTAGAAGCTGAGGTCGAAGGAAATTGCTTCAGTAAAGATTCAATGGAAGCATCATCCAATTGAGTAAGCTACTTGAAAGACTGAGTCGGACATGCAAATCAGATATTCTCGGCTTTTTGAAAATTCATGTACTTTCTATTCTTTACCGTTTGAGGACGAACGTTTGTTTAAGTGATAGATGATGTAATGCCCCATTAGGTTATTTTAAGCACTAGAATTCCTTTTCCATAGAAGGCCCTTCCCATAAATCCCTTATGGAAATTTGAACTATTCGCTTAGCTACTATTATTTAATTAACGAGTGATCCTGAATAATTTATTTAGTTGGTTATTAAAAGAGTTATAATTTTGCTAAAAATTAAAAGTGGACCCTACCCGCAACTCCTCTATTGGCCATGGATTGGGGTAATGATGGCAAGGTGAATAAGAAATTAAGGTAAGTAATGATTGTGTAATGATGGGGTGGTGATTATGAGGCAATGTAAATATAGCCCTTTGAAGAAGTTGGTTTCTTTTCTTGTAAAAAAGTAGTTTTGTCAAGAAAGAAAATTGGCCTAAGATTTTGTTCGTACTGGGACATTTTCAAAGCCACTATATTGACTATTCTACGATAGTTATTGTACATCATTCCATATATTTTTAGATTTGATCAAAATATGTTAAATTATATTGGAGTACGAATATTAGTATACTGGGAAAAATATTTACAAATTAAATTTTGATGTGTATGGACTCATTTACTTATGAATATAGGGTATATTTGATAGATTGGAAATGTTCTGAAGTTTTGCAAAAGGGAAAGGCAAAATCATGAAGATTTTTAGCACGTTGTTCAGCATTTGAGGAATGTTAAGACTTTCTAGACTTTGTTGAAGGATGTTTGTCAATAAAAGATTAAAAATTTAAAATAGAGAATAAGTAAGGGCAAAAGATGGGAGTCTCATACCCGTGGTGTGATGAACATTGGTACGAGTACCGGTGTTATGAAAGGAAAAGTTTATTACTATATAATATATAGGGTTCTCCAGTTCTCTTCGTGTGTAAGAAAGATGGTTTGCTCAAAATGTGCATCGACTACCATCAGCTGAACAAAGTCACGATCAAGAATAAGTATCCTATCCTTATGATTAATGACTTGTTCGACCAACTTCAGGGTGCCAATTATTTCTCCACGATAGACCTCATATCTGGTTATCATCAGCTCAGAGTTAGAAAATGTGACATCCCAAAGACAGCCTTCAGAACTCAGTATCGTCACTATGAATTTATGGTTATATCTTTTGAACTAACGAATGCTCCTAAAACTTTTATGGACTTGATGAACAACGTATTCAAATAGTACTTAGATATGTTTGTCATTATCCTTATAGATAATATACTTGAAGTGAGGATAAGCATGCAAACCATTTGAGAGTTGTGTTGCAAACTCTCAAAGACCTCCAGTTGTTTGCTAATCTTCAAAAACTGTGAGCTTTGGTTGCAGTTAGTTGCTTTTCTGGGTCATGTGGTATCTAAGGAAGGAATTCGAGTAGATTCACAGAAAATAGTAGTAAAGAGCTGGCCTAAACCCAGTTCCCCGATAGACGTTAGAAGTTTTTTAGGTTTTGATGGGTACTACAGGAGATTTGTTGAGGGTTTTTCATTCATAGATCCCTGTTGACAAGGTTGATCCAGAAAAGGTTAAGTTCCAGTGGTCAGATGAGTGTTAAAAGAACTTACTGTGATGCATTGAAGACTAGGTTGACCACAACTCTAGTTTTGACTCTATTAGAGGGTTCAAATGGTTTTGTCATTTACTGTGATGCATCTATAGTAGGCCTTGATTGTGTTTTGATGCAGCATGGTAAGGTCATTTTTGTAATGGCCCATTTCGTCATTACGGTCAAAAACAAAGATGGAGCCTTGCTCCAACCCAGCAAACTGATCCATAAAACGCTCTCTCATGCTACGCGGTACACACTTCTCCAGAAAAGCTGCAGAGAATTGTGCCCAAGTAAGCGAAGGTGACCCGTCTAGTCTGCAAGCTACATATGACCTCCACCACTATTTTGCTGGACCATCCAGTTGAAATACGGTGTAATCTGCTCTGTTTGACTCGACTAACCCTAAATTATGCAATCTCTCCTGGAAGCTAGTCAGAAACTTATGTGCATCCTCCCTAGAAGCACCTGAAAACCTCAGAGGACCAAATCTCAGAAACCTACCAAGAATCTTCTGCTCTTCAGAAGACATGACGGTCCCGGGTGGAATAGATGGAGCAACTGTAGGTATCGACAATACCTCCAATTTGGGAGCTGAAGTAATAGGTTGTACTCCTGAACCCTGTGCTGCCACCTGAGCTAAAGTCTGGCCCTCCTCTCTAACTTGGGAACCAATCGGAGTACCTGGTGAAGCTTCTGGTGGAGTCATACCCTCAAGAAATTCAAGTAATTGAACCAAAGTGTCCTGCAGCACTGGAGTAGCCATGAAACTTGCCGGATGTTGGGTTGGTCCCACACCTTCTGGCTTATACTGAACATTCTCAACCCTAACCTCATGCTCTGGTGACAGTACCCTAGCCTGGGCCCGAGCTGGCGCCGCAGCCCATTCCTTACCTCGACCTCTAGGTCATCCTCTACCCCATCCCCTAGCTGGGGCTCTAACTGCAGGTGCAAGGGACTCGTCCTCACCCACTGTTGATCCCGTTCAAACTATCTGGGAAAGAGTGAAACAAGGATACTTAGAAGTTTCTCAAGTCAAGAAAGCACGACAAGGAATCAAACAAGATGAAATCTTTCCTATGAATGTCCTATAGCCTCTCACAGATTGGATACAGATGTCATCGTACCGATCTAGGAGACTCTACTAGACACCTTGCTCTTGTACCAGCGATATTGGTGAACCTAGTGCTCTGATACCACTCTGTCATGATCTGAAACTGGGCCACGATGGCACCTACATAACTCCCCAGTAGGCAAGCCAAACCGAACAATGCAAAAGATAATAAAAGCACTTAAAGTAGGAAAAGCAGAAGACATAAATAAGGGAGATAGGGACAATGTCATATATACATACCAACTGTACTAAATATACAAAAGATGGCCCTAAAGTGACCAAGAAGATAAAACATACACGAGAACTAACCTGGACCTGGTGTCACCGGTGCAAAAATGACTAAAGTATGGAGTAGCTATACAACAGACTCTGCCTATCAAAAATACAAAGTATAGACAAAAATACAAGATAGAAAGCATGTAAGGTCTCCAAGGCGCCAATAGCTCATAGCGATCTGAACTCCAACAGGCCTCGAACGAAGGTGTAACGAATGGGTCCATCATTATGTTAATTTTTCCCGATTATGTGAATTTGGGGAAAATGGTTAAAAATACGTTTAGAATAAATAGGGTGACGTCATAAAAAATTTCTAATTTCCAGAAAGAATCTGGGCTGACGTCCGCTGCTATAGCGATAAATATTCTGCTATAGTAGAACTGATGTAACGGAGGAGTAGACCGCTATAGTGGAGCTACGAGAGGCAGAACCTTTGACGGGATTTTATTAAAAAGTCTCATCTCCTCAGTTGGGCAACATACGAGGGTTCTTCCAAAAACCCTCTTATGCTGCTCCAAGGTTGGAAATCTTGGGGAGGAGAGGTCATGGCTGAAGAGATGCGGAACATCAGATTCCAAGATCACAATTCAGCCGAGAATGCAACCACGGAGCCAGAAATGTATTGTTGTAGCTGCTAGCATCCAGGTAGGCTAGGTTTTCATGAGTAGTTAGACTTGTTTACTTTTCGTACAGTATAAATGGAGAATCCATGTTTTAGGCCTCCGAGCATGGAGTCTAGCGGATTTGGGATTGGTTGTGTTGTTTCTAGGATGTACGGAATGGCTGGTCTTGTGAATGTTTTTAGGTGTTCAACTTATTCATATTATCATGATTAAATGATGGGTTGAGGGACAAGCGTGTCAGGAATGCTCGGGGAATCGGGGGAGTGCTGGGGAACATGGGAAATGGGAATAGGAAGCTCCTAAGTGGAGTTTCAGGAACGTTTATTGCTTGAGGATTAGCGGCGGTCTAGCTAAGGTTAGAAAAGGTAAGCGTGTTGCATGCTTGTATGTTTATCTAAAAAGGGAAATCCTTAGTTACATGTCAAAATAAAAAGGGTGAATCGGGAAATAGTCTTCGGACGGGAATTGATGGTTTGTAGTTGTACTTGGAAAGGGGTAGGTGATGGCTTATGATTTTTTGTGAATGTGTATATTCATATACTCATGTCTAAGTGATTGTATGGATTACATTGCTTAGGGAAGTTGTGTGGAATGTCTAGGTTCCTATTTACAGTCTGTGATTGAACAGTGTTTACTTGTTGATTTTACAAGTTGTGTGTGTTTAAATATTGATTGTAGTTTGTTGACATTCGGTTGGCTCGGGTACCACTCCTGGTATGGGTATAACAAATGGTTGGCACGGGTACCACACCTGGTACGGGTATAATAAATGGTTGGCACGGGTACCACGCCTGGTTTGGGTATAACACTTAGTTGGCATGGGTACCACACCTGGTACGGGTATAACACTTGGTTTGCATAGGTACCATGCCTGGTACGGGTATAAAACTTGGTTGGCACGGGTACCACACCTGGTACGGCTTTACTTTATTACATCTTGCATTGTTTTATTGATTATTGTATTGCATTGGCTGATATTGGTTCCATGTGTGGATCGGGTTGTTTTACTGAATATGATACTTGATATTGGTTCCGTGAGTGGACCGGGTTGTTTATTTAAAGGGTGCTATTGTTTGGTGGTCCTTGAGTGGCCGGGAATTTCTATATAACTGTTGTGATTGGTCTTGGTTTAGGCTGGGTTAATTTCAAGGTACATGTGTGTAGTCTAGAAGGGGAATCCTGAGGTGGGTCCAGACTATGTGGAAGAGGCTTAAGTTTAGGAGTTATTGTCAATAAGTGTACTAAGGGGGGTCAGGGGTTAATTATGATTGCTGAGCTAAGGGTTGGTCTTGGTGTAGACCGGGGTAGAAAGTTGGACACTTAGGTGTGGTTAAGGAGATCCTTGGAGGGTCCGGGTCATGTGCATTAAGGGGATTAGATGTAACTCTAGGGTAGTCATTAAATGTAGCAAAGGTTGCGGAGGGGATTGCATATGGTGGATAGACTGAGAGTCTGGGGTTGTGGTCCTGGCTATTGCATATTTATTAGAAGGTTTACTAGAGATCCGTGGAGGGTTGGACCCTGGTGAGAAATGTTATGAGTATAAGTGGTTGAGTTGGGCAGTTAGCCGGGCTAAGTCGGAAGGATAGTTAGAACAGTGGACTTAGGTAAGGGAAGGGTAGTCCAGGTATAAACATGGACATCTGAAGGGTAAGGTGACTTGGGAAGTCGGGGATAAGTTAAGGCTTAGGAAGTCTAAGGTTAGTGTGACTTGGAAGCCTCGAGAATGAGTGAGTTGGCAGCGGAAGAATGTGGGGATGGAAACCAAGTTATTTAATTTCGGTCATGTATTTCCTGTTTTCTTATATGATGGTAGGAGTGGCTACCAGTACGTGTGTTTGTACTGACTCTACTCTTACTATACCTTTTGGTATAGTCTGGTTGCAGGTTGGTGATGTTTCATAGCATCGTGGCGATGAGATAGATCTCCAACAACTTTTGTCCTCGTTTTCCATGGCAGAAGTTGGGTCTTTTATCTCTTTGTGTCATCTTGTAGTAGCTCTTGTACCTGTTTAGACTAGATCCTAAGGGAGGGCATTTTTAAAAGATGTAAAGATTTTTCCGCAATTTCTTATGTAGCCTATAACTGAACAAGTATTTTGTAAAGAAAAGATTTCAGGTATGTATAAAGATGGCTTAATTTGATGGTTTACTTTAATTCCGCATGTTACCTGTTAGATGGGTGGTAAGGGTTTGTCTATAAAGGTGATTAGAGTAGGCACCTGCATGGCCCGGTAGGTTAGGTCGTGACATATGGTATCAGAGCCTAGGTTATCGGTCTCCCAGTACAAGAGCAAAATGTTGAATGGGGTCCTACGGATTTGTGTGTTGACGTCCACATCTAATCTTTGGGGAACTATAAGGCATTCTAAGAATTGTCACCCTTCTTTCATTCCTTCGTGCGATTCATACTTGCTTGTATGGGTTGAGTCCAATTGGTATCTCTCGATTCCAATTGGTATCTCAACAAGATAAAGGAGGTCTCCGTACTTCAGTTACGATAGGACAAGCAAGGGGAATTGGAACCAGGAAGGTTCCAATTGATATCTGGCCTAAGAGGCTGTGATAAGCATGGATAACCGGCTAATGGTCATCCATGGTACAAACGAAGGTGAAACTTGTGAATTGATTGGCCATGATTTGTTTTTATTGAAACTTGAAAATTTAGATTGTTGTGTGTATAGCCTTATGTGACTTTATTTGAATGTGTGTGGTTTTTTCAATTGGTGTGTGATGTGCCGCTAATTTACGGCACTTTGGACTCCTTTTTACTAAGAACAATTGTACGTTTCAAGCAACCGTTGTTGTTTTTGATGTTTTTATGTTGTATTTGTAGGAAATGGAAACAAACACGGAAACGGAAGGAAATACGCGAAAAACAACATTCTGCCTAAGAGTGACGGCCTGAGTGACGGCCCGTCACACATGTGACGGTCCGTCACAGTGACCGTCACACCAAGACAGCTGAGGCAGCATCACTGGTTAGTAGTGACGGTCCAGGCGACGGTCCATCACTGGCTTGACGGTCCGTCAGCCTGGCCGTCAAGTTAAGGCAGACGCGCGACGCGGAATCCGAGCGTTTTTTGGATTGGTTTTCTAGACTCCTATAAATACCCTATGTTAGTTTTATTTTACATATCACCTTTCAATTAGTTTTTACACGTTTTTACAATAGTTTTAGGAGTTTGAGCGAGACTTTGAGCGCAAGCAACACGGTTTCTTGATCTTGCAAGCGTGTTCTTGATTCGTTCTTGAGTTCTTGGTTTCTTGTTCTTGGATTAATTGAGGGTATTTTCATCATATTGTAAGAATCTCCTTTCCTTTATTATGAATTTCTTCTTTTCTTCTTCGAGCATGAGTAACTAAAACTCCCGCAACTAGGGTTGTGGGAGCCATGGCTAAAGTAGCGATATAGATTCCGGGTAGCGACGGGTTCAATTTACATGTAGTCACGTTGTTAATCATACTTTATGTCACGTTTTCTAGTGGTTGCAAACATTAGAACATGCCTAGGTTTAATTTGTTTGAGTAAAGAGATTAAAACCGGGAAACTTGATTAACGACAAGGATTCGAGACTACCAACTCTCGTCTTAATGATTAATGCCGTAACTGGATTAATCTACTTGATGTTAGGATTGAAATCTAAAAAGCACATCTTTTCGAGGTCGAGAGAATAGAAAAGGAAATTTGTTTATTTGGTCGAGAGACGTTTAGACGATACCATTGACGCAATCACATCGTGACACGCATATAGAAAGAACCCTGTAACGCCTAGAATCGATTGTTACAACGCCATGGTGAACATGTCCCTAGTTCGCATTCTCTCATATTGATTAAAACTCACACGTTTATTACTTGTTTTGTTTACGATTTGTTCACACAAACCCCCCCTTTTTCCGGAAACTATTGACGACTAGTCACATACTTCACTAAAGGCTTAATCTTCACCATATTCTCTGTGGGATTCGACCCCAACCTTGTTGGGTTCTTTACTTGACTACGACCGCTTACGCTTCGTTAATTTGAGGTGTAGTTTGGGCGTTATCAAAAAGTGGCGCCGTTGCCGGGGAATACGGTTGTTTATTAAGTTTGGTGTGTTTATTTGACTCTTAGTCATACTTTCCTGCTTTTACTTTTATTTGTTGTTTTTGTTTATTATAGGGTATGTAGTTGTGCAAACGGTTGTTTATTAAGTCTGGGGTGTCTTGATGAAGTCTGAGTAATCAAGACACCCGCGTTGTGCCGCGACGTTAAATCAGGCGTTGTATGGGAGGCAACCCATAAATTGTTGTTGTATTATAGTCTAATTAATGCGTGGGGAAACCTGTGAGTCACCACCGAGGGTTTTTGTTGCCGTGTTTCTTTTCCCTCCGGTGTGCTATCTAGTAGAACCGGCATGTTTAGGTTGTTATTTTAAATTTTTTAGTGTCTATAGTGATGAGCATGGCGTTTTTGTTAACTAAAACGAGGCCCCTTTGAAAAATAATTTTCTGGTTTTGAGCTTATGTTGAAACGATTGACTGTCTGGATCCTTGTTTGCCATTGTGTGATTATGAGTAGAATGAGTATGCTTAAGCCGAGCGGTTGTTTGATAGTTGGTAGCGATATAGTTTCTTGGTGCCAAGTGTGTGTGAGATTATTGTTATAAATTCTTACTCTGTGCATGCATCTAGAACTTGCCCGGTCTATTTTGTTAAGTTTGAAGTTGGTTGCTTAGAAAAGGATCACAGGCCCTTTTTGTGTGCAGTCCACTTAGCCTATAAGACCGTCCAAATGCAAATAATCCCTTTGATCCCTGTTTGAGCCATAATTGACCTTGTTCTTTCAATAACCTGTCACCGTTCCTGTTTAACTTGGAGTCCCTATTTTGGCCCTGGTCCTCCCTTGGACACCGTGCACCTCAACGCAGGCAATCAGCCTAAGTTGAGGGTGGCTACTATAGAGGTAAACCCTGTTTTGGCCCTGGTCCGCCCTTGGACATTGTGCACCTCAACGCAGGCAATCAGCTTAAGTTGAGGGTGGCTACTACAGAGGTGAATGATAAGAAAAAGAGGATGGAGATGATTGGTTGTGAATAGAACGAAAAGTCCGGGTGTGTGCCTAAGAAAAGAAAAATAAAAAGAAGTGAAAAAGATCGAAAAAGGAATAAAAAGAATTGTCAAAATAAAGAGGCCGCACCTGTAGCTAGAGAGAACCAAATAAAAAGGTGAATAAGGATGGACAGAATAAAGTTATGTGGTAATAAGACGTCGGTGGTTCCAAGGAGGGCTTAGTCACTAACCCCTAAATGTATCCTACCTGCACCTGAAGCCTCATTACAAGCCAAAACAAGTCCTGTAGTGATCCTGAGCGGCTTTCTGAAGAACTAAAATAGAATAGTAAGGGCAAGCTTATGGTATCGCATGTGCATTGTTTGAAGTCGTTTGTGAGTGTGAGCGTCTTACCTAGTCCCAAATCTTGTGTGTGGGATTTCTTTGTGGTGAGGGCACCAAGATGTCTGTATTGTCTATTGATTGTTAGGATAGTTGCGCGTGTGTATGTAGAATGTTCTATCATATCGGAATGACATGTTTGGATCCTTGCAAGTTAGTGTTTCATACATTCGTGTGCTACGAGGGAGCTTGATTTAATGGAATAAGATGTGGAATGACCATGAGTTGCTAGAGACATGAGTTCGTGTTCTTAGTTGAGTCGTTTTATTTTTTATGTTATGTTGCTTGAGGACAAGCGAACGTTTTAAGTTGAGGGTGTTGATGTGCCGCTAATTTACGGCACTTTCGACTCCTTTTTACTAAGAACAATCATACGTTTTCAAGCAACCGTTGTTGTTTTTGATGTTTTTATGTTGTATTTGTAGGAAATGGAAACAAGCACGAAAACGGAAGGAAATACGCGAAAAACAACATTCTGCCTAAGAGTGACGGCCTGAGTGACGGCCCGTCACACATGTGACGGTCCGTCACAGTGACCGTCACACCAAGGCAGCTGAGGCAGCATCACTGGTTAGCAGTGACGGTCCAGGCGATGGTCCGTCACTGGCTTGACGGTCCGTCAGCCTGGCCGTCAAGTTAAGGCAGACGCGCGACGCGGAATCCGAGCGTTTTTTGGATTGGTTTCCTAGACTCCTATAATTATCGTGATTTGAAAAAGGGTACTGCATGTTAGAATGGGGCTAATCATTGGTTAAGATGATAAGGGATTTGGAAACGGTGATTGTAGGGAAGCTTCGGTTTCAGGACAGTCGAAAAACTTCATTAGGAACCATGGGAAACAAGGGAGTCATTAGTGTGTAATGGCGGGAAATTATTACCAGAAAATAATTAATTGTTGTGGAATTCTCATAAATTTTGGTGTACTTTATTGCGTGTTATATTTGATTCTAATGCGTTCGGTGCCAGGAATGGTCTTGACGGTGTTTTAAGACCATGGCGGGACTTACAGGTTGGGGTAGTGGTAACTGGGAAGGGGGATGAGTGCATTTAGCTAAAAATCAATTTTTTTCTGTACAGTTACCGTTGAGACTACTATAGCGGTGAAATATATGATATAGCGGAACCGCTATCGCAGAATAACCAACCGCTATAGCGGAGGGCAGTGAGGCAATGAGTTGCTCTATTTTCCCCTGTTTTTGGTCCCTTGCGGGGATAAGATAAAAAACAAGCATAAATCACCAAAACCACTGTATAAACCAAGGAAAAGCAACTATATATATATATATATGAGGGAAAGGAAATAATGTCTAACACGGGCATCCACGTACCCAAAATAAAAAGGGAAGGGGAAAGATTGTCTGAAACGAGTCCCAAACGGGGGAAAACCAACAATAAATAGTAGCTACAAGGGGAGGAGTCCTAGGCCTCATCCTTGCTCAGGAAAGGGAACTCCTGCACGTCCTAGGGCTCGAGGGTGGGGAGCTCCTGACTAGGGACAGTACAGGAGAACATGACCTTTATGGTCTTCCACATTCGGGCAAACATACGGTCTCGGGAGCGCCTCTTCCTTTTCTCCTCCTCTAACTCCCTTCGGAGTGCTGCAAGTTCCTGAGTGGTTGGGTGAGGGGCTGCGCCTCCGGCATTAGGATCCTCCATAAACCTCCAGACAGCTGCTAGATTCTCCTCCAGTTGGACTCTAGAGATCGGGGGCTGAGACTGGGGAGGGGCAGAGGTATCATCATCCTCATCATCATCATCGTCGGCCCCTCCACCGGCTGACTACTCCCTGCCTCACCCACCTTCCTCTTTTTCTTGGAAATGTCCTGCACTCAGACCGGGTCAAAGGGCTCATCCATGGCCACCTCGGCATCCGTATGGTCCTGAGGCACACCAGCTCGCCTGCACAACTCTGAAACCATCCCGAGCAGATAAGGACCCTTTCTGAGACCACTATAGAAGCTCTTCCATTCCGAGATGATCTTCTCCCCCATATTCATGATAATACCCTGCATGGCACAAGCGATCACCAGAGCTCGGGCATAGGTCACGTCAGTTATGTTTCCCGATGGACAGATCCTCTGGGACACCAAATTTAGCCATCTCCTAGCCTCGGAGGAGAAGTAGACACTAGTAATGCCCTCGGGGCTGACCCAGTACACCTTGTCCTTAGATGCGGGGTCCACCAGAGTATCTCTTAACCAGGTCATGTATCACAGCCTAGACTTAGCCATATACGCCGCATTAGAGACTTGGGGCACCCCTAGCACCTCGTTGATGGTCCGGGCATCCACGGGAACATCCACCCCTCGTAGCCGGATGGTAGGATTCAGCTCACTCCAGTGAACCGTAGGGAGGATGGCATAGAACTCCTGTACCCAGCCGGTTAACGCAGGAGGAGGAGCCACTAGCAAAGATTCCCACCCAAACTCTCAGACCCAGCAGTGGAAATCAGTCGCTTTTCAATCTATCCTCGTCATGCGGTAACATCTCTCATAGCAGAAGCTAAATCTTCGGTAATCTCTGAGCCATTCCCGACTAGCTTCGTCAGGGAATCACTCAAAGTCGTATTCAGGCATTTGTTGTTCAGCCATTGTGTTATCCTACAAGGGTAAGAAGGAGACGGGATTAGAAGAGTAATAGGACACGAAAAGGAGGAAAAAAATTCTAAGTGTAACTTGGGAAGACCACGGGTTTGCATCCTTCCGCTATAGCGGGTGGTGCATCCATGATAGCGGGACCATTATAGAGGTGAAATATCCGTTATTGCTAGACCGCCATAGCAGAGCCCTATCGCTATAGCGGTCTTCATCATTCCAGACCTTCAAGGGGTGCATCAATGGCGCCTCTTAGTCCAAAACTCCAATTTTGTCATTTCAAGACCAGATGTACCTACCCAAATTACCCCATTGCTAGTTTCTATAAAAACAATTGGGCACAATAACCCCTAAAATTCCCCCGAATAACCATTTTGTTCAAGAAACAACCCTTCACTTCCTCACCCATTTTTGGCCCATTTTTTGCCAACATTAGTATAATCCTTACGCCCAGAATGCCTGTAAACGTAAAGGAAGCATCCATACTTTGTGAATCCGACAGAAATCCAACAAAGGGGTTCAAGTTCAAAACTCATTTCAAAATATACTGCAAGTTCCTAAAATCCTACCACATTCATGTTCAAATTAGTGCAAAAGAGTAAAGGAGAGAGTGAGTACGATTAATACCTGGAAATTTTCGATGTTGGGAGTGGGATGATCGAGAGAGAAAGTGTAGTGTTTGAGTGAAATGTGAGGAGAATGAGGGAAGGAATCCGTTTCTCCCCAATTTCATTCTGCTGTTAACCGCTATAGCAGTCAGCTGTCCGCGATAGCAGGACTGCTATAGCGGTGAATTGTCCACTACAACAGACAACCAGTCAATTTGGGTACGGGAAAAGTTCTCCCAGGTCTTTTCATATTTGTCCAATCCAATATGACACGAGGCCCCAAAATTCTTGGGTGCTCGAGATGGGGACACGTGTGATAGTCCTTGTGAGGCTCGTAAATTCCTCATTGGGATGAGGTAATAATAGATTTTCCTTTGGTCAGTTAGACTTTTAAAGGAAAGGTTCGACAACTTGTGTAGGCCCTATAATTACGCAGTCACTTGGGACGTTAAGAGTCCCGGGTCAATTTTTCTCCTCCGATTTGATTCGGGATCATTTGAGGATGAATGAAGGGTAAATTGGTATCTGTTGTAATGACCAGGTCCGTTGTTATATTAATTTTTCCCGATTCTGTGAATTTGGGGAAAATGGTTAAAATACGTTCGGAATAAATAGGGTGACATCATGAAAAATTTCTAATTTTTGAAAAGAATCTGGGATGACGTCATGCCTCTATAGCGGTAATTATTCTGCTATAGCGAAACTGCTGTAGAGAAGGAGTAGACCTCTATAGCGGAGCTACGGGAGGCAGAAACTGTGATGGAATTTTATTAAAAAGTCTTATCTCCCCAGTTGGGAAACATACGAGGGTTCTCCCAAAAACCCTCCCATACTTCTCCAAGGTTGGGAAATGTTGGGGAGGAGAGGTCATGGCTAAAGGGACGCGGAACAGCGGATTCCAGGATCACGATTCAGCCGGGAACGCAATAATGGAGCCAGAAATGCATTGTTGCAGCTGCTGGCGTCCAGGTAGGCTAGGTTTTCATGAGTAGTTAGACTTGTTTACTTTTCGTACTTTTTGTATAGTAGAAATGAAGAATCCATGATTTAGGCCTCCAGGCACAGAGTCTGGCGGATTCGGGATTGGTTGTGTTATTTCTATGATGTACGGAATGGCTGGTCTTGTGAATGTTTTAAGGTGTTCAACTTATTCATATTGTCGTGATAAAATGATGGGTTGAGGGACTAGCTTGTCAGGAAGGCTCGGGGAACCAGGGAGTACTGGGGAGCACGGGAAACGGGAATAGAAAGCTCCTAGGTGGGGTTTCAAGAACGTTTATTGCTTGAGGCTTAGCGGCAGTCTGGCTAAGGTTAGAAAGGGAAGCGTGTCGTATGCTTGTATGTTTATCTAGAAATTGAAATCGCTAGTTACATGTTAAAATAAAAAGGGTGAACCGAGAAATAGTCTTCGGACAGGAATTGATGGTTCGTAGTTGTACCCGAAAAGGGGTGGGTGATGGCTTATGATTTTCTGTGAATGTGTATATTCATGTACTCATGTCTAAGTGATTGTATGCATTACATTGCTTAGGGAAGTTGTGTGGAATGTCTAGGTTCATGTTTACAGTCTGTGATTGAACGGTGTTTACTTGTTGGTTTTACAAGTTGTGTGTGTTCATATATTGACTGTGGTTTGTTGACATTCAGTTGGCTTGGGTACCACGCCTGGTATGGGTATAACAAATGGTTGGCATGGGTACCACGCCTGGTACGGGTATAACAAATAGTTTGCATGGGTACCACGCCTGGTACGGGTATAACACTTGGTTGGCATGGGTACCACGCCTGATACGGGTTTACTTTATTGCATCTTGCATTGGTTCATTGATTATTGTATTTCATTGGATGATATTGGTTCTGTGTGTGGACCGGGTTGTTTTACTGAATGTGATACTTGATATTGGTTCCATGAGTGGACCGGTTGTTTATTTGAAAGGTGCTATTGTTTGGTGGTCCTTGAGTGGCCGGGAATTTCTATATAACTACTGTGATTGGTCTTGATTTAGGCCGGGTTGATTTCAAGGTACATGTGTGTAGTCTAGAAGGGGAATCACGGGGTGGGTTCGGACTATGTGGAAGAGGCTTAAGTTCAGGAGTTGTTGCCAATAAGTGTACTAAGGGCGGTCAGGGGTTAATTATGATTGCTGAGCTAAGGGTTGGTCTTGGTGTAGACCGGGGTAGAAGGTTAGACACTTTGGTGTGGTTAAGGAGATCCTTGGAGGGTCCGGGTCATGTGCAGTAAGGGGATTAAATGTAACTCTAGGGTAGTCATTAAATGTAGCAAGGGTTGCGGGAGGGATTGCATGTGGTGGATAGACTGAGAGTTTGTGGTCCTGGCTATTGCACATTTATTAAAAGGTTTAATAGAGATCTGTAGAGGGTTGGACCCTAGTGAGCAATGTTACGAGTATAAGTGGTTGAGTTGGGCAGTTAACCAGGCTAATTCGGAAGGATAGTTAGAACAGTGGACTTAGGTAAGGGAAGGGTAGTCCAGGTATGAACATGGACATCTGTGAAAGGTATGGTGACTTGGGAAGTTGGGGATAAGGTAAGGCTTAGGAAGTGTAAGGTTAGTGTGACTTGGAAGCCTTGAGAATGAGGGAGAGCAACAATCACAATTATAGTCACGATGGGTTAAAGATCTCTACCCAAAAATTGAGCATGAACGAAACTCATTTCGGGACTCAAAACTGACCCGAAGTCCTACTAGTTCAAGAGAAACCAAAAATAGAGGATTAAGGATTTTCAAAGGCGGAAATGTACTACTTTGGAGGCAAGAAATGACCAAGGACCGGAACAACAATCACCACCACGCCTAGGGGAAAGCTGGAGTTGAATTTGGAGGTTGGAGCTCAAGTTTATGGAGGAAAATCGAGTGGCAAAGGAGTTGTGAATGAAATGAAATTTCAATGGAGGGGGCAGCTTATAACTGCCAGTGGCCAGGCACAGGGTCGCCCATGCACGCGCAGGCGTGGGCATGCCACAGCCCCTAGGCGCCGCAGGGGTGGCCATGCCATAGCGCCCAAGGGGCCACAAGCGCGCTGCTGTGCCAGCCTAGGCAGGCATGTAGGCATGCACAGGCCAGCGCAGGAGTGCCAGGTCAGGTGCGGCCAGGCCCCTGCCATGGTGCCATACCAGCAACAGCTGTTGTAACAGCCAATCTTTTACCCAACTTTGAAATGGATGGACCCCTGGGAATGTATCTGGGGTCCCGCAAACAAAATGGAGCTGAGCTATTTGACTAAAAATGGCATTTCAAACTCAACAGAATCAATGAAAATCCCAACAGAGGTCAGTTTAACAAAAAGTGGGCCCCACGCCCAAAACCAACTATAGGCCAACCTTAACCAAAATGAAACCCAAGGTCCAAAAATGAGTCTGGAAGCCTCGAGACCCGAACGAAAGGTCCCATAGCCCAAAGTCGACATTCCAGAGATAACAACACTGATGGAAATTCCATCTGAGGCCATCTTCTCCAAATATTGACTAAAGTCAACCCCACAAGCCAAATTGGCTTGAAAACACTGAAAATAACACAAAGCCAAACTGAAGGCACTCAGACCCAGACCAAGGGTCTCACTAGACCAAAATCCCCATTTTAGAGCCAACGGAACTATGAAAATTCAATTTTGAGTGCGTTTACCAAAAAAGTTGACCAAAGTCAAAGATTTTCTAAGTTCAAGTTCAAAAATAGGTAAATAGCCATAACGACATAATGAATCGCCCGGGCACCGAACCGTCAGTCCTGACAAGTCGTAAATGACCTATAGCCGCTGAGGAAATGCTCAAAACACAGAAAAAGCATGAAAAATAGGAAAATGACCTAGAGGGTCTTTACATTCAGACTTACGTATTATATTCTAATATAATTGGTTTTACTTTCCAGATTTATATTGGTAAACCAGTTTAGCTTCCGCACATATTATGTTTCTTTAGAAATGATTTCTATATGCTAGACTATGGGTCAGCTTGGGGTCACTTCTAACTCTAAGGATTGTGTTGTATCTAGGGGGTAGTCTCGAGGTGTGACAAACTTGGTATCAGAGCATCAGTTCAAGAGTCCTAGGGTATTTGAAAGCCATGTTAAGTAGAGTCTTTTTCATGGGTGTGAAGCACGCCACACTTATGAGAGAGAAGCTATGAAACATTTTTAGGAAAACTTCCATTCTTTCTTTTCCATCTTGTGCTATAAAGTATGAACTCTATTTAATTTCCTTCTAACTCATGCTCTTTGAGTTACAGTGAAAATTCCTCCCAGAAGAGCAAACAGAAGGGGAAACGGAAACAGGAATGGAAACCAGCAAGCACCACCAGCTCTAGTAGACCCTTTGAATGAGCAAGTCACTTACGCTGAGATCAGGGCTGATTTTCAGGTCTGGATCAAGCCATGACTACTCAGGTGAACTAGCAGGCTGTGGCACCATTCCCACCATAGAATAACTATACAACAACTAGGGTCCAAGATTTCACTCGGATGAATCCTCCAGAATTCCATGGCTCTAAAACTAAAGAGGATCCACAGGAATTCCTTGATAACATCCAGAAAGTTACAGAGATTATGGGTGTCACCTCGATTAAGAGTGCAGACTTAGACACTTATCAGTTGAAGGAAGTGTCTCACATCCAGTATAAGTAGTGGAAAGAAACTAGGGGTACAAATATAGGCCCAGTGGATTAGAATCAGTTTAAAACTACTTTTTTGGACAGGTTCTTCCCACTTGAGCTCAGGGAACTAAGACTTAGGAGTTCATCAATCTGAGGCAAGATGACATGAGTGTGAAGGAGTATTCTCTCAAGTTTACTCAGTTGTCGAAGTATGCTCCAGCAATGATAGTTGTCCCCAGGGCCCATATGAGTAAATTCATGACAGGTGTCTCTGACGATGTGGTCAAGTAGTACAGGACTGCAATGCTGGTAAAGGAGATAGATATATCCAAGTTAATAATTTATGCCCACCAGATTAAAGAGGAAAAGATCAAAGAGAGAGGAAAAGACATCAATAGGGCTAGAATAGGTGACTTCAATTATTCTTAGCAGAGGTCAAATGGTGGTAATCTCTCTCAATTCCATGAAATCTTTAGCTCCAGCCCCATCCTCTGTTAGTGCCCCAGTGCCCAAGTTCAGACATGATCAGCGGGATAGGGCACTAGGCTCTAAGTCCCAAGGTAGTGTCACTAGTGGGCACACTCATCCAGTCTGCAAGAAGTATGGTAGGAACCACCAAGGTGAGTGTATGGCAGGCAGTAGGAATTGTTTTGTATGTGGTAAGCCAGGCCACAGAATGAAGAAATGCCTAATGACCTCATAGAATGGTAGGGATACTAGCCCACAGAATCAGGCTAACTCTATAGCAGCTCCAGCAGGTCGCCTGACTCACTAGGGTGCCTCATCCAGTGCAGGTGGTGGTCAGTGCCAAACTAGGTTGTATGCTCTTCAAACTCGACAGGACCAGGAGGGTTCCCCTAATGTGCTCACGAGTACGTTACGAGTCTTTTATCTTGATGTTTATGCATTATTAGACCCTGGATGTCACTCCCTGAGCCTATACCCTGGACACGACATAGTGCTTAGAGTCAGAAGTGACCCCAAGCTAACCCATGGCCTAGCATACTGCTAAGATATAGACTAAAAGGTAACAGATAAACTGAAATATATTATGCAGAATCTGAAACATATGATGAACTCTTGATGAGTACTGTAATAAACTGAAGTTTTATAAATTGAAATACAACTTATTTGAAAAATGATACAACTGACTGACTTACTGTCTATGAAGCCTCTATTAACACTGACTATAGATAGTCAGGACATGACCCCCAACTACCTCTAATCAATATACAAGAACTGAAGATAACTATTGTGACTACTAACTGATTGGAGTTCATAAATAAGGAGAACTCATCCACTACTGACTGGAAGTTGTAATCTGTCTGATCATGATCCTGGGAGCTAGCATTAAAAACTATAACATAAAATGATGCAGCATAAGGAAGGTATGTTGTTAGTACTTTGAATGTACTGAGCATGTGAGATATGCACTAAATTAAAAATCATGAGAAACATGTATATACTGAAAGCATGGCTGAAAACTAGACTAAGTATAACATTTGAAGATGCATAAGTCAACTCATAGAACATAAGCTCTTTTACTGAAGAAAGTGTAAATCCTATTTCTGAACTGTAACTGTGAGATCATGATGTTTAAAGATAAGTAAAATTGTTACTTGGGGATCCATGGACTGAAAAGATGAGTTATGTCTAAAAATCATGAAATAGTGCAACTGGGCTGAAAACCATGAGTCATGCCAAAAGTCATGTTTAAAGTAAATCCTTAGGGGAGTTTCTTCTACTGAACATGCTGAAAACACTGATATACTGTACTGAATGCAAGCTGAAAGATATAAGCTTATGCAATGACCAAGTATATAAACATGTAACTGTATAATAATGAATTGAACTGGATAACTAAATACAAGGTCATGCAATAATGAATATGGACTGTAGGAGCTACTATTAACCGACATATTCCAAGTTGAGCTAACTATGGGGCCAACATGTAACCCTAAATGAAAGGGTGTTCATACCTTGCCAAGGATACAAACAAATCTGACGTGGATTCACTAAACTGATGTCCACAGGGGACAAGGATGTCCAGCCTAATCTGACAGCTGACCTCCTTCATACCTACG
The DNA here is from genome assembly GCA_003996215.1 of Jaltomata sinuosa. Classification (NCBI taxonomy): domain Eukaryota; kingdom Viridiplantae; phylum Streptophyta; class Magnoliopsida; order Solanales; family Solanaceae; genus Jaltomata; species Jaltomata sinuosa. The sequence goes on along the minus strand of QJPP01007595.1, from coordinate 487,208 downwards.
GTGGCGCCGTAGTTCTGAGACTTAGGGACCGCTACTAAAGGCCTCAGCCTAAACTAACAGCTGAGCCTTCATCCCTTCATCTGCTCAGTGCTAATCCTACTCCTAACTGAATATAAAGCAATAAATACGACCGAAATACTGGATAGCTCAAATATAATAATGTTGAGAATGCAAAATATTACTGAGGCTGAAGCATTCTAATCATGTAATTCTGACTGACTGAGTGCCTGACTAATAATGCGTGAGAATGGTTTGTATCATGTGACATATATGAATGGTAAAACTATTCATATTTAAAACATATTTTGTAAATCATATTGAAGGTAGGACGAAGCCTGCTAAATCATGCATAGTTCTTTTGTATTTAAAACAACTGGATTGAAGTGATTGCGAATCACGAATACTTGTCTAGAAGCCAAAACCCATAGTTAAAATTATCATGAGGAAACTTAAACTTGTTTAGACTGATGCTAACAAGCTGAACTAAATTCTGAAGAGAGAGCTAAATTCTGAGAAAATATTGTAAATCAAGCTAAAACATGCTTCTCCCTAATATCTTGAGTTTTGAAATCTATTTGCAGAAATTTATGTAAAAATCATTCTAAAAGGGCCAGTAGTTATGTAGAATCATCAAGAAATCAAATTCATAGTGAAACACTTGTTTGGGTAGGAACCCTAGAATCATAACTTGTAAATTCATAATGAAAATCTAAAACTTTGGGCATGATGGTGAAAGGAAACCCTCATTGGAAACCCACATACCTGGTGGATGATAATCTTTGAAGGGAACCTGAAGTTTGAAGCTTGATGGAGAAAGTGCTAGGTCTAAAATTTGGAGAAGAACGCTCTTTTCTCCTTTGAAACTAACTTGACAGATTGAATGAGGAAAACTGATATGTTGGGAGGTATTTTACTTAATAAAATAAGCCTAAAACTATTTATAGTTGGAGTTAAAAGAAGAAGGAATGATCTAAAATACCCCTGGAATACTAAATTAAAAACTGCTAAAAAAACTCATCGCTGGGTTCCACGAGCATGAACCACGACCCATAGAATGGATCACGGTTCGTGAAAAGGGTTCGTAGTTTCTGGGCAAAACTTCTATCCTCTGGACTGATTTCCATGAGTTGGTTTTATGACCCGTGGATCATTCTACGACCCGTGGAACCTCCTCATGGTTTTCAGGTGAAAAAAACAATTTCAGTTCTGATTTCCACGAGTTGGTTTCACGGCCCGTGGATCATTCCACGACCCATGGAACCTTCTCGTGGTTTATGTCTGTCATTTTGATAGACAGGCACCCTTTAATAAAACACTAATAACTTTTTACTTTGGATTCACAATAATGCACGGTTAGTGGCGTTGAAAAGAAGACTCAAAGAGCTTTAATTTGGTGGGTACTAGGCCACATAGTTCTTCATCTTCTAGGAGTTATGATCGTTTGAAGTTGACCCTAGTTTAGTCTTACATGAAAACTTCTTTGGTTGGGGTGCTTTAAACTTAACTTGCTTATAGGAGTTTCTTATGAACATGATTAACATCCAAGGAACTCACCACACTAGGGAAATGATCATGACACTCGTGGAAATAGTTTGGGTCTTAGCTTGGAACTTTTGAGGTGTTATAATATCTCTCCCTTGGGATCATTCATCCTCGAATAAAGACTAACTAGGCTGAGGTTGTGGGGAAAGAGATGCAATCCCACCAACTGAGTTCTAAAAGTTGGAGTACTAACATGGTTACTAATTTCTGACTAAAATATGAACTGAGCTAGGTTCGTGAGGCATGTATGCATACTGAGAGCATAATAACACTGATAGGACATGGAACTGAATGTCCAACATGATAACTGGTCTGGAGTGAGAGTAGGGACTTAGCTGAAACTCATAAGGAAAAAACGCATTCTTAGAAATTATAGTTAGCTGAAAGGAACATAAAACTGAGAGGAGTAATTGTACGAGAATTCTATTCTCTTCTAAACTGAACTTACTAGCATAGACTAGACTGAATATAAGGCCTTCTGGCCTTAGGAATGATTACTGGCAGGGCTGAACTGGTCTGATATGAGAAGTCTACTATCTTGCTATCTGAAGCTACTGGACATAAGGTATGAGCACCCTGGGCAGGGAGTAAGAACAAGACTATTCACGCCTTAAACAATACAGTTGACCACCTTTAAGCATGGGAACACCCTTTTTAACTATACCAACTTCTCTGAATACCACACTTGCTGTTTGAAACTACAATTCTCATCAAAACACATATAGGTGCTAAGGTTTGAGTCTAACTACCTTTTTTCACCATTTTCAAGCCTATCTTAATTAAATCTCTTGCATCTGGAGTTATCTCTCAAGAATGGTATTCCTTCTTATCACGAATATCGACTAACCTTGAGATCTTAATAAATAGGTCACTAGTTGCACAAATCAAAGGCCCACATGTATTTCACCACGACATTCAAGCCTAGTACTATGATCATCTTATGGCTTGTTTATAGTTGGCACTGTCTGAGGCTTCTATCCTCTTCCCTAGCATATGTAGAAACTATAACTGCAAGAACTTATACAAAGGGATGCCAAAAAGAGGAAAATCTAGTACTTCCCATCTAGGCTACTTCTTAACTCCCTCAACTAACAGTTGAGACAACATAAGCCCAGATCACTAGGTGAAAAGAGTGGGAGCACGAGCATCACACATGAAGGAATACTGATCAGCCTTGACTTACACTTAGCATGATCTAGCCATTCTAGGTGAGGTATGAGAAGTCAAGTACAAAGGCCTGAGAGTCTCACATCCTGAACATAGGAATCATGATTAGAGTAAGGAAATCATAAGCATAAACTGTTTAAGAAATCTGGTTTGAGCATATACATGACGTAACATGATTTTACTAGCCATTAAGGCATATCTCGAGGGCTGAACTGAGTACATAGAACTGAGCATACTGTGAGATATGAGTTTACTTGTATAACGAGTCTCATGGCATAAAGCTAGAATTCATAGAGTCGTAGAGTAAGACTGGAATCATTATTTGGAGCAATTTTTGTTTGTTCTAGGATATGAGTATGGACATGAATCTGTATGGAGTGCATGAATTTATACATGAGTATGACATAAGTACGTCTAAGTATAGTGTCACCTTGACTGAAGTGCTAGGAAATCCACTGGAATAAGAATGGATCGATATCCCATCATATCCCTTTCTAGAATTCTATATTGGCTGAGTCACAAGACTCGACTTGGTTCTTCATTCTATCATCTCCCCCTTAGCTTGAAAGTCACCACTCTAAGTCTGTGGATCTCTCTCCCAAACTAGTCTATAATAATCTAACTTTTGTAAGGTTGGGGTATCACTGTATTCCTGGACACTAAACTCTCCCTGATAGGCTATAACTGAAGATGCTAAACCCTTGCTAGGTCTTCTTCTGAGGCATCTCTTAGCTTCCTCTTTACCCTTAAGGCTATCACTAGAGGACTCATACTCTTACTAGGGTATATAACCACTTCTTCTAACACTTAGAAATCTGACCTTTGCTTATTTTTCTACTAGCATCGCATCTCTAAGTTCACATCCACCTAAATCAACTAAATTAAAACCACGCTAAGGGACTTAACATAGTCTATCTATAATCTCCTGAATATCGTGCAACAACATACTACCATGGAACCTATAAATAACTTGTTACTCTTCCCTCAATGCCAAGGGACTTATCACCCAATTACTCACCTTATTGATACATGATTATGGATACATACTTCAGTCCATAACCATCCCAATTTCATAGCTACTATACTTCTAAATTCATACACTTAGATCTGGGGTAATCTTACTACCTATACCTCATAACATCTCCATTCCCACTAACTCTTGAGTGGTTGTACTACCCAAACACTTAGGAAACCATACTTTTTGGCAAGGTGCCATTCGTAGTAATATTTTTGGAAGAGGGTCTGAGAGCACATTCTACTGTAGGCTCAACTACACGAGTGGAAAAGGATACATGCTTTGAATCAGTAGACTTTAACGCACTAGTGGGCTCCTCTCAAGCTCTTGTGCAGTCTTCTAACTTTTTGATTACTCTATCTGAGAGCATCACACTGATAGGAATCTAAACTTTACTATTTCCACCACCTCAAATATGAGGCATGACTAAAGGAATTAGAGCAACACATGAATCTGCATAAGTTTCTGAAGGAACAATTCTATTGCATGATCTGTAGTATGAAAGAAGGGAAATATTTCCTAAATACCCTGTAGCCTCTTGATTATAAATGTGGTGCACAACACACCCATAAGCAAGACTCTACTAGACACGACTTCACAGACACCCTAGGACACTTAAACTTTGTGGTCTGATACCAAGTTTGTCATGCCCCAAGCCTACACCCTGGATGCGACATGGTTCTTAGATTCAGAAGTGACCCCAAGCTAACCCACAACCTGGTATAGTGCTGAGATATAGACTGAAAGGTAATAGATAAACTGAAACATATTATGCGGAAGCTGAAACATATGATGAACTCTTGAAGAGTACTATAATAAACTGAAGTTTTATAAACTAAAATACAACTCATTTGAAAAATGATACAATTGACTGATTAATTGTCTATGAAGCCTCTATTAACATTGACTATAGATAGTCAGGAAATGACCACCAACTACCTTTAATCAATATACAAGAACTGAAGATAACATGACTACTAACTGACGGGAGTTCCCAAATAAGGAGAACTCATCATCTGCTGACTGGAAGTTGTGATCTATCTAACTATGATCCTGGGAGCTAGCACTGAAACCTACATCATAAAATGATGCAGCACAATAAAGGTATGCGGTCAGTACTTTGAATATACAGGTGTGAGATATGCACTAACTTAAAAATCATGAGAAACATGTATATACTCAAATCATGGTTGAAAACTGGACTAAGTATAACATTTGAAGATGCATAAGTCAAACCATAGAACATAAGCTCTTTTACTGAAGAAAGTATAAATCTTGTTTCTGAACTGTAACTGTGAGATCATGATGTTTAAAGATAATTAAAACTGTTACTTGGGGATCCATGGACTGAAAAGATGAGTTATGTCTAAAAATCATGAAATAGTGTAACTGTGAAAACCATGAGTCATGCCAAAAGTCATGTTTAAAGTAAATCCTTAGGGGATTTTTTTCTACTGAACATGCTGAAAACACTGATATACTGCACTGAATGCAAGCTGAAAGATATAAGTTGGTGTAATGACCAAGTATATAAATATGTAACTGTAAAATACTGAACTAAACTGGATAACTGAATACAAAATCATGCAATAATAAATATGGACTGTGGGAGCTACTATTAACCGATATATTCTAAGTTGAGCTAACTATGGGGCCAACCTATAATTCTGGATGGAAGGGTATTCATACCTTGCCAAGGGTACAAACAAGTTTGACGTGGATCCACTAAATTAATGTCCACAAGGGATAAAGGTGTCTAGCCTAATCTGACAGCTGACCCCTTTGATACCTACAGTGGTGTTGTAGTTCTGAGGCTTAGGGACTGCTACTAAAGGCCTCAGCCTAACCTGAAAGCTGCGCCTTCATCCCTTCATCCTCTCGGTTATAAGCCTACTCCCAACTTAATATAAAGTAATAAATGCGATTGAAATACTGGATAGCTCAAATATACTGATGTTCTGAGAATGCAAAATATTACTGAGGCTGAAGCATTCTAATCATGTAATTTTGACTGACTGAGTGCCTGACTAATAATGCGTGAGAATGGTTTGTATCATGTGACATATCTGAATGTCAAAACTATTCATATTTAAAACATATTTTATAGATCATATTGAAGGTAGGCTAAAACCTGCTAAATCATGTATAGTTCTTTTGTATTTAAAACAACTGGACTGAAGTGATTGGGAATCACGAATACTTGTCTGGAAGCCAAAACCCATAGTTAAAATTATCATGAGAAAACTTAAACTTGTTTGGACTGAATGCTGACAAGCTGAACTAAATTTTGAAAGGAGATCTAAATTCTGAAAAAATATTGTAAAATCAGGCTAAAACATGCTTCTCCCTAATAACTTGGGTTTTGAAATATATTTGCAAAAATTTATGTAAAAATTATTCTAACAAGGCCATTAGTTATGTAGAATCATCAAGAAATTGAATTCATAGTGAAACACATATTTGGGTAAGAACCCTAGAATCATAACTTGTAAATTCATACTGAAAATCTGAAACATTGGGCATGAGGATGAAAGGAAACCCTCATTGGAAACTCACATACCTGGTGGATTATAATATTTGAAGAGAACATGAAGTTCGAAGCTTGATAGAGAAAGTCCTAGGTCTGAAATTTGGAGAAAACGCTCTTTTCTCCTTTGAAACTGACTTGACAGATTGAATGAGGAAAACTGATATATTGGGAGGTATTTTACTTAATAAAATAAGCCTAAAACTATTTATAGTCGGAGCTAAAAGAAGAAAGAATTGTCTGAAATACCTCTGGAATACTAATTAAAAACTACTAAAAAAACTCATCGCTGGGTTCCACGAGTATGAACCACGACTCGTAGAATGGATCACGGTTCGTGAAAAGAGTTCGTGGTTTCTGGGAGAAGTTTTTGGCCTCTAGACTAGTTTCCACGAGTTGGTTTCACGACCCTTGGATCATTCCATGAATCGTGGAACCTACTTGTGGTTTTTAGGTGAAAAAAACAGCTTCAGGTCTGATTTCCACGAGTTGATATCACGGCTCGTGGATCATTCCACGACCCATGGAACTTTCTCAAGGTTTCTGTCTGTCATTTTCATAGACATGCACCCTTTAGTAAAACACTGATATCATTTTACTTCGAATTCGTATTAATGCACGGTTGGTGGCATTGGAAAGAAGACTCAAAGACCTTTAATTTGGTAGGTACTAGGCCATCTAGTTCATCATATTATAGGAGTTATGATTATTTGAAGTTGACCCTAGTTTAGTCTTACATGAAAACTTCTTTGGTTGGGGTGCTTTCAACTTAATTTTCTTATGACAGTTTCTTATGAACATGATTCACATCTAAAGCACTTACCACACTAGGGAAATGATCATGACACTCATGGAAATAGTTTGAGTCTTAGCTTGAAACTTTTGGGGTGTTACACTGAAACTACGCTTTCTTTTGTGACCCCATATAAAGCAGTAGACTTTGGTGTCAGTCCATCAATCCTCCCATAACCCTTCTTAGTCTCTACTCCAATCACTCATCGCTAGATGGGTATACAGAAATTTTCCAGTCACAGTTCCTTAGAAATTCACCTCAGCAGATCTTATAGAGTTAGAAATTACAGACTTCAATATCATACTAGGCATGGATTGGTTACATTCTTGTTATGCCTCAGTTGATTAAAGAACCAGAATAGTTTGGTTCCAGTTTCCAAATGAACCAGTCTTAGAATGGAAGAGTAATACCTCAGTGCCTATAGGTCAATTTGTCTCCTACCTTAAGGCTAGAAAATTTGATTTTAAAAGGGGGTATCTATCATCTTATTTGGGTCAAGTATTCAAATTCCAAGACCCCAACTCTTCAGTCAGTCCTTGTGGTTAGTGAGTTTCTCAAAGTATTTCCAGAAGATCTTTCCGGAGTTCCTCCCAAAATGGAAATCAACTTCGGAATAGATCTCCTCCCAGATACCCAACCTATCTCAATTCCACTTACAGGATGGCCCCAATTGAGCTTAAGGAGTTGAAGAAACAATTGAAATACCTTCTAAATAAGGGCTTTATCAGACCTAGCATCTCTCGATAGGGTTCTCCAGTTCTTTTCGTGCATAAGAAAGACAGTTCTCTCAGGATATGCATCAACTACCATCAGTTGAACAAAGTCACAATCAAGAATAAGTATCCCATTCCCAAGATTGATGACTTGTTTGATAAACTTCAGGGTGCCAGTTGCTTTTCTAAGATAGCCTTAGATCCAGCTATCATCAGCTCAGAGTCAGAGATTGTGACATTCCGAAGATAGCCTTCAGAACTCGGTATGGTCACTACAAATTTGTAGTTATATATTTTGGACTAATGAATGCTCTTGTAGCTTTTATAGAATTGATGAATAGGGTGTTCATTCAGTACTTGGACATGTTTGTCATCATCTTTATTAATGATATACTTGTATATTCTTGGAGTGAAGAAAGGAACGCAAATCATTTGAGAGTTGTACTACAGACCCTCCAGAATCACCAGTTATTCACCAAGTTCAATAAGTGTGAATTTTGGTTGAAGTCAGTTGCTTTTCTTGGTCATGTGGTGTCTATAAAGGCATCTGAGTTGACTCGCAGAAGATAGAGGAAGTGAAGAATTGTCCTAGACCCATTTCTCTGAAAGATATCAAAAGCTTTTTGGGTTTGGCTAGTTACTACATGAGATCTGTTAAAGTATTTTCATCAATAGCTGCCCCACTGACCAGATTGACCCAGAAAAAGGTTAAGTCAGTGGTCGGATGAATGTGAGAAGAACTTCCTAGAGTTGAAAACCAGGTTGACTACAGCCCCAGTTTTATCTCTACCAGAGAGTTTAGATGGTTTTGTTGTGTATTGTGATGCATCAGAGTCATCTTTGATTGTGTCTTGATGCAGCATGGTAAGGTCATCGTTTATGCCTCCGGACAGCTTAAGATTAATGAGAAAAACTACCTGACTCATGACCTTGAGCTTGCAACAGTTATTTTTTCCTTAAAGATTTGGAGACACTACTTGTATGGTGTTCATGTGGATGTGTTTACAGACCATAAGAGCCTCCAATATGTGTTTACCCAGAAAGAGTTAAATCTTTGCTAGAGTAGGTGGCTCAATTTTCTCAAGGATTATGATATGAATGTGCTCTATCATCTGGGTAAGGCCAATATAGTAGCTAATGCCCTCAGCAGACCGTCTATGGGTAGTGTGTTACATGTTGAGGAAGAGAAGAAATAATTAGCCAAGAATATTCATAGGCTCGCTCTCTTAGGAGTTTGCCTTATGGACACAGCAAATAGCGGTGTGATAGTTTAGAATGGGTCAGAATCCTCTTTTATGGTAGAGGTGATGGAGAAGCAAGACATTGATCCCATCTTACTTCAGCTAAAAGGTGAGGTCCATCAGCAGAGGGTAGAGGTTTTCTCCTAAGGGAGAGATGGTGTGCTTCGTTACCAAGGTTGGTTGTGTGTTCCTAATGTGGATGAGTTGAGGCAGTGGATTCTAATAGAGGCTTATAGTTACAGATACTCTATTCATCCTGGTGACACTAATATGTATCGTGATCTACAGGAAGTCTATTGGTGGAATGGCATGAAGAGGGATATCACAGATTTTATGGCTAAGTGTACCAATTGTTAGCAAGTGAAGGTAGAACATCAGAGACCGAGAGGTGTGAGTCAGGATATTAACATTCCTATTTGGAAGTGAGAAGTGATCAATATGGATTTTATTATGGGTTTACCTCATACTCAGAGATAGCATGACTCCATTTGGGTGATAGTAGACAGGGTGACTAAGTCAGCTCACATTTTGGCTGTCAAAACTACAGATTCAGCAGAGGATTATGCCAGGCTCTACATTCATGAAATAGTCAGGTTGGATAGAGTTCCTTTGTCCATCATCTCAGATATGGGTACTCAGTTTACATCTCAGTTCTGGAGATCATTTTATAAAGGTCTTGGTACTCAAGTAAACCTCAGCATAACATTTCATCCTTAGACAGATGGTCAGGCAGATCGTACCATCTAGACCTTAGAGGATATGTTGAAAGCTTATGTGATCGACTTCAAAGGTAGTTGAGATGATTACTTACCCCTCATAGAGTTCGCCTACAATAACATCTTCCATTCTAGTATTCATATGGCCCCGTATGAGGCACTCTATGGTCATAGGTGTAGATCACTTATTGGCTGGTTTGAAGTAGATGAAGCAGCCTTGATTGGGCTAGGTTTGGTTTATGAGGCTATGGAAAAAGTTTAGCTCATTAGGGAAAGGTTGAGGACTGCTCAGAGTCATTAGAAATCCTATGAAGATGTGAGAAGAAGAGACTTGAAGTTTGAGATTGATGATTGAGTTTTTCTGAAAGTGTCACCCATGAAGGGTGTGATGGGATTTGGCAAGAAAGGGAAGCTGAATCCCCAATATATAGTTCCTTACAAAATTCTGAAAAGTATTGGTAATGTGGCCTATGAGTTAGAGTTGTTAGCCGAGCTAGCAGTGGTTCATCCAGTTTTCCATATTTCATTATTGAAAAAGTGTGTTAGCGATCCGGCATCGACTGTGCCATTAAAGAGTGCGTGTGTGAAGGATAGTATCACCTATGGAAGTTCCTGTTGAGATTCTTGACCTTCAGGTTCATAAGTTGAGAAATAATGATGTCGCTTTAGTTAAAGTTCTTTGGACAAATCAATCTGTTGAAGGAGCTACTTGGGAAGAATAAGCATCTATGATGTCCAAGTACCCTCACCTCTTTCCCTCTGACCCAGATTCAGCTTGAGGTACCTCTCCAATTTCTCAGGTTATTCTTATGTGTTTCCCTTCAGTTTCATGTTCTCTCATCTATCCTTGTATTTTCAGCATGCTTCTATGTCCTTAGAACTAAATTCAGTCAGAAACCAGCTTCTTAGAACTCAGTGGATAGGGATTGCAGCTCTTTCCCTCCATACTCAACTTGTTTAGTCTTCATTCTAGGACGAATGATCCCAAAGGGGAGATATTGTAACACCCCAGAAAATTCTAAGCCTGGAACCAGCCCAAAATCCTAAGTATTCAATTGCCAGAGTTCAGCACTGAAACCATAGACCAAGTCCATAAGCCATGGACTGAACCATGAGCCGTGGAATAGTCTCGTGAAAATAGTCCTGTAGATTAGGCTCTCAGGTACTGATACATGAGAGGGATCTGTGGACCGTGTATGGAACCAGGGCTGTGATTTCTATCCGTGGAAATAGGCCTGAGGGTTAACAGTTTCTCTGAGAACCACGACCAGATTCCACAGACTATGGAATGATCTACGGGCCATGGATTGAGGTTGTGGAAATTAGACCTGCATCTTGGAAAAAAGGCCCAGGAACCACGACAAGGTTCCACGAGCCATGGAAGCATCCACGAACTGTGGTTCCCACCTATGGAACTCAGGTCGCAAAATTTTTCAGCAATTTTCTAATTTAAGTCTAGGGGTATTCCAGATATCTTCTACCCTTTTTTAAAGGTTAAGCTATGACGTTTTGACTAACCTAAGACTAATTCTAAGACTAAAACTACCCAAACCCCTTATTCCCTCAGATTAAAGTCGACACTTATCAAGAATAGGAGAAAAAGGAGTGTTCTTCTTCTTAGAAACTAACAGAGGGCTCTTTAAGTTTAGGCTTCAATCCAAGAATTCATCCATAGATTCTACTTCTAGATATGTGAAATTTCATCAATGGGTTCCTTTCACCCATTGAGTCCCTAAGAAACGCAGTATCTTCAGTTTTAATTTCACCTTCAGGCCTAGGGTTTCAGAAACTCATGAATTGATTGTATATCAATTTCCTTGGTGTTGCATAAATTCTAGTACATGTTCTCTTGAAAATTTAGCATTGTTATGCCTTCAGAATTTGCAAAACCCTAAGCATGTTGTTAAATTCAGTACCTTGGACTATGATTTATGAATTGCATCCTTACACTCAAAATTTCATGATTTGAATGCTTTCAGTTTCAGTATTATATTGCATTCTCAGGACAGTCAGTATTTTGAGCTATCCAGTTATCATTTCATTACATATTCAGTTGGGAGTAGACTTAGCACTGAGCGGAGAAAGGGATGAAGGTTCACCCATTAGTTTAGGCTGAGACCTTTAGTAGAAGTTCCTATGTCCCAGAACTACGGCGCTATCATAGGTTCTAAAGGGGTCACCCGTCAGTTCAGGCTTAACACGCTAGTCCCTTGTTGAACATCAGATTAGTGGATCCACGCCAGTATATGTTTGTACCCTTATCAAGGTATGAACACCCTCCTAGCCAGGGTTACAGGTTGGCCTCATAGTTAGCTCAACTTGGGGTATGTCAGTTAATAATAGCTCCCACAGTTAAAATTCAGTATTGTATTGACCTTGTGTTTAGTATTCAGTTATTCAGTTCAGTTTAGCATTATACAGTTACATGTTTAATATTTGGTCATTGCATCAGTTTATCTTTCAGTTTCATGTTTCAGCTTATCTTCCATGTCCAGTATTTATGTTTACAGATTTCCATATATCTCGCATGCTCAGTACATTCTAAGTACTGACGCATATTTTTGTGCTACATCCTATTATGATGTAGGTTCAGACGCTCAGCATCCAGACCGCGTTTAGTGAGATTCTCCAGTCCCTTTTCAGCATCTCAGTTGTTAGTCCTCCTAGTTTGAGGATGAGATTTATGCTCTCTTTATTCAGTATTCATTTAGAGTTAGCTGTGGGGCTTGTTCTAGCAACTCATCTCAGATAGAGGCTTTCAAACATAGAGTTAGTTTTCAGCTTTTGCAGTCAGCTTTCCATTTCAGACTTACGTATTAGATTCTGATATAATTGGTTTACTTTCCATATTTATATTATTAAACTAGTTTAGCTTCCGCACAGATTATGTTTCTTTAGAAATGCTTAGTATGCTAGACCATGGGTTAGCTTGGGGTTACTTGTGACTCTAAGTACCATGTTGTGTCTAGTGGATAGCCTCGGGGTGTGATAATTTAGGAATCCATTCATGCAAATGAACTATTTTGCTACCCTACCGGAAACGGTATTTCAAACTCAAAAGAATCAACAAAACATCCATACGAGGTCGTTTTGATAAAGTGCTGACCCAAGTCAACACTTGTAAATTCCAATCGAACACCCAAAATGAGCCCGGCTCACCCGAAACTTGAGCCAACCATCTACCTAACCAAAACTCAACATTCTGGAGATGATCGAACTGTTGGATGCTAAATACGATGCTCCGATCATCGAAAGTTGACCAATGTCAAACTTTCAACTCCAACTGGCCTAAAATCTCAGAAAGTGAGATAAAACCATACTAAAATCTCCTAGGCCTCGATCAAAGGTCCAACTAGACCAAAATCTATGTTTCAAAACTAATGAAACTGTCAGAATTCAATTCGGAGCATGCTTGCTAAGAAAGTTGACTAAAGTCAATGATTTCCTAAGTTAAAGCTCTAAAACAGAAAAATAATCGTAAAGACCTAATGAACGGCACAGGCACCGAACCACTGGTCCCAGCAAGTCATAAATGACTTGGAGCCGCTACAAGTAAGCTCTATCAGTACAAAGAAAGCAAAAATATGAACATGATCGGAAGGGTCATTACACCTCGATCATAACTTATAGTTAATCCTTATAGGCTTGTTTACAAGTTTGTAATCTAGAAATTAGCTTATGTTCAAGCTTAGATAAGAAACTAGCATTCCCTTAAGTTCATCCGCACTTTACTCCTTTCCTAGAATATTTCAATTCCCAACATGAAGTAGCAGTTTCTTAAGTCGTTCCTTTTAGATCTCTAGTTGTTTCCGTTTGATGTTTTTTGATTTTGTGTTAGTCTTAAATTTTCTTGCTTGATTATATTTTTCATGTCCTCTAATTTCCCTTAATCTACCATGAACTAGTGTATATTCTTTAAAGAAGAGTAACGTTTAAGTGATATATCCGAGTTTGAGTGTGTTCTTAATTGCTTTTAGCCTATTGTGTTTGTCAATATTATTTAAGTTCTCGTATAATTAAAGGATAGAGTAAGGGAATTTGACTATGGATGATATGCCTATGTTTGAGCACACCCACGTCTTCCCAGATTCTGCCTCTTAAATGTGAATGCCTCTTTTCACAAATTAGTTCCAAGTTTTTTGTCCACTAAAATGTAATACATTAAATCAAATGTGGATAGCTTATAATCAAATGCTGACAAAAAATTATTTTCTGAACAGATATTGTATAATAACTCTGAGTTGATGACTTCATCATTGTTTTAGCATGAGTCTGAATGCTAAATCTTTGGCTGGCTGTATGTGTTTAAGCTATGTAATTTAGTCAACTTTGTTGTTCTATTGAGATTTTCTCAATATGCGGCACTTCATCTGATTCTCATCACTGTTCTGCTGGTTGGTTCTTGTGAAGTGTAGATTTATGGTAAAGCATTGATTAGGAGAATGAAAAACTAGTGAAAGGACTGTCCGCAAGTACTCTCAAGTGTTCGAGATGCAAGCTCAGAACCTATGTCCAACATGACATTTCACCATCTCATTCAAGCGTCCAGGCACAGTTGAACCACGAGAAATTTCTGATAATTTTGGTGCTGATGGAATTCTTGAGGGAATCGTAATTGAAAGCAGAAAGATAATCTCAATAGATTAGGGTAAATTAATTTCTTGTTCATTAGAAGGCTAGCATGCTATTGACTACGGATTTTAGCCAGAGAACTCAGATTCCTAGCTAATTTACATCATTAGCATAGGGTTTAGCTAGAATGCCCTGTTTCCTAGCAAATTTTTCCGTATGAAAATTTAGTCAAATAGTAGCTAGGAATTAGCTATGGACAATCCCTAGCTAATATATAGCTTGGAATTTTTTCTATCGAAATCTCTAGCCGCGTTTTGTGGGAAATTAATTTTGACGCCAATTTTTTTTTGCGGCGAATCTAAATGTTGGCGCATTTTTTCTCTCTCTAAAGACTATGGTTTAACTAGGGAAGTAATCCGTAGCTAATCTCTATCTATGTTTTAGCTAGGGAGTTGCCTAGAAAATTGCTAGGTGGCTAGAGAAGTTTCTCCGCGAACTTTATAATTAAGTTTTAGCAGAAATTCTAATTTTTTTCTTTAGCTACTTGAATCCTTCTAATATCTAGCAACTTCTATCTGTGTGAACTACATAAATGGCCCTCATAGGAGCTGGTCTTGCTACTTTGTACCTTATAAGAAAATTTTTATAAAACTAGTCTTCCTTTCTTTTTATGTATAGAACAACTACTTTTTTGCCCCTCTATACCTCAAATATTTTTAAACAACTCTCCATGTTCATTTGTCCCTCAACTTCTACTTTTATTTCTTTTTCTCTTTTTTATTTTTCTTTTCTTTTTTTCTTTTTCTTTTTTTCTTCTATGTTTTTTTTCTCAACCGTTATTTTTTTTCCTTTTTTCCTCTCAATTCTTTTTTTTTTCTCTTTTTTTTTTTTTCTTTAAATTTTATTTTTTCTTTTCTCTTTTTTTTTTCCTTTTTTCCTTTTTTCTCAACCTTTGTTTTTCTTTGATTTTTTGTTTTGTCTTTTTTTCTTTTAATTTTTTTTTCCTTTTCAACTCTCAACTTCTATTTTCTTATTTTTCTCTTTTTAATTTTTTTTTCTCTTTTTTTGGGTCATTTTTCTCAACCTTTATTTTTTTTATGAGATGTTCTATAACCTTGCTTTAGAGGCAAGACTTAGCTCAAGGACTTTCAAACAACAAATTACGCCCCATGAGCAAGACTTGACACTAGCACATTGTGTCTTGATTTATGAGATGCTCTATAACGCTTGCCTTAGAGGCAAGACTTAGCCCAAGGATCTCCCAAAAAAATAAGTGACACCTCATGAGCAAGAGTTCACACTACTTTATTGTGTCTTAATTTATGAGATACTTCATAACTCTTGTCTTAGAGGCAAGACTTAGCTCAAGAATTTTCAAATAATAAGGTATGCCCCATGGGCAAGAGTTGACACTACCACATTGTGTCTTGATTTATGAGATATTCTATAACTCTTGCCTTAGAGGCAAGACTTATCCCAAGGACTTTCAAACAACAAGTTACGCCCCATGGGCAAGAGTTGACACTACCACATTGTGTCTTAATTTATGAGATGCTCAATAACGTTTACCTTAGAGGAAAAACTTAGCCCAAGGGCCTCCCAAAAAATAAGTTATGCCCCATGAGCAAGAGTTAACACTACTTCATTGTGTCTTAATTTATGAGATACTCTATAACTCTTGCCTTAGAGGTAGGACTTAGTTCAAGAATTTCTAAACAATAAGTTATGCCCCACGAACAAGACTTGACACTACCTCATTGTGTCTTGATTTATGAGATGTTCTATAACGCTTGCCTTAGAGGCAAGACTTGTTCTAAAGGACTTCCAAATAACAAAGCACGCCCTTAAGTTTACTTCGATGTCAAAGAAAGAAGATCCTCTTTGTGGATTATCCAACCTTTTGTTCATTAGCAAAACATATTAGAAGTTAAGAAAAAAGAAAAAAGAGAAGGAAAAAAAACAAAGATATGGAAAAAAGAAAAAAAAGGTTGAGAAAAAAGAGGAAAAAATACATAAATAAAGGTTGAGAAAAAAGAAAATGTGAAGAAAAAAAAATTGAGAAAAAATGAAAACAAAAAGGTAAAAAAGAAAAAAGAAAAGAAAAATGAAAAAAGAAAAAATGAAATTAAAAAAAAAATTGAGAGACAAATAAACATGGAGAGTTGTGGTATAAATGGGCAAGAATGTATTTTTTGTGCTATACATAAAAAAGAAAGGAAGGCTAGTCCTTAAAGACTTTTCTTATGGGAACAAAAAATGAAGACCATTCACTTTGGGGGACACTCCATGTAATTTTCTGCTTCTATTATTACTAGATAGTTTAAGGCCCATAGCACGGGCCCAATATACTTTATATATAAACTTTTTCAGTATATTACTTCATAATTTATTTCAAATGTTCATACGACATCAGTGCATCGTTTACAATTCAATTTGAGAAAGTTGAATCTCAAGAAATTCTATGTAGCAAGAAAATAGAGAATTGTTCTAGATTATGAGCTAGCACATTTCATGTTCGAGGAGTATATAAAATATTGATATTTTGGAAAGAACTCATCAATCTTCATATATTCTTGCAAGTGGTATCTATTTTTCATGATGTTGTTATTTTCTTTTTGTAACATTTGTACCACAAGCTTTGCATCTGATAATAAATAAATTTTTGACCAACCATTTTGTATAGATCGTTCTAAAGCCTTTCAAATTGCTATTTCTTCAGCTCAAATATTATTTGTTTGTGGTTTGCTTTATCGATGAATTTTGTGATACGTATTATTATCTTTGATAAGTAGAAGTCCTTCTATTTATTTTGATTTTAATAGATTCTAATATTGAAAGCATTCATTAAAAAGTTAATTTCTAATTCCTCAACAATAAAAATAATCATGAAAGTAACTTTATTTCTACATATAACAATTATCTTAATGTCAAATTTCAAATTACAATAATAAAAAAATTGATACTGAACTCTAAATCTTATGCAATAAAAGAAAATTCTGAATCTTACCCCACAAAATAACTAATATATATTCTTTCCTTTTTCAGGTTGTTTTTCCCTTTATTTTATTATTTTTATTTTTTTCTTCCTAATTTGTTTTCTCAACCTAGTTCTTTTCTATTGACATTTTCTTTGTTGTTCTTTATTTCTTAAATCCTCATTTTTCTTTAGTTTGTTTTTTAATATTTCTCAGAATTAAAATATTAAACTTTTTTTCTTGAAATTTCCTTGGTTAAATAATTTATCATAATTGATATTAAAAAGATATCCTACATAGAAAAAAAATAAATTAATCGCTCGATGAATATATTATCAAATTAATAATTTTTTGATACCCAATTTTCTCTTTTAGTCACTAAATTTGATATTTTCGTTGAATTAAATAAAAAATTGTCACGACCCAATTTCTCGGTCATGATAGCACCTACAATCCCCTAGTAGGCGAACCAACCCTTGTAGCCCAGAACAGTTAGTAATGGGCTACTGTCTAACAAATAAGTGGAAGAACAATTTAATAAGCAAAAGTAAGGGAACAAGATGAAGAGAATAGATAACAAGAATAAATATATATATATATATACATATGCAGAAGCTAAATCAAATCCCAAAACCTGGTATCATAGTATAGAGTCAGAACTACATATATGGAGTGCAAACAATCCAAAATAATATATACAGATGTCTCTGAATGGTAATAGAGTACATAAAGCAAAAGGTAAACTAAAGCTAAGCTCTAGTCTCCAAGAGCTAACCTTCAGTCTGAAGTAGTCCCCAAAAGATCTCCGAGCATGATTCACGATGATCTAGCGGTGATGGCCCATGCTAGGATCTACACCAGAGGATGCAGAAGTAGGGTGAGCACCAAATGAGAAGCATAGGCCGACTGGGCACATATAAGATAAAAGCGTAGTAATAGACAGAATAGAAGCAAGTAGTCACAGAAATCAACAAAAGGTACACAAGAACTAGCCCAGAGGGAAGTCAACAGAACAACATGCCAGGCCAGTAAGCAGAATATATATATAACAGGCACAGGTGTAAGTAAGAAACAACACACCTGGGATCTTTGCAATAACAGTATATACATAATAAGTTTACGAAATGGACGGTATACCGGTAACCTCAAGTATAAGAGGAAGAGGGAAAAAGTAATGATAGGCATGCTCGGAGACAGGAATCAAACTCAACTAATCATATCAATTCTCAAATCCAGGAACTAACAGCCTAGCAGTAACCAATTTCATACTTAACCGTAATAGGGAACAATTCAGTAAGTAAATAACAAGAGTCTACCTACAGTCCCCCGGGTGCCCATACAATCGAGGAACACAAACAAGTGAAAACAAACCCTCCGGCATCCCATACTACCGGAGCATACAATCAACAAACAACAAACAAGGGTGGAGCCTCAAACAATGAATGATTTGATGAATGAAGATCTCAAGTGAAATAGTATCTATGTATGTACCTCCTCCTCCGTATGGCAAGGTCCATGGAGGTCCCGGACCCCATACTAAAACTCAGTATCAAGATATGTCATCCGGAAGCAAGTTCAGGATCAAGATAGAGACTCAATCTCGAATATGCATTCCCAGACCTTGTCCAAGACTAAAATAGTGGGAAAATGCCTTAAAACCCCCTCCAAGGGTGCCCGGGCATAACCGGGTCTAAACAGTAGAAATTCATCTCAGGTGCTCGATCCGACCGAGGCTAAAAAATATTCCAATTTAATAAGAAACTCAACTAGCACCCCGGCCCTGCCGAGTCTAGCGTTAATAGTAAAACTGATGATAGAAATCATAATTTGACCTTCTTTTACCCCAAGAATATTCACAAGTTAAATCAAATCATTTCCAATTCATTTCCATCAAAAACGGGCCCCCGAGGCCATGCAAGGTTTAGAAAATAATTCCAGTAGGCTCGAAGCCAAAACCATAATAAAACATGAATAAAGCCCCTTTTACATGCATGAAAATGAATGATCAACACAAATAGCCGCCCAGCAGCTCACAATCAACCTATCGTCCCTGCACAGGCCCACAGCTACTCAGCAAGCATAACCAGCCTAGAAGGATAATTCTATGCCCGGGACTCACGAATATTCCCAATATCCCACCTTCTATGTTCCGGAGTCAACAAGGCCTCATAGGACCACAAGGGTAAATAAAACGTATCGGCAAGTACTACAAGCATCGGAGGAACAAAATTAGGCGGACATGAATAAAGCGGTC
This sequence comes from Jaltomata sinuosa, assembly GCA_003996215.1. Lineage (NCBI taxonomy): Eukaryota > Viridiplantae > Streptophyta > Magnoliopsida > Solanales > Solanaceae > Jaltomata > Jaltomata sinuosa. Next base: position 467,693 of record QJPP01007595.1, on the reverse strand, counting down.
AAGGTCTGTCATACCAACCTAATAAAACCACCCCAAGGATGCCCATTAATATAATTTTATCCTTTTTATGTGGAGTCTAGGGAAAATAAACCGTAACCTACTTTTCATCTGATGACTAGCTACGGGGACGGTGGCGTCCAGGCTTGAACTGCTCTAGGAAGCTCCGAATCACAAAAATGCCTTCCAACGAACGTCTGAATTCTCGTAGTTCTTTCATGGAAATTGTTCCATACATACTAAGCTTTTCAAACACTATATATACGCAACTTATACTCACCTATAAACAGTTCATAATAAAGCTTAAATTGGTAAATTTCCCAAAAGGATCATAACTTGACGAAATATCTTTAGAACTTCATAAAAACGATCATAAAAGAGCCCCGAGATGGTTACCTTAGCAAACCAAGTGTAAAGCTTGAAGAACCACCAAGAAATACCAAGTTCTATCTTCTGAAACCAGCTCCAAACGTGGCTTATCAAAGGGGAAAATGATTGCCAAGCATAGAGATCGCGTTTCTAGGCACGGGGGCAAACTTTAGCGATAGAAATCACCAAAAATGCACCTTGATCACTCAAGAACTCTCTTGGAACCCTCCCTTATGATTTCTCTCTGTTTTAGAACTATTTTGGAGTTTTAAAACGTGAATTTGAAGCTTTAAATCGATTTTGACCCGACCCGGTTCGCGACCCAGTTTCTGCCCAGACAGTTCGCGGTAAAACAGCCATAACTTTTTACTTCGAGATCGGTTTAACGTGAGATTTTATGTATTGGAAACTAGACTCGTAAACCTTTGATTTGGTAGGTCGGGGGACTTCTAACTCCTTATATATAGAGAGAAAAACTCTGAGACATTTGACCCAAAGTTCAAAAAATTTATTAAAGAAACTTACGATAACTTTTGTCGACTTGCTTGACTTCAAAACTTATCATACGGCCATAAAGACCAAACAAATGGCTCGGGAACCAAACTACCGATTCCTAAGAGCCTTAAATGATTTGGGGCCACTACAGGCAAGCTGTAACGATACAAGAAAGGTGAATACGAGTAAATGATCGAAAGAGTCATTACATTATCCACTACTAAAAGGACTTTTGTCTTCGAAAGTCAAGAACAAGGAAGTACCTGAAAGCTCGAACACTTGTGGATACTGATCCTGCATATCTCTCTCGATCTCCTGATATGCCCAAATTATACCTCTAAAAGAAGCGTAAGCAATCGCTGTTCAAATATAGAACTCAACTAAAGGTTGGGGTCGATCCCACAGGGAATATGGTAGGACTATGGTCGATTAGTGTTTACTCGTTTTCTTAGCCATTTATTTCCCTCAAAAGGGGGGGGGTTTAAAGTAACAAGTAATGATTATAATTCGAATGTAAACAAGTAACAGGTGTAAATATCAAGAGTTGTAATCAATGGATAAGAAGACTAGGGTAGTGTTCCACATGAGATCATAACTTAGTAAGGCGTTGTACTTAGTAAACTAGTTTGGTGCTTAGCATGCAGAATTGGTAAGTTAGGTTCACCTAATTCCTTGGTCCGACAACTAGGTGAATTTCACCACACGCCTTGGTCCGGCCGCGGGTGTATGCTCTACTAACCCTTACCCTGGATCCCAGATTAGCTATTCTTGGACAAGATCAAGCTATTAGATGAGGGTTGGTAGCCTCAAATCTCTGTTGTTAAACAACCCTTTTCCCATCCGTTACCTCCTTGGTCCAGCAAGTAAGGATAAGGCGAGTTCTAACGTTGCGCACCGTTAAAAAGCAATCAAAACAAAGGAAGAACAATACATGCATAAACACCGCCCTAGAGTACCTAAGTACTTTTGCCTAATTCGTTAATCCTTCATGGTTCCCACAACCCTAGTTGTAGATTTAGCTACTCATGTTGAAAAGTAAACAATCAAGAGTTATTGGTGTGATCATGATCATGTACTTACAATCAGAGTTAAAGAAATCCAAAACCTTGAGTAGATAAAGATGGAAGTAAGAATAATGAACTACGAATGTGTATAACTCTCAAAAACCAAGAACCAAATAATATCACCAAGTTACGAATGTGTTTCCTACAAAATATCGTGCATAAAACGTAAAATAAAACCTAGGAAAAGTATTTATAGACAATAGAAATCCTGTCCTAACTAAACTAGGAAACTGGGCTCGGCAGGGGCCACGGGTTGGATGACGATCCATCATTTAAAAAGACAGTTTGTAGTATGTTGGAGTCAACCGTGGTCCTGGCTGGTCAACGTCTTCTGACTTGAGAAACTACGGCTAGGACCACGAGTCGTTCTACTGAATGATGGCTCATCTCTTGACTCATGGTTTCTTGGTCCATTTTTGTCCCTTCTCTGATTCAGTGACTACGACTCACAGAGATGGACCGTGCTTTAGAAGTACGGTTCGTACACCAATCTGTGCTTCCTGCTACCACTTTTTCTCATCTGCAGTATCTCTGATGACGAGTCTATAGGATGGGTCAGGGTTTCAAACCACGGTCTGTAGACTGAATCGTGCTTTTCCACCAAACTTTGAACAGCTACTGGAATTTGGTCTACGTGTCACTTGACGGGTCCGTGGTTTGGAACCACGGACCATCAGGTGATACGTTGTCTCTATAGCTTCTCTTCTAGACTTGCACATTCTCTGAACTTTGGACCAAGAGTCACAGTGACGGATTCGTGGTTTTGAATCACGGACCGTCAAGTGATTTGTCGTCTCTGTAGATTTTCAGTTTCAGCTCAATTTCCTACACTTTGTTCTAGGATCCATTTTTCCTGCACACTTAGCAAACAACATCAAATCTACCAATAAAATGCTAAAGAACTTCTGAAAATCCTAAGTCTTAAGCGTCGAAAGTGACGTATTTTTGAGTCACATCATCTCTCAGGTAGCCTCCTCAACTGGACGGTTCCTCCACTGAACCATGACAACCAGGATCTACCGAGACCTCAATCTCCTAACATCTCTTGCCAAAATAGCTACCGGGTCCTCAACAAAGGCTAAACTTGCATCCAACTGAACTGAATCCCACTGCAACACATGAGACTCGTCAGGAACATACCGCCGCAATATCGATACATGAAAAACTGGGTGCATAGCTAAAAACATCGGAGGCAAAGATAACTGATAAGCAACACTACCAACCTTCTGGAAAATCTCGAACGGCCCAATGTACCATGGGCTAAGCTTTCCCCACCTACCAAATCTCATCACACCTTTCATGGGTGATACACGGAGAAATACCAAATCACCAACACTGAACTCTAAGGCACGAAGTCTACGATCAGTGTATCTCTTCTTCCACTCTGGGCTGCCCAAAAACTAGCCTGAATCACTCTGACTCGGTCTAAGAAATCCTGAAGTAAATTTATGCTCTGTGGCCTAGACTCGAAACCATCAACCCAAGAATCGGCGATCTGCAACGCCTACCATACAAGGCCTCAAAAGGTGCCATGCCGATGCTTGAATGGAAACTATTATTATAAGCAAACTCAGCCAAGGGCACAAACTGATCTCATGAACCTCCAATGTCAAGAACACAAGCCCGAAGCATGTCCTCCAGGACCTGAATGGTCCTCTCAGACTGGCCATCTGTCTGAGGGTGGAAAGTAGTACTAAGCTGAACCTCTGTACCCAAATCTCGCTGAATAGCCCTCCAGAATTAAGATGTGAACTGAGTGTCGCGGTCTGAAATGATAGAAGCTGGGACCCCGTACAACCGAAAAATCTCACGAATGTAGATCCGAGCTAGCTTCTCTGCCCCGTAAGAAGTCTGAACCGGTAAGAAGTATGTTGACTTAGTCAGCCTATCAACGATTACCCAAATGGAATCAAACCCATGAGAAGTACGAGGTAAACCAACAATGAAGTCCATAGTAATACCTTCCCACTTCCACTCTGGAATGGAAAGTCGATACATCAAACCACCTGGTCTCATGTGATCGAACTTAACCTGCTGACAGTTCAAGCACAGAGATATAAATTCTGCCACGTCCTACTTCATACCACTCCACCAGTAAAGTTGCCTCAAATCTCTATACATTTTTGCGGCGCCCAGATGAATGGAATATCTGGAACAATGGGCCTTGCGAAGTATCAACTGAAATAAATCCCCAACTCTCGGAACACAAAGGCCGCTATCAAACCTCAGAACCCCATCTGAATCTAGAGTAGCCCGACTGGACTCACCCTGAACAACATGATCATGAAGGTCACACAACCGCTGATCCTCAAACTAACGGCTCTGAATATGATCAATCAAAGTAGAGAGAACCTCGACACTGGCGGTTAGCCAAGGATTGGATGTCCAAGTCCAAGGGTCACTCTGAAACTGAAAGAGAAGCTAGGTTACCCATACTCACTACCTTTCGGCTCAAGGCATCCGCTACCACGTTTGCCTTGCCCAGATGATACAGAATAGTAAAGTCATAGTCCTTCAGTAGCTAGACCCATCTCCTCTGCCTCGAGTTTAGCTCTCGCTGACTCGTGATATACTGAAGACTATGGTGATCGGTGATCAGTGAAGATCTCACAGTGAACTCCATATAGGTAATGCCTCCAGATCTTGAGCGTGAAAACTACCGCCGCCAACTCTAAGTCATGAGTGGGGTAGTTGCATTCGTGAACCTTCATTTGCCTCGATGCATATGCTATCACTCGACCCTGCTGCATCAACAAACAACCAAGACCAACCCCGAAAGCATCACAATACACGGAGAATCTCTGACCCTCAACCAGTAAAGTCAAAATTGGAGTTGAAGTCAATAAGGCCTTAAGCCTCTAAAAGCTATCCTCGCACTGATCCAACCACTGAAATGGGACATCCTTCCTAGTCAGCATAGTCAAGGGTGCTGCTATGGAAGAAAATCCCTGAACGAAGAGTCTGTAATAACCTGCTAACCCAATAAAGTTGCGGACCTCAGTAACAGTAGTGGGTCTAGCCTAATCACAAACCGCTGAAATCTTTCCCGTATCAACCCTAATCCCATCCTTAGACACCACGTGCCCTAAGAATGCAACTGACTCAAGCCAAAACTCGCACTTTGAGAACTTGGCATAAAGCCGATGATCTCTCAAAGTCTGGAGTATAGTCCTCAAGTGCTGCTCATGCTCATCCCTACTATGCGAGTATACCAATATGTCGTCTATGAAATGTATCACAAATGAGTCCAAATACGGGACAAGCACCCTGTGCATCAAGTTCATAAAGGTTGCGGGGGCATTAGTCAACCCAAAAGACATTACCATGTACTCATAATGTCCATAACGTGTCCTGAATGCTGTCTTAGGGATGTCCTCTGCCCTAATCCTCAACTGATGGTAGCCAGACCTCAAATCAATCTTTGAAAACACGGTAGAACCCTGAAGCTGATCAAACAAGTAATCAATCCTCGGCATCGAATACCTATTCTTCACTGTCACCCTATTCAGTTGCCGATAATCAATACACATCCACATCAACCCATCCTTCTTCTTCATGAAAAGAATAGGAGCACCCTAAGGCGACACACTCGGTCTAATAAACCCCTTAGCTAACAGATCCTGGAGCAGCTCCTTAAGCTCTCTCAACTCAGGCGGAGCCATACGATAAGGAGAAATAGAAATGGGCCTAGTGCCCGGCTCTAACTCAATAGCAAAATCAATATCTCTCTCAGGTGGAAGGCCTGGTAGGTCAGTAGGGAACACATCTAGGATGTCCCTAACTACAGGAAAAGACTCAGGGGAAGAAGGGTCAGCACTACGATCTCGAACATATGCTAGATAAGCTAAGCACCCACAGGAAATCAACTTCCTAGCTGGAAGACAAGAGATAATCCCAGATGGTGCATGGCTAACAGAACCCTGCCACACAACCGAGGATACACCGGGCACAGCTATGGTAATGGTCTTGGCATAACAATCCAAAACTGCACGGTGAGGGGATAACCAGTCCATGCCTAGTATCACATCAAAATCTAACATATCGAGTATCATCAGATTACCCCAAGTCTCCAAATCACCAACATATATCATAGAAGATCTCACAATCTGATCCACTACTAAAGAATCTCCTACAAGGGTGAAAACAGAAACAACAACAGATAATGGCTCACTAGCCAACCCCAAACAAGGTAGAAAGTAGGCAGATACATATGAAAAAGTGAATCCAGGATCAAATAAAGTCATAGCAACTAATGACACACAGAAATCATACTTGTAACACAGTATCTGAGGCCTCTGCCTCCGGTCTCCCCGGGATCGCATAGAACTGACGACGACCTCCACCTGCCCGACCGCCATCCCTACCACCTGCTCTGCCACGCGGAGCACCACCTCTACCCTGACCACCACCCCCTCTAGCCGGAGGCCAAACTGCTCGTAAAAGCTCGAACGGCTGAAATGTACCCTGCTGGGGGGAATCTCTAGCAAAATGACCAATCACACCACAAGTAACACAAGCCCCTGACGACCTACTCGATCGGGATGAACCAGAAGATCCCGTATGTCTACCACGGCTTGATTCCCCAGAAGTTGTACTCCTAGAAGACTGACCACTATAGCCCTGATGGCTGCTCTGACCCTACTCGAACTGGGTACTACTGAAAGTCTAAAGTAAAGCCTGAACCGGTCGACTGGACTGACTCTGGTGCTATTGTGGCTGATAACCCTGGCCCCACTGGCCTAAACCTCTACCACCATACCTGGAACCACTGTAGCCACCCTGATGTTGAGGCCTCTTATCTCTGGCACCCTGATCATATCGCTGTAAGTCCTCCACAGTACGGGTATAGTCTGCGATAGCCTGAAATGACCAACCACCGGCAACTAATATCTCAGTTGGCTGCCTAATCTCTGGCCTCAAACTTGATACAAATCTGTGAATCCTATCTGCCTCGGTAGGAATGATCATAGCTCCAAACGGTGCTAGCTGATGAAAATGGGTCTCATACTTCGAGACAGTCGTAGACTCCTGCATAAGGTGAGTAAACTGCTCCCTACGATGCTCACGGTCACTCTGAGGCAAGAACTTGGCCATAAAGGCCTTATAAAACTCAGACCAGGTCAAAGGAGGTGACGATGGTGGTTTATAAGCAACATGGGCCCTCCATCATAACTTCGTTGGGCCCTCTAATTGATAGGTAGTATAACCAACCCCGTGAGTCTCCAACAAACCCAAATGATGCAACATATCCTCACAAGTAGTAATAAAGTCATGTGGGTCCTATCCAGAAGTACCAGCAAACCTCGGAGGTGCTAATCTCAAAAACCTATCCAACGTCTTCTGCTCCGACTCTGTCATAGCTAGGCGAGGAGCAAGAGGCTATGCAACTGATGGAATTGGAATGACCTCTGCACGGGGAGCCGCAGTAGCAGGCTATGCCTCTGAACTCTGTGCACCCAGGGTTTCCCCCTGAGCGGATGTCTATGCTACCTCAGAAGGTCGCTCTCCAATCATACCCAAAAGTTGTAATAGTAAACCCCAAATGGCTGAAGACTGAGCTAGGGCTGAGGCTGGCAAATAAGTGGGTGATGGAGCTGGTACCGGAGCTGGTGGTACTTGGACTGCCCTCTGATACACATGTTTATCGGGCTCTATCTCAACTCTAGCAGCTCTAGCAGGTGTCGCTGCTCGAGGGCATCCCCGACCCCTAGCTGGAGCCGGAGGCTCACCTTCGCCTGACGCCGACACTCTCGTACGAACTATCTGCGGAAGAATGAAATAGAACAAATGAGATTTCAAGAAATTTCAAGGGTACTACGCATAATAAAGAAGCAATGAAGGAGTCGTATTTCCAAAGATGTCACTATAGCCTCCTGAAGATTGAGTACGGAAGTCTCCGCCTCAATCCGCAGGACTCTACTAGACATTGGCTCCTATACCAATGACACCGGTGAACCTAGAGCTCTGATACCAAGATGTCATGACCTGATTTCTCGGTCATAATGGAACCTACAACACCCAGTAGGCAAACTAACACCCGTAGCCCAGACAGTTGGTAATGGGCAACTGTCTAACAAATAAGTGGAAGAACAGTTTAATAAGCAAAAGTAAGGGAACAAGATGAGGAGAATAGATAACAGAAATATATATATACATATGCAGAAGCTAAATCAAACCCCAAAACCTAGTATCATAGTATAGAGCCAGAACTACATACATGGAGTGCAAATGATCCAAAATAATATATACAGATGTCTCCGAATGGTAATAGAGTACATAAAGCAAAATATAAACTAAAGCTAAGCTCTGATCGTCAAGAGCTCACCTTCAGTCTGAAGTAGTCCCCAAAAGATCTCCGAGAATGAATCACGATGATCTAGTAGCAATAGCCCAAGCTAGGATCTGCACCAGAAGATGCAGAAGTAGGTTGAGCATCAAATGTGAAGCATAAGGTAACCAGTAAGTATCATAGGTCGACTGGGCACATATAAGATAAAAGCGTAGTAACAGACAGAATAGAAGCAATTAGTCACAGAAATCAACAAAAGGTATACAGGAACTAGCCCAGAGGGAAGTCAAACATAACAACATGCGAGGCTAGCAAGCAGAATATATATGCAACATGCACAGGGGTAAGTAAGAAATAATGCACCTGGGATCTTTGCAATAATAGCATATACATAATAAATTTACGAAATGAACGGTATACCGGCAACCTCAAGCGTAAGAGGGAGTGGGAAAAAGTAATGATAGGCATGCTCGGAGACAGGAATCAAACTCAACTAATCATATCAATTCTCAAATCCAGGAACTAACAGCCTAGCAGTAACCAATTTCTTAGTTAATCGTAACAAGGAATAATTTTGTAAGTAAATAACAAGAGTCTACCTATAGTCCCCCGGCTGCCCATACAACCGAGGAACACAAACAAGTGAAAAAAAAACTTCCGGCATCCCATACTACTGGAGCGTACAATCAACAAACAGCAAACAAGGTTGGAGCCTCAAACAATGAATGATATGATGCATGAAGATCTCAAGTGAAATGGTATCTCTGTATGTACCTCCTCCGATGTCGATCGGGACCAGCAGGTAGGTTCTATGGAAGGACACTGCCCGTATACCTCTACTCTGTTGTATACCCTCCCTCCAGCACACGCATCTCAAATCCCCAGGCCTGGATGGCAAGGTCCATGGAGATCCTAGACCCCATACTAAAACCCAGTATCAAAACATGTCATCCGAAAGTAAGTCCGGGATCAAGATAGAGACCCAGTCTCGAATATGCATGCCCAGACCTTGTACAGGACTAAAATAGTGGTAAAATGCCTTAAAACCCCCTCCAAGGGTGCCCGGGCATAACCGAGTCTAAACAATAGAAAGTCATTTCAGGTGCTCGGCCCGACCGAGGCTAAAAACCATCCCAATTTAATAAGAAACTCAACTAGCACCCGGCCCTGCTGAGTCTAGCGTTAATAGTAAAACTGGTTATAGAAATCATAATTTGACCTTCTTTTACTCTAAAAATATTCACAAGTTAAATCAAACCATTTTCAATTCGTTTCCATCAAAAATGGGCCCCTGGGGCCATACAAGGTTTAGAAAATAATTCCAGTAGGCCCGAAGCCAAAATCGTAGTAAAACATGAATAAAACCCCTTTTACATACATGGAAATGAATGATCAATACAAATAGCCGCCCAGCAGTTCACAATCAACCTATCGGCCCTGCACAGGCCCACAACTACTCAACAAGCATAACCAGCCTAGAAGGATAATTCTATGCCCGAGACTCGCGGACATTCCCAATATCCCACCTTTTATGTTCCAGAGTCAACAAGGCCTCACAAGACCACAAGGTTAAATAAAATGTATCGGCAAGTACTACAAGCATCGGAGGAACAAAAGTAGGCAGACATGAATAAAGCGGTCAAGGTCTGTGGTACCAACCTAATAAACCCAACCCAAGGATGCCCATTAATATAATTTTATGCTATATACGCAGAGTCTAGGGAAAATAAATCGTAACCTACTTGTCATCCGATGACTAGCTTCGGGGACGGCGTCGTCCAGGCTCAAACTGCTCTGGGATGTTCTGAATCACAAAAATGCCTTCCATCGAACGTCTGAATGCCCGTAGTTCCTTCACAGAAATTGTTCCTTACATCCTAAGCTTCGCAAACACTATATATATGCAGCTTATACTAACCTATAAACAATTCATAATTCAGCTTAAATTGGCAGATTTCCCAAAAGGATCATAACTTGACGAAACATCCGTAGAACTTCATAAAAACAATCATAAAAGAGCCCCGAGATGGTTACCTTTGCAAACCAAGTGTAAATCTTGAAGAGACACCAAGAAATACCAAGTCCTATCTTTTGAAACCAGCTCCAAACATGGCTTATCGAAAGTAAAAATGATTTCCACGCATAGAGATCGCGTTTCTAGGCACGGGGGAAAACTTTAGCAATAGATATCACCAAAAACACACCTTGATCACTCAAGAACACTCTTGGAACCCTCCCTTATGTTTTCTCTCTGTTTCAGAACAGTTTTGGAGTTTTAATACATGAATTTGAAGCTTTAAATTGATTTTGACCCGACCCGGTTTCTGCCGAGACAGTCCGCGGTAAAACAGTCTTAACTTTTTACTCCGAGATCTGTTTGACATGAGGTTTTATGTGTTGGAAACTAGACTCGTAGACCTTCAATTTGGTAGTCGGGGGACTTATAACTCCTTATATATTGAGAGAAAAGCTCTGAGACATTTGACCCAAAGTTTAGAAAATTTATTAAAGAAACTTACGATAACTTTTGCCGACTTGCTTGACTTCAAAACTTATCATACGACCATAACGACCAAATAAACGGCTCGAGCACCGAACTACCAGTCTTGACAAGCCTTAAATGACTTGGGGCCACTACAGGCAAGCTCTAACGATATAAGAAAGGTGAAAACGCGTAAATGACCGGAAGGGTCATTACAAAAATATTGATACATCATTTTTAAGACTATTTTAATAGTCAAGATACAAACTTTAGTAATGGTCATATTATGTAACATGATACTAAAAATTTGTTTAGGCAATATTCCTTAAAAGTATTTTTAGGAACAAAAAAATTAAATATCCAAATACATTTTACATTAAAAATCGGTTAAAAAATTTGTTGCTAAGATATGTCAAAATAACCTTAGCATTTGTTATTATTTATCAGAAGTTAGCCAATAGAAACTCTTCATTTTAATACAATTATAAAAAGCCCATAACAAAAGTAAGAATACGTATGAATTCTTCTAGAATTTCATTTTGATCATTAATTATACAATTATTATTTTACCCTTAAATGAAATTAGAATTACTAAAATGCACTTGGCCATTCTTCTCATGGCTCTTCTATATAATAGAAAAATTATTATTATTGTTGTGGTTGTGGTTGTGGTTGTGGTTGTTGTCGTTGTTGTTGTTATTATTATTGTGTTATTGTTATTGTTATTGTTATTGTTATTATTATTATTGTGTTGGTGTTATTATAATGGGATGATATCTAAATATTGATAATAAGAGTTTAATAAATGTTTTGGAATTTCTTACCACAAGTTATTATTTAACGATATTATTAACTTTAATTTCTCAATTTACATGCGGTAGTTATCCCAATGAGTAATTTAAGAAAAAATCAAGGGAAATTAAAACTTGTGGGTTAAAATCAGTTAAAGATATTTGTATGTCACGATCCAACCCGCCGTGAGTGGCACCCACCCAACTTCTGAATGATCAAACTAATTAACAACCCAACGCTTAGTGAGATCTACAACTCAAAACCAGTTTCCATTAAAGTAAACTATCATTCACAATCAAATACTAGCATAATGAGAATCTGCGAAAAAATCTCTCTAGAATCTGAAAGTCACCGTACCAAAATATCTACTACTGTCTAGAAAAGAAATAGAGATGTAACCCCAAAAATAAGAGAACTCGGGTCCAAAACAAAGGACCAGAAATATACTGGATGAAACCATAGCAGCCAAAAGAGTAGCTCACCCTTGGGATCTAAAATCGCCGAAGCTACAACTGAGGTCGCGTTTCAGCCGTCGAAAAATGTCTTGTACTTACAAAAGAAAAACAAGTGCAAAATCAGTACACAACCTTCGTGTACTGGTAGGATCATCGTTCAGCTCCAATAAACTAAAGCTGAATAAAGTAAGGTAACATGTAATACAAGCCAGTAATAAAACTAGACTCTAAGTCTTTCCTCTAACTTACCAATCATATGTAACAAGTCTGACAGGAATTGCACAATACACCATGACAATAATATATACCCCTTTCAAATAACCCAGATCAACTACGAATCCCTAAGATAACACCTAAGTGTTTAACATGAAATCTCGATCTACACTATGACCAACCCCACAATTACGTACAACCACCCAGCCTCTCAAGGACCATCATGCAACAACCACATATCAAGAAATGCAATCCGGTCCACTCATGAATTCATTGTCAGAATACAATCAATGCAAATACAATCAAACTTGTACCAGGTGTGGTACCCGAACCAAACATAAATAAATCCGTACCAGGCGTGGTACTCGAGCCAACCGATAAATATCTCATACCAGGCGTGAGACCCAAGCCAATCAATATGTAACCTGTACCAAGCGTGGCACCCGATCCAATCGAATATCACACACAATCCAACAAGTCAATAAATAATGAACAACATCACACTTGTAAACCAACAAGCAACCAAACCCAATTTATTTCACATAATTGAAACAGGATAACTAGACATTTATAATCCCATTTTCTAAGCATGCAAACTCATACAATACTAAGCGATAGTACATGAACACATATTACATATTAAGAAAAATAGTAATCATCACCTACCTCGAATAACTCAAAAGCTCTACTGGACCAGAGTCTTCCCATTTTCCGAAGCCTTTGCTTGTTCTTAGTCTAAAAATGATTATACAATGTGCTAACATCAGTCCAATGGTCTAAAATACCTGGATTATACAAAATTTCAATCCCCATGCCAAAACTATAATTATTTCATCCATTCCCGAGCTTTCCGACCACTAATTCATCCTAAACTATCATTTTTACAGTTATAATTAGCGAATAAGGGTGATTAAAGCATGAAAAACCCATAAGCAACATAACCAAGAATTCAACATCCTAGAATTTCCCTTTTTCCATGGATTCCATATTCTTAGGTTAACCCAAACCTTCTCTCAAACCTGTAGATTATGGTTTCTAAGGCTCGGAAATCGAAATAACAAAGAGGGGAGCGAAAACCTTATCTTTTTGATGGAGTTTGGTGGAATTTCACTGAAATTCGCCTCCCTTCGTCTCTACTCTTCCCCAAAATGTTCTTGAAAGTTTTTAAACATTTTTGGGGAAATTTCAACATAAAACCCGACTCAGTCTGCTATAGCAATCCGTACACCACTATAGCGGCGCCGCTGTAGCAGAATCGACCGCTATGGCGGTGCTGACCGTCGTTGACTTTCACTATAGCAGAAATTATTTTGCTATAGCGGTGGCCGCGGTAGCGCAGTGCAAACCACTATAGCGGTCGACACGGGATAGAATCTCAGAAAATCTTACAAAAGTGCCCATTTTATAATACACCTTAAATTCTGACATTACAGAACAACCCCTTCACGTCAACCTTAATATCGAGAGTTCTACTTACCCGAATTCATTTCCGAAAAGTCTCCCGGACTCCTTATAATCTTAGCTAACAAAAAAACTAGCTCAATACAAGATACATTATCCAATCCTCACTCTAATTTCCCTAGACCAAGCCTCGCTCCGAAATCGACCGAGACTAGCCTAGTTTAAAATTTCTAACTCCCAAACCCGAAAGTTTTCTAACCCGAAACTTGGCACAAAAGGTTTACCCGTAATGACAGACCCGATCGTTATATTGTAAGACATGTAAATTATCTTAATAAGAATAAAATAAAATAAAATAAAGTTAAATTATTTTTAAAGATAGAATGATGTTATTTTTTAGGACAAACAAAAAATGGGTATCTAGTAAAATGGGACAAATGTAATATTTTATTTATTTCTTAGATCGATTCATATGTTGTGTTTATATTTTAATTTTTTATTTATTTTGTATATAAAATTAGTGGTAATTCTATTTTTATGTAAGACATTTGTTTAAAGGAAAAATTACATAAATACAAAATATACATGCATAATTATGCTTCATACCAACAGTTTAATTCAATTACATTTTGCAACAGAGGGTTTAAAATTATTGTTATTTATTTTTATATAAACTATATTTGTATTTGTATTTGCATGTCGAGACTTACAAAATATACAATATGGATTTGTATTTGTATGCCGAAATTTACTCTAACAAATTTGTATTGTATTCAAGATTTATGAATTTGTATTTATATGCCAAGATTACTCTATTTTTATTTGTATGCTGTGAAATATAGTTGGTATAGAGAGTGTTGGTATAGATTGTAATTAGGCCAAGTATTGATATGGGGGCCTCATTAAGTTCTTATTAGTTGGTGTTTATAAAAGTTTCTCTTGTTTAAATTCATAGAAAATCAGGGAAGGGAAAAAATATAAAATATAGAACAAAGACCTCGATCTCCTTAACACATTGAATCTTGTTATCTACTAATTGATCAGTTGCTTGTTCTGTCCACAATCAAACTCTTTGATCTCGTCCTACTAAAAATTTGTGAAAATTAAGACAATTTTATTACGACAGTTTATCAAAATCATAGTGGCACCAATCCACATTTTAAAAATGATTGTTCTATGAATAATCAAAACAACAATTTTGACCCGTGATTAATTTTAATTTCTTTAATTCCTCCGAAATAGAATGTCAAATTTGTTCCTTTCTCTTTGTGATCTCTAGTTCACACTTGTCCCCCATCCTAATTAAGTTCATGGAAAACTCATTGTGTTAGAGAAAACGAAGAGGGCTGAACGAAACCACACATTTAATTTTGAAGTTATATTTTTATAATTTCTAGTCTCTTGTGGATGACATATTTATCTTAAATACGAGAATATACCTAAGTATTATTTAACACCCCAAAATTTGAACCAACTGTTAAACTCAGAAACTCTAAAAATTTTGAACTTTTCAGGAATCACGAGCATGGACTGAACCATGAGCCGTGAAATGGACTCGTGGAACCTGTTCTGCAGACCCCTCCTCAGATCTGAGAACCACGAGTGAGGTTTACGGTCGTGGAACCAACTCGTGGAACTCAGAATGAGGCCCAGCTTTTTCTTTGAAACCACGAGAGGTTTCTACGGTCCGTGAAACTTTTCACGAGCTGCAGACCTCGTTCGTAAATCTCAGACCCGCAACCTATATTTTGGCTCAGGAACTACGACCTCAATCTACGAGCCGTGGTTTCATCTACGGTCCGTGGAAAGGGTTCGTGGAACCTGAAGCCAAGGTTTTAAATCAATATTTTTCAGCTTTTACACAGGGGTATTTTTGTAATTTTTTACTCTTTTAACTCTTAAGTGAGGTCATTTTGGATAAATTCTAGAAGGGTTTTAACTTCAATTAGCCTAAGTCTTCTCCCAAACTCTCATTCAAATTCTAGAAGAAGAAATGGTCTCCCTTCTTTCAAGCTCCAAGCTAAGGATTCCATCCTCAAGTTCTAGATTAAGAAAGCTTCCCTTCAGGTTTGTGGGTATTCAATAAGGGATTTCTTCCACCCTTATGCCCAAAACCTAATCCTTCAAATTGATTTTTATGAATTCTCAAGTTAGGATTCTTACTCAATTTTCATGGATTCTTCTATAAATTATTTTCTTATGATTCTTCTATGAATTCTAATTCTAAATTACATAATTTTTGCATGGGTTTTTATAAATGAATTCCTATTTTATGATTTGAAGGCTAACTGTAGTCCAATTTTACATGTATGATTTGATTTTAGCAAGTTGACATATTTTGATAGCATGACCTCATGAGTTTCAAGCATTTGCATGCTTAATTCCTATTTTATAAATTTGTATAAAATTATGTATTTGAACTAGTGTCACACAAGCTTTTAAGATATGATCTATTATGAAAGTCATGACATCTCGATGTACCATCAATGCTCATGAACTATTTTTGAAAACCAATGTTTGTGAGTAGTATGACGATGGGGGTTCGCCAATATGACTTTGAACAAGTTTTGACATCTAGATATGTCGCATGTATGTGAGTATTATGGTATATTTTGAGAGTAATATTTAGCACCGAGGGATGAGGGTTCTAGATAACCTAAGCCTAAAACTATGTTTCCACCAGAGGTTGCCCTCTATGGCTTTATGACAGGATCCGTTTGAATATGGTTCTAACCTTGGCAGGTTAGGACAACCTTTTTTGGTGTAGGTGTATAACACTAGACTCCATGGTGCTCAACATGGTTTACTGTCGGTTAAAAGAAATTCCCGCAAGTATGATTTTAAGCTACTAAGTTACATGATATTCCATTTTCAAGCTTTACTCATTGCTTTATGACTTATGCTTAAACTATGACTTTTACTTATGATTTCACTTGAAGTCCTTATACTATGATTTCTCCTACTAATACATGATTAAAGTTTTAAGTATGTTTTCAAGCATGTTTTTATCATGATTTTTGCATATCTCACATACTTAGTACATTCCATAGTACTGACCGCATACCTCTTTGTGCGCATCCTATTATGATGTAGATTCTGTAGCCCGTTCTCAGATTCGTGGCTAGTAGATCAGCATCATATCCAGCCAGCTTGGTGAGTCCTCCTCATTCGAGGACTTAAAGTTTAGCTTCATTCTAAACTATTAGTTCTCTTATTCAGTTTTCAGTATTTAGAGTTAGCTGGGGACTTGTCTCAGTAGCTCGTCAGTAGTAGAGGTTTTCATACATAGAATCACATATTCAGTTGTATTCAAATTGTCAATCTTAGATTTATATTTGTAGAACAGATTAAGTTGCTCATTACTTAAGTTAAACTTCCGCTCTATATGTTTATGTTCAGCTTTTAAGTCATGTTAATACCAAAGGATTAGCTTGAGATCACTTGTAGTATCGGGTCCTGTGTTACATCCAGGGAGTAGTCTCGGATCGTGACAATTATAAATATTATTGTTTGCAAGGCCATAATAAAAAAGAGTGTCACATCTTGCATTCTGAGTTGAATCTTTTTAATCAGGATGTCAATGTTATGGATGTCCATAACCTTTTATTACTTGCTCTAATTCAATGCTTCTTAATATAAATTCCTTCTTGACTTTCTTTATCTTCAAGTTGGCTTATAAATTTATACTCAATTTATTTTCAAACTCTAATTAATTTATTTAGATAAAACAATTCTGATCAGTTTTTAGTTGATTGATGATTCTGGTTAGCGTTTTAAGATGAAGGAATTTTATATACATTTATTTTAATTCTTGAATTTATCATAATTTCTGTCTAATTTTACCTTCTTAAATATTTATTTTTTATCATATTAATTATAAAAATTAAAAAGTAAAGATCCACGACTCCTTAAAGCTTAAAGCCTGTTGCTTAAGTTTGAGGGTATTTTAAAAACGAAGTCATTTTTAGCTATTGTTTAAATGGTCAAATATAAAGCCAACCTTTATTCTTAACATTCATTTTCAGTTGTTCAGTATTGATTTGGCACATCTCTTACGGAGCAATAAATAAAAGGACAAATGGGAGAATATACCCTTCAATTTGAGATTTAGAACGGATATATCCTTCTTTAAAAAAATGATGCATATATATTCTTGTCGTCTAATAAATGATGCGTATTTATCCTTTTTGTCAACAGACTGAATAATAAGTTCTAAGATTATTTTTTTAATTTTAAAAATATCATGTGACTTTAAAAAAATTATGTCACTTGTCTTTTTAACCCCTCAAGACCCGACCCAGACTGGATCAACCAATAATAATTCAATTTTTTTTTATTCAGACCCTATACAAATCCATTTTACGGCTGAGTAGAAGAGAGACTGATTTTTTCTCATTTGGGTTGGGTCTGGAGGGGTCATAAAATGGATGAGGTAATATTTTAAATCCACATGACATTTTTGGAATCAAACAAAACTAGTTTTAGGATTATTTTTTTAAAATTCAATCTGCTAACAAAAGGGTAAATATGCATCATTTTTTTTAATGAGTAGGTATATTTGCTCTAAATCGCAAAATTAAAAGCTATATTTGCTCCTTTTTCCTTAATAAAATGATAATTTTATAATGTCACTCCTCAAATAAAATAAACTCAGTGCTTTAGAAAATGTATTAAGAAATGACTATAATTAATAACAAAAATAAATTTAAAACTAAATAATAAATTATTTAGTTAATAGGAGTAATAAGAGTAAATTAGAAATTAAGTAATAAATTCTCTCTTAATTTTCTAAGCTAACAAATCAACCCCTTTTCTTAATTTTTTAAAATTACCACTTAAAATCTCTTTTTTGGTAGCACCGCTTAAAATTTCTTAATGTTAGCGTCAAAATCATGCAAAATCAAAACAAATTAACTAAACTACTCTTCTCAAACCCCTCAAGTCCTGTAAACACGCACGATGCATACTTCACGTCTCTTCGTGATGCTCTCAAAATTCAAACTACTTACTCCCAGTCTACAGAAGCTTGAAATCACAATTGATACTGCTCGTCTGCTTTTTGGTAAGAATTTCTCCTAAACCTAATGCATTTATACAAAGAGGTACGGTTGAAAAAGTAATCTTGCATATGTTTTTGTTAGATTTGAGATAGCAATTCAAACCCAAATTTAATACTTTTTTTCTTAAAGATACGTTGCTTTTGTTAGATATGGAGGACGGACTATGAACTAGATTTTTAATCTTATTTGGGGGTTTCAGTTTGTATAATTCAGTTTTGGGTATGGTTGTATGTTGCTTAGCTAGTTGGACTTTTCATTTTTTATGCCTCACCCATGTCAGATTCTCAAAAAATATACTACTTTTGGAGAATTTAACACGCACTCATTGACATTTTTGAAGAGTTTGAGCAACACACTTTCTTAGTGTAACCCTTTTAATGTATTTTTTCAGGAATAAAACATGGATTAGGGATATAAATTTTTTGTCCCGGTTAATAATGTGTAAAGAAAGGAAATAAGTCATAAAAAATATTTATGTGATTGACAATTGGTATAGTAAGCACAGTGTTTTAAAAGGCGGGGGACGTGAGGCGAGGCGTTTTGCTTAGCATGGAGCGAGGCGTAAGTCTCGGGGCATGGGGCGTAAGCTCCATGGATCTTTAATTTTTAATTTGTAATATAATAAAATAGTATAATAATACAAAAATTATAAAAATATTTTAATAATTTTAAAAATTTTAAAACATGATTAAAGAAACGCATAGAAAATAAAACTGCTAACATAATCTTACAAGTAGAAATAATGCAATGATATAAAAGCTATTGTGAGATGCAAATCAATTTTAACATCTTAACTTTCAAATAATAAAAGAATTGCAATTTCTTAAAATATATGACTATCATACTATGTAATTAACTCTCTAAAAGAATTAATCAATAAACTTTAGTATTATAATAAAATCATCACTCTTTCGTGAATAAAAATAAAATACTTTCAGATAATAAAATATAACAAAATTTTGAGACATAGGACAAAAATATGAAGACCAATGACAAGTGAAGATGTAAAATTTGGCTATGTATTTTTAAAAAAATGTTAAATGACATTTAGTACCTTCACGACATTTTCAAATAGTAAATAAGCAATAACACGACTTGTTATTTGTGTTAATCTCAATTTTCTTATTTCTATACATGAAAAAGTTACTAAGCATCATCCCATATTAAAGAATTATGAGAATCAACGGTGTTGAAAAAGAAATTTGACACATAATTTGTGTAAGAACTGTTAGGCGAGTCCCGAGCATTGGGCGTTAGGCGTGTTTAGGGCATACAATCGGGCGCTTAGGGCATAAGTCTCACGGAACTAAGTCCCACACATGAGCCTCGAGGCATTTTGCCAGTGCCCCACCCCGGGGCAAGTCCCAAGGCGAGTCCCAAAACTGCCTTTTAAAACATTGAGTAAGCATTGGAAGTCAAGAGGGGGTGAATTGAATTTTTTTTACCACTAAGTCGATTGTGGCTACGCACTAGTCGACTCACCTGCAAGTTAGTTCAATAGGCAGAATATAATAACTTGTATAAAAACTAAAAGTAACGAGAGACGATATTTTTATACTGGTTTGGATCACCAATGTGGTGCCTAGTCCAATTCTCTTGGGTTTCAAGGGTTTTCTTTTGAGCTTCTTGAAAAGATGGGTTTATACACGATCTTTCTTTATGTGCCCTAGTTTGCCACAGTGATAGCACCTTTCATCATTCCTTTGATAGCCATTGCTATTATTGTTTGACTGTGACCTCTGATTCTTTTGTCTCAATATGTATCTTACTCCTTGATTGATTAGTGTCATTGCTTTATTTCCCTCCTCATCAACTCCTTCTAATGCATCTTCCTGAGGTATTGCATTAAAAGCAATGGTTTTCTTATTTTCCTCCTTGAGATGCCTGTTAATGTAATTTTGTTCGTAGGCCATCAGATTTTCTCGTAGTTCGTTATAAGTTATGTTTTCTAGGTCTCCATCTTCAAGGGTCGTGGCCTTTGTTTCTCAAATCTTTGGAAGACTTCTGATGAGTTTTTTTACTTGTAGTCCATTTGAATATACCATTCCCAAGGACTTAAGTTCTCCTATGATTTTACTAAATCTTGAGAACATTGTTTCAATGGTTTCTTCATCTGCCATTCTGAACAATTCGTACTCGTTCACTAGAGCACTGATTCTTGCTTCTTTCACTTTAGTGGTTCCTTTATATATAACCTCCAGTTTGTCCCACATCTCCTTGGTAGTTTTACAGGTGGAGATCTTATCGTATTTTGATCCGCTAACTGTACAATAAAGTAGACTTATAGCTCTAGCATTAGTTTGAATTACCTCTTATTGCTCCTTTGTAATTTCAAAGGTTTCCATGTCAACTTTGCTAGTGGAGTCTTTTGATGTGGTTCCAGGGATGAGTTTTGGTCCTTTCTTTATTACGACCCAGGCTTGAAAATCATTTGCTTGTACAAAGATTCTGAATCTTTCCTTACAGTGAGAGTAGTGTTGTTTGTTGAAATAAGGAGGTCTGTTTGATGAGTGTCCGTCTTGCAAAATTACGCCAGGAATTTGATATGCTGCCATTTGATCTTTTCTCATGTGTTGTTAGGCACTTGGACTGTGAGACCTACTCTAAATACCATTTGAAAGTCAAGAGGGGGCGGGGGGTGAATTGAAATTTTCTTGCCACTAAGTCGAGTGGCTACGCACTAGTCGACTCACCTGCAAGTTAGTTCAATAGGAAGAATGTAATAACTTGTATAAAAACTGAAAGTAACTAGAGACACGATATTTTTATACTGGTTTGGATCATCAATATTGTGCCTAGTTCAGTCCCCTTGGGTTTCAAGGGTTTCCTTTTGAGCTTCTTGAAGAGATGGGTTTACACACGATCTTTCTTTAATAATCTTTGATTGTCTTCTTCACTATTGCTATGACAAAACCTTTACATGTATAACTAGTACTGACTTTTTTTTTCTTTTTTATTACAATTGTAGACTTAAAAGAGTACAAACTATTATGAAGTATAAAAGCTAGACAGTGATCTGGTTCAAGAAAAGTTGCATAACTTCTTCATCTGACAACGTTGACTTTTATACTTCGGAGGGTAGATTTGGTGTAGCTCTTTAAAAGGAAAACCCAAGGAATTCATTCTATTAAGGATTTTTTATGGGGATCCTTGATTGAGTAAATCATGTACATATCAGATATGTCCATGATGTTTGTTCCATTTGTAATTTGGAAGATCCTTGATTTGATCTATCCCATGTGTTGAGATCTCTATCTTCCTTGTGTAGCATTCGATCCAGGATGTTTGTAATTCTTCATCTCCTTGACTTGTGAACTTGATTACTTCATTGATCTTCGTGCATATCTTCCTTCCTTGTGTGGCTATTCAATCAAGGATTGACATTTAGTCAATCCAAGATATCCGCTGCTTCTTATCTTCTTTTGGTCATAATTGGATCTTGTAAAATCCCTGATTTGTGGTCTTAGTTTCTTCCTTGGTTTTCTTGCCAATCTTGCTAATTGTTTCTTTTTGCTTGCAACAAGTCTTAAGGTTAGTTTTGTCATTATTGAAACCAGTATTCGAAGGCTAACAAGCATAGTTACTCAACTTCAGGTGAAGATATTTCCCTTTAATTTTAGTGAGATTTTTATTGATATTGAACCTATTAGACCGCCTTCGTTAGAGATTACTGCACCGCATATTCTTACTTGTAAAGGGATAGACACCAGCCAGACATTAGCACATGATTTTATTCATGTGTCTACCCCTCTTGGTCCATCATTATGCTCAAGTCAATTTTGACGGCTTTGATGGACGTGGGGATATTTGGATCTTTGTAGAACGTGAGCTCTCACTGCTTGGTCAAGAACTCTCATCTTCTGGTCTTTTGATACTAATATTAGTTGCACCTAAACTCTTTGAGAAAAGTGCTAAAAGAGCATTTCAGATTTGTGTGTCGGTATTGGAGCTATATAGTATTTGGCTTATATTGCTCCATCACTAATTCTTTGTGCTATAGCCAAATTCTTTGCCTATTTCCAATTGAAGTACTTGTATATCTCCTTGTTTTCACTTCGTTAAAACCAACAGAATCAGTTGAGCTATGTCATACACATTCAGGTCCATGTGTTTGGGATCCTTTGCGTCGATGCATGGTTCTTACGCACCACACTCTTGATATTGCTTCTCTTATATTCGTCTATCTATAAACTTGTTCTGGTATTTTCCACAGGAACACAATAATTATAACTAGTGAGGGAGAAAGTGTACTGGAATGACACTAGACACTTAGGTGAAGCCAAGAATGCTCTAACCATGGTCCTGTTCCTCATCGAATACATGGGGTCATATTATTAACATTTGTTTGGATGCTTTTATATCCAAACAATGTGTTCAATCTAATGCAGTCTCATGATGTTCTTGGCTACTGGATACTGTTTATTTGTGTAGTTGCTTTCTTGCCTGGACTTCTGCAGCACACATGATCTTAAACAGGATGCATGACCAAAGTTTTTCTCATTAATAAAGTTGGCAGAATCTTTGGGGCTATTTTCTGATGGAGAGCTTGTTTTCGGCATTGTTGACCGGTCTATCATGTCTGGACAATCGCAAGAGGTTAAGGCTGTGATCCACATTTTTATTGCCTAATTTTTGAGACTTATTTGACATTAGCGCAGCTCAATAGGCCCCTTTCCATTTGGGATGGTGCATATTTGTACAAAATGTGGCACCAAAAATTAAGAGTCCTACCACTTCCTTGGAAGATGGTTTCTATGGATATTTACCATGTCTTGGATCTATGTTTTCTACAGGGATTACTTTCAATGTTTCCACAATGATGACAGTACCTTTTATGTTTTCCACAAGGGTTCACTGGTCGTCTGCAAATAGCTTCTAGACTGCTTCCCAGCAGTGTATTTGAACCCAAAAGGCTAGGATGTATATTTTTATTAGATCATAGAATTACTACTTACTTTTATAAAATCATTCTATATGTATTCCCAGGGTTTGGATATAGTATCGTTGGTCAAGAAATTGCAACTCTGATGCAACTATGAAATGCCTATAGTACATGTATATTGACCATACTGTTTGGACATCCTGACGTTCAAGTTGCTGTCTCTGATGCCATAATGTTGAGCAAGAGTTTGATTGTCCTTGGGGGTTCCATTGATGAGAAGAACCTAATGGTTAATGTTTGTGTGCTTAATGTTATTGTTGTTTGTGTGCCTATAGTACTTATTGTTGTTTGGCCATGGAAAACACTTTGATATGGAGACAATTGGTGGAGAACATGTTACTGACATTGTTCCTATCCCAAACCTTGAGGGCAAGGTTCTTTTTGAGTGACGGAGGAATGTTATAAATCTAGCCATGGTGGAAGACCCATGTGAGAATTTGTCAAATTATATTTGAGACCCCATGAAAGATGTCTATATATAGAAGAGGGAAATAATCTACTAGGGCTCATGCTGAAATTTATGCTATTTTGTTTTCATTAACTATTTTCTAATAGCACTCTGCAATCTCCCTTTTCTATTTTCTTTTTGTTCCTCTATTTCTTGTAAGTTCCTTTTACCATCTATCCAAAGCTTAGTTTGTTACAAAATTTTTATTTCTTGGAGGATCTGAGAGCACTACTTCTCGTCCTCCGTTATTGATAAATAAAGAATGACAAATGATCTTGTTACATATGTAGAAACAAGGATATGAGAGTAAACGATAATCAAGTTTAAAATTTAAAGTTTATGTTGCTCAGTATGTGTTTTTGATTGTGTTTACTTTTACCTATATAATGTATATGTACTGCATGAATAACTAATTTAACAAAACAATTATTACTTCTGTAGTATCTTTAAAGCTGAATTAAAAAGGAATTCAAAAAACATTAGCCTCGAGGAAATTGATAAGAAGACGAATAGTAGATTTGCCAACTGGTTCGAAGTTTATGTGAGTAAAATATAATTGTATGAAGAAGTTAAGTTCCTACTCTTTATTTGTATCAAGTTATAATTTATATGTAACTAAACATATCATTGGTCTATTTAGTGTAGTTGATAGGTTTTTAATCCAGCTAACAATATAACTGGGAAACTCTTCGAAATGATGAATTATTTTTGAAGAATCACAAAATCAAAAATAAAAAGAAGTGGATCTGTGGAAAGTCAAAAAGGATGTGGGTATATTTTTATCTCATTTTGTTAGTGTTTATTCTGGAAGTAGTAGTTTTTGTTTAAATTAAAATCCATGTGAATTCCTTTTTTATTAAAGAAAAAGAAAATATTTCATTGCTAGGTTTATTTTCCTTTTCTTTAATTCTTGGAGATTACACCAGTAAAGTGATTTCACATTTGAGAGAACTTCATGCATATTTGGTTGTTAGCTGAGGTGTTAGGTGCACTTCATCTAACGCTGAAAAGATAGTTGAGGTGTAGTCATTGCCCTCTTCAAGTGGGTTTTATCTTGTGTCTTAAAAGTTAAAGCTTTGTTAAAGAATCTGTGTGAACTAGTTCACGTGTTCTTGTGTTGCATATAGTAGTCTATATTTTTCAGCCATGGAGTATTAATAAAGTACCACATGGAGTATTAAAGTTTTTCATTAGAAATGATATCTTTATGAAATTGTATGTAGTAGTAACATTAGTTCCCACTTTCGAGAGTTAAATTTTCAAAGTAAAATATGAGATACTTGAAGATAACGGCTCAACCAAGAGAAATATTATTCCAGTTTAGTTGGAGCCTTCCATTTTAGTTTGGTTGAAATTTTAATTTATATATTCTGAAATTGAAATTATTCTGAAAAAGTATGAAAGCTATACATTTTGAATTGAAAATGTTTGTTATTTCCTCTATATTTTGAAGGACATGATAGTAGAAAAAATGATGCATAGATAAAAAAAATCTATTCTAAAAGTGTTTCAGAAATTTGTTAAGCATCGCAGACTAGACATATAAGTTTCAGAAAGATACTTAGACAACCATATGAGAATTATTAATGTTATTATATTGATGCAACGTACATACAAACTACTAATGGAAATGGTGAAGCATCTAACTGGGAATCATTATAGTGATATCTTTCTGAATCCTGATCGTGTTAGGAGCTAGAATAATGAAGTTTCTGAGTTGGGATAATGCCATTTGCAGATATAGTCTATTCAAATATACTTTCATTGTCCACTTCATTAATTAGAGAAGTCTATTTCTTTATTGTCTACTTCTTCTAATTTAACAATGAAACACAAAAGTAATAGGGCCAATATAGAGGAGGAAGAACATTGCATCGGTTCTAATATTGTGCCTCGTCTGTAGATCTTCTTGATTTTTCTCACCTGGGTGTTGTTCAATAGCCAGATTCTTGATTTGGGTATTTGCTATTTTTTCTCAAAAAGTCTGATGAAACTATTTCATTGTTGGGTTCTTGTGTTCTTAGGTTCTAACCTTTGGATTCTTGTTTTGATTGATCGTTTAAGAAACGCTCTAATAATGTTCAGTCAGTTTGAGATTCTCGTGTCTCTGATGTTCTTATTACTGTGAAGTTCACTATTTGGCTGCTCTTCCTTAATCTGTATTTCATTTTCATCAAGTAATAGATGTGGAATTGTCACAACCCAACTACCGGACCGTGCAGGAACCTACTCTAAGCACCTAGATAGGGAAACCCTTACCACCCGATCCAACAGGCAATTGCAGAAATCAAGCAAGCCATAAATAACCTCCTTTTAATACATAAAAATGTTTACAAACCTTTATTTCAGGAGATCCTTTACAAAATTGAATACAGTAAAATCGCTTTTACAACTTAAAAATAACCCTTCCTAGGATTTAGTCTAAGCAGGTACAAGAGCTACAACAGGAGAAATACAAGTAAATAGAAGGAGACACAGCTTCCACCATGGAATCAAAGAGTAGAAGCTGCTGAAAATCGCCATCGTCCTGTACCTATGAAACATCACTGACCCTACAACCAGATTATATCCAAAAAGGTATAGCAAGAGTAGTATCAGCACAAACACACGTACTGATACGCATCATCGGTTGATCCGAATCCACTCCATACCATTATATAAGAAATCAAGAGAAAATATGCAATATAAATAACAAAAATCCAGTCCCTCGTCATCCATCTTTAATACCACCTGTGACCCCTATGGACCTACTAGTTCTGTCCCAAGCCTTCTTATCCGCTTACGCTGCCAACTCCTCCAGTCAGCGGCCCTTCAATCATTCTATCATGGTCATAGCCAACTGATCACCCGTAATACTAGGACTTCCCAGGTCACCCTTAGCACTAGACTTCCCAAGTCACCCATCTTACCAATTACTATAAGCACCTCAGTGGTTCCAGTCTCAATAATCAGGAATACTATCCACCCCTGTGGGCCAGTTGAGAGACAACCTACAAAACCTTGACTTGCCACCCTGACTCGAATTAAGATCCTAAGTCAACTACTCGACCCTTAGTCCTTAGCCACACAATGGACTGCCTATGAGTTTTGTGTATTCAACCCCCAAGGTTCCTTACCCTTGACATCCCACCGGTTCAAGCACTCATCAAATATTAGCCTTGTTTTACTAACCCAGTCAAATCTGACTCTCTACGAAAGTTCACTCGTCTTGCACCCCTCAATTAATATGCCCCGACAACACGAATCAATCAAGTCCATATGACTATCAATAAGACCCCAGTCAATAACTAGACTCAATCACCTTATAAGTCATGCCCAACTATGCGAGCAAACAGACCATATATAATTATGTCATAACTTGCAAACCACCCGGGCTTCCCAAGGATCCTAGGACATCATCTATGCCATATAACATGCAACCCCGATTCACAGAAGAATCACCTTGTCACTTAAGCACACCAACCCAGCCCTTCAAGGACCAATTATATGCCAAATAATAATAAATCCCGGTCTTCTCAAGAACCCAACATGTGAAGAACATCAATAACAGATAACCTGGTTCACTCAAAGAACCAACATGTAAAGGACATCAATAACAGATAACATGATTCACTCAAGGAACTAACATGTATAGAACAACAAGTAACAAATAGACTCAGTTCACTCAAGGAACCAACATGAATAGAATAACAAGTAACAAATAGACCTGGTTCACTCAACGAACCAACATGTATAGAACAAAAAGTAATAAATAGACCCAGTTCACTCAAGGAACCAACATGTATAGAACAACAAGTAACAAATAGACCCGGTTTACTCAAGGAACCAACACATATGTAGCACCCAATCTCGTACCAGGTATGGTACTCAAGCCAACTATAATATAACTTGTACCAGGCATGGTACCCGAGCCATTCGATAAATATTTTGTACCACACGTGGTACCCGAGCCAACCAATATATAACATGTACCAGGTGTGGTACCCGAGCGAACCAATACAAACCCCATACTATACGTGGTACCCGAGCCAACTGTTAGTATTCTATACTAGGCATGGTACCCGAGCCAACCGAATATCACACAAATCAACAGTCAATACTTAAATGAACATAAGACACCCTTCTAAAACCAACAAGCAATAATCAAGTTCATTTCACAGAGTTGACACCCGAATTACTTGGACATTCATAATTCCTTTCCTAAGCATGAAAGCACATACAATACTAAGTCATAGTTATATACATATACATTGCATTTGGAAAGACATTAACCATCACCTAAGTGTTCAACATGCCATTCCGATCCTTACTAATACCAACCCCACACTTAAGTTCAATAACTTGGCCTCTCATGGTGTAACGACCGAGTTTATCGTTACGGGTAAACTTTTTATGCCAATTTTTGAGTCAGAAAACTTCTGGGTTTGGGAGTTGAAAATTTAGGGCTAGGCTAGTCTCGGCCAGTTTTGGAGTGAGGTGGGATCTAGGGCAATCCCGGTAAGGATTGGGAAACGTATATTGATTTGAGATAGTTTTACTTATAGCTAAGAGATAAAAGAGTTTGGGGGACTTTTTGAAATTGAATTTGGGTAAGTAGAACTCTCGGTATGAAGGTTGACGTGAAAGAGTTGTTCCAGAATGTCAGGAAATCAAGTGTGTTGTAAAATAGGCACTTTTGGGGAACTTTACGACTTTCTGTCCCGTGTCAACCGCTGACACACTGCCATAGTGACCTTCATTATAGCGGAAAAATTACCACTATAGAGAAAGTCAACGGCCGTCAGCACCGCAATAGCGGAGGGTTCCGCTACGGCGGTACTGCTATAGCAGAGTGGGGACCGCTATAGCAGACCAGTCAGCATTTTATGTAGAAAACTTCCCCAAAACGTTCAGTTTTCATCAAGATTATTTTGAAGAAGGGCGAGGGCGATTTTGGGCAAACTCCCTCAGTTTTTCATCATTTTTTGTCCCAAAGGTAAGGATTTTACTCCCCAAACTTCGTACTATCTTCCCTACACTATAGAATTGCTAAAGGTGGACTTGGGGGAGGTTTTGGATGACCTAGAAATGGTAGAATCCGGGTAAAAAAGGGATTCTAGGGTGTATAAGTTCTTGGGTGTTGTTATTTCATTGTTTTTGATCATGTGACCTTAATTCTACATGTACCCATAAAAATGGTAGAGGTAGGTGAATTAATGGTGGGAAAGCCCAGGAAAAAGGGTGGAATGATCATCGTTGTCCTGAGGTTTGGGACTTTGCATAATCCGGGTAACTGTTGGCCATAAGGATTGATTTTTGGTTATCATATGTTCTTTTAGACCAAGGACAAACAAGAACTTCGGGAAACGGGAAAGCTTCAGTTGAGTAGAGCTTTGGAATATTTCAAGGTAGGTGATGGTTATTGATTCTCTTATGCATTGTATGTTCGTGTGCTTTGTTTAAGTATTGGATGAGTTGCATGCTTAGGGAGTGTTTTATGAATGTCTAAGTGTCCGGTTGTTAGTCTTGTGAAATGACCTAAGTGATATTGCTTGTTGGTATACAAGTGTTGATTTGTTCATTGTTTGTGACTGTTGGAGTTTTGTGTGACATTTGGTTGGCTTGGGTACCACGCCTGGTATAGGTTACTAAATGGTTGACTCGGGTACCACGCCTGGTACAGGTTACTAAATGGTAGGCTCGAGTACCACGCCTGGTACAGGTTACTAAATGGTTGGCTCAGGTACCACACCTGGTACAGGTTACCAAATGGTTGGCTCGGGTACCACATCTGGTACAGGTTACTATAAACGGTTGGCTCAGGTACCATGCCTGGTACGAGTTTATTTTATTGAACTATTGCATTCTGATGATGGTTCCACGAGTAGACTGGGTTGTGTTTCTGAAATTGTAATTATTGCATACGGTCCTTGAGAGGCCGGGTCATTGTATTTGATTGTGAGTTTGGTCTTGATGTAGATCGAGTTGCATGTTTAACACTTAGGTGCTATTAGGGGGATCGGGGGGTGGGTTCAGGCTATGTAACACGGAATGTTTATTGTTTTGTCGTTAAATGTTGTCAATGGTTGTGAAGTGGGTTACATGTGCGGATAACCTAGGAAGAGACTTGTAGTCTAGGGATATTTGTTGGCTTGTTCACATGTTTCTTGTGCTTTACTTAACTTTAGCTACTATTCATTTACTGCTTATTTGGAACTGGCTAATGATCCTACTAGTACACGGTGGTTGTGTACTAATTCTGCACTTGCGTTTCTTTTTGTGAGTAAAGAAATCTTCCGACAGTTGACGCGCGACCTCATTTGTAGTCCCGGCGTTTCCAGATCTCAAGGGTGAGCTGCTTCAGTTGAGCTACCTTGATTTCCTCTTTTAGTTATAGCCCACTTGTTTCGGGCTTAGACTCTTATTTATTTGGGGTTGCATCCCCATATTCTAGACATTGGTAGATTGTTTTGGTATGATGACTTTCAGGTTCTAGGGAGGAACTTCCGCAGGCTTTAATTTTATAACAGTATTTTTAGACTTGAATGCTAGTTACTTTATGCACTAGATTTAAGCTGCTAGATTATGCTAAGTGTTGGGTTTATTGGTTCGCTCGCCCGAGGGTTTAGGTGAGTGCCATTCATGATGGTCTGGGTCATGACAAAGATGGTATCAGACCCCTAGGTTCATTGATCTCGTCGTACCAAAAGGGTCTAGTGGTCTTGTGGAATGGTACGAAGACGCCTGTACTTTTCTTCGAGAGGCTATAGGACTTTAGGAAAACTATCTCTTCTTTCTTCCTTCATGCTATAACTTGATTCCAATTGGTATCTGATAATACAAATTGGTATCTGACATCTTTCACTCTTCTGTCTACAGATGGTTAATACGAGGAACAACAGAGCGAGGGCAGCGGTACCAGTAACGAGCTCGACTGTCAAAGGTAGAGGAAGAGGCAGGGGCAGAGCCGAGGTAGAGCAACACCCACCAGGGGTAGAGCTCAGGCAGCTGCAGGAGCACATGAGGCGACCCCTCCCCCACCCCAAGAGCACATGGAAGAAGAGGTTGAGGTGGTTGTTGAGGAATGCGCTGATCAGGCGGAGGCGGCACCGGCTGGAGTTGCAGGACTTCCCCCTATCTTGCCTGAGGCATTTCAGTGGTGTGGTCCTTTCTGAGTGGGTTGGTTGGTGCTGGAGCCAACCCTACGGGTACTGCAGATCAGATTCTGGGTACTCAGACAGCGGTTACTATAGTTCCTAGGATGGATGCGGTGTCTGGCTCTAATGACTTGTTCTAGTCCATGTTACGCCCAGTTATGACAAGAAATAAGCACGAGATGCTGACTAAATTTTTGAAGCTGAAACCTCCTACATTAAAGAGTACTGAGAAGGAAGATGTGTATGAATTCATTTTGGACTATTATGAGAGGCTGCACAAGCTGGGTATTACGCAACAACATGGGGTTGAGTTCGTCACTTTTCAGCTATAAGGCTATGCTAAGCAGTGGTGGAGGTCTCATGTGGAATGTCGGTCATCTGTTTTGCCTCCACTGAATTTGGATCAACTCCATGATCTCTTCCTAGAGAAGTATGTACCTCGTACTTTGAAAGATCGCAAAAAGGATAAGATCCTGGCTCTGGAACAGGGTGGCATGTCAGTCTCTGCTTATGAGGCTAAGTTTCATTCCTTGTCTCATTTTTCTACTCAGTTGTTGGGTTCTGAGGGGGAGAGGATTCGACTGTTTGTGAAAGGCTTGAATACTGAACTGCAGGTGTTATCCGTGCACATGACATGACTTCAGCAGGAAAGAGCTTCAATGAGGTCACCGATTATGTCAAGAAGTTAGAAGGGGTCAAGCAGGTTAGGTAGGCTAAAGTGTTAGCCAAGAAGCCCCGGAATGATGGAAACTATAATAGTTCGTACTCCAGGGGCCACATGTGTACTCAGCCCGTCCTATTCAGTCAGCTCTACCAGCTGCTACAGGTGGTCGTCCAGGAACTAATCAACAGTTTTCAGCTCCTAGAGGGCAGGGAGCTTCTTATACATCTACCAGCAGACCTACACTTGATCGCGGTTGTTTTCATTGTGGCAATCTGGACTATGTTAAGAGGGAGTGCCCTCACATACAGAGTGGTAATCAGGCTCAGCTGCAGTCTAAGGCGGTGGTCCCAGCAGGTAGAGGTGGTCATGCTAGAGGTCATCCACAGGATGAGTGAGGTAACTTCCAGGGAGGTCAGAGAGACCGGGGTAATAGCAGTGCGGGTAGGGGAGTAGCGCAATCGGCCAGGAAAGTTGCCGGGATTGATGATCGGGCTCACTGTTATGCTTTTCCAGGGAAGTCAGAGGCTGAGGCATCAGATGTGGTGATCATAGGTACAATTCTTGTCTGTGATAAGATGGATTTCGTACTTTTTGACCTAGGTTCTACATACTCTTATGTTTCTATGGAATTTTCTATGGGCATGGACTTGAATTGTGATATCCTTGATTCCCCTATCCATGTTTCTACCCCGATTGGAGAGTCCGTGATTGTGACTCGTGTGTATCGTGCTTGTTCTATCGTATTTGTGGGGTTAAAAACTTGGGTAGACTTGGTAATTCTGGATATGGTAGACTTCGATATTATTTTGGGTATGACCTGGTTGTCTCTTTATCATGCTATACGGAATTATAACACTAATATTGTGGCTCTAGAGATTCTGAGTAAGGATAGGCTAGATTGGAAAGGTGTTTACAGGCCTAAGCCAGTTAAAATCATATCATTTGTTCGGGCTAGGAAGTTAGTGGGGAGAGGGTGTATGGCTTTTTTTGGCTCATCTCCGGGATTATAGGGTGGAGTCCCCAACTATTAAGTCAGTTCCAGTTGTGTCAGAGTATCAGGAGGTTTTCTTGGTAGATGGTATGCCTACGAACAAGGATATTGATTTCTGTATTGACTTGGAGCTGGGCACTCTCCCAATTTCCATTCCTCCTTATCACATGGCTCCGGTAGAGTTAATGGAACTTAAGACTTAACTTTAGGAACTCTTAGATAAGGGTTTTATCCATCCCAGTGCTTCACCTTGGGGTGCTCCGATTTTATTTGTGAAAAAGAAGGATGGTAGTATGCGAATGTGCATAGACTACAGACAGTTGAACAAGGTTACCATACGAAATAAGTACCCTTTACCCCGCATTGATGATCTTCTTGACCAGTTGCAAGGTGCTTCTGTGTTTTTGAAAATTAACTTAAGGTCAGGGTATCACCAGTTAAAGATTAGGCCAGAGGATATCCCTAACACTGCTTTTCGGACTCGGTATGGGCACTACGAGTTTCTAGTAATGTTATTTGGGTTGAAAAATGCGTCGGCGGCCTTCATGATTTTGATGAATGAGGTATTTAAGTCCTATTTGGATTCTTTCATCATTGTGTTTATTGATGACATTTTTATCTACTCCAAGAGCAGGGAGGATCATGCTAGACATCTCTGTATTGTGTTGGAATTATTGAGGCGCCAGAAACTTTATACAAAATTCTCCAAGTGTGAATTTTGGTTGACTTCAGTCACATTCTTAGGGCATGTGGTGTCAGAAAAGGGGGTGATGGTAGATTCACAGAAGATTGAGGCAGTCAAGAATTGGGCTCGACCTAGCTCTGTGACTGAGGTAAGGAGTTTTGTGGGACTTGTAGATTACTACTGTAGATTTGTCAAGGATTTTGCGTCCATCGCTAATCACTTGACAAGGTTAACTCAGAAAGAGGTACCATTCGTGTGGTCTGACGAGTGTGAGAAGAGCTTCCAAAAGCTCAAGACACTTCTGACCACGACTCCTGTTTTGTCTTTACCAGTTGAAGGTAAGGACTTCATTGTTTATTGTGATGCTTCACATTCAGGTTTGAGTGTTGTGTTAATGCAGGACAAAAATGTGATTGCCTACGCATCTAGGAAGTTGAAGGTTCATGAGAGGAATTATCCAACTCACGACTTGGAGTTAGCAGCAATGGTGTTCGCACTCAAGATTTGGAGACACTATCTCTATGGTGTCGAGTGTGAGGTATTCACTGATCATAGTAGTCTGCAACACGTTTTTATGCAGAAGGACTTGAATCTGAGGCAGAGGAGGTGGATGAAGTTATTGAAGGATTATGATGTGACCATTCAGTACCATCCGGGTAAGGCCAATGTGGTGGCAGACGCATTGAGCCAGAAGACAATCAGCATGGGCAGTTTGGCTTGCTTGGGGGTGTCCAAGCGACCATTGGCAAGGGAGCTTGAGGCTTTGGAAGCTAAGTTCATGCACTTGGGTATCTCAGAATGGGGTGGGATATTGGCCAGTATTGAGGTCAAATCCACATTCATAGAAGAGATAAAGACCAAGCAATTTTAGGATTCGCAGTTGAACAAGCTTCGTAGCAAGGCAATAGCTGGAGAATCCAGGGATGCCACGTTGGATTCTGGCAGCGTGTTAAATTTAGAGGAAGGATTTGTGTTCCTCGGGTTGATGATATAATTCAGAAGATATTGGTAGAGGCTCATGGTTTGCAGTACTCAATTCATCTGGGCATAACAAAGATGTACAGGAATTTGAGGCAACTTTACTGGTGTCTCGGGATAAAAAAGGGACATAGATGATTTTGTGTCGAATTTTCAGAACTGCCAGCAGGTCAAGTATGAGCACCAAAGGCCTGCAGGACTACTTCAGAGGATGCCCATTCCCAAGTGGAAGTGGGAAAGGATAGCCATGAATTTCGTGGTGGGTCTTCCAAAGACTTTGGGGAGGTACAACTCAATTTGGTTCATTGTAGACAGGATGACCAAGTTCACTCATTTCATTCTGGTCAGAATGGACTATAATTCACAGCAGTTGGCCAAGATCTATGTGAAGGAGATCGTGTGACTGTATGGGGTACCACTATCCATTATTTCAGACAGGGGTACGCAGTTTACCTCTTAGTTCTGGGGTAAGTTACATGAAGAGTTGGACAGTCAACTCACATTCGACACATCTTTCCATCCTCAGACTGGGGGTCAGTCGGAGAGGATAATCCAAGTGTTGGAAGACATGCTGAGAGCATGTGTGATCAACTTTGGGGGTCATTGGGACCTGTTCCTGCTGTTGTGTGAGTTCTCAAACAACAACAGCTACCACTCCAGTATCGACATGGTACCATTCGAGGCCCTGTATAGAAGGGGTTTTAGGTCACCCATAGGGTGATTTGAGGTAGGTAATGTGAAGCCTCTGGGTATAGACTTGGTAAAGAAAACGCAGAAAAAAGTAAGAGGCATTCAGACCAAGTTGCTAGCATCCCACAGCAGGCAAAAGGAGTACGCAGACCGCAAAGTCAGGGACATGGACTTCTATGTTGGTGAGCAGGTATTTTTGATAGTGTCACCAATGAAAGGAGTTATGTGTTTTGATAAGAGGGGCAAGTTCAGCCCCTGGTTTATTGGTCCATTTGAAGTTCTCAAAATTATAGGGCCAATGGCTTACAAGTTAGCGTTGCCGCCCAGTTTATCCGGTGTCCATCCAGTGTTCCATGTATCCATGTTGAATCGGTACCATGGGGATAAAGATTACATTATCAAGTGGGATGAAGTGTTACTAGACAAGGATCTTCAGTATAAAGAGGAACCTGTTGCGATTCTTGATCGAGATGTCTGGAGGTTGAGGACAAAGGATATCAAGCCTGTGAATGTTTAATGGAAGCATCATCCAGTTGAGGAAACCACTTGGAAAACCGATAAGGACATGCGGGACAAGTACCCTCACTTGTTTGAGGATCCAGGTACTACACTTTCTCTTTTTTATTCTCTGTATTTTCGGGTTTAATCATTTAGAGATGAACGATGGGTAAATTGGTATCTGTTGTAATGACCGGGTTCATCGTTATAGGTAAACATTTTATGCCAATTTTTGAGTCAGAAAACTTTCGGGGTTGGGAGTTGAAAAATCAGGGCTAGGCTAGTCTCGATTGTTTTTAGAGTGAGGTGGGGTCTAGGGAAATACGGGTAAGGATTGAGAAATGTATCTTGATTTGAGCTAGTTTTCCTTGTAGCTAAGACATAAAGAAGTTCGGTAGACTTTTTGGAATTGAATTCGGGTAAGTAGAACTCTCGGTATGAAGGTTGACGTGAAGGGGTTGTTCTGAAACGTCAGGAAATCAAGTGTGTTATAAAATGAGCACTTTCGGGGAACCTTATGAATTTTTATCCTATGTCAACCACTGACACGCCATCATTGCGACCTCTGCTATAGCGGAGAAATTACCGTTATAGCGAAAGTCAATGCCAGTCAGCATCGCTATAGCAAAGGGTTCCACTACGGTGGTACCGCTATAGTGGAAAGGGGACCGCTATAGAGGATCAGTCGGGATTTAATGCAGAAAACTTCTCCAAAATATTCAGTTTTTATCAAGATTATTTTGAATAAGGGCAAGGGCGATTTTGGGCAAACTCCATCAGTTTTTCATTATTTTTTGTCCCAAAGGTAAGGATTTTACTCCCCAAACTTCGTACTATCTTTTCTATGCTATAGAATTGCTAAAGGTGGACTTGGGGGAAGGTTTTGAATGACCTAGGAATGGTAGAATCCATAGAAAAGGGGGATTCTAGGGTGTATAAGTTATTGGGTGTTGTTATTTTCATTGTTTTTGATCATGTGACCTTAATTCTCTAAATGTACCTATAAAAATGATAGAGGTAAGTGAATTAATGGTGGAAAAGACCGGGAAAAAGGGTGAAATAATCATAGTTGGCCTGGATTTGGGATTTTACATAATCTGGGTAACCAGTTGGCCATAAGGATTGATTTTTGATATCATATGTTCTTTTAGACCAAGGACAAGCAAGAACTTCAGAAAATGGGAAAGATCCGATTGAGTAGAGCTTTGGAATATTTTGAGGTAGATGATGGTTATTGATTCCCTTATCCATTGTATGTTCGTGTGCTTTGTTTAAGTATTGGATGAGTTGCATACTTAAGGAGTATTTTATGAATGTCTAAGTGTCCGGTTGTCAGTCTTGTGAAATTAACTAGGTGTTATTGCTCGTTAGTCTACAAGTGTTGATTTGTTCATTGTTTGTGACTGTTGATTTCTGTGTGACATTCGGTTGGCTCGGGTACCACGCCTGGTACAGGTTACTAAATGGTTGGCTCAGGTACCACGCCTGGTACAGGTTACTAAATGGTTGGCTCGGGTACCACTCCTGGTACGGGTTACTAAATAGTTGGCTTGGGTACCACGCCTGGTACAGGTTACTATAAATAGTTGGCTCGGGTATCACACCTGGTACGGGTTTATTTTATTGAACTGTTTCATTCTGACGATAGTTCCTTGTGTAGACCGAGTTGTGTTTCTGAAATTGTAATTATTGCATACGGTCCTTGAGAGGCCGGGTCATTGTATTTGATTGTGAGTTTGGTCTTGGTGTAGATTGGGTTGCATGTTTAAAACTTAGGTGTTGTTAGAGGGTTACGGGGGTGGGTCCAGGCTATGTAACACAGAATGTTTATTGTTTTGTCGTTAAATGTTGTCAATGGTTGTGAAGTGGGTTACATATGGAGATAAGCTAGGAAGAGACTTGTAGTCTGGGGATATCTGTTGGCTTGTTCACATGTTTCCTCTGCTTTACTTAACTTTAGCTACTGTTCATATACTGCTTATTTAGAATTGGCTGATGATCCTACCAGTACACGGTGGTTGTGTATTGATTCTGCACTTGCATTTCTTTTTGTGAGTACATGAAATCTTCCGACGGCTAACACGCGACCTCATTTGTAGTCCCAGCATTTCTAGATCTCAAGGGTGAGCTACTTCGATCGAGCTACCTTGATTTCCTCTTTTATTTGTAGCCCACTTATTTTGAGCTTAGAATTTTATTTATTTGGGGTTGCATCCCCATATTCTAGACATTGATAGATTATTTTGGTATGATGACTTTCAGGTTCTAGGGAGGAACTTCCGCAGGCTTTAATTTTATAACAATATTTTTAGACTTGAGTGCTAGTTACTTTATGCACTGGTTTTAAGCTTCTAGATTATGCTAAGTGTTGGGTTTATCGGTTCACTCGCCCAGGGGTTTGGGTGGGTGCCACTCACGATGATCTGGATCATGACACATGGACCGATATGCAATAATTACAATTTTAATAATTAAACTCGATCCTCTCATGGGACCATCAATAAATACAAATAATAAGGTGTAATTAGACTCGCCCGAAGGCTAATCCCCGGCTTACCCTTTACACACATATTCCTTAGATACACCCATTCAGGAACCCTTCTTCAAGACAAACATAGTACAAGGAATATTCCCCTAACATTGAGACTCTGACCCTTCCCATTCGCAACTCTTCCTTTAATGGAAATAATGTGAGGCCAAAAGTACATATATTTAATTATTATTTACCTCATATTTAATCTTTTAATTATTATTTTTGAGCACTAATTTTATGAATTATTTTTATGTTGGGTATTTTTATTTGTAGGTTTAAAATGGTGAGATATTGAAGAAATTAGGAGAAAAAATGAATTAAAACTGAGAAATCATATAAGGAAATTAAGCAGGTAGATTAATGGATTAAAGTGAATATTATAATATATACACATATAGATGCAAAGTGATTGAATGCAATTGAAATGCAATTCAACTTGGTACATGTGTCCTCTTTTGAAGAACTCTGTCAATTCATTAAGGCGGCGCAGCAAAAAGGGAACAACAACGCGATCGAGCATCCCAAGTTAATTGGATTTTAGTTTCCCAATTCGTTTTGAACTTAGTTATTTTATTTGAGATTTTTTTCTACACCAATAAATATCCCATCAAAATAATTTTTCCAAAACTTTTAACCTACGAAGAGCTAGGAGCCTTCGTAGAGGCCGGTGAATATTGGTTTCATCTGTCCTTCTCCTTTATTATTTATTTTATGTTTTTCTTTGGATGATTTGTTGTAATTGCTCCATGTCTATGTGGAGTTAAACTTCTTGTTCTAGGATTATGGTAGCTAACTATATGATTGTTGAAGTAGACGATTAATTCAATTATTTGTTTATCACATTAGTTGTTCTTATATTCTTGTGCTTACTATTTTAATGCTTCGCGATCATTAAAATAAATTTATAATCTCTTTGTGAACTCGAAAGAAGAATCATTGGGATAGAACGAAGAATATAGGGAGCAAGTCCTATCTTTTGTAATGTAAAAAGTAGGTTCGCGACTAGGATAGGAATATACCTAGAACGCCTTATTTGGTTTATACGGGAAGATATATAAAAGCATTCGGAATAAGATGTCACATCTCCGCTCAATGATGTAGTTGTGATGCTATTCTGGATAGGCAATTAGATGCTTGAAAGACTACAATTGTAAAATTAACCCCGAAATCAGTAATTAGATAAATAAACAAGTCAATGAAATTGCCTACTCAACATGATTGTTAGCGAATCCATAATCCTAGATCGATTTCAGCACATTGATTACGTAAAAATCTGCTCTCTCTTTTTTACGCTTGAATAAATAATTAGAACTAGTTTAATTTAGTAAAATAGTTAATCGACAAGTCCCTGTGGGTACGATATCTAGACTTACAATCCTATATTACTTGTACGACCGCGTACACTTGCATGTGCGTTAGGACGCAATAAATTTTTGACGCTGTTGCCGGGGACTTCGATGTTAATTGTTTATCTAGATTAGACTTTTTTAAGTTATTTATTTGAGTTATACATATTAATTTTTTTACATAGTTATCTTTTTAGTTTCTTTTGCTTTTCTATCACTCTTCTTGATATGTCAGCCTGGGATAGATGATGATCGAATGATGATGGTTCTTGTTATTTTTGTGGAGGACCCCACCGGGAGAGTATTTATCAAAATTTTCAGGGGAGCGAGTGGTGTGCACCTACTCAATCTGCTGAATCAGATACTAGTCGGTCTGTAGAGAAGGAGGAAGAATTTCAACCATTCAACTATAATTCTTTGATTGAGGGTGACATTGAGAGGGAGTATAAAAGTGAGCTTATCAAAAATAATGCAAGTTTTGAGTCGGGATGTATTGGACCTCATTCTAATTACTTTTCTACATTATGTTTGGATGATGACATGAAAATTGAGTCATCTGAACTAGTGGAGAAGTGTGTAGATGAGGAACAAGGCCCTTACATTCTAAAATTTATCACACCAAAGAGACAAAATGACATTCCTCATTTAAAGGCCAAGAAGTGCAAGATGCGACATCCTTTCCTTGGTCCTTTCATCTTTATACCACCGCTCCTTGAGCGAAGCAGAAAAATTGATGCAAAGTTAGGAGTGCAATTCATAAGTTCTAAGTAGAAAGAAAAATGGTTAAGTGATGGCGTCGTGCCGCGACGTTAAATCAAGCGCTTGTTGGGAGGCAACCCAATTTATAGTGTAGCTTCTTATTTTCTTTATAGTGTCACATTTTTGTTTTTGCTTTGATTTTGCAGGTTTGAGAAAGTCTGAGTACCCGATTAGAAAGCTAAGGAGCATGGTTTAAGCTTAAGTGTGGGGTCGTTCCCCCTTGATAAAAATTGAAGAAACATGCGGTCAGCTAGGCCCTAGAGGACCTCAGGGAGTATTTTTTACTCTTGTTCTTCATTTTTTACTTTAAATTGCTTTAGGGATAAAGCATGATTTTAAGTGTGGGGTAGGAAATCTTCCAATAATTGTGAGTTTTAGGGTGAGTATGCCATAGAAGTTTATTTTATTTGAGAAAAAACATATATATACAAAAAGATTTTTTTAGTTTTTTTAGAGGCATATCTCATTCACCCCTTGGTTTTTCTTTTCGGTTCTTTTCCGAGGGGGTGTCCTTTGAACCGGGTAATTTTTATTTTTAGGAGTTATTTTATTTTTTATTTTATTTAGTTATTTGTAGAGAAAGTTTCTCGACGATGGATGGATGACGACCGTCTTGAGAGAAATTAGTCATAGGAAGAAGAAAGATTAAAAACCATAGCCTTTTGAATGCTAGGTGCTTCGTCTAAGTATACACTAGACGTCATGGGTAATTCACTCAAATGAAGCATAAAAAGTAGGAAACTTCATTTAGAGACGCATAAGCTCTTTAACTTGACTCAAAAAAAAGAAAAAACCTAGAAATGGGCTTAATAATGTTAATTCATTCAATTTGATTGTGTTATGAACATGAAGTCTTAGGAAGCCATTTTTGAACTATTGTGCCATGTGTGGTGAGTATTTATTGTGTTTCTTGCATATCTTGATATTTAGAACTTATCCTGTATGTGTATGAAATGAAACATAGTGTTGAATTGTGGGATATGATCAAGGCATTTCTTTGTGAGCCACTTTTTTATTATTATTGTTTGTGCCACCTTTACATTATCCTTAGTTAAGCCCCTCTGAACCTTGAGCCTATTTCTTTGACTAGCCGCATATTTAGCCTATTCTCCTTTATTTGATTATCCTATGTTGATTTGATCCAAAAAGTTCCTAATGCACTTTGTAGTTGAAAGACTTAAAGGAAGAAGGGAACAAAAGAGAAAAGGTAAAAAGATAGAGGGAGGTTATTATGGTAAGAATAAGAATTAGATGTGATGCCCTTGTAAAATATAATTTGTATGTTAGTAGTAAGGAGAGAAAAAATAAATAAAAATTAAAAACAAGTTAGAAAAATCTCCTTGCTTGCAATAAGTGAATGAAGGTTAAGGGTAATAAACCAAAAGAAAAGGGGGGAGCTTGAAAGAAAACATGAACATAAGTTGAAGTTGAGGTGATATAAGGAAAAGAGTGAAAAAATTTAAAGTGAGTGTCTTAAAGTGCATAGGGAGAGTAGTCACTATTGGTCAAAGTGTTCCTACCCATCCCTTAGCCGACATTACAACCTGTAAAAGTCCTTTTGATCCTACAATTTTGATGCTTTGTTAATAGAGTATTACACTAAGGGCAAGCTTATAGTATGTCTTGTATGCGTGAAACTTTCTTTAAGAGAGTGAGTGAATTTCTTATTTATATGTCCAGATTTGAATATGTATGTATGATGTGAGAAAGGGGCATCTCTCTTAAATGTGAGGGCACAAAATGGTGATAATTTTGTATACTAATGATGACGATATTTACACATGATCATGTTGGCCTTATTTTTCATGAAGAGTCAATTTTAGAGGTTGTGTGATTTCAATGAAGGGTCTGTGAAAATATGATTGGTGTATGCATGTTGAGTGGATTTTGGGTCATGATTAAATTGTCTAGTTAACTTGAGTGTGAGTAGACCTGTTCAATTGATGTCTTAAGATGTGAAATTTTTTGAGATGAGCTTTAATGCTTGCTCGAGGATGAGCAAAAGTCTAAGTGTGGAGTGGTGATGTGAGGTCAAAAGTATATATATTTAATCATTATTTACCTCATATTTAGTCTTTTAATTATTATTTTTGAGCATTAATTTTATGAATTATTTTTATGTTGGATATTTTTTTTTGTAGGTTTAAAATGGTGGAATATTGAAGAAATTTGGAGAAGAAACGAATTAAAAATGAGAAATCATATAAGAAAATCAAGCAGGCGGTTTAATGGATTAAAGTGAATATTATAATATATACATATATAGATGAAAAGTGATTAAATTGCAATTCAACTTGGGACACGTGTCTCTTTTTGAAGACCTCTGTCAATTCATTAAGGCGGCACATCAAAAAGGGAACAGCAGCGCGACCGAGCATCTCAAGTTAATTGGATTTTGATTTTCCAATTCGTTTTGGACTTAGTTATTTTATTTGAGGTTTTTCCTACACAAATAAATATCCCATAAAAATATTTTTTCAAAATTTTTAACCTACAAAGAGCTAGGAGCCTTCGTAGAGGCCGGAGAATATTGGTTTCATCTATTCTTCTCCTTTATTATTTATTTTATATTTTTCTTTGGATGATTTATTGTAATTGCTCCATGTCTATGTGGAGTTAAACTTCTCGTTATAGGATTATGATAGCTAACTCCATGATTATTGAAGTAGACGATTAATTTGATTATTTATTTATCACATTAGTTATTCTTATATTCTTGTGCTTACTATTTTAATGCTTCGCGACCATTAAAATAAATTTATAATCTCTTTATGAACTCGGAAGAAGAATCATTGGGATAGAACGAAGAATATAGGGAGCAAGTCTTCTCTTTTGTAACGTAAAGAGTAGGTTCACGACTAGGATAGGAATTTACCTAGAACGCCTTGTTTGGTTTATACGGGAAGATATACAAAAGCGTCTGGAATAAGATGTCACATCCCCGCTCAATGATGTAGTTGTGATGCTATTCTGGATAAGCAATTAGAGGCTCAGAAAATCATAGTTGTAAAATTAACCCCAAAATCAGCAATTAGATAAACAAATAAGTCAATAAAATTGCCTACTCAACATGATTGTTAGCGAATTCATAATCTTAGATCGATTTCATCACATTGATTACGTAAAAACCTGCTCTTTATTTGGTTAATTGTTCATTAGTTAACTTCTTCTTTTTATTTCTAGATTAGTTAATTAT
The DNA here is from genome assembly GCA_003996215.1 of Jaltomata sinuosa. Classification (NCBI taxonomy): domain Eukaryota; kingdom Viridiplantae; phylum Streptophyta; class Magnoliopsida; order Solanales; family Solanaceae; genus Jaltomata; species Jaltomata sinuosa. The sequence goes on along the minus strand of QJPP01007595.1, from coordinate 424,210 downwards.
AAATTCTCCTTTGAGTTTTTACGCTTGAATAAATAATTAGAACTAGTTTAATTTAGTAAAATAGTTAATCGACAAGTCCCTGTGGGTACAATATCTGGACTTACAATCTTATATTACTTGTACGATCGCGTACACTTGCGTGTGCGTTAGGATGCAATAGGAAACATTTCCGAAGGTCCACTATAACCTACCACATTTACCCATAACACTTTCTATTTTCCGAACCTACTCAATAGTCTAAATTCCTGGAATCTAGCATCACACCCATTTAACAATTATAAATGAACCCGGAAAGAATTACATCATCCCACCATTATCATTCCCTAACCAATCAATCAGCCAAACCATACCATATTCCTCAAGACTCTGTGCCCGTAGGCCTAAACATGAATTCTCCTTTCTGTCTATAACAACAATATGAAATAGAAACCGGTCTAAGTCTACTTAATAAAAAGAACTTAGCCTACTTGGACACCAAGCAGCTGCACCACGCATATTCTGGCTCCGTGAAGGCATTTTTCGATGGATGACAAGCCCAAAATTCATGATTTTGCATCCTTTTTAGCAGAAATCTCCCCTCCCCATGGCTCCCAAGCCTTGGAGCAGCCTATGAGGATTTTTGAAGTAACCCTCGTCTGTTTTGGAGGCTGAAGGGGAGAGAATGAAATTATAAAATCCATTTCTGAATTTTCTGATCGCGTCCTTCCGCTATAGCGGCCTAAATACCACTATAGCGGCAACACCGTAGCGGAAGCCGCCCGTTATAGCGGGTTGAGCGCCTTTGACTTTCACTATAGTAGAAATTTCTCCGCTTTAGCGGTCATCGTTGTAGTGCAGTGTCAGCCGCTATAGCGATTGACACGGGACAAAACCTCGAGAAATTCTCCAAAATTTCTCATTTTACAACACACTTTAAAATTCTGACATTCCGAACTAAACCTTTCACGTCAACTTCGATATCGAGAGTTCTACTCACCCGAATTCACTTTTGAAAAGTCCTACGGACTCTCTAACGCCTTAGCCAACAGAAAAATTAGCTCAACCTTAGATGATTTATGTTATAGATTTTTTAATTTAATACATGTTTTATTTACCAGTAGACTTAATTTTCATTATTCAAGGATTGATGGTACTATGATTATGCTTATTTGAAAATTTGAATGAATTTCATTATTTATTTCAGATTATATTTATACTTCGTCATATGCAATTTCTAGCTAGATATAGCCAGAATTTCAAGCCAAACATAAATATAGGCTAGGATATTTATCAAATTAGCTAGACCTCGGCAAAACATCTCTAGCTATTAGCTAGTCAATTAGCAAGGTAAAGATTCAAGCAAAAGGAGAAGAAAAAGCTAGAGAATTTGTAAGTTTTGCTAGGGCAATTCTTTGCTAAGTTTTAGTAAAGTCAACATTGACCAAACTTACTTTTCTAGGAATTTAGCTACCAGAAGTCGTTTGCAAATGTTTGCTAGGAAAAGGGCCTAGCAGAGATATCCTAGCAAAATTAGCTAGTAATGACAAAATCTTCTACAAAAATTTAGCTAAGAGCTTATTAGCTACGGAATTTTGCTGTCATTTTCATAGCTATATTTGATGTTAGCTAGGGATTTTGCCACTTTAGCTTGGATTTGTGTCTAGCAAAATACCAGTTCTCTTGTAGTACGCATGGGTGCAATATTAATACTCAAAAATTTTAAGATATGCATAATTCTATCATTTTATTTAAGAACCTTCATCTGTTTAGTTGATAAATTCCTACATATGCATACATTATTTTATTTAATCAATGAAATTCATGTAAGGATATTTGAAGTTGTTAATTTGTGATTTATAGTATTTTTTTAATGTAGTTTTCAAATATAATAATTAATTAAAAAGGATATTAACATAAAGAAATTGAAAAGGGGAAAAGTACAAAATTTTCTGATAAAGAATAAGCTATTAACTATTGTGATTTACAATAATTTTAATGTAATTGTTTATATAATGAATTAAATTATTAAAATATTAAGCAGAGAAGAATAATAAATTTTTTAAAGTGCGACCCGTCAAAACAGGCATGTCGATCATCTGCTGCCCGCTTCAGCTGTCATACTCTGACTTCTTATATAGGAAAATATAGAATTATACAACTAAAATACATTTGTTTTTCTTATACATAAAGATTTCCTATATATATGTTTTCCTTATACAAGAAGGATTCTAATATTCTCTATCATATAATTTTGTATAATATGGTACGTTGTGTGATTAATATTATATATTAAGTTTTTAAATATTTTTGTAAACCAATATATATATGAAAGTTTTGTATATTATTTTACATCGAATTGTATTTTGGGCTAAAAATTTGTAATGTAAGTTTTGGATTATATTCTTGCAATTTAAATTAGGTAATGATACTATTTTGAAATTATCCCTATTATATATGCTAATAATCCGACAAATATTTACATTAGCAATAGAGTTTTTGTTGGGGCCAAGTTCGCGCGATTTAATTTCCCAAAAAAATCTGCACCATTAAAAATATCAATCACAACTTAGTACTCTTCTTTTCAGCTATTAATAGGGACACTCAACAGTTTTGAGCTATAATTCAAAGTATATAGCTGACTGTTTTGAAGTACATGTGTTTTTTTTATCATACTTCTAGGCTACCTTTATTTCTTCCCTAAAAGATACAAAATCCACTAATAATAATGATTTTGGAGATTGTGATGTTCAAAGCTTGCATTTGATGATGTATATTTGTATCAAGAAGACTTGTTCTTCACTTATCACATAATAATCCGTAGGGATGTACATGAATTGGGTTGGTTCAGATTTTTTAGAAACCAAATCAAACCGTTAGTGTTGGATTTTTAAATTTATAAACTAAACCAAATCAATAAAAGTCGGATTTTCCAACCTCGGATTATTTCGGTTTCCTTGGGTTTTTCGGGTTTTTTTTTGATAAAGTCTTCATACAAACATATTATTAACTTGTGCTTCAAATATTTCTTTAGTTCTAGCAAAATACAATTATCTAAAGTATTTCTTAAAAAAATAATAGAAAATATAAATGAGTGATGATAATAAAATATTCAATCAAAACAATAATGAAATTGCATAAAATAAATATTGCATATTAATAAGTCATAATACAAATAATCATAATTTAAAAGTATTAAGTCATGCTAAAATAAGTCTACTAAGTATTAACTATATGACTAAATATTAAATAGAAAAATAAAATTAGTTTATGTATTTATCAAAATTAAAGAATAGATATCTAACATGATTGTCATTCCTAGTGTTGAATTGAATAAGTTTTTATTAGCATTAGTGATTTGGGCTTTATTTGAGTTACTAATATCTATGGGTTATAAAAACTTATTTGACCATTTAAAAATTCTAAGTTTAAACTTGAAATAATATGTTGAAAGATAAAAACTATGAAAAAGTTTAAAAATATTTATAAATTACATCACAATAAATATTTTTATGTATAAAATATTTTTAAAAATAGTATACATATAATATCGGGTTGGTTCGGTTCGATTTGACTTTTTTTAGTTAACACCAAACCAAATCAATTATAGTCGGGATTTCTTTTTCAATACCAAATCAAGTCAAATCAAACCTCTAGTCAAATTTTTTTGCGATTTGGTTCAATTTGCTGTTTGATTTTGTTCACCCCTAATAATCAGAATTGATGGGAAAATAGTTGATCGTGGTATCGGTAAATCAAAAACACCTAGTGTGAATGTGGCATAAAAATGTCCACTCTTTGACTAGAAATAATGAGCCAAGTTCATGTCCCTGTTTCTTCATCAATTTCCCCTACCAATACACGTGTCCCTTGCGACCTATTCCCTAAACATGAATTCTCTACCTTTGCCCTTCAAAGGCACCAAAAGAAGCTGACGGTCAATGCATTCCGACGACGAGGATTTGGTTATACTATATATGGAAGCTTCCAAGAAAGTTTGTTAATTCTAAGCTTAACTTCTCTCAATTTTGTTATTTTTTCTTGCTACCTAAGAAAAATATTAGTATTATTTTTTTTGCTCAACGAAACATTTTATATATAAAGTAATAAAGTACAACATAAGAACACAATTTTTTTTGCTTTTTTCTTGTGTATATGATACGTTACATGAAAGGAATATGGTCAACTGACCTATTTTCACATTTGTCTGCTAATTAACATATTTCTTTTTATACACACGTTTGAACTTTGAACAAACACAACACTTCTGTTAAATTTTTTGATAGCTTAGGGTGTGTTCGCTACGAAGGAAAACATCATGTTCGTTTGGCTTAAAAAATTTGAAAAATATTTTCCCTAGAAAAACAAATTTCTTCAAAATAAGGAAAATGACTTTCTTAATCAAATTAGGGAAAACAAGTTCAATTATCTCCTACTAGCGCTCCCCTCCCTCCCTCACCCCCCCCCCCTCTCCCTACCAAAAAAAATTAAAATTTTTAAAATTTATTTTTTAAAAGAATTGAAAAAAAATTCTTACCCCACCTCCACCCCCTACCCGACCCCCCTACCAGCCCCCACCCCCAAAAGAAATAGAATTTTTTAAAATTTATTTTTTAAAAAATATCAAAAAAAATTTTTACCCCCACCTCCACTCCCTACCTGCCCCCACTCCCTCCCACCCCAAAAAGAAATTAATTTTTTAATTTTGTTTTTTAAGAAAATTCAAATTTCTTTTCTTATCTTATCCCCACCCCCACCCCTACCACCCCCAACCCCTATCAGCCGCCCCCCTCCCCCCCAATTTTTTTTTTAAATTATAATTTTTTCATTATCCCACCCCTTTACCCCATTTGTTCTCATTGTTTTGTGTTAAATATATACAAATACTTTTAGAATTTTTTTTTCTATTTGCGTACCGAACACAAGAAAATAAGTAAGAAACAATTTGTTTTCCTAAAATATATTTTCCAAGGAAAACATTTTCCTCCATACCGAACACACCCTTAATCTCTGTTATCATAAGGAGTTAATTACATATTTCCAATTATCAGGCAAATTCACAACTATTAATTTTCATCGGTTGAGCAAAATCTAAGAAAATAACTTTAAGAGGGGAAAATGTGTGTACTTGTTCAATAAATCATTTCATTTTCAAGCTTTTGGATACTACTGAGTACAATTTTTCGTCAAGGGTATTAGCTAAAGGTAATACTTAAAACTGTTTAATATTGGAGATTAAGAGCCTGTTTGCCTGGCGATTGAAAAATTATTTATTTTAAAAGGCACTTTTATAAAATAGCTTTTTAGAAAAGTGCTTTTGAAAAAAACAGTTTGTGTTTTGCTAATTCATTCAAAAAGTGCTTTTTTTTACCTCCCAATCGCTAGGCAAAACAGGCTCTAAAATTTGATGATCGGTTAAAACTTACAAACATCGCATACGTACAAAAATTAGCTAATAAATCATGAATGATTTTATGTTTTGTAAATTAATAGTATAAGTTTACCTATCACAATAGATAATTTTCCACACAAAACGTAACTGTAAAAATAGAGAAGAACATACTATAATTGATCAATTCTCCAGATTGTGTAAAAGTATTAAGTGTAGATCTCCTGATGAATGCACCAGGGCCGCACTTTTGGACCCTAAGCATTACCGCGTCCCAAGTCTACTATAAAGAAATTTGGCATCCCTTACCCCTAAAATTTATGAAAAACTATATATTATAATAATATATTCTTTCGTTTTAATTTGTTTGTCTTATTTCTTTTTAGTCCATTTCAAAAAGTCTTGTTTTGGTAGTTCTTTAATTCAACTTTTCAGCTGACATATTTAAAATTATAAAATTAAAAAGACATTTTAATATATTCTAGACATCTTTAACTTAAAATCATAAGATTAAAAGTTTTTTTTATTTCTTAAAACTTAATACCAAGTTAATTAATCGAAACAGAAGGAGTATACAAAAGCAATGGAGGAAGAGGAACATAGACCATGTGGAGACTCCCAAATAAAAGAAAATCTTTATTCAGACACGGGACATGTCAACCTCTAACATCAAAAGTCAAAATAAGGAAGCTTCATAACCTACATTAGTCCATTTTTATGCCTCGGTTTAGTTGTATTTTAGTGCAACTTTCACATCTCTCTAAGCCCCTTCAAAGTCCTATATATACAACAATACTCTTGGTCCAAAAAAGAAACATTCATATATAATACTTTGTTCTCCTTGAACTGCATTTTTCTCCATGGCTGATCACCAAAAAATCCATCCAGTGGTTGTGCCGGAGCCGGTGCAGGAAGCACTACCCAAGCCCACAGCTCCGTTGGTGCCACGTGGCTCCTCCCGGTCAGAGAACGGTGATCCTGAGCAGCAGCAGCCACCACCATTGAAAAGGTCATTAACCCCATATTCACCCTCAAAACCACCAAAAAAAAGAAGAAGCTGCTGCAAAAGATGCCTATGTTGGACATGTTGCCTATTTTTCTTACTGATCATACTCCTAGGCATTGCAGCAGCAGTAATTTACTTTGTCTTCCAGCCAAAAATACCAAAATACTCTGTCGACAGCATGAGAATTACCCAATTCAACCTCAACAATGACATGAGCTTGTCCGCAACATTTAACGTGAACATCACTGCAAGAAATCCTAACAAGAAGATTGGAATTTACTATGAAAATGGAAGCCATTTGAGTGTATGGTACAAAGGCACAAATTTATGTCAAGGGTCATTACCAAAGTTCTATCAGGGCCATAGAAATACCACTTTACTCAACGTGAACTTGACAGGACAAACAGAGAATGCTACAAATCTGTTACAGTTATTGCAGGAAGATCAAAAGAGAGGAAAAATTCCATTGAATATTCGAGTGAAGGTTCCTGTGAGGATTAAGTTGGGGAAATTGAAACTCATGAAGTGGAAATTCTTATTGAAATGCAGACTAAACGTGGATAATTTGTCTCAGGATAATGTTATTCGGATTAGGGATAATAAGTGTAAGGTTCGTTTTAGGTTTTGATTAATTGGTACATTAATTCTTGATTACTATAGTACTCCACCAGACCAATTCTCTTTTCATTTTTTCTTTTTTGCCTACAATAATCAGGTGGAGGATTGTATATAGATTAATATTTTTTTCCGCTGAGCTTGTTACAATAATGGGATACGTTTATACGTCATTCTGTTCATACAACTTTGTATTTAATTAAGTTATTATAGTAATAAATTACTCCAGTTGGATTTACTCCCTTTGTTTCTAATGTATGTGTTTTATTTTTATTTTTAATCTGTTTAGAAAAATGCCATTTTTTATGAGTAGGTTTATTCATGTTTTGGTTTGGACTGATTTTTAGTTAAATAAAAGTCAAATTAATTTAGTCAATCTTTTTAAATGTTAAAACTAAATCAAAGCAAATGTTATCAATTTTTGAAAACTTAAAATCAAGTCAAAACCAAAAAAGTAATGATTTATTTAATTAATTTAGTTTGATTTTCAATTTGAATTAATTTTTACTGATTTCAACTTAAATGCAACTTTATTTTTATATTGTCTAAATGATTTTTAGTGAAAAATAAGATAGGTTAAGTTTCAAATTTCGAAAATAGAGAATTTTTTAGTAAAAATCTTTATTTTAGTAATATGAGATTAAAAGATATTTACTTTTTTAAATTACGTATCAAGTTAAAATCAGATAAACAAATTAAAACATAAAGAGTATGGTCAAGTTGAATTGCTCAAGTGGTTACTTGAAAACTTCAATGGACTGAGCTTAATCCTTCAAACTGCTCTACTCCTGTCACCTGTGACTAGGGGTGTACATGGACCGAGTTGGTTCAGATTTTTTTACAAATCAAATTAAATTATTAGTGTCGAATTATGAAATTTATAAATCAAATCAAATCAAATCAAATCAATAAAATTCAGGTTTTCAACCTCGGGTTTTTTCGAGTTTTTTTGATTTCTTCGAATTTTTTTTTGAGTTTTTTTAGTAAAGTCTTCATACATACATATACTTAACTTGTGCTTTAAATATTTCTTTAGTCCTAGCAAGATACAACTATCTAAAGTATTTCTTAAAAAAAATAACACAATATATAAATAAGTGATGACAATAAAATATTCAACTAAAACAATAATGAAATCGTATAGAATAAATATTGCATATTAATAAGTCATGTAAAAATAATCATAATTTAAAAGTATTAAGTCATGCTAAAATAAGTATAATAAGTATTAACTACATGACTAAATATTAAACAGAAAAATAAAACTAGTTTATGTATTTATCAAAATTAAAGAATAGATATCTAACATGATTGTCATTCTTAGTGTTGAATTGAATAATTTTTTTGTTAGTATTAGTATTAATTTGGGCTTTATATGAGTTATTAATATCTATGGGTTATAAAAACTTATTAGACCATTTAAAAATTCTAAGTTTAAAGTTCAAATAACATGTTGAAAGATAAAAATTATGAAAAAGTTTAAGAAATATCTATAAATTATATCACAATAAATAATTTTTATGTATAAAATATTTTTAAGAATAGTATACATATAATATCGGGTTAATTCGGTTCGAATTGACTTTTTTTAGTTAAAACCAAATCAAACCAATTATAATCGATTTTTTTTTCTAATATTAAATCAAGTCAAACTAAACCACTAATCAAATTTTTTTGAAGATTTGGGATTTGGTTCGATTTTGTTCACCCCAATTGGGCCTTTTACACTGGATGAGACAGGTCCATCACAAATTGCACTGCTCCTTGGTGGAACATAGTTTCAGTACTCCTTCCTTCTTCTCCAATCCACTCCTTCATATTCATGATTTTAATAATTTTATTCCTTTGGTTTTTTGTTCATTATGAGGAAATTATAAAATCAGGAAAATTGAATTATTATTAATAAATAAAATAAGAGAGAAAGGAAGAAGAAAAATGGCATGGTCTCCATTTCTTTCTTCTTCCAGTCCTCTCTGCTGTTCACTGACTACTATTCACCTTAATCCAACAAATTCCCTTTGCCAAAGCTCCTCTTTACCTCCTACTTTATTCCATCACCACTCACGGGATGAGTTTCTACAATACCCAAATAGAATTTCGTCCAAGAATCATCTGCGTCTTAATTCCCGCAGCAAAAAGTTCACTCCTTGCTCAAAAACAAAGGCCACTGAATCTGGGGTTGAAGAGAAACCATCATTATCATCATCAGAAGTAGACTCTGTAGGAACTGGGCTAGACGTGGAGTGTGTAGTGAACCCTTCTGAGGAATTCTCCAAAGACTCAAATTTGACTGGAGATGAAGGGGTGGAGTTGCTCGGGACAATATTGGAATGGGGATTGCTAATTTCGCCTTTCTTCTTCTGGGGTACAGCTATGGTAGCAATGAAGGAGATTTTGCCAAAGACTGGCCCTTTTTTCGTTTCAGCATTTAGGTTAGTTCCAGCTGGTTTAATGTTGGTCGGTTTTGCTGTTTCAAGGGGTAGGAATTCCCCATCTGGATTCGCTGCTTGGCTCTCTATCACACTCTTCGCTCTTGTTGATGCTACTTGTTTTCAGGTATCTTTCTTGCACTATCTGATCAATACTTGTTTTAGCTAAGATAGGTGATTATATATTGGAATTTAATAGGTGTGAATAGAGCATGTATATAGAGATTTAATATGGCCTAACCCATCTGTTGTGATTTTATCCCCTAGTTGATAATTGATTTATTTAGGTGGTTACAGAATAAGCTTGACTGCAAACTCCATAGCGCGTACAAAGACTAGCACTACAATGAAATCTGATAAAGGGGGATATAGGTAGTTTTCAGAAAGCTAGAGTTGTGTCTGCTTGATTGATACTTTTTTACCTATGTTTGTTGTCTTAAGCTTTCAGTTAAGTACAAAATTCTTTTCATTGGGCCAACAATCTTTCTCATTTGATTTATATGGTGGACAGGGATTTCTTGCAGAAGGACTTCAGAGGACATCTGCTGGCTTAGGCAGTGTAAGATGAATTTTACTTTGTCATTGCAGTTTCTTGTATTATGCAGATATTGAATTGAATTTAGCAGTGTTGATTTTTTCGTTTCGCTTGTGAGATTGTAATCAATGTTATGAAGAAGAAACATCATGCCCTAAGGCAGTTGGAAGTGATTGTGCTGTACAAAATATAACTTGCATTTCAGCTCCATAGCAGGTAGATCTGATATTGAATACGTTTTCTACTGTATAGAATCCTGAAACTCCAGCATTCAACCTTTTAAATGGCGCTTTTCTTACTGATGGGTTCAATAAATGATATAGCAGATCTACTCCAAATCTGCATTGAGTTTCCGTGAACATCGCTCACCATGTATTTTTTATTTTTGTAACATCTGATTGATATTTCTGAATTCAATAATGTCTAATTATAGACTCTTAGCTTTAGTGGTGTAAGTAACCAAGTAGTTACATGGAGTCTAGAGTAAGAGAAGGATCAATTAGCAATTCTCTTAAACTAATTGGTGCAGCTAAAAGAAAAGAAAGTCATTGATGATATTCAAATGATTAGTGGACCTAATTTTTACAAGATTTTATTGTGATTTCAGGTGATAATAGATTCACAGCCTCTGACGGTGGCTGTGCTTGCAGCTTTGTTGTTTGGTGAGTCCATAGGTTTTGTCGGAGCTGCAGGTCTTGTGCTCGGGGTGATAGGCCTTTTACTCCTTGAGGTAATATTATCGGGAAATAACCAATTTCTGTACTGATTTTCCCATAATTGCGAATGGCCAGGGTCAGCCTTGTCCTCCCTCTGGCGGCTGTGGATGATAACTAATAGAATACTAGTCGGTCCATCTTTGGCATGTGTTTGTGCCTTAAATAAGTCAAAAAGTAGTGGTGAAGAATATGATACTAGAGACAAATTTTAGGTATCAGAAATTTAAAATTTTAAGCAGAGATTTTACCAAATTCATGATTCTGTTAGAATTCATGGTAAACAGGTGACTAGGTAGACGAACATCTGTTTGGTTGAGGTGAAAGAAGAATGGTAGGAGGGGAGAGTATGCGAAAGCCATTTGGTTAGAGAATAACATTGAACTCGTAGCATGTTAAGCCCTTACAAATGGTAGAAAGGAAGAAGAAATCTGATTTCTTCTCCCTCCAGTCACACCGATCAATCAACATGAGGGCAATGTAAATACTTCACCTTTAAAGTGAATTGACCAGTCTCGTTGCTTTTCCTCGAGTCAAACTGACTGTTGAATTTCAAGTAGTGTCCACACTCTAGATTTTGCAGATGCTCAATTTTGTTATAAATATGTTAGTCATCCAAAGACACACATGTAGTTGATTGTAGACATTGATAGTAGAGTTTGTGTTGTGCTTTGTGCATGTTCTGCTGGGAACCATGGAGCTTAGGTATAAGATTTTGAATCCAATCTCCTAGGAATTGAAGGTTCCCGGGCGCACTAAAATGTTACATAAGTCTAACTAGACCGGTGCATTAAATGGGTTCAGACGATCTTGTATTTTGTGTTTGATTTATTAATTTTTCAACCTATCTAGACAACACAAATCTAAAAACACACATTTTAGCACATCTTTTTCAAAGGGGGAAACCACTTTCAAAATTTTAATTGCAGATAAGATGATTCTCAATTTGAAGAAATAGATTTGAAGAGCATAATTTACCATTCTTATGCATTTTTTTACTTTGATGCTGCAAAAGATATGAAGAATATAATTCAAGCTTTTCTTCAACAGTTTGTGGTACTGTCTCAATTTCAACCTTATCAAAATGGTTTTACATTTTCATATGTTCAAGTTCAACCCAATGTCGTCAAAGGCAAGCGCGCTGTAGCGAGGCGCAAAACGTGTTGAGCTCTTCGCCTCACTTAGCGTTCACTTCAGTGTCGTCATCGAGACTCTAAGGCATACTTTTCCTTGCCAATGAGTGTAATTCTAAAGAGGCGACACTAAACAATTGATATTTCACTTTATTTGCGCCTTTCGCTTTTGATAACACTAGTTCAACCACTAAATGCCTTTATAGATTCACAAACAATTAAAGCAACAACAATCATTTTATAAATTTCATCAATCATGATAACAAAGCAAGACATGTTTCAATATTATTCTTTAGAAAAAAAAGTAAATTTAGCTTGAGAACAAAATACCTATTTTTCGTACTTCGTTTCAAATTCTTCTAATAATCTTATGTGAAGAAGATGCAAACTTACACTAGCCAATCAATGAATAAAGAGAACTAATAATGACTAACAATAAAATTTAAATACATTTTGAAGTAATTATTAAATCAATTAATTAGTAAAATCAAAAGAGATCAGTCAATGAGCTATTCGCAGATGACATAGCGTTGATTGACGAGACCTTGGGTGAAGTTAGTGATAGGTTGGAAGTTTGGAGATAGAACCTAGAGTACCTGGAGTGCATGTTCATTGACGTAATGCATGAGTCAGATGTGAAAGTGAAAATCGATGCACGAGTCATACCCAAGAGAGGAAGCTTCAAGTATCCAAGGAGTCTGGGAGACTGATGATGATGTTGCACATCGTATTGGAGCGGGGTGGGTGAAACCGAGGCTTGCATCCGGGGTCCTGTGTGATAAGAATGTGTCGCCAAGGTTTAAGGGTAAGTTCTACCGAGTGGTGGTTAGAACAACATTGTTGTTTGGGGTAGAGTGTTAGCCAGTCAAGAACGCTCATGTTCAGAAGATGAGGATGCTCAGATGGATGTGTCGCCATACTAGGAGAGATATGATTAGAAATGAAGTTATATGGGGCTAGGTACAAGTGGCCTCCGTGACGGACAAGGTGAGGGAAACTAGGCTAAAATGGTTTGGGCATGTGAAGAAGAGGCGTGTAGATGTGCCAGTAAGGGGGGGAGAGGGAGGGGGGTGATTAAACAAGCAATGAAACATCTTTAGCTTACTGAGGACATGACCCTAGATTGGAAGGTATAGAGGTCAAGGATTAAGGTAAAAGGTTAGTAGGTAGCCTAGTGTTGTCGCACTTTAGGTTGGAGAAGCAGGGGGCTATCCCGATCTCCTCTCCGCTTTATTAGTAGTAATATTTAGTAATCGCGTAAATTCTTCGATGGGTGCCACATAAAATGGGACGGAGGGAGTTATATATATATATATATATCTATATATATATATATAGATATATATGCATATTTTCATCCAAAACCTATGAGTGCCTAGGTATATATATATATATATGCATATTTTCATCCAAAACCTATGAGTGCCTAGGTACCCTCACATGTTAACGGGGGTCCTGCCTCGGTCTCTATGTGTATATGCTATATGTACATTTTTATGCATGTTGACACAACTTTTGAAGAGGATGAAGATGATTTTTTAATGTGTTTGCAGAATCTTTCTTTTCATTATTTATGTGTTTACTACCTTTTAACGTGTTAAAAGTAGTACAATCCTTAACTGAGGATTTTTTCCCCCACTAGCCCCGCCCAAAACAATACAAAAAGAAAGGAGAGAATCTAAATATCTAATGTAGGAGAACCCTTTGATGGTCATAAATCTTGCTCCATACATTTCATTTTATATGGTGGTGTTTGAGTGGGCACGAGGTTTAAGAGAGAAAGAAAGACTTTGGCTTATAACAGAAGTACCCAACATTGCCATGACATTTCTATTGTTAAAAGACATGTCAATTAAAGTAAAATAGCAAGTTAAAACTGATGTTTCCAAATGGAGGTGTTACCATTTTTTCAACAGACATAAAAAGGGGGAGAGTGCCGTATAAAATGCAATAGGGGGAGTATTACCCTTTTGTCATTAACTAATACAGCTTTCAAATAACTGAGTTAATTGTACAGGTACCTGCTCTCTCTTTTGATAATAGCAACTTTTCACTCTGGGGAAGTGGAGAGTGGTGGATGTTTCTTGCAGCACAAAGCATGGCTGTCGGCACGGTTATGGTCCGTTGGGTTTCTAAATACTCAGACCCAATCATGGCTACTGGATGGGTAAGTCGTATTACTTTACTGCTGAGTTGAAGTTTATTATCGTAGGTCAGGTTTGTCACAGTGAATTTCCCTAAGAACTAGTGGTTGTGCCATCAAACCATACTTTAGTTATAAAATTGGTCTTTGTTCCCAATTACAGCTGCTTGACTTTATAGATTAAAAACAGAAATTAGCAATGGGCTTGGTTATGTATTATTTGACTTCTAACATTGAAATCAATGGTAGCATGACTGGAAACAAAGTATGCTTTAAGTACATGGTTCCAGAGAAGAGTAATACACTATAATTTTGATGCTCAAATTGCAGTGCTAACTTCAGATACCTCAATTTACAGCACATGGTTATTGGGGGACTTCCTCTGGTGGCTATCTCAATTCTCAATTACGAACCTGTCATTAGTGGGAGTTTGATGGAACTAACATCAAGTGACTTGTTGGCTTTGCTGTATACCTCAATCTTTGGAAGTGCCATAAGCTATGGTGTATACTTCTACAATGCAACAAGAGGTTAGATTCAGGTCCCTGATTGTCATCTATGCATTGTGCCTTATTTTTGTTAGTTACAACCAATATTGACTAGACTAAGCATTGCAGGTAGCCTGACAAAGCTCAGCTCCCTTACCTTTTTAACTCCAATGTTTGCATCTATTTTTGGGTAAGATACCTATCAGAAGATTAATTCCTGAACAAGCTGATGAAAGTTATTTTGATCTCAATCAATAAATTGGCCATCACTTGCAACCGCTTCTAAGAAAAAAATATTTGATTTGGTTTCTATTTTCACTTCTTGGTCTCCACATTCCTGCCTTTTGGATCTGCCTAAGTATTTCAACTCCAATACAGGTTCCTATATCTGGATGAGACCTTCACACCTGTGCAACTAATTGGAGCATTTGTCACAGTGGCTGCAATTTACATGGTTAATTACAAAAGTGATACCAAATAATATAGTTGGCAATCAACTGATCCTCCTTGTGTCTGGATAGAGAAGAAAGCTCAGCAGCATACTACTCTATTTTGCAGAAGAGACGTGCACTGTATAGAAAATATTACAAGATTATATTAAGGCCCTACAAGAGAACACACATCGGTTAATATGCAGGCTGGAACTTGCTTGGAGGTGGTTTCCCGTCCAGCCATGTACCATAAATTGTGAAGCATGAGATTCAAGATGGTGTATTGTTTAGGTGTAGAGAAACTTTTCTTGGATAAAATGTCCAGGAATAATAACATTGTAACTGTTAGATCTGTGTAGAGAATTCTCATGCTACCACAGCGTCAAGTTTAACATATGTATTTGTGCCTATTCCAATATCTTAGTATCAAGTTTGAAATTTGTATAAATGCAAAACTCCATTATTAGCCCCCATATGTCTGTCAGAGAACTTAAAAGAATATATGCAACATAGATACTTCAAGTAAATGATTCTGTGAACACTGAGATGAAAAGGTTGCAAAGTGTGCAACCACAACAGTGACATATCAATCCTCGAACAAACTGCATATATATATCTAATAAGTTGAAGCAGCTGCTGCTGCCACAGGTGTTATGTGGAATCCTCTAAGTTCACCACTGTTGCGAACTATTCCATGTTGCTGGTTGTCAGAATCCCTCTTATTTGCAGTCACTCTACTTTTACCTTCATCCATATCAGGGACATGATCAGATACTGTACACATCTGAAAGGCTAATGGATTCATATACAGCCTACTGTAAGATTTTGGAGGAGCCCAAGAATCGGTTGTATCAGCTGAATTTGGTTCTCGTGAGGAAGGGGGAAACCTCCGTCGCTGATAACCAACAAAACTATTGCTTTCTGAGGATTCTAGCTCTTCCATAGAACCTTCATCAGTTCCCCTTCCAAAGGTTGCATACTTCTGCACTCTGGGAGGCTCCATTAAGTCATCACTTAGAGCAACCTCAGACTCCATGTATGAGTCCTTTATTTCTAACCTTTTTATTTCTAACCTGTCTTTACCCTGATGATTGGTTCCCAAAGGAGCACTGGGTTTCTTGTTAAATCGCTCAACTGAGGGGTTGCTCCTTCTGTCTTCAGAGAGTGCACTGGATAGATTGGAACTAGTGCTTGAGTTGAAGTCAGCAACTGCCTCCAGTATTGAACAAGCTTTTGATACACAAGGTGGAAGTGAAAACGAAGGGTTTCTGCTCTTTTGATGAAAGTTTTGGATGTCCTCAAGCAATAACTCAGTATATGATTGTGTAGGATTTGACTGAACTCTAAGATTAATGTCTAGGTCTCGGGATAGCCTCGGTGACCTGCTTCTTCTTATTCCCTCAGGCACTAGGATTTCGAATCCTGAAGCAACCACATCCACTGCAGCATTCCTTGAAACTGTTCTCAATGTTTTAACCTCCTGCGCCAGCTGCTGCTGCTGCTCCTTGACTTTGCCATAAACATTTGTAAGGCCGTAATCTAGAGTTGCTTTGCTGATGCCAAGTTTTTCCTCAGTTCCTTGCAGAACAACTTTGCCATTGTTTATATTTTCTGCATTCAGTTTCTGCATTTGAACCATACCATATTCATGTCAAATAAACGCCGAATATAGAGTAATACCAAAACCATGAAATGAAACATAATTAGTATATGCAATCATTAGAAAATCCATGAATAGAGAATTTAAATCATACTTATTATATTCAAGAGTTGCTTGGAAAGCCAACCTGAGTATAGAAGGGCATTGGTTCAGAGACCACAATCTCACTTGGAGGATTTCTTCTGAAAGGAGAATCTTCTTTTTTCCTGGAATTGCTGCGGCTAAGGTACAAGGGCTGCTGTTGGAAATTCATGTTCTCGTTTAATGCCTTTGAATTCACCTTTGCTGGGGACCGGGACCGAGCACGAGGAGATGCAGCACCCACATTTCTCTTCACTTGAATCCTTTGAATAGTAGCTGTAGAAATCAGCTCAGTTCCTCCAGCATTCTTATCCACCATAGCAGGCACAGACACCATCTTTCCTGGTCTAACATTAATCCCATTAGCATCAGTAGAAGCCAAATAGGGAGCAGTAGTTGGGGATTCAGATCTTCTAACAGGAGATCTGCTCACCCTTCTGCTGCCATCACTTCTGTTTTCATTGTCAAAATCACAACTTTTCTTGAAATTACAGAACCTTCTACTTCTATTGGGGTTGCAATTGGTATTATCAAAAGATTCACCAGAACCTGAAAAGGGAAGACCATTTTTCGGGGATGAACTCCTGCTGGGTCTCCCACATTGTATGAAAATAGCATCAACTTCTTCCTTGGTACAACTTGAAGTCCTCCTCAAAGGTGCTGATTCACCGTTACTGTTGGAAATTTTAGCAGATTCAGTTGCTTTCTTGAAATTATCCTTATCGTCATTAGACCCTTCATGGCTTATCCTGTGTTTGATAACAAAGATTTCTCTTCTCACTATATGTCCCTCTACTTTCTTCTTTTCTACCAGGGTTTTAGTTTTGGTTTCTTGATATTTGTTCGCAAGTGCAAGAGGAGGAGGAGGAGAAGAAGGACAAGTGCTCTTCTTGCTCAAACAACTTCCCATTTTCCTTTTACCCCAAAAATAAAGAATGAATTGGAAAGACTTCTGTAATGGTAGGGGAAAAGAAGAGGAGAGGAAAACCCAGAAAAAGGGAAGTGGGCAAAGGCTAAAAGGGTCTTTGAGTTTGAGAGGGAAAAGAAAGAGAGAAGAAAAAGGGGGGTAGGGGCAGGTAATATGAGAGATGTAGATAATACAATTCAAATTGAGTCATTGACCGAGAGGGCGGAGTAAGGGACGACCTGTCTACCGGGCCGTTGCAGGAAATTATGATGTGTATATGTCCTACCTAAGATACCAATGTCTCTATGATTATAGTACTTCCACAGTTTCATTTTAATCTTTAAATAAAGATAATTTGATTGAACACAAGATTTTTAAAAACTTTTGATATGTAAAGTAAATATGTGCAAAGTAATTAGAATTATTCACTTAAATGTATGGTGGTGGGCGTTGCATGTATCATTTCATTTAAATGTATGGGGTAAAGGTCCCAATAAATCATCTCACTAAAGGCGAATGTGGATACGAAAATTAAATTATTTCTAAAAATTGAAATATGCTAGTATCCTTTATGAATATACTAAAAAAATATGTCACATAAATTGAAATAATAGTATTCATTCATTTTGATGACCACATCCTTTTATTCTCTTCCCTTTGAATTTTGGGTGAAATGAAACTTTAGGTGGCACTTAAAATTAGGGGTGTGCAAAAAAATTGGTTTAACCAATAAATCGAATCGGTAAAAATGTTATTAGTTTATCGATATCGGGTTATTGGATTAATAGTTTTTAAACGATTTTGTAAAAAAAATTTATTGGGCAATCGATTTTATTTCCGTTTTAAGGTTTTAGTTAATGCTTAAACCGATAACTCAATAAGATTATATTAAAATTATATTTTTATCTCTAATTATATAATAGTGACATTAAATTTTAAATATATACTCTATTGTTTTTCTTTCTAATGTCATTGACTTGGTGGGGTTCTACATCAGTGTAAACTATGAACTAGCCTTGCTTTTCTTTTTTGAAAGATTGTTGTCATTGCTATTGAATTTAAGTTTGCTACTTAACCAAAAAGAAAACAAGTTTGTTTTAGTAATAAAATATTTAAATTTTCTTATGCTTGTAATTTGTGTTGACTTTTATGCATAAATGTAGTGTATATATAAAAAGATGAAAATAAGAGAAAACAAAGAAATTATAAGAGCATTTTCTTATCAATTAAATAAAAAATCGAACCGTTAAGGAACAAAAATCGATTAACCAAAAATTAATAACGAATATCTTATTGATTTATTTACCGATTTTACATGTTTACAAATCAAAAACTAATAAACCAAACTAATAATATACAAAAGCGAACCGAACCGATTATTACACACCCCTGCTTAAAACAAAGACAAGGTGAATTTTTTTTTTGTCCAAAATTCTTTTCAAGTTTTGACATGGTGCAAGTGACAATATACAGTATACTCGTACTAGATATATGCAATATAACAAACAATATAATCGAGTAGCATGAATAAATCACGAAAAAGTGCGCGATCGGTAAGCATTTTGCATACATAATAAACTTTAATACTTGAAAAAGTACTTGTCACTTTCGTCAGTTGTGACCCCTTCGTCAGTAGCAAATGATTTTATTCTGTCCGTCAATTTTTACTTGTATAATATAGTAATATTGACTTACCATATTCTTTAAGGAGTAATTAATAAAATGATAATTTTTTTATATTACTTTTTGAATATAATGAATTCATTGCTTTGAAAAATGATCATAGTTGATAATAAAAGTAAGTTAAAAATTAATTGATAAATTATTTCTTAATTTTCTAAACTGAAAAACTAAAAATAGACATTTACTTTTAGTAAAATGAAGAATTAAATTGAACGGAGGGAGTATTTAGTTGAGGAATAACAGTCACCAGCAAAGGGAAACATTGGAGCCAAGTGTATAAATAGTAATTGTGGTGTTTGAGGAGTCCTTTGAAAGGTGACAAAACAGTTGTTGCGCACTAGAACAAGCTTTAACACCAGAATAGCATGGAGCACAAGGTATTAAAATGTGTGCTGAGCTGCTACCTCCTAACTGGGATTTCCCAACTTCTATCTTTTCTAACAAGCTATTTCACATATAAAGTACTCCCTATGCATAATTTAACTCCACACGAAATTTTAAGAAACATTGATTATAAAATTGTGGTCTTAAAGTTAAACAAATCATAATATTTGTAATGACTAAGGCTGCTCACCGGATCGGAATGGGATGGTCGGACCGGAACAGACCGGTACCGTACCGGACTGGTATAACCAATACCGAAATGGTGACCGGTACAGGAACGGACCGGACTGGTACCACCGGTATGAAAATCGGATCCCATCCCATTCCGGTATAAACCGGTATCGGAATGAAATTTTTTTTTTTAAGAAAAAAAACTTAAATTTTGAATTACATTTCGAATTTCAAACCTAATATTCAAGTGATAACTTATAACTTAAAAGTTTTTATAACTTAAAAGTTGTTTAAGTTTTGAAATTTTATAACTTATATAAATTATATTTGAAGTTTATTAGTTTGTTAAAGTTTTTATCTTTTTAAGTTTTTCAATTTATAAGCTATGAGTTAAAACTTATAAATTTTAAGTTTATATATTTTTTTAAGTTATATATTTGAAGTATTTTAGTTTGTTTAAAGTTTTTTATTTTTTTATGTTTTCAATTTATAAGTTTATGTTTTGAAGTCTATTAGTTTATGTTCTTAAAAATTATTAATAAAAGTATAAAATTATAAAAATATAAAACAATGATAAAAAAGATAGGCAATGAATAAAAGTATAAAGCTATAAATGTATAAAACAAAGATAAAAATTTAAAAAATTTAATTTTTTTTTTGACCGGGACGACCGGATCGGACCGAAACCGGAATGCTACCGGTATGAACCGGTACCGGTTTTTCGGCACGAAACAGGTATACCATTCCGAATCGGTACCCGGTAGAACCCATACCATTCCATTCCGGTATGAACCGGTATGGACCGGTACCGGTTGAAACCAGTCCGGCGGCCAGCCTTAGTAATAACTATAATAATTTGAAATTTGTGATTTTAAATATATCATAACATTTGTATGGTTATAAAAATTCCTCATTAAAGAAATATACAAATATGTTGACTAGGAGTTAGGAGCCCTGAGTTACGCTATATATGAAGTTTTGATGATTAACAAATATGATGCAAGAATCAAATACACAGAGACAAATCTAAAATTTAAAGTTAATGTGTTCCTACCAATTGCAAATTAAAACTAAAGAGAGATAAAAAAAAATAAAGGCCAACGTGGTTTTTTGTATTAAAAAAAAAGGCACTTATAGAGCCCGAGGGGAGTTGAACCCTTGTCAAAGAAGGTTGTTATAAGCTTTTGTTGCTTTCAACTTTGCCACTGAATCGACAACTCTTTTCAGTAATGGGTTAATTCCCAACTAACAATTTTATATATATTTTAACGGATTCTCAATATAAATATAGGGTTCGGACAAACGTTATTGGGTTATCGAAACCCACATCGTAGACATTGGATCTACCCTTGCAGAAACTAAACATGTCTCAAATGAGAATTGATAGTGTTTATGACAAATGACTACTCCCTCTGTCTCAATTTATATGATGCTCTTTTCTTTTTAATTTGTTTCAAAAAGAATGTCACCTTTTGATAATTAGAAATAATTTAACTTTTAATTTCGCTTTTACCCTTAATGAAATGATTTATAGTCATATAATGGTCAATGAGAATTTTAGACCATAATTTCAAAAGTCTTTCGTTCTTTCTTAAACTTTGTATCAAGTCAAACGGGTGCCACATAAATTGGGACGAAGAGAGTACTAAAGAAACAATTTCTTAACATGTCTACTGCAAGAGCTGATTATAGAATTATGCTACAAGAAGTGAAGGAACCAAGTCCTTCATTGTAGACTGGAGAAGTCTATTGATCAGACGCAAAGCAGATTCTAAGTGCATTTCTTGAGAAATTAGGATTACGGCTAATCACTTGGATCAAGAAAAGAGAAACCGATAATGAAATACTATTATATTTTCACACCTGGAAAGAGCTTTAAAAATAGGAGAAAACAAGTAGAAACCGACGCGTGAAAGAGAAATCAAGTTAACCTTGGATTAAGTTCTTGAATTCTTGAATTTATTCTTGAAAAAATTGGAGAAGAAGAAGCAAGCATTCCTAATCTATATAAACCACTACATTGATGTTATTTGTCACAATCCAAAAATTTGGATAGTCATGATGGAACCTACACTCGACCCAATTGGTGAACCATAATTCAATTGTAAAGCCCCTTTTAACCAATTGTTATAACAATTATCAAGTTATTAATAAAATTTCATAACAAATACAAGTGAAAAATGTCTCATAATAACTGTCTGAAATAAAATGACATAATATAAGTATAAGAAGTGGAGTCCAGTGCTTCAAATCTATCAAGAAACTCACTTGAATAACTCCAACTAATAGCCTAAAAAATTAGAGTCTCCTCGTCCACGGCTTGTGCTTGAAACAAAATTTGCACACAAAAAGTGCATCAAGAAAAAAATTAGTACAAAAAATACGTGTACTTAGATGCATCATCGATCGATCCTAAACTAAAGTGATGGTGAGGATTGATCTTGCAAATTCTACTTTCGCACTTTAATCCTCATTAGCTCAAGAATAATATACAATTAAATCAGACAATGTAAGATAGATAAATTTCACACTTCAGCAAAAATCAGAAATTAACAGCTAAAACATGTAATCATGAATCATTTCAACATTAACTTTTAGCTCAATAATCTCAACGAGTCATAAATAATGAATAAATGTTATGCAATGCACTAGACATGCAACCAGTACGAAGGATTCACAAGGTCCATATATCCAGCACAAACGATCTCCATATGCTAGTGCGAACGATCTTAATGTACTTTAAAACAATATAACTCTTAGCACAAATGATCTCCATATGCTCAAACTCTTGGCATATCAGAATATATGTAATGATATGCCATTGTATGACACAATGTCATGCTCTAAGACTCCACCACGGACGTGGCCGATACTTAGAATCATTTCTGGTCCGAGCAGATTCATGGCCTGAATTATACTAAAACTTAACACTTAAACATTTGCGAAAGATTTAAAGTACTAACTTTGAAAATAAGATTGAACATACTTATAGAATCGCAATGCATAAATTGACTGAAAATACTTAGAATATCCAATATTTTACTAACTTGTCTAATGAAGCCTCTAACATAAAGAATAGAAATAGTATTCCAGGAAAAGGACCTGCGCTACCTTTATACTCCTAAAACTGGCTAAGGAACAAATGCAGACTTACTGGAGCCCTCTGAAAGTAAAGAAGTCTCACCAAAGCTGAGGATAAAAAAATCTAGGAATGCGCCTGTTGTTGAGCCTGTGTACCTAAATCTATATCATGAAATAATACAGTGCCAAATACGTCAGTACATGATATGCACGATATGTAATATGGATAAATAGAAATAATTCTAACATAGCAATTCAACTGAAGTACAAAATTTAAAATAAGACAACATAGATGAATATCTGAAATAAGCAAACATATGAGACTGAGTCATGGAATACTGTACAAAAACTGAAGGCTATATGTCAAATATAAACTTCTGAAAGTAACTTTATTTTCTTTTAGGGAGTTTCTCATAATCGATATATACTATGTGAGCGCACAGTGTCTAACCTTTGACCCAGTTGGAAGAGCTGTTCTACACCTTGTCGGAGTATAGGACAAAACTAAATCTATAGATCCACACTAAGCCTTATTTGGGCTAAAAGAGGAGTCGCCCAAACTTGCAGAATGATCCTATCTTACACTGGCATACATAGTTTTAGGGCTTGAGTTATATGAACTCTTACCCATCTCGGTGTTAAATGATCCTCCTAAAAATATAATGCTCATAATAATACTTAAAGCATGCTGATGAGATTTTCGCTCAAATTCTTTCTGAAATAACTGATGGTTAAGCCCGACGCTCTAACTCTTTGCAAACTATGCTGACTAGATTCTTAATATAAAAGCATGCATTTTTTCAAAATCATGTTTGAAAGCTTAAAACACTTGACTTGAGACATTTCATGACATACAAGCTTTGAAACTCTAACACACTTTCTCATGAAAATAAATTGTATAATAACAATATCATAAAATATGCTTTTAAGGATCATAAAATAACTAATGAGGTCCATAGAATAGGGACAATGCATGAAGCATGGAATCCAATGAAAAAAGAAATAAAATAGTATGATATTCAACACTTTTAGTAACTAGGATTCAATAATAATCATCTCAAATTGCGATAAATTCAAACGGAGATACTTTGGGTGAAAACCTTAACTTTAACCTTTCAAAACTAAGCTTCTTAGATAGTAGAGCGTGAGTAAGAATGGAGTTCCCTCATTTTTATAGCCTTACATAACTGAAACAGAGAGAATCTCCTGAAAAACATTACTTGGAGAGCCCTAGACCTTGTTTGGAGAGACTTCTAACTTGATACCTTTGGGAGAGGAGCTGAGCGAACTTCTACGCTGAAATATTCTAAGTGTAGAGACTTATAGGGGATTAGTAATCATGTTAGGAGGTTTAGAGTGGGATAAAGGACTTAATTATCCTTAATTAGATGAGAATTGGAAAACAAATTCATTTGGAAAAGGCTTAGATGTGGTGCGGGGGCCATAGCACCAACCCCAGACCGCACCACAGAGGCCACAATGCTGATACAAGGGCATGGTGTGCCTCTCACAGTGCCAGAAGATCATTTTGTCAATCTGTTGAAGTTTGACTCTAGGTGCAGTGTGGATCCCAATGCGGTGACTCTCCACCACAAAAAACTAGCCATTTCTCATGTCCATATCTTCCGTTTAGGCCCCAAAACTCATCCCAAATAATTTATAAGTAATCTAAGAGTCAACGAGTCTATTTTCAAGCTAAAAGAGCCTATAAAGCGACATGATCATGAAATAAATTATGACGTATTATAATATCTCCCCCTTGGGAACATTCATCCTCGAATGATGACCAAGGCTAGGATGAAGCGTATAAACTGAACAAATCAAGACTCCTATTGGTTGTATAGACGGTACTTATTAATCATGAATGAAGTATGCGGGCATCCAAAACATGCCCTACAAGGGCCAAAATATCCAAAACTTACCGCTCAGAACCGACAAGGGCAATCAAAATATGGAAAAAATAAATATCCAAGCCCGACAAGGGCAACATAAATCATCCAACAAAATAAATGTGCCCAACCCCAACTAAGAAATAGCATTGACCCCAATGTTCAATAAAAAATAGAGAAGGTAAGGTGCAAAAACTCTTTGTGCTTGCTAAGCTGAAGCATCATCCTGCTGCTCAGCCTGTGAGCTAGTCCCAGCTGTGCCTTTGCAGGAAAGTGTTGTACCCAAAGAATCATACATAACTCGCTGCAACTACCCGTCGTCATCTGAATCATCACCATCAGCACCACCCAAACTACCCAATAGCTTATCAACAGGGCCCTAAGCCTCACGAGGTGTTGCCATAGCTTCATCCAAGAAGATCAAATCTGCAGTGATCACCGGGGCCTTGCTCTTGATTTTGCTCATGTCCGCCCATATCGAGGCTACCTACCCTTCAATAACATCAACTCTGGCACACAACTTGCCAAGGCTATCAAAAACATTCTTCATGGAATACTTAACAACTTTTTAGATGTAGGCAGGGAGATTTTTGGCTAACTTGACCAGCTGGCTATTGTTGTCGTGAGTCATTTTCGTGAGCTATTGGTGACCACTAGGCTGAGACGGCTGAGGATATGCTGGGGTCCTATAAGGTAGAACATCTAAAGGAGTATTTCTCGATATCGACAGAGTAGGAGTACCTGAAATAGGTCAAGTAGGTGAAACTGCACCTGTATCCATAGCTGCACCCGATATCTCAACATCAGCAAAAGAACCTTCCAGAATTCTCTAACTTTTCAGCTTTCTCTTTATTACCTTGGGAGCTTCTGCATCACTCTTCTTCTCAATATCAATCACCAAGTAGCAGGTTATGATCGGTCAGTATCAAAGTAGGGCGCATCTGCTCTAGCACATAATTTGCTAATAAGCACATGGAAGGCCATAGAAAGTGTAGGCTGTTGAGCTTTTCTTTTGATTTGGACCATAACTATCTTCCCAAAGTCCATATGTGTCTCCAATATGATGAAAACAACCAAGATAGCAGCTTCAATGGTAATTTTCTGATCATTCTTGGATTGCATAAAACGGGAGCAAACAAAATCAAGCCACAACTTGGCTTCAAAACTAAGGTCTTATCTCGAGATCTCACCACCAAGAGTGGCCCATAGTGGATGACCTACAAAAATAACCTCAGCTACCCATTGGATCTGGTTCCCCTTTGGAGCAAGCTTTTCCATAAAGACAGCCTCCAGAGCTATCTGTGTACCCCAATAAATAGAATTTATGGCATCGGGGATAATATCGATCTCTCTCCCCTTTACCATGACAGAGGGTAAGCAAGGGAAATACTCAATATTTCCTAGGTGCTTCATTGAGTCTTGTTTGGCCTGATAAGAGGCATAAAACTCTAGCACGAAGTTTGCATAATAACCTCCGGGTACATCCAGGAATGATGACCAACCCCTCTCAGTGAATTGCTTGTTTATGTTGGGGAGTTTATCTCCAATCCCAGTCAAATTAAAGCTCTTATACAATGTGAATGATCGGCCACTCTGATACTCACAATAGGGCCTCATGCCCTCAACACAGAAACGTAATATGTCCTTCTCATTGGCAGGGACATAAGGAACCTTTGGGACAACCTCGGGGACTTTTTTCTTGCTTGGGTCCTTGCCCTTGCTTTTACTCGTGATGTTGCTTGTAGATGGAGATTTGCGACTGTTTCTATCGGAGTTGCCCCTGTTTAAAGTCATGGCTTGCAAAAGAATATGAGTGCCGAGGGAAGAAAATAAAAAATCTTTTTGTATTTTTCATGTTTAAGTAGAAGAAAATAACTAGAAGAAGTTACAAAACAAAAGGAATTGAAATGCAAAAGGAATGAAATGTCAAGAGTAAGTCTTCAGGCACATGCGTGCCACATGCGTTTCATAGAAGGGATCCTGCGACATGCATGTGAGCCGCATGTGCCAGGTAGAATCCTAGCACCAAGATTTGGCACTTGTGCTTGCACATGCATTTCGTAGGAGGAGACCTATGGCACGCATGTGAGGTGCAGGTGCTAGGCATATGCCTGACAGTAACTCACAGGCACTTGCGTTTGCACCTTCATTTCACAGGTGAAGACCTACAACACGCAGGTGGCATACAGGTATCAGGCAGTGAAGAATGATCTTCAACTTTACACTTGCGTCGCACTTGCATTCGGCAGGGCAACACTTGCGACCCACACATGCCCAATAGTGACATTCCTCTTGAGAACATGCAGCAAGTAAATATTTATGCACCAAGTCGACCAAATTCAGGGTCTAACAAGTACTTAGACTTCCTCGAAAGATTTACCAACAAGCTTAAGACCACAATATGATCACATAGACTTACACTTAACAACTTCCCTTAAAAAGGATATTACTCCATCTATCATCGGGAAACATCAAGCTATAAGCTCAATCACAAAGATCACTTCAAAATGCACAATAAACACTCACACTCAATTAAAGTGCTCACCGAATAATGTATAATCTATTAATTCTATTCAAAGAGCACCATGGTATCAACTTAACCCACACATAATAATTTCAAGCAAAACTCAAAGCAACAACGATTTACCCTTAAGAATGGTGTCACTTAATCTATCGTAGGGACAAACCATGCATTACTAACGAGTGGTTACTCAGACTTTTCCCTCAACTAAAATTTTCATGCTATAAAGTAGCACAAATGACATGCATTATCATTTAAAGCACAATACACCAATTTTGACATAACCCACAACATCAAAATACCCAAAATTGAACTTCAAAATTAAATAATAAGAATATTAGGGGTAATGAGGAATTTCAGCTAGCATGCTAAATGAAAAATATAGATTTAACATAGGGGAGCATACTGCAAGTGAAAATAATAAAGTGGGTGAGTAGAAACTGAGGTTTGAAGCTTTTAATAATGGAGACTAATGTTTTCACCGGAGAACAATGGCGGCGGTGATGCTGACTAGCAGTGATGCAGAGGCGGTAGGAAAAAGATTAGTGATGTAAAGAATTCAGGACTTAAGGGAGTCTGTGGGTGAGTTAATGGAGTATTTGAGGAGTTTGAATGGTGAAAAAGTGAAGAAGAAAAGAAGGTGAAGGGGTTTAGAAGAGGGGGAGACGCGGGTCAAAGCCAGTTCAGGTCTGGTCAACTGGGTAGGTCAAAGTTTAAAATAACATACCTGCGCTCACTTTTGCACCTGCATTTCATAGGTGGAGACCTGCGGTACGCAGGTGAAATGCAGATGGTGCCTCATTGAATTTTTTTTGCAGTGTACTATTTTGGACCTGTTCTATACATGCGTGTCATGGGTCTACATATGCATTTTGCATGTGGCATGCTAGTGCCAACTTTTTCATGATTTCCTCCCAATATTTTTGTCCGGCACATGCGTTCCACCTGCGTGCTACAGGTAGGCACCTACATCTAGCAAGTGTGGTGCAGGTCAACTTGACGAATCTTTTGAGTACGTTGTCACTTTCCAAGCTTCATGCATTCCTAAAACAACAAAAACAACAGAAGGGTAAAGTAAAAAAATCAAAAATATTTGGTTTGCCTCCTAAGAAGCGCTTGATTTTATGTCGTGGCACGATGATATTACCTCATAATCAAGGAATATGGTAATGATTACCTCTAAGAGTGTGGAAAATATCCAATCAAGCCAACGAGCAAAACTCTTAACACGGGATCCATCCTCTTCCATCCCCACTACTTTATCTTCACTGTTTGATTCAACCAAGGAGACAACCCTTAAGTCATCCGAAGGTTTCATTGCTTGACACCCATTAAATGTGACCTCTTCATTTCTAACTCGGAACTTGAGCTCTCCTAATTCAACATCCATAAGTGCTCATCTGGTGGATAAGAACGGGCACCCTAAGATGATAGGCATCTCTAAGTCCACAGCATAATCCAATACAACAAAATCTTCCGAAAGCATGAACTTATCAACTTTCACCAAAATATCAAATAGAATACCAAACGGGCATTAAATTAAATGATCAACCATAAACAACCTCATGGGAGTTGGCTTGGCTGACCCCAAGCCCAATTTCTTGAAAATGGCATGAGGCATCAAGTTAATGCTTATCCCAAGGTCACACAAGGCTTTGTTGAAAAAATATACTCCGATGGTGCAAGGAATAGTGAAAGCTCTCGGGTCTTCTCTCTTCGGAGCTGAATTGCTATCCATGATTGCACTATAAAGATGCGACACCTCTACTGTGCCTGTATCAATCACTCTTTTCTTATTCAACAGATCTTTTATGAACTTAGTGTACCCCATCATTTGTATCAAGGCATCAACCAAAGGGATGTTCACGAATAATTTGCTAAAAAAGTCAACAAACTTTTTGAACTGATTGTCCTCTTTCTTTTTGATCTACCTTTAGGGATAAGGAGGAGGACACTTAGGCATTGGCAATGGAGAATTTTCAACTTTTTCCTCCTTGCCCTCTTTGATATCAATCACAATTTAGGGGGTAGGATCTACCTTTTCTCTTCTCGAGCTCAGATCCTCTTCATCCATAATCACATTCTCATCATCATTCAACGTGGGTGAAATAGACTTCACCACTACTTTCAAATTCTCATCACTCTTCTTTTCAACCATAATCTTTTTGATCACATCACCCACACCATCAAGCATTTTTCCACTTCTAGTAACAATTACCATACAATGACCATCATTCTTTGGGTTAGGAAGTATGTCACTAGGAAGTGTGCCCTTTATCCTTGAGTTCATTTGTGCTGACATTTGATTCATTTGGGCATCAAGGTGCTTAATAGATGCAGAATGGGAACTCACTATATGAGTGAGGTTAGATACATTACATTTCAATTCTTTAACACCATTATTTGTGGATTCCACATTCTTTAAAACTCCAGACAACATGTCCTTAATTTTCGAGCTTATGGGATCGCTAACACCTATTTGAATGAGGGTTGTATCAACTTTAGGAGGAGGTACATAGGGATTTAAGATCCAATGATTATACCTATCACCCTCCCTATCACGGTCCCTATCTCTTTAATGTGCGTCCTGGTCTCTTTCTCGATCACGGTCTCTCCATATTTTTTCTTTCTCCTTGCTCCAATCTTCCCGTCCCTTGACCTCCAAGGGCCTTAATTGGCACCTTGGTACCTCAGGTGAGAACTCGTCATTTGGTTATACATGTAGTGCACTTTCTTATCAAACAATATGTAAGCCTCATCTTTCTTATGGGATTTGGCTCCTTGAGCCCCAATGGCATTGACGCTCTTTACTCCGGCTCCCATCATATGCTTAGTAAGCAACTCTACGTGGGTCATCATCTTGGCCAAGGTCTCATCTCGTTCTTCTTTTCTTTGCCTCATCTTATTTGTCATGATTACGGGGGTGATACTCAATATAACCTTGGTTTCCCTTTTATGCTAAGCTTGATTAGTTTTTGTCATTTGATCCAACAAGACTTTAGCAAGTCCGAAAGTTTGGTCCATTATTGAATCACCCGCTAGGTTATTCACCACAGATTTGTTCATGGAATCCAATGAGCGATAGAAACTTTGAAGTAACACTCCATCCGGCAACTCATGCAGGTCTGACTTGGACATTTTACTTGTAATCAATACTTTTTTTTTTCTATCCTCAGATCAGAGATGAAGTTGAGAGTCAACTGTGAATGGTGCTAATAAGATTTTGATCAATAAATTTATTGATTATTTTTATTGGATGTCCCATATTAATAAATACATTGGTATATGTATCAGGAACTATTCTTACGTAAGGCGAAGTAGTTAGAAAAATACTCACCCCCAACGATCAACGCTTTATGCAAAGTTCCACTTCTTCGTTCCTTTCCATTAGTAGCTCTTCTTCACGGGTAGATAGTAGCCGTGGTAGTAATTCCCCGAAGCCCAACTATCGACCCGAGGCACCGATCAAAAAAGTAATAAAGGGACGTTAAACGTAATTCTAGAAGGGCCTTCCTGCAAAAAAAACCTTGTTGAGTGAGTAAGGCCCGATCGAGCTTATGCTCAATCCAATCTTTAAACTTCCGACATCTAGAATAACTCGCTTTTGTTCAATTAAAAAAATACATTCCAGGTGTCATCTAAGCGAAAAGTCCTGTTAGGTTCTTAGTAGTAGTCAGCGACCCTTTCGAGCTTCTTCTCATTCTTCTTTGGCACCTACGGTATTTGGCCCCCAAAAGGGATTGCAGGAAGAAGAAGCGCACCCGAACCCCCTTCTTACTACCCTTTCAGAAGGTGAGACAGAAGGATTAAGATTCTCGTAAGTTATGTTCGAAAGCACCATTCCTTGATCAAGTATGCACCACGATCAAATGGTTTCAAATGGAAAATTAGGTTAGACTTTCACATTAAAATTAGTTTAGTCAACACATTAATGAATTCAACCCATATTTTGTGTAGGTCCAGATGAATTAAAGTAAATACTCAAATAACTTCTCCACTTGTTCGCGTTTTCCTTTAATCTCTAAAATATACGGTTGAGTTGTTAAACAAGAATTTTCTTTTACAACAAAGTAAATATATATCCTAAACTAACATTGTTTGACCTTTTTGTTTTTCTATTTCTTGACAAGTCTCTTATTAAGTGATATATTTCTGTTAAAACCATCTTAACCTCAGACTGAAATCCATAATAAACATTTGAAATTCTGATGCTCCAACAGACCTATATTGGGCAAATCTTTATTCACCTAAACCAATTTTTGGGGAGTAACAGCGTCCAATTATCAAGAATAAGTTAGTTGGGGGTAAGAGGTCCTGGGAAATTCCAACTATTTACAGAATAATAAACTAACAAAAGAGACAATCACCTTAGTATGGCGCTTTTAAATACAGTTTACATACATGTTCTACTGTGTATCTCCCAATAAACAACGTGACTTCCATTTCCTGTCTTCAAGTCCCGTACCGACACAACATGAAGAGCAAGAAATGTCTCGAAAAGATGGGTGAAGTTCACGAAATCAATGGAGCGATCGAGATGATGATACTTAAGTGCAGCATGATGCAGCTCGTGATCCTTCTGCTGCTCTGTCAACAAGTACCATTCCTGCCGGATTTTGAGCAGGTTGAGCTCTAGGCAAGCGTTTAGCTGCAGAATTCAGACCCCATTAAATTAGGGAAGCAGGTAAATAAAAGAGACATTCAACTGCTCTGAGACACAACAAAAGAGGTGAAAGACATCCTAAAAGGGCAGGTCTAAAAATAAGAAAACCGAAACATCAATTTTGGCTATCCGTGTATAGCATTATAATATATATATAGATGCAGAAGAGTAATTTCTGTTAGCTGTACCACTTCACCTAGATTTACTTCAAAACCTGACGACTAACCCCTCTGACAACTAAAAGCTGGAGACCTTAGTCCTGTCCTGGAAAACCCACAGATCTATCCACAGAAGTCATTTTATTCAACAGGATACATAACTGTGTCAATACTGACCCAACTTCCTCAGTAAAGCAGCCCAATCTGCTCCACTTTAATCCCCTCTCTCAATCCCAAGGTTACTGGAGGTCATAATCTCCTCCCACAGCACTTGTGTATCATCTCCTTGTGGCAGGTAATGGCTGGTTATACCTACTCAACCTCCAGTCATCACCAAGGCCGCACATTTCGCTTCCATATCAACCTCTCTGTTTCCCCAAACATTAACTGCATACATCCTTGCTTGTATCACCATGTATAACATCCTTACTCCAAGCTCCCCCGCTCCATTAACTCAATCAAAAAAAGTTCCTATTCCTTTGGAAGAGAAAAACCAGACCACTAAAGTTAAACAAAAGGAACCAAATCATAAGTCTGTAAGCTCTATATTCAATTACCGCACAATGATAGCAACAAGGGAAACCTATAAGACAAGACTGTCCTCGTACATTTCAATTACAGACACTCAAAAATCCTCGGCGATAGATTATTATATCCACCTACTGTGTCATATGCCTTTGAAAAGAAAAGATGAGAAACAAAGAGAGCAATAAAATGAAGACACAAAACAAAGGAACTTACCGATTTCATAAAATATATCGTTGACATTAACAGCAGTTTTGGCAGAGGTCTCCATGAAAAATAGGCCGTTTTCCTCTGCGTACAAGCGTGCTTCCTGTGAAAGCCGTATTTAAAATATTATAAACCAGGAAAATTGATCCCCCAAAACAATCAAGAAACTGAACTGCCCAAGTACTGGTATATTGTAGAAAATGACAAAATCAGTAGATAAAGTTATTAATAACAAATGCCTTAGAGCCTATAAGTTCCTACAACCAATCTTATAATTGCAAGAAACTCAATTATGGAATAGCATTTTCCAACAAAAAAGAAAAGAAAAGAAAAGGAAAGTCAGGATACTTCTACTTCAGCTCTGGATACCAGTTTGTGAAAATTTGTGGAAGTTTGCTCCCACAAAAATGAGTATTTCCGTCTTACATTATTATCTGAACTGGTTATCTAGAGGCAAGTAACATGTTGCTGTATCTCAGATCATTATCCAATATGTATTCGATAACTGCCCTAAAAACTATGTAATCGAGCTGAGACCAAACACAATATGTTGAAGGGTGCATATTACAAGAATTGTGTTTCAAAATAGATGGATGGAAAAGCCAATCAAAGGAACCTCAAATAAGAAGATGACAGGCATTAGATATTTACCCACAACAATAAAAAAGAAAAAAGAACTTACTTCTGCAGTCACCTTCCTCTTATCTTCTAGATCAGCCTTGTTGCCAGCAAGAGCCATGACCATATTGGGATTACCTGCCCAATTAACAAAAAACTAAATCACTTCACCAAAAAGTCTATGAATATGAAGTTATAATACCATCAATAACCTTATATGAGTTCTGAAGGCAATAAAATAATAAAATACAACAACATAAAGAAAAACATTAAAAAGATGTTAGTAGAGCTCTAGATTTTATGCAATAAGCTGATGAAAGAAGAATATTCTAAATTTTCTATTTGAATAAAGTAGATATGTTCGCGAATAAGCACCTTGCTTCTGCAGTTCTTGCACCCATTTCTTTGCCCGTGCAAATGAATCCTATATTAAGAAGGAAAAAGAAGATTACACCTAGAATGGAGATGGCATCCAAATTGACATGCATAGAATAGGCATAACACAATTACACATGCACACATGCACAACAAAGAGTTACATAAACATGGGCTATGCCGCTTATTCCCAATATTGGCAAAGGGTGGAGGTAGCACGTAACATGTGATAAGGAAAAACCAAGTAATTTTAGTCTAAATCTTATATTTATGTTTAAAATTTTTATCAAATATGTAGAAAAATTAAATTTAGAACCCATTTACTAGTATTTGAAGTCGTGTCCTAGAATCCAAAATCCATAAGGTTCAAATCTTGGATCCGTCTCTGGTATTGACCATAACACCCCAAACAAATGAATTTTTTAGAATATTGTCTTTTTATTCTTCTTCCCTTAGATGAAGATATCATCACACAAGTAAGTTTAAAATGAATGCGTTGATTTTGGAGGGAGGTTATTAGACACGACTTGGAACAGTTACAGCTTACCAGCTTACCGAGGACATGACCCTAGATAGGAAGGTGTGGAGGACGCGAATTAGGGTAGGGGGTAGTAGGTAGGAGTGCGTCCTTGCTAGTAGGTAGGAGTGCTTTGTTTTGTTGTCCTTGCTCGTAGTCGTAGGGCTACACTTGTAGTGTCTTGTGCTTGGAGTTCTCTTGATGTTTTTGGTCTCAAGTAGATTGACTGTAGTATTATTTTTGTTACTATCTATTATTTTGTTTCTTCCTATTGTTTCTTGTTCTTTTACTATGTCTTTGCCTTGAGCCGGGAGTCTATCGAAAACAGCTTCTCTACCTCACCTCTGAGGTAGTAGTACGGACTGCGTACACTCTACCCTCCCCAGACCCCACTTTGTGGGAATATACTGGGTATGTTGTTGTTTTCTTTCCACTCTTTGCTTAGCTACACCCAGTTACAGATGCCCACGTCCTTCATGGATCTAGGAGTTCATATAGAATGCCAAAGGTGTCATCCACACATTGAAATTGTCAACATTGACTTACAAGCGCCACCCTCACCGGGTAAATCCGGGAAAGGGAACTTTTAACCCTTTAAGTTTTTAGTAACTTTTTAAATTTGTTAGTGAAAATGGCCACTCCTAAGTGAAAAACATTCATTAAAATCCTTTAAGACTTTATACCCCCTTAAATTAAATTTCTAGCTCTAACCCTCTGATGATAATGTTTATTGTGCAAGAGCAAAAATGCCAAAGGGAAAGCTACAGCAAACATGAACTGATATTCTGCTTGTAGTCCTAATTCGACATGAATGACAAATCAACTAGTACTCTCATCCACTCAAGACCAGCTTCTCTCCAGGGCCAAAAATTGTCCCATAAATGCAAAATGAGCACGAGTAAACGAAAAACAAGCATAAACGTGCCTTGCAAAAGATAAAGCTGTATATATTCCCTATTAATCTATTATTCATTTCCACATTGAAATACCAATGTACTGACCAACTAGCAAAAAGCTAACTATTGCTTTCATAAGACCCATTTGATTGTTATTCTGTTATAGACCGAATAGGAAGGCCAGTCCAGAAGACTAAGCTATTAGATGTGAGAGTTCATTCCCACTATAAACCCTCTAATGGCCCTCTTTAGTATACTTGCGGAACAAGTTGGCAATGAATATATAAAGAATTCATATAGACCACTCTAACTAGCTAGTTCGGGATTGAAACTTAGTTGTTGATCAAAAGAATCTTACAGTGTTGGTGATGTCATATACGATGATAGCGGCTGCAGCACCTCTGTAGTACATAGGCGCTAAGCTATGGTACCTCTCCTGACCAGCAGTATCCCAGATCTCAAACTTCACCGTAGAATTGTTAACTGAAACTGTAGATGAAAAGAAAGCCGCTCCGATCGTCGATTCCTGTGATCATCAACATCACGTGATAAGCAGTCACCACCAAAAAAATCAACAAAATTACATGAACTTGAGAATTAGGGGAAACAATCCTAAAAAGTAAAAAAAATTGAAGGCTCGTAGAGAAAGACAAATACCTGGAATTCAAGGAATTGACCCTTGACGAATCGTATAACTAAGCTTGATTTACCAGCTCCCATGTCCCCCAACAACACCTGAAAAATCAATTGAATTAACCATAAACTTTAATCCATATAATGATAAATCAATGAACTCTTTACAGAAGCAACAAAGGATTTTACATAGCTTATACACAGGAATTGATGCATGCATGAATCAGACTTACGAGTTTTGCATTGAAATTATTGTGTCCGCTTGACGCCATGATCAAATGCCCAAAGTGAAAATGAAGAAATCCCAATTTACAGAAGTATTGAGTTACTTATTAGCTAAGAAACGTAATTGAAGAGAGTTTGGAGGAAGTGGAGAATTGACGCGGATAATTAAAGATAAATTAAAGAGCTTGGGGCCTGACTTATGCTGGAAGGCCTCAAAAGCTAAAGACCAAAGGATTCCTTGACTTTTCTCGTCCATTTTCATGGACCAATATTTTTTTTAGGAAATTTTGTAAATAACTATAGCAGTGCACCTAATCACCTCGTGAAACCTCTCCTTATATTCCAATACCGACATACAACCTTGTTGAAGACCTAGAACCTCAAATCTAACTGGGTACTCGAAGAACTGGGTACTCGAAGAACTGGGCACTTACCCTACCTGTAGTACTGATATACCCTTTAGAAGACTTAGAATCCTAGCCATGGTATCCTGAAGAACTAGGGTAGCCATATATCCTACCAGAAACTGGACTAGCTCCAAACCCCCTAACTGATGTGGTAAGCTCTCGCTCTGAAATCTTGGCACTGAAGGAAGCACCGAAGCAACAAGCGCTGGGGTGACAAATCAACGTGGAAATATTACAAAACTACATCGAATACTACAAACAATGTAAGAAATAATACATACAGAAAAGACGGACAAGGTCTGGGGTGCCAACCTAGAATACCCAACCCAAGGATGCTAATTAATACAGTTACAACCTATATACTCAGAGTCTAAGGTAGGGAAGAATATAACCTACCTATCGTCCAATGACTAGCTGCTGGAATGGCATCGTCCAAGCACAAACTGCTCCAAAAATTCCCAAATCATGAACAAACTATCAACAACATATTCTATGTATCAATACGAAGCCAATGGTACCCATATTGCTAAAAGTATAGCCAGGTCAAAATTTGGGTCACAAGCAGGCCCATGGGCCTCGTAACCCAAAGGCGAAAACAAAAAGAACACCACGATGGTCCCAACACTTCCATTAGTCCATGCTCCAAAAATGAGCGGAAAAAGAGTAAAGAAAAGGGCCTAAAATAGCTTAGAGAAGAAGAGGGAACATGCGAAAACTTACAAAATTAAGAACCAAAAGCAAGAAAAAAATGTACCACGGAGAGAGGGATCAAAGGTAATGAGATGAAACACGCGAGCCACGAACAATCAACCCAACCAGCAGCTAAAAACCCACACGAGAAACCCCCAAGCAAAGTACATACAACAATGGAGGTTTAGCCATGGGATAGAAGAAATTCAAGGAAGAAGACTAACCAAATGAAGGGGAAATAACAAATCCTCCAATAGATGAACTCCCACAGCTTGAGTAATGATTTAGAAGAAGTTTTAGGAGAGGGGAAATGTTTTAGAGAGACAGGGAGGTGAGAAAATGAACTGAAAGTTTGAGGGGAAGGCTTTATATGTTGCAGGTCGCAGACTAGTGCCATTGGTGCTGGCCTGGTGCGATCGCGCTGAAGGCAGGTGTAACACCCCAAAAATTTTAAGCTAAGACTAAACCACTTTCCATAGGTGTCATGATCAATTCCCTAGTGTGGGAAGTGTTTTGGGTGTAGATCATATTCATAAGAAACTCCTATAAGCAAGTTAAGTTGAAAGCACCCCAACCAAAGAAGTTTTTATGTAAGACTAAACTAGGGTCAATTTAAAATGATCATATATCCTTGAATATTAAGATTTAGGTGGCCTAGTACCCACAAAATTAAAGGTCTTTGAGTCTTCTTTCAAACGCCACCAACCGTGTATCAATCCGAGTCCAGAGAAAAAGGTTATCAGTGTTTTAGTAAAATATGTTTGTCTGTGAAACTATTAGACAGAAACCACGAGAGGAATCCACGGCTCGTGGATCAAACCACGAACCGTAGATTGAACTCGTGGAAATCCATTTTTTCACCTGAAAACCAAAAGGAGGTTCCACGGGTCATGGAAGTTTCCACGGGTCATGAAACCAACTCGTGGAAATAGTCTAGAAGTTTAAAAGTGTCATGAAAACCACGAGGAGGTTCCACGGGTTGTGGAATGATCCACGGGTCATGAAACCAACTCGTGGAAATCATTCTAGATACTAGAAACTTCGCTCATGAACCATGAACCCTTTCCACGAACCGTGATCCATTCTATGGCTCGTGGTTCATGCTCGTGGAACCCAACAATGAGTTTTTTTAGCAGTTTTTAATTTAACTCCTTAGGGGCATTTCAGACCTTTCATTCTTATTTTAGCCCCGACTATAAATAGCTCTAGAATTATTTCTGTTAAGTCTAAACCTCAAATCAAGTTAGTTTCCTCACAAATCAATTTCAAGAAGAAAAGAACACTTTTCTCCAAAGTTCAGACCTAGGGCTTCTTCTCCAAAGCTTCAACTTCAGCTTTCTCTTCAGGGATTATCATCCACCAGGTATGTGGGTATTCAGTAATGGTTTAGTTCACCCTTATGCCCAAAACCTCAGTCTTCTATTTTGATTTTCATAATGTTAGAAACTAGGGTTCTTACCCAATCATGCTAAATTTTACAGAATTCAGTCCTTAAATTAATCTGAAAAGTTTTCATACGGGAGTTTCTTATAACTGATAATAGACCATGTGATCTACATGAAATCAAACTACATAACCCTAGTTAGCAAAGTTGTTCCAAACCTTGCCAAGGTAAAGAACACCATAATCCAACTATATCATCCTAGTTGGCAAAGCTGCCCTATGCCACGCTAAGGCAAGGGCACCATATTAATAAAGAGTGGAACCATTTTCATATGCCCATCGGGCGATACATAACCTACGCTGGCAACGTAGTTTTTAGACTTGGGTAATCGAACCCACGTTACTCGGTGGTAAATACTACTCCCAAAAAATATACGTATAGCTTATAATACTTGTGATATATCTGATGTAAAAACTGTTTATAACTTAGGTAGACATATCTAGATGCCAAACCTTTCATAAAACATAGGGACATATCTAATATCCAAAACTATTGAAAAGCAGAGGAGATATCTGATTCCACACAATTCACAAATCACGAGTCTTAAAGCTTTGCATAACAATCATTCAAAATATACTTTCCTTTCTAAAATCATAGTTTGAAGAATTAGGCATGCAATTTCATAAAAATAGAGGTCATGTTATCTAGATATACGAATGTTACTTGAAAATATGCAATTCAATGAAATCATGCTAGAATTCATCATCAACATATGGACTTTTGTAAACACTTAAGGAACCTCAATTAAAACATGGATAATGAATAAGAAGTCATGAATTAATACTTTAAAATGAAGCCCATCAATTTCCCCCAATTTGGGTAAGAACCCTAATTTAGAAATCCATAAATTTAATTTAGAAGATTTGGGTTTTGGGCATAAGGATGAAGGGATTCCCTTATTGAATACCCACATACCTTGATTGAAGCTAACCCAACTGAAATTGAAAAGAAAAGGAGGCTTCAACATGGAGCTTGAGACTTGGAGGAGAGGAACTCTTTCTTCTTTTGGAATAGAATGACTTAGAATGAGAAGGGCTTAGGCTATCAGGGGATAAAACCTTACTAAAAATGGTCAAAATGACCTTACTTAGGAGTTAAGAAATAGGGGAATTACCTCCGACTTAAAAACATAAAGCTGCTGGAATTTTTTTGCCTCACGGGCTGCCCGACGGGCGTTATGCCCATGACGGACTGTCAGCCGAGGCATTGTGTAAGTTCAGCTGAGGCAATGGCTGCTGGAAGGTTCGGACGGTGGATTCCCATGGCCCATCGCAACTGTGATGCCCGTGGGTTCTACCTATTGGAGCACTGGGATAATTAGGAAAACCAATTGGGGAATTTCGATGGTGGGTTTCCACGGGCTGTCACATCTGCAACGCCCATCGTGATCGCCCATCAGCTGGGAAGAAACTGGCTTTAGAGCCATTGTTCATTTACCATAGGGCATCCCATAGGTTGTCTGAGCTAATACGCTCGTGGCGCTGCCTGTGGTGATCAATAGTTGAAGAAGCAAAATTTTAGGATTTTGAGTTAGATAGCTGATTCGAGTTCCGGGGTGTTACAGATATGAACATAGATCCCTGCATCAGCTTGGTGAATTGTTCTCTGTGATTCTCACGATCACTCTGAGGTAAGAACTTGGCCATAAAGGCCCCATAAAATTCTCTTCAAGTCAACTTAGGAGATGTAGACAGTCTGCAAGCTACCTGGGCCCTCTAGCACAACTTAGCTAGGCCCTCCAGCTGATAAGTAGTATAACCAACCCCTTGAGTCTCCAATAACCCTAGATGATGTAGCATCTCCTCATAAGTAGAAACGAAATCATACAAAACCTGACCAGGAGTACCGAAAAACCTCGGTGGAGCCAATTTCAGAAATCTGCCCAAAGCCTTCTGCTCTGACTTTGTCGTAACTGGGCGAGGATCTAGAGGCTGAGCAACTGTAGGTATTAGAAGAACCTCTGCATGGGGAGCCACAGTAGCAGGATGCGCTCCTGAACTATGAACACCCAGGGCTGCCCCCGAGCAGATATTTGTGCTGCATCTAAAGGCTGATCCCCAATCATATCAAGTAACTTCTGAAGCAAACCCCAAATACCTGACGAAAAAGCTGGGGATAATGCTTGTACTACCCTGGTGGTACCTGGGCTACCCTCTGGTCTACGGGTTGCTGCCTAGGGAAGAAGTCAGGCTCAACCTCAACCCTAGTAGCTCTAACTAGTGCCACTACTCGGGCACATCCTTAGCCTTTACCTCTAAGACTACCCTGACCCCAGCTACAGTCGGGTGCACTAGAGTTGAAGGCTCGCCCTTATCCACTTTAGAAGATCTTGTATGAACCATACGCGGAAGAGTGAACTAGAACAAATGAGATTACAGGAAACTATCTACGATAAGACGCACGATGTAGGCTCAATAAAGATCAATGTTTCCTAAAATGCCACCGTACTCTTCTGAAGATTGAGTACGAATGTCTCCGCCCAGATCTATAAGACTCTACTAGACATTGGCTCCTATATCGATGACACCAATAAACCTGTCTCTGATACCAAGCTGTCACGACTTAATTTCTTAGGTTATGATGGTACCTAACCCCCCCCCCCCCCATCCTTTCTCTTCGTAGGCGAACCAATTTTCATAGCCCAGAATAATTAGTAATGGGCTACTAGCAACTAAGCATGTGGAAGAAGAAATATAAATAAGCAGAAGCGAGAGAGGATAACAAGATAATAAAACAACTGGAATATATATATATAAAGGAAGCCAAACTATCCTACGACCTGGTATCATAGTTTAAGAGCCGCTACTAAATAAATGGAGTACTAGAAGGACACAAAAGTAAATATATATTTGTCTCTGAATAATAAAAGCATATATGGTACAAAAGAAGAGATAAAACCTAAGCCCTGATCACCAGGAACCTCACCCTAAGTCTCGAATGTCTAGAAAGCTGCACGAGTCTCCATACGATCAATAACGACAACTCACACTAGAATCTGCACAGGAAGATGTAGAAGTGTATTATGAGCACCAATTGCAAAGCAAGTACCTAGTAGGCATCATAGGCTGATTGAGCGCATATAAGATATAAAAGCAGTAAATAGAAGATATGAAGGAAAGTATTCATAGAAAGCAAATAGAGAAGTACACAAAAGCTAGCACAAATAGAATACAAGGAGAAAACAACAATACTAGGCTAGCCACAAGACATATGTATATCACAAAACACAGGTGAAGGAAAGGAGACCACACTTGTATCCTTGCAACAATAATATATAAAGAGAGAGTTTAAAATGAATGGTGGTATACCGGTAACCTCAAGTAAAAAGGGAAGGAAGGAAAAGCAAGTAAAACGTACTCATGTTTATAACAATACTACTAACTAAGTCATGATGATAACACAGTTCTCAAATACAAATAATTGAACAATAACCTAAATGTTACTATAAAATTAACCAATACTATAATAGGATATATTAAAAAATCTACCTACAGTCCCAATGGGTACCCATACACCCGAGACACATAAAAAAACTGAAAACAAACCCTCCAGCATTCCATAATACCAGAGTGTACACTGAGGAAACAACAAATAAGGTTGATCCAAACATAATATGGAGGATATGATGCTATATAATAAAACTAGTGTGATAGTAGTACTATATGTACCTCCTCCAGCACTGATAGGCCCAGTAGGTAGGATTCAGTAAAGGACGTACCCATATACCTCAATTACACTGTATACCCTTCCTTCGACACTCATATCATATAGACCCTGGTCCAGATTGGCAATGTTCATGGAGGTCCTCGACCACATACAAAACCTCAAAATCTCAAATATAACCGCCGGAAGTGTATTCGGGTTTAAGCCAGTAATCAAAATCTCAAAATAAGTGTCCAAATTCTAAGCGGGTATAAATCAGTAAGTCAAGTCTTAAAACCTCAATAGAGGGTGCCCGAAGAATAACTGGGTCTAAATCAATAGTAAAACAAGTCTAGTGCTCGTCTTGATAGAGTCTAGTATCATCACAAATCAGTAGTAAATATGCCTAGCACCTCGGCTCAGTCGAGTCTAGTATAAGTGTGAAAACCGATGATAAAACCATCATAGTATCTCTTTTACTCCAAGAAGATCCATAAAAATAAATGTCAAAATCCTTTTTATAATTATTTATACTGAAAATCGGCCCTCGGGGCCATACAAGGTTTAGAAAATGGTGATATATAGGCCCACAACCTAAGTAGTAGTAAATAATGTATAAAACTCTTTGTATGAATAATAATGGTATGCTCAAACACAATCAGTAGCCCAATGGCCCACAATCAACCTATCGACCCTGCACATGCTCAATATTTTCTACAACATTGATAACCAGCCTAAAATCTCAACTCAATGTCTCGGACTTATAGACATTCCCAAATATCCCACCATTTATGGTCCAAAGGCATGTACAAAGTACACACGGGGCCATATGGGTGATACTACAACACTAGATCAATTACTACAACCAACGTAAGAAAATAATATGGACGGAAGAAACAGACCAGGTCTGGGGTGCCAACCTAGAATACTGAATCCAAGGATACTAGATAGTATAATTATAGCCTATATACGCAGTTTCCTCATGTAGCCTACCTGTCGTCCGACGACAAGCTGCAGGAACTACATTATCCAAGCCTAAACTTCTCTGAGAAGCTCCAAAGAGCAATCAAACTATCATAAACATAATCTATGCATTAAAACAAAGCTGATGATGCCCAAATTTATAAAAGTCTAGCCGGGTCAAAATTTGGGTCAAAAGCGTGTCCGTGGACCCAACAACCTTAAACTAAAAGTAAAAATTACTATGAGGTCCCCAACCTTGCCAGGAAAAATTGCCCAAAATTCGGGCAAAGAAAAGGCCTAAAATATCCCGGAGAAGAAGAGGAAATCATGCAAAAACTTGAAAAAAATCTGGAATAAAAATGGAGAATTACTTACCACAAAGAGAGGGAGTAAGGTCTACGAGACAAAACATGCGTAACCACAAACAAGTAGCCCAACCCAAACATTAACCTCAAGCTAGAATAAGAATACTAATGGAGGTCTTTGGCCATGGAAAAGAAGAAATTGGGGAAGAAGTGTAATGACCTTCCAGGTCATTTTTCATTTTTCATCTTTTTCTGCATTTTGAGCTTTCCCTCAGCAGCTACAAGTTATTTATGACTTACTGGGATTGACGATTCAGTGTCTGGGCCATTCCTTAGGTCATTATGACCATTTACCTATTTTAGAACTTGAACTTAGAAAATCTTTGATTTTGGTCAACTTTCTTGGTAAACATGCTCAAAATCAAATTCCG
Source organism: Jaltomata sinuosa (assembly GCA_003996215.1). NCBI lineage: Eukaryota > Viridiplantae > Streptophyta > Magnoliopsida > Solanales > Solanaceae > Jaltomata > Jaltomata sinuosa. Next base: position 380,276 of record QJPP01007595.1, on the reverse strand, counting down.
ACAGTTCCATTGGCTCCGGAATAGGGATTTTGGTCTAGTGGGACCAAAGGTTTGGGCCTGAGTGCTTTTGATTTTTTTTTGGTGTTGCTTTTGTGTTTTCAAGCTAGTTTGGCTGGTAGGGTTGACTTTGGTAAATATTCGGAGAAGATGACCTCGGATGGAATTTCCATTAGTGCTCTTAGCTCCAAAATGTCGACTTTAGGCTAGAGGGACCTTGGGTTTGGGTCTCGGGGCTTTCAGACTTATTTTGAGGTATTGAGTTCTGAGTCTGTTTTGGGCACGGGGTCCACTTTTCATTAAAGTATTCTCCGTTGGGAGTTTGGTTGATTCCATTGAGTCCAGAATGTTATTTCTGGTTGGGTAGTATGGTTGGTTTGTGTTCACGGGGTTCTGAATGAATCCTGAGGGTCCATCAGATGACTTTTTCTACCTTGTGAATCATTGGTTGCTGCTATAAAAGTTGCAGACCATTTTCGTCATCGCGATCATGAGGTGTCCATCTCATTTGTGATGGTCTAGTTTCTTAACCATCACGATCATGAAGGTTGCTCTTTGCATTCATGATGAAGCAGGCAGAGACTTGCTTTACGCGATCATGTGACTGGCCTATCTCAATCGTGATGGTCTGGCTCGCTCTTCTTCGCGAACGCTGGGGTCCTGTCGCGATCGCGATGAAGGACCCCAGACAGCTATTTAAGTTGTACACTTTGTTTTCTCCTCTAACATTTTGAGTTTCTCCATTGGTAAGCTTCTAAGCTTCATTTCCAGCCTTCTTGTATCAGCTCTCTTCATCCGGTAAGTCCCCTCGTTACCCCTCTCCTCTTTTCTGTGTTAATTCTCATAAATTTTCTGCTAAAACTCCATTGTTGGTTAATTATGGGAGCTTGGATGATCCTTGTAGAGGTCTATTCTTGAGCTGCGTGTTTGTGGGTCAGTGAAGCTCACTTCCTAGGCGTTTGTTCTCTCTGTTTTGGGTAAGTTTCTGCCCTCCAAATCCTTGAATTTTTCCGTTGTTGGTTTCTTGAATTAGTAGCACTTCGGGGATATTTTGGACCCCAAAACGAGCTCCATTCATGCTCAACTTTCCAGCATGGGTTCCTAAATCCACCGCGAGAATTATTGTGAATTTTGTTTTCTGTTTTGTTGCGCGGGCCCTGAGGGTCATTTTTTCGACCCGATTTTTGGCCCAATTTTTCATATAGCAATATGGGTGTTTTTCTTCTTGTCTTGACACTTAGATTATGTTTTTGATAGTTTGGTAGCTTTCTGAGGATGTTCATAAGGGGAAGGCACACGAGTTATGGTTCGTGCTTGCAGTTCAGCCCTGAGGTAGGTTACGGTTTACTTTCTAGACTGAGTGTAGTTCGATATAATATATTTATTTGATACTGGAATGTTAGGTTGGATTTTAGATAGATTTACGCTTAAATCTTGTTTACCACTTATAATTGGCCATTTCGAATTATAATGTAGAATTATCATATTTATCCTTAGCCTGGGAGCTTGTACTATCGTTGTGGCTAGCTTAGAATCCATAGTTGCCTTTTTGGAGGTTTTAGAGGTAGAGTAGAGAATCTTGGTGAATTTCTGCATTATTTCCCTGTTTTATTCACTTTGTTCTACTGTTGTGTGTAACTATGGGCCCGAGGCCATAACTTGGATTTGAACGAAGTTCCAGGTCAGTTCGCATAGTTTGGAGGGTTATTTGCCTTGTTTTTGCCTTATTGTGAATTGTTTTCCCCTGGTTGGTTATTTCATGTTCATATTGCATCACATATCATGGATATAGAAGGAAAGCACTTCGAAGATTTTTGGTTCAAAAATGAGGTTTACTACGGCTACGATGACTTTGGGATTTGAAATGAATCGTGTTGGAATTTTCTATGGATTTTGGAAGGAAAATGGGAAAATACTATTTTAATGCATTATTAATATGTCGATGCGGTATTCCAGACCCCCGATGCATTATTATAGATTTTTACCTTCCATTCATCTACTAATATATATATGCATAGTCGGATGTGGTATTCTGGGCACCCGATGTGGTATTCCGGGTTTATACTATTATGCATTCATACGTTATATCATTCTCATGGCATTGCATTAGTTGGTGCTTTTGGAATGTTGTTGTTTTGGGATTGGCTCCTATCGTGCTTCACTTTTTACTGGTTTGTTTCTTTCGATTTTGGCTTTATAACTAGATTTAAGTGGATCCCTATGTTTTAACTGCTTTCCTGTATCTTATTATTTATATATTATCTTTCTGCGCTTGGTCAGCCTATGATGCCTACTGAGTACCCATTGTCTTGTTACTCATACTACAATCTACATCTTTTTCTGATGTAGCACCTAGTACAAGCCATCCTCATTGACCTTTCTGTCATTCGAGGCTTGTTGCAATTTGGATCGCGGTGAGCTCCCGACACTTTTGGAGACTTTACATGATTTCGATCTTGTATATTCTGTCTATATTTTTGTATTTTAGATAGACAGAGTCTGTTGTATACCTATTCCTTGCTTAGTCGCTCTTGTACTAGTGACACCAGCTTCGGGTTGGTTCTCGTGTTGTTTTGTCTATTCGGTCACTTTAGGGCCATCTTTTGTATATTTTGTACGTTGGTATGTTTATATGCTATTGACCCTGTCTTTTCATTTATATCTTCTGCTTTTCCTTAGTTTAATTATTATTATTGTCTTCCGCATTGTTGGGTTTTGGCTTGTCTACTAGGGGGTTATATAAACGCCATCATGACCCAGTTTTGGGTCTTGACAGAGTGGTATCAAAGCACTAGGTTCACCGATCTTGCCAGTACAAGAGCAAAGTGTCTAGTAGAGTCTTGTGGATTGGTACGATGATGTCTGTATCCAATCTGCGATAAGCTATAGGACATTCCTAGGAAGTATGTCATATTGTTTGATTCCTTGTCATGCATTTTTGACTTAATCAACTTCGGAGTATCTTTGTTTTAGTCTTTCTCAGATGGTTCAGACGAGATCTACAGCGGGTGAGGACGAGGACCCTGTGCCTACAGTTAGAGCCCCAGCTAGGGGATGGGGTAGAGGTCGACCTAGAGGTCGAGGTAGGGCACAGGCTGTGGTTCCAACTTAAGACTGGGCTAGACTACCGTCACTAGAGCCTGAGGTTAGAGTGGATGAGGTACAGTATGAGCCAGAGCATGTGAGGCCAGCTAAGCATCCGACAAGTTTTGTAGCTACTACAGTATTGCAGGACACCTTGGTTTGATTATTGGGGTTCCTCGAGGGTATGACTCTACCAGCAGCTTCATCGACCACTTCGATTGGTTCTTAAGTTAGAGATTAGGGTCAGACTTTAGCTCAGGCAGTAACACAGGGTTCAGGAGCGCAGCCTGCAGCTGTGGCTCCCAGATTGGAGGTATTACTAGTTCCTATAGTTGCTCCACCTCTTACAACCGTGCCAGTCATGTCCTCTGAGGAGCAGAAGATACTGGGTAGGTTCTAGAGATTGGGTCCTCTGAGGTTTTCAAGTGCTTCTAGGAAGGATGCGCGTGAGTTTCTGACTAGCTGCCAGGAGAGGTTACATAATTTGGGGATAGTTGAGTCACATAGAGAAAATTATATCGCGTTTCAGTTGGATGGTCCAGCAAAATAGTGGTGGAGGTCATATGTTGCTTGCAGACCAGCCGGGTCACCTCCGCTTACTTAGGCCCAGTTATCTACAGCTTTTCTAGAGAAGTATGTACTGCGTTGCATGGGAGAGCGGTTGATAGATCAGTTCTCTGGGTTGGAGAAGGGATCCATGACTGTGATTGAGTAAGAGGTTCGCTTCCACTAAGTTGTCCAGACATGCCATTATGATTCTGCCCACCGAGCACGAGAGGGTACGCTAATTTGTTCAAGGTTTGACCTTGCATCTTCGCTTGGCCACAGAGGGTATGGTAGCATTGATTTAGTATTTTCTTGAGGTAGTTGATCAGGCCCATACTATTGAGGGCGTACTTCGCAAGGCCCAAGGGGGCAGTGATAAGAGGCCTCGCCATCAAGGCAGTTTCAGCAGTTCACAAGATCGTGGTAGAGGCTACTATGGTAGAGGTCAGCACCAGCAGTGCTTCCAGCCAAGCCAGCCTTTTCAGGTGACTTTACAGACTTTTGAGGGTCAGAGTAGCTAGAGCATTTTTCCTGTTCCACGAGGTGGTCATTCAGGGTCCACAGTTCATGGTGGTCATTCTGATTCAGCCGGGTATTCATAGAGGGGTATGTTTGGTCAGGGTTGTTATGAGCGTGGCGAGATAGGCCACTTTGCTAGAGAGTGCCCATCAGTACAACACCCTAGGCATCAGGATAAGTTGGTCCAGGCCCCCAGGGCTCCAGCACCACCAGCTAGAGGCGGTTCATAGGGTATTAGGGGTGGTACCCAGGGTTCTAGAGGTGGTCCTCAGTCCAGTAGGTCAGGTGGTCATAGTAGTCAGAGCCAGATGTATGTAGTTCCGGGTCGGGAAGAGGCTGACGCTTCAGATGCTGTGATCACAGGTGTGATCTCTATATGTCATCAATCTGCTTCTACTTTGTTTGATCCGGGGTCTACATTTTTATATATATCTGCTTATTATGCTACTCGTCTGGAGTCTGATTGTGAGTCTTTGCATGCGCCCTTGCGTGTATCCACCCCAGTAGGTGATTCTTTAGTAGTAAATCAGGTGTATCAGGCTTGTGTGGTGACTATCTTAGGGTACAACACGTGGGTGGACTTGGTTGTACTCGATATAGTTGATTTTTATGTGATCTTGGGCATGGATTGATTGTCTCCTTATCATGCATTCTTGGATTTCTTTGCCAAGATTGTTACTCTTTGGATGCCCGGTATCCCTCCTATCGTATAGAAGGGTACCGATAGCCACATGCTGAGGGGTATTATATCCTTTTTGAGCGCCCAGCAGTTGGTTGGGAAGGGATGCTTAGCTTATCTTGCCTACGTTCGTGATACTAGTGCAACAACACCTTCTCTTAAGCCAGTTCTTGTGGTTTGTGAGTATTTGGATATGTTTCCTTCTGATCTTCTGGGTCTTCCTCTTGATCGTGACATTGATTTTAGTATCGATGTTGATCCGAGCACTAAGCCTATTTCTATTCTTCCATATCGGATGACACCTGCTGAGTTGAGGGAGCTTAAGGATCAGCTCCAAGATCTGTTGAGTAGAGGGTTAATTAGGCCTAGTGTGTCTCTGTGGGGTGCTCTGGTTCTGTTTGTGAAGAAGAAGGACGGGTCTATGCGTATGTGTATTGACTATATGCAGTTGAATAAGGTGACAGTTAAGAACAGATATCCAATGCTATGTATTGATGATTTGTTTGACCAGCTACAGGGTGCATCACTGTTCTCTAAGATATATGAAGGTCCGGTTATCACCAGTTGAGGATTAGGGTTGAGGACATCCCAAAGACTGAATTTAGGACTCGATACGGCCATTATGACTTCCTAGTCATGTCTTTTGGGATGATTAATGCCTCAACATCATTTATGGAGTTGATGAATCGTGTGTTCAGTGCCTACTTGGACTCGTTTGTAATTATGTTCATCGATGACATTCTGATTTATTCGAGGAGTAGAGAGGAGCATGAGCAGCATCTTAAAGTTGTACTTCAGACTTTGCTAGACCACTATTTGTATGCCAAATTCACTAAGTGTGAGTTTTAGCTTGAGTCTGTGGCATTCTTGGGGCACATAGTGTCCAAGGATGGGGTTATGGTAGATCCGGTGAAGATTGTAGTAGTTTATGATTGGGCTAGGCCTACTTCTACCGAGGTTCGCAGTTTCATCGGGTTGGCAGGTTATTACAGATGGTTTGTGGAAGGATTTTCTTTGATAGCAGCTTCACTGACTAGATTTACTCAGAAGAATGTTCCCTTCCAGTGGTCAGATAAGTGTGAGGCGAGCTTTCTGAAGCTTAAGGCCTTGTTGACTTCAGCTCTGATTCTTACTCTTCCGGTCGAGTGCTAGGGTTTCACCATATACTGTGATGCTTCAGGTATTGGTTTAGGTTGTGTGTTGATTCAGCAGGGCCGGGTTATTACACATGCTTCAAGACAGTTAAAGGTTCATGAGAGGAACTACCCCACACATGACTTGGAGTTAGCGGTGGTAGTCTTCGCATTGAAGATGTGGAGGCATTATCTGTATGGCATGCATTGTGAGATCTTTACTGACCATCATAGTCTTCAGTACATTTTCATGCAGAAGGATCTAAATTTGAGGCAGCATAGGTGGTTGGAGTTAGTGAAGGACTAAGACATCTCTATTCTCTATCATCCGGGCAAGGAAAACATGGTGGCAGATGACTTGAGCCGGAAGGCGGTGAGTATAGGTAGCTTGGATTTCTTAGCAATAGAGGAGCAACCTTTAGCTTGGGACATCCAGTCCTTGTCTAACAGGTTGGTTAGACTTGACATTTCTGAGCCAGGCCATATTCTTGCTTGTGTTAAGGCTAGATGTTCCCTGCTGGAGTAGATTCAGGCACAACAGTTTGATAATGCATGGTTGAGGATAATTCGTGACAAGGTGTTGAGTGGTGAGGCTAGGAAGGTGACTTTAGATTCATAGGGCATTCTGAGGATCGAGGGTCGTATCTGTGTTCCTAGAGTTGGTGACTTGGTCAGATTGATATTGGAAGAGGCTCATTATTCTAGATATTCCATTTATCCCAGGGCAGCTAAGATGTATAGTGACTTGAGGCAGCAATACTAGTGGTGTGGTATGAAGAGGGATATTTCAACTTTCGTATCTAGGTGCTTGAAGTATCATCAGGTGAAGTTTGAGCACTAGAGGCCCGGTGGTTTGTCTCAGAGGCTACCTATTCTAGAGTGGAAATGGGAGCGGATTGCCATGGATTTTATAGTCGATTTGCCACATACTTTGTGGAGATTTGATGCTATTTGGGTTATCGTGGATAGGTTTATGAAGTATGCTCACTTTGTGCTGGTTCATACTTCCTACAGTTCTGAGAGGTTGGCTCAGATCTATATTTGGAAGATTGTCCGTTTGCATAGTGTGCCAGTTTCTATCATCTCCGACTGAGGTATTCAGTTCACTTCGCACTTCTGGCAGTCTATTTAGAGAGAGTTGGGTACTAAAGTTGAGCTTAGCACCGCTTTTCATCCACAGACAAATAGTCGGTCAGAGCATACCATTCATGTTCTAGAGGATATGTTGCGATCCTGCGTTATTGATTTTGGTGGTCAGTGGGACCAGTGTTTATCTTTGACAGAGTTTGCATATAATAATAGTTACCATTCCATCATTTTGATGGCTCCGTTTGAGGCTTTTTATGGTAGGCGGTGCAGATCTCTGGTGGGTTGGTTTGATACTTTCAAGGTTAGGCCGTCGGGTACTGACTTGCTTCATGATTCTATGGATAGAGTTCGGGTTATTCAGGAGAGACTTTGCACTACCTAGAGTAGGCAGAAGAGTTATGCTAACCGGAGAGTTTAAGATTTAGAGTTCATGGTTGGTGACAATATGTTGCTTCAGGTATCACCCATGAAGGGAGTGATGAGGTTCGGAAGGAAGGGTAAGCTCAGTCCGATGTTCATTAGGCCATTTGAGATCTTTCATCGTATTGGAGAGGTTGCTTATGAGTTAGCCTTGCCTCCTACTCTTTATAGTGTGCATCTTGTGTTTCATGTTTCTATGATACGGCGGTATATTCTGGATGAGTCTTATGTGCTTCAGTTAGAGACGGTTCAGTTGGATGACTCCTTAGCCTTTGAGGAGGAGCCTTTTGCTATTTTGGACAGGCAGGTTAGAAAGTTGAGGTCCAAGGAGATCCCGTCAGTTAAGGTTCAGTGGCGGCATCATCCTGTCAAAGAGGCTACTTGGGAGATCGAGGCCGACATGCGAACTTGTTATCCTCATCTTTTTGAGTCTTCAGGTACTATCATTTTTCTAACTTTTACAGATGAAAGTTCTTTTAGTAGTGGATGTTGTAATGACCTTTCAGGTCATTTTCCATTTTTCATCATTTTTCTACATTTTGAGCTTTCCCTCAGCAGCTATAGGTCATTTATAATTTGCCAGGACTGACGGTTTGGTGCCCGGGCCTTTCATTAGGTAATTATGAACATTTCCGTGTTTTAGAACTTAAACTTAGAAAATCTGTGACTTCGGTCAAATTTCTTGGTAAATGTTCTCAGAATCAAATTTTGATAGTTCCATTGGTTTCGAAATGGGGATTTTGGCCTAGTGGGACAATAGGTCTGGGCCTGAGTGCTTTCGATTTGTTTTGGTGTGCTTTTTGTGTTTACAAGCTAGTTTGGCTGGTAGAGTTGACTTTGGTCAACATTCGGAGCGGCCTTAGATGGAATTTCCATCAGCGTTGTTAGCTCTGGAATGTTGACTTTAGGATAGAAGGACCTTGGGTTTGGGTCTCGGGGCTTCTAGACTGGTTTTGAGGTATTGAGTTCCGAGTCAGTTTTGGGCACAGGGCCCATTTTTCATTAAAACGATCTCCATTGGGAGTTTCATCAATAGCATTGAGTCCGGAAAACTATTTCTGGTTAGGTAGCATGGTTGGTTTGTATTCACGGGGTTCCGAATGAATCCCGAGGGTCCATCGGATGACTTTTTCTGCCTTGTGAATTGCTGGATGCTGCTATAAAATTTGCAGACCATTTTGGTCATCGCGATTGTGAGGTGTCCATCACATTTGCGATGGTCTAGTTTCTTGACCATCGCGATCGCGAAGGTTGCTCTTTGCATTCGCGATGAAGCAAGCAGGGGCTTGCTCTACGCGATCGCATGGCTGGCCTATCGCGAGCCTGATGGTCTAGCTCGCTCTTCTTCGCGAACACGGGGGTCCTATCGCGATCACGATAAAGGAAACCATCTAGCTATTTAAGATGTCCACTTCATTTTCTCCTCCAACATTTCGAGTTTCTCCATTGCTAAGCTTCTAAGCTTTCTTTGCAGCCTTCAAGTATCAACTCTCTTCATCCGGTAAGTCCCCTCATTACCCCTCTCCTCTTTTACTTGTTAATTCTCGTAAATTTCCCGCTAAAACTCCATTGTTGGTTAATTATGGGAGCTTGGATGATCCTTGTAGAGGTCCGTTCTTGAGCTGCATGTTGGTGGGTCAGTGAAGAGCACTTTCTAGGCATTTGTTCTCTCGATTTTGGGTAAGTTTCCGCCCTCCAAATCCTTGAAATTTTCCATTGTTGGTTTCTTGAATTAGTAGCACTTCAGGCTGTTTTGGGCCCCAAAACGAGCTCCGTTCGAGCTCAAATTTCGAGCATGGGTTCCAAATTCCACCACGAGCATTATTGTGAATTTTGTTTTCTATTTCATTGCGCAGACCCCGAGGGTCATTTTTTTGACTTGATTTTTGGCTCGATTTTCTGTATAGCAATATGGGTGTCGTTTTTCTCATCTTGACACCTAAATTATATTTTTGATAGCATGACAGCTTTCTAAGGCTATTCAGAATGTGAAGGCACACGAGTTATGGTTCGTGCTTGCAGTTCGGCCCCGAAGTAGGTTACGGTTTACTTTCTAGACTGAGTGTTGTTGGATTTTATATATTTATTTGATACTGGAAGGTTAGGTTGGATTTTATATAGATTTAGGCTTAAATCTTCTTTACCACTTATAAATAGCCATTTCAGATTATAGTGTAGAATTATAATGTTTATCCTTAGGCTAGGAGCTTGTAGTATCATTGTGGCTAGCTTAGAATCCCTAGTTTGCTTTTTGGAGGTTTTAGAGGTAGAGTAGAGAATCTTTGTGAATTTCTGCGTTATTTCCCTGTTCTATTCGCTTTGTTCTACTATTGTGTGTAACTGTGGGCTCGAGGCCATAACTTGGATTTGGACGGAGTTCCATGTCAGTTCTCTTGGTTTGGAGGGTACTTTGCCCTGTTTTTGCCTTGTTGTGAATGGTTTTACCTTGATTGGTTAATTCATGTTCATATTGCATCGCACATCAGGGATATAGAAGGAAATCACTCCAAAGGTTTTTGGTTAAAAAATGAGGTTTACTACGGCTACGACGACTTTGGGATTTGAAATGAATCGTGTTGGAATTTTCTATGGATTTTGGAAGGAAAATGGGAAAATACTATTTTTATGCATTATTTATTTTCTGATGCGGTATTTCGGACCTCCGATGCGTTATTCCTAGTTTTTACCTTCCATTCATCTACTCATATATATATATGCATAGTCCTATGTGGTATTCCGGGCGCCCGATGTGGAATTCCGGGTTTATACTATTATGCATTCATACATTATATCATTCTCATGGCATTGCATTGGTTGGTGCTTTTGGATTGTTGTTGTTTTGGGATTGGCTGTTGTCGTGCTTCACTTTTTATTGGTTTGTTTCTTTTGATTTTGGCTTTATAACTAGATTTAGGTGGATTCTTGTGTTTTAACTGCTTTCATGTATCTTATTATCTATATATTTTCTTCCTGCGCTCGGTCGGCCTATGATTCCTACTGAGTATCCGTTGTCTTGGTACTCATACTACACTCTTCATCTTTTTCTGATGCAGCACCTAGTACGAGTCATCCTCATTGACCTTCCAGTCGTTCGAGGCATGTTGCAGTTCGTATTTCAGTTAGCTCCCGGCACTTTTGGAGACTTTACATGCTTTCCATCTTGTATATTTTGTCTATATTTTTGTATTTTGGATAGAAAGAGTCTGTTGTATAGCTACTCCTTGCTTAGTCGCTCTTGTACTAGTGACACCAGGTCCGGGTTGGTTCTCATATTGTTTTGTCTATTCGGTCACTTTAGGGCCATCTTTTGTATATTTTGTACGTTGGTATGTATGTATGCTATTGGCCCTGTCTTTTCATGTATATCTTCTGCCTTTCCTTAGTTTAATTGTTATTATTGTCTTTCGCATCATTGGATTTTGGCTTTTCTACTGGGAGGTTATGTAGACGCCATCATGGCCTGGTTTCGGGTTATGACAAGAAGACTTACCAAACGAAGAGGGGAAATGAGAAAGTCTGCCAATTTATGAATTCACACAGTTAGGAACTAATTTGGAACGGGTTTTAGGAGAGAAGAGTGTTTGTGAGTGAGAGAGCAATGAGGATGTTGGCAGAAAATTCAAGGAGAAGGCTATTTATATGCAGGTTGCAGACCGGACAACTCTGTCCTGGCATGATTGCACTAAAGGAGGGACAGCGCACTGGAGCGATCGCACTACCCTAGCGTGGTCGCGCTGAAGGGGGAAAAGGGCACCTGCGCGATCGTGGTGCCTAGACACTATTGGCACTGAAGGGGAAAGCACAAACGACGTGATAGCGGTGCTCTAGAGTGATCGCGCCCAACACTACTCTGCTGCATAAAATACCAGCAATATGAAAAACTTCTACGGGAGGTTCCGGGCATAAACGAAACCTGATATTCACAAACCAAACATGCAACTAGAGTGAAAATGACGATCCAGACCCAACATAATTGATGAAACTTCTGTACGAGGCTGATTTAACAAAATGTAGGCCCTACGCCCAAACCAACCTTTAGGTTAACTATAACCAAAATGGAACTCAATGGCAAAAAATGAGTCTGGAAGCCTCACGATCCAAACCAAAAATCCCTCTAGCCCAAAGTCGACATTCCGTAGTTAACAATACTGATGGAATTTCCATCTGAGATCATCTTCTCTGAATGTTGACTAAGTTAAGCTTTCAAGTTTAACTAGCTAGAAAACACAGAAAATAAGACAACCAAACCGATAGCTCTCAGACCCTGACCAAGGGTCCAAATAGACCAAAATCCATGCTCTGAAGCTAACGGAACTGTCAGAATTTAATTCCGAGCATGTTTACAAAGAATGTTGAGTGAAGTCAATGATTTCCTAACTTAAAGCTCTAAAATAGGAAAACAGTCATAACGACCTAAAGAACGGCTAGGTCACCAAACCACCAGTCCCAATAAGCCATAAATAACTTGGAATGGCTACAGGAAGGCTCTAACAGTGCAAAAAAAGTAAAAACGCGACAATGACCGAAAGGGTCATTACAAATATTTAATATTTTTTTGAATAATCTTACCATTTTATTTTATTGCTAGAGTATAACCTTTTCTTTGATAAACTTGATTGAATGTTAAAGTAGTAAATATAACATGAGGAAATATTTGGCCACAAATTTGACATGCAATTGCATAAGTATATGTCACCATTATTATATTTTCTCTTGACTAAGCAAATTCCTTAATATAGCTACACTTAATGCTAATTTAGATACTAGAACTCATGAGAAAATATTGTTTTGTGAAATGGGTAAAAGAGAATGAATCACCGCCGTCCCTAAAAGAGGTAACAAAAAAACTCTACTCAACATAAATAAAAATTAATCGGGCAAGTTAATAACGAAAATAAAATAATAAAGATTACACCAATATATTCATGTTTGGTCTTAACATTTCGTTGTATTGCTAAAGTATAACCTTCACTTTGATGAACATGACAAAAATGTTAAAGTGGTGGTACAATATAATGAAATATTTGGCCACAAATTCGATATGCAATTGAATTAGCATAAGACACCATAACTATATTTTCTCTTAACTAAGCTGATTTATATTACATGGTTTAATATGCACGTGCAATGCACGTGTAAAAATCTAATATTTTCTTGTATGATCTTACCATTTTGTTGTATTGCTAAAGTATAACATTCTTTGATGAACCTGATTGAATGATAAATTAGTGGCACATCATGAGAAAATATTTGTCCACAAATTTAATATGTAATTGCATTATTAGTGTAACAACTCGTACCTTTCAAAACCTATGTGACTAAGTAAATATCGACGAAGGTATTTGAGCTCGAGATTGTGAAGGGGTACTATGGCCTAGAATTTGAAATGGTCAAATGTATATAAGTGTTAAGTTAAAGTATAAGGATGAGGGTTTTGAAAATGAGATAAAATAAGTGAGGTGCTTGCTCGACTTATCTAAGCTCTTAGGTGACAAGTAGGTGCATCACCTACCTACACTAACGAACTAAGTTCCGAGGGCCGATTACGGGTAGCAATACCATGGATTATTAGACCTAATGGTAGCCCAAATGAAGCTTAAAGTTGGCCCATCAAAGCACAACCAAATCTGGCCCAAACCACTACAAAAGGTAGCCACCAATATTGACCCAAGAGAATCCCAAAATCAGCCACAAAACTTAACCCTTTTGAGGCCCAAGCAAAGGGTAATTTTGGCCCAAGTTTCTTGACCCATTTTGGCCAAAATATACTCAAAAAAGTCATCCAAAAAGGTCCCTTCACACAGACCTTTTATTGATCAATATTGATCACAAAAAGCTAGAAACAATTCTCTCTTATCTCCTTTCCTTTTGGCAGCCCCTCTCTCCCTTTAGGGTTCTAAGAAGATCAAGATTCATTCAAGCTTAAGGGGGTACTTAAGATTTTCAAGGCATCAATAAAAAGAGGATAAAAACACCCCTTCAAGTGTGATTAACTTAATAAAGGAAAGTCCAAGTGGTGGTAAGCGCAGTCTTCGGAAGGAACGAGGTATGTTAAGGATTCTTTATTCCTTATCGGCATAAATCTAGAACTTGAACTCTAAATCTCCGAAAGAATGAATTTGAGTATTCTGTGGTAAGAGAGCTGATTTGGTAACTCAACAAGTCTTAAGGAACTAAGTTATACATTATGGTGATTCAAGTCGCCTTCTTATAAAAATCTGATTCTATTTGCACGAAACGTAAGTTATCCTTTTGTCAAGTTTCTTCTTTGTATTGTGATCCCTAATCAAGCTTTAGAAAGTATAAAAGGAAAGTTAGCAAGTCAAATCCCCATTTATATGTGTTTAGCCAAGGCTAAAGAAGTTATCTAAATGAACCTTCATAAATAATAAGAATAGCTTTGAAGGTCAATCTAGTAATACACTTATTATGTATGGTTTGCGTGTTAGTGTGCACCGAGGTGCTACTACCATATTGAGGCTATTATATACATAGTCTTCACCAAGGTTCTACTTCCATATTGAGGCCATTATATACATAGTGTGCAACGAGGTGCTACTGCCATATTGAGGCCATTATATACATAGTGTGCACTTAGGCGCTACTGCCATATTGAGGCTATTATATATAGGGTGCACCGAGGCGCTATTTTAGTTCAGCATGGGTTATAAAGGGTGAGTTACAGTGTGAGTTAATGCATGTGTTGTATTCTAAAAAGAATAAAGGAGAAAGAGCTTAACGAGTCTTACCAATTACAGCTTACAAGTTTCATATTATATCTTGTTCAGATTTACTACTTGCGACTTGCTTTTATGTTTATACCTTACATGCCAGTACATTATTATCGTATGACATCCACATTGCCTGGGGTGCTGCATTCATACCTGCGGGTCCAGACAGAAACCCAGACAGACCTCTTCAGTAGGAGTTGCAGAGTTTAGCCATTTTGGTAAGCTTCATTCTTCCTGGAGCTGATGAGTCAGAGGCCTAGCTTATATTTTGACCAGGTTATGTATATGTAAAGATTATGGGTAGTCCAGGGCCCTGTCCTGGATATGAGATATTTTACTTACTCCTAGAGTCTTGTAGACGTGTATATGTATATCAGTGTTGGGTATGGCCTTGTCGGCCTTGTTATTAGCTATCTACTATGATAATGGCCTTGTCGGCCTTGTTATTAGCTATCTACTATGATAATAGCCTTGTCGGCCTTGAGTTGTTTACCTACTATTGAGCTTTCAGTGTTTCAAATTGCTATTCTTAGAGACCTTGTCGCTCTCAGACCCCCAGCAGGTTCAATAGAGATACACTCTATTTTGGCACCCTCGGCCTTTTGGGGCTCCGAGTGTCGGTCATGCCTCCCATGATTTGGGGCGTGACAAACTTGGTATCAGAGCACGTCGAATCCCAGGGAGTCTACAAGTCGTGTCTAGTAGAGTCTTGATTATGGGTGCGTTATGCACCATACCTATAATCATGAGGCTATGGGACATTTGGGAATTGTTATTCTTCTTTCATATGCTAGATCGTGCAATAGAGCGAGGTCATAAGTTGTTTGAAGTCTAATTCATGTTTTTCTATTCCTTTTTTATAGAAATGCCTGTGACCAGACAAATAAGTAGCCGACGGGTTGGCACGGATACGGGGGAAGGTACTAGTCGTTCCCTGCCTATCCGAATGGATAGATTTGAGGCTCAAAGTGAATCACCGACACCAGAGATCCCAGTTCATCAAGTACCTGATGAGACTAGAGGGGATCCAGTACCCCTGACCCCACCTGCTCCAGTGGCATATGAGATAGCTAGAGATGAACCAGCACCTGTAGCTCCTCCACCTGAAGTAGAGGACCAGGACATCAGGATTGTTGTTCGATTATTGACCCAGATGGTAGCCACACAACAACAACAAATTGGGGCATCAGTGAGTGCTAGGTCAGGTGGCTTACAAAGTTCTAGGGCTCGAGAGTTTATCAGCCTAAGTCCTCCTATATTTACAGGCTCTGACCCACGTGAGGATCCTCAGGAGTTTATTGATCATACTTATCGAGTATTTTGAGTAGTGGAGGCAGTGGAGTTTGCATCTTTCAGGTTTTGAAATATGGCCATTTTATGGTTCGAGGCTTGGAATCGGTCTAGGGGATCGAATGCACCCCCAACTGAATGGGAGGAATTTTCAAAGGCCTTCCTAGCTCACTATCTTCCACAGGAGGTTCGAGAGGCCAGACTTGATAAATTTCTAGCCCTTAGGCAGGGCAACATGAGTGTTCGACAGTACAGCCTCAGGTTTAATTTATTAGCCAGGTACGCCCCCGATAATGTGAGTACGATGCGAGCTAGAGTTCATCGATATGTGCGTGGCCTTAAGGATGAATTGATTAAGGGATTAACAATAGCATCCACACAAGAGGATATGAATATTTCTAAGATACAGGCTATTGCTGAGACTGCAGAGGATCTTGAAGTACAAATTGGAGATAACCAAAGCCAAGAAAGGGATCAGAATAAGAGGGCTAGATCTACTGGGTCCTATGTAGAGCCACGAGGTAATGTTAGGCCACATTTTAATAGGCGATCACCCCACCCTACTAGTGGTGCCCCATATCATTTGCAAAGGCAGAGGTATGATCGTTTTTCTCAGACTGGACCAGGACACAGTTCAGGTGCATCCAGTTCCTATCGCCACGGGCTTTCAGGTCAGATGAGGCCACCTTTTCCACCTTGTGTTTAGTGCGGTAGGAAGCATCCTGGGATATGTCGCCTGGGTTCAGATACTTGTTATTCGTGTGGGCATCCTGGTCACTTTATGCCAGAATGTCCGAGTAGAGGTAGGGGTGAGATGTCCCAGCCTACAGGGTCGATGGAAGCTTCTTCATCTAATATTCATCCCCCTAGGACAGGCCAACAGGATACACCAGGTCGTGGTAGAGTTAGAGGAGGAGGAGGAGCATCCAGTTCAGGCGGCGGTCAAAATCGCACTTCTGCAAGCTTCAAACTAAGGATTCCATCTTCAAGTCTCCATCCTCAAGTCTCAAGTTAGGAAAGCTCAATTCAGGTATGTGGGTATTCAACATGGATTCCCTTCACCCTTGTGCCCAAAACCCCAACTTTCTAAATTGATTTTATGAATTTCCAAATTAGGGTTCTTACCCAATTTTCATGGGTTTCTTTACAAGTTGTTTCCTCATGATTCTTCTATGGATTTTGACTCTAAATTGCATGATTTTGCATGTTTTTTTAAGTAGTTTCCTATTCATGATTTTAAGGCTAATTCTTATTCAATTTATGAAACTTGGGTTCGTACCCAAATTAGGAAAAACTTATTGGTTCAGTTTTAAAGCATAATTTCATGGTTTCTCATTACGTATCTATGATTTAATTGAAGTTCCTTAGTTAATTTCAAAAGTCCATATGTTGATGATGAATTTTAGCATGATTCATTTGAATTGCATGTCTTAAAGCAAAATTGGTATGTTTAGATAACATGACCTCTATTTTTATGAAATTACATGCCTAATTCTTTAAGCTATGATATTAGAAGGAAAGTATATTTTGAATTATGGTTTTGCAAAGCTTTATGACTCATGACTTGTGAATTGCATGACATCAAATATGTCCTTATGCTTTTTCAACAGTTTTGGACATTAGATATGTCCCTATGTTTTATGAAAGGCTTGGCATCCAGATATGTCTACCTAAGTTATGAACAATTTTGACATCAGATATGTCACAAGTATTATGATCTATATGTATATGTTTTGAGAGTAGTATTTAGCACCGAATTGGATAGGGTGAAAGTACCCTTAGTCCAAGAACTACATGCCCCCGTAGGTTCTAAGTCCCCTCAGTTGGGCATCAAATTTAGTAATCACGCCACAACCATGCCTTTATACCCTGACAAGGTATATTGGGTCCTCTCGATGGGGCGGATACATCGGATTCCATGTAGCTCACATGGTCTATGTAGGTTAAGAGAACCTCCCACAGAAGCTAGTTTTCATGAAAAGATTGTATTGACTCTTTGCTTTTAGATTTCAGACTTACTACTTATGACTTATGATTTGATTATGTTTTCAGCTTATGATATTGCATTGAGTCATTACATTACAGATTTTACTATTATCATATGGTTTCAGCTTTAAAGATATTTTAAGCATATTTTATCACAAATTATGCATGTTCTCAGTTTTAAGCATGCTTCCAAGTATATTTCATCATATCACATGCATATCTCACATACTCGGTACATCCTATAGTACTGACACATATTTGCGTTGCATCCTCTTGATGATGCAGACTCAGGTTCCCTCCCTCAGGCACTTGGCTAGAGACTGCAGGCCATTCCAGTCAGTGTTGGTGAGTCCTCATTATTCGAGAGCTAATTATGATCTTATTATTCTGTATGGCTGTTTACTTTCGTACTTTGAAATAGCTAGGGTCTTGTCCTAGCAACTCCTTATTTCATGTAGAGGCTTTTCAGACATAGACAATATTCGAGTCTCCCTTTTGGATTACGTTTCCTTTGACTTCATAATTTATGGATTGGGTTGCCTAGATTTCTATTTATGCTTCCGCTATGTTTCCTCCTGTATGCCTATGTTATGCTATGACCAAGGGTTAACTTGGGGCACTTACGGTCCCGAGTCCCGTGTTACATCTAGGAGGTAGGCTTGGTGCATGACAACACTAGAGTTATGTGAAGAAGTAGACAAAATTATTTTTAAAGACTCTAGTGTGTGTGAATATGAGGATGTAAATAATAATACAATTCATGAGTTTGGATGCATTGGACCTCATTCCAATCATTTTTCTACATTATATTTAGATGGTGAGTTATTAATTAAGCCATATGAACTTATGGAAGAGTTTATGAAGGAGGAATAATGTGTCTATATTCTTGAATTTATTGTGTCAAAATCAGAGAATTACATTCCTCACTTAAGGTCCAAAAAGTGCGAAATTTGATATCTATTACTTGGGACCTTTATATTTATACCACCGCCCCTTGATAAAAGTAAAAAATTAGAAAAAAATTAGGGGTGCAATTCATAAGTTCTAATTGGAAGAAAAAATAGTTCACTTGATGGTGTCATGCCGCGACGTTAAATCAGGCGCTTAATGGGAGGTAACCCAATTTGTAGTATAGCTTCTTATTTTTATTTTTATAGTGTGATATGTTTTTTCTTTGTTTTGTTTTTTGATTTTTGTGCAGATTAGGGGAAGTCTGAGTACCCAAAATTTGAAGCTAACGAACATGGTTGACTTAAGTGTAGGATCGCAAGGCTCTTGATGAAAAATTACAAGAAAACATGTTGTTAGCTAGGCCCTAAAGGGCCTCAGGGAGTATCTCTCGCCCTTCTTCTTCTTATTCTTCTTCTTCTTCATCATCTTCTTCTACTTCATCTTCTTCTTCTTCTTCTTTATCTTTTTCTTCTAATAAATTACTTTGGGAACAAAGCATGATTTTTAGTGTGGGGCGGAGAATCTTCCGATAATTATAAGTTTAAGGGTGAGTATGGCATATGATTTTATTTTATTTGAAAATAAAAAATACAAATAGATTTTTTTTTTCCTTTTTTTAGTTTTTTAGTGGCATATTTCATCCACCCCTTGATTTTTCTTATGGCCTCGGTTCTTTTCCGAGGGGGGACCCTTTGAACCATTTTTTTTGGAGTGATTTTTTTATATTTTTAGGAATAGTTTTTTTTTTGAGAGAAAAGAAAAGATCCTTTTTTTTGACTTGTTTGATACTAGCATAGTTAGGCCCGAGTTTGAGAAATACTTTCCTGTGAATGCTTGAGGATAAAATAAAATAGCAGATTTTTTGACACCTAGACTCAAGGTAGTGGCTTTTTTTTTCCGTCCCAAATAGAACAATTGAATAGGGACTTAGATGTGACCAAGGTGCTTGCAACCTTAGGGTTTTCATTAGGCTTGCTTCTAGGGAAGGTAGGGCTAATCCTAATTACTAGACTCATATTTTAGATGGGGCTTGTTCGGACGCCTTTTTGTCGAGATTGGCTTAGTATCTAGTGTGAACCTTTCCGAGGTGCCCCATCTTACTTGTAGGCTCGTTAGCCAGCTCTTTAAGTTTTTTCAATAACCATTTTTACGCCTAGGGGAATGTCTAGAGATTTCTACCTCGATTTTACGGTTGTAAAAAACTATCCGCTTTAGGTGGTAACCATATGGACTCTGCCTCTTGACCTCTAGTTTATTCTTATTTTGTAGTTTG
Organism: Jaltomata sinuosa; assembly: GCA_003996215.1. Lineage (NCBI taxonomy): Eukaryota > Viridiplantae > Streptophyta > Magnoliopsida > Solanales > Solanaceae > Jaltomata > Jaltomata sinuosa. The sequence goes on along the minus strand of QJPP01007595.1, from coordinate 360,578 downwards.
CTATGACCCTATCTATCTTAGAAGTAGAATTGATCCATCTTGATTGAGACTTGAGCCATGAGAGGTGAGGATTTTTGCATATTCCATATTTTGCATCTTAGTCTAGAACTTGCCCTGCATGTTATTGAAGCGAAATAAAAAGTATTGCTCTATTTAGAAGATGCTATTGGTTTTTTAGTATGTCTTTTAAATTTTAGCCTTTTCAGATATTATATCACTAGTTACCCCTTTGAGCCTGTAGCCTTTCGTTTGGTAGCTATATTTTTTTGCCTTGATCCTTTTATTAAATCCCTAGTTTTTGCACTTGCTTCCTTAAGCACTATAGCATGGACTGTGATAAATTATTAAATTTGAAGAAAAAAGATGATTTAGTGAAAAAGGTGACTAATGATAGCTACAAAATGATGAAAAGGCCATCTTAGAAAGAATGTGACATGAAATAAAAAAAAGAGGAAATTTCTTGAAAAAAAAAACCGATTGAAGCATTCTTGATATGATGAGAATTACTAGTGAAAATAATTAAAGAGAGGGCTGGAAAAAAAAATGGGTGATGAAGTTTAAAAAGTGTAAAGTGCTTAGGGAAGTATTAGTCACTATTATATAGTTTCCTACATGTCCCCTAGCCAACATTAAAATGTGTAAAAGTCCTATTTAATTCTATTCGAGCATGCTTAATTAGTGGAGATGTACATAATGGGCAAGCATATGGTTCTTTGTGCATACATGTGAATTCTTTTGTGAGTGCGAGAGTTGTTCTTTGATGCTAAGTCCTTAATTTATGTTCGATTCTTTAAATTGAGTGTGTGGACTATTTCTTCTTGTGAGGGAACTTGTTTCATGATAGATAGGTGATTTTATTAGCTTTCTTTGATAAAGTAGGTGAGCAAACTTAATTTGATGAGTTAAAGTCCGTCCTTGAGGTTAGAAGTTTGTTTTTGTTGTATATCTTGCATACTGATCGGGAAGTGTACTTGATGTTGTAATTTGTTACATGGCCTAATTGTTTGTATCAATCAAAGTGATGGTATTCCTAGTTTTATTAAGATGAGCTTTAATGCTTGCTCGAGGACGAACAAGAGTTTAAGTGTGGGATGTTAATGTGAGGCCAAAAATACATATATTTAGTAATTATTTACCTCATATTTAGTCTTTTTATTATCGTTTTTGAGCATTGATTTTATGAATTATTCTTATATTGGGTATTTTATGTGTAGGATTAAAATGGTGAAAAGTTAAAGAAATTTGGAGAAGAAACAAATTAATAAACAAGAAATCATATAAGGAAATCAAGTAACCAGCTTAATGGATTAAATGGATTATTATATTCATATAAAAGGAGCAGGAAAGTTGCAAATTTCAAATTGTAATTCCGTACAATTGATTCCATGTGCAGTATCTGAAGAATCCAAAAAAGATTGAAAGCAAAAATTAAAGGCGGCATAAAGCAGCAGCAACCCGAAGTGGAAATCCAATTTAATTGGGTTGTGATTTCCCAATTCATTTTGGATTCAGTTATTTTATTTGAGGCTTTTTCTACATCTATAAATAGTCCATAAGAATAATTTGGTGAGAAAAGAATCGATATATTTTTTATTTTTTTAACTTTGTAAGTTAGGAAGAGCTAAGAATCGCCGTGGAGGCCGGACAATTTTGGTTTATTCTATTCTTCTCCTTTATTATTTATTTGTGTTTTTGAATTATATATATTTTCTGCTTTGAGGTAAGTTTCATGATTAATACAAGTAAGTCATTTATTATGTATTATTCTATGATTCTTGCAAGCATGAGTTGTTAAATACCATAACTAGGATTGTGGAAACTATGATGAATTAACAAACGTAGGTTAAACAGTTAATGATTCTAGAGCGGTGTTTATGCATGTATTGTTCTTTCCTTCGTTTTGATTGCTTTTTAACGGTTGCAAACGTTAGAACTCACCTTATTCTTACTTGCCAGACCAAGGAGATAACAGATGGGAAAAAGGTTGTTTAACGATGGAGATTTGAGGCTACCAACCCTCATCTAATAGCTTGACCTTGTTTGGGAATAGCTAATCTGGGATCTAGGCTAAGGGTTAGTAAATCATATACCCACGACCGGACCAAGGCGTGTGGTGAAATTCATCTATCTGCCGGACCAAGGATTTAGGTGAACCTAACTTATCGATCTTGCATGTTAAGCACCAGAATAGATCATTAATGCGTATACCTCCTAAGTTATGAAATCATGGTGAACACAGTCCTAGTTACCTTTAATTCTTTGAATACAATTAAATATTAAATTGTTAATAATTCCTACCTTTACTTTTGATACATAAAACCCCCTTGAAATAAAGACGAACGATTAAATATTCACTACTGATGTATTTCTTTCATATTCCTCGTGGGATCGACCCTAACCTCAGTTAGGTTCTATATTTAACAACGACCGCTTTATCCTTCTTTTGGAGGTGTAATTTGGGCGTATCATACGTCTAGAGGGTAGCCTCGGGGCGTGACACATACCAGCAACCAACCATCAACACTTAGGCATAAAAATATTATTGGATAGACCCTCGCAAATCATCTGAGGTCCTGTGACCACAAACGAACTATGCTATTCAATTAAAAATTGCATTCCAGACTAAATAAAATCGATGAAATTTCCAATGGAGGTCAATTTAACAAAAATTGGGCCCCACGCCCAAATGGCTAACTTTTCCAACACGAAACCCAATAGCCCAAAATGAGTCTGAAAGCCTCGGGACCCGAACCAAAGGTCCTTCTAGCCCAAAGTCGATATTCTGGAGCTAAGAATGCTGATGAAATTTTCATCTGATGTCGTCCTCTTCGATGTTGACCAAAGTCAGACTTCCAAGCTTAACTGGACTGAAACCACATAAAGGGAGGTCAAACCAAATCGAAAGCTCCTAGACCCCGGCCAAGGGTCCCACTAGACCAAAGTTCACGCTCCGGAGCTAACAGAACTGTCAGAATTTGATTCCTAGAATGCTTGCTATGGATGTTGACTAATGTCAACAATATCCTAAATTAAAGCTCTATAGCAAGGTAATGGTCATAACTACCTAATGAAAAGCCTAGGCACCGAACCATCGGTCCCAACAAGTCATAAATGGCTTGGGGACGCTAGAGGAAAGCTCTAAGAATGCAAAAAGGCAAAAACGCGAACATGGCCGGAAGGATCATTACATCAGCCAATACTAAAAAGTTCTTTTATCCTCAAAAGTCAAGAAAAAGAGAGTACCTGAGGCTTAAGAAACTGCAGATACTAAGCCTGTATCTCTCTCTCGGTCTCCCAGGTAGCTTCCTCGACTAGACGGCACCCCACGGAGCTAAACCAAGGGATAACTACTAAAACCTTAACTCCTAACCAGCCAAACTAGAAAAAACAACAACCTTTAACGCAAAAGCCCAAACAGCCAAACAACTGAACTGGACCTGAAGACACTCAACCAAAATGCATCGACACCACACCGATATCAAGAGAACCCAGGCGATCACCACACGAGACAACTAACCAGGCTAACTCCAAATGTCACTTCTTCAACACCCTGACTCATGAGTCCTTTGTTCTGCATAACCCTTCTGCCTATACTGAACTGCGCATATCCCTATTTTGAATAATTCAAACCCTTGCCCTCGAAGTCATGCAATGAGTCTGTCCCCCAAGCTAACCTCAAAAATATCAACAAGCCATCAAAAACTTACACCTCCTACCAAAATTAACCTTGAATAAGGTCACCTACATACTCGAACTCTTCCTAAGCCATGCACTGGTCCTACAAGCCTCTGAAACCCATAATATATGCTCGTAGCATATCCTCAAGAACTGGAGTAGTCTACTCTGATTAACCATCAACCAGCGGACGAACATCTATGCTAAGATCAACCTCGATACCAAAACTTATATGAACCAACCATCGGAGCTTAACCGCAACTGACCTATTGGGGTTCAGAATGACATGGATAAACACCCTGTGTTAAAGAAGAATCTCCCAACTGTAGAACAAAACCATCCTTGCTGAATTGTGCCAAGTTGAATTGGCTGAAAGTGAGTAAAGTAGAACAACTTGTCCCGGAAGACCCAAACAACATCCAAATTTCTACAAGGAGTGTGGCAAGCCTACCACAAAGACCGTATCCATTAACAAAGCTCCAAATTCTAGGAATACCACTACTGCTCCAAATTCTCAAAATACCATTCAGATTTATGGTCACTTTACTAGCCTCACCACTCAGAAGAAAGTCTGGCATACCGTGAATACCGAGTCAAACCAACCTGTGGGCAAAGAAAAAGATACCCGAAGTCCAAGATCGCCACTTAGTCATTGAAAAGCTCAAAATCTCTTGACTCACCATCCTCTGGCTCAAAACATCCACCCTACTATACCAGTATGCAAACCACCAATCCCAAAAACATCCAAACATACCACAACTTCTGGCCTGCAACTAGTATGGCCTAATCAATGCTGAAATCTCATGCAAATGGACAACCTCTTGGAGGTAAATCTGAGCAAACTTCTCTGCAATATAGGAAGAATGAACTGGAAGAAGTGTGCAGACTTAGTTAGCCTATCATTAATAACCCAAATAAAGTCAAGCCCTTAAGAAATGCATAGGAACCGTGCTATAAAGTCCATAGTGACTGCTTCCCACTTCCACTAGTAAAGCTGCCTCAAATATTTATACATCTTAGCTGCACCTGGATATATAGAATATCTAGAACAATGCGCCCTACAAAGAATCAACCAAATCAAATCCCCAAATATTGAAACACAAGGGTAACCATCAAATCTCGAAGTACCATCAGAATCAAAAGTAGCCCTGCTGGCCTCACACCATATAACTTGATCACGAATATCACATAACCGCTGATCCTCAAACTGATGCTGTTGGATTTGATCAACCAGAGAAGAATAGATCTCAACACTAGCAAGAATTTTGCTGGGATCTGACAAATCAAGACTAACCAAACAATTAGCCAAGGACTGGATGTCAAAGGCTAACGACTGCTCCAAAACTAAGATAGAAGCTAAGCGACCCAGACTCATTGTCTTTCGGCCCAAGGATGCCGCAATCAAAGAGAACCTTCCACGAACCATCTAAAGTAACCTGCTATTCCATGACTCTGAAACCCAACTCCAATTATCAATCATGCTTGTATTGAATCCTCTAGTAGGCTCTATGACACTGATGAACACTATAGAAACTAAAGCCAACTAGGCTATGGGTACACGGCTTGCCCAATCCATAAATGATTCTGAGGCTTGGGTCAACCAAAGTACATATCAAGGAAAATCATAATGGATGCAACAAGCCCCAGAGGTAGTCCTAGGAATACCCACCACCTCAATCTTTACTAGAGGAAACCTGACCTCGAATTCATCTTGGGAAAACACCACTGCACTCTGTAGTTGGTCAAACGATTCATCAATATACAGAACCAAGGCATACCCTCAGTCGGCACCTTAGAAAACTGCCAGTAATCCATGCATATATGCAAAGATCCATCTCTCATCTTTTTCGAGCCAAATGGAACACCACTCAATGGATACACTGGACTTGACAACCTCTTTCTCAGAAGACCTTGGAGCAGTTCCCTTAGCTCCCACATCTCTAATGGTGTCACTTGATAAGGCAGGTAGAAGAATAGGTTGAGTGCCTAACGTAATCACGATGTCACAGTCAAAACTCAACCAGATTGGAAACTGAGGGAAATAGTGAAAACAACCTGGATACCTGCTAACCACCTGAACCAATCAAGTAAAGAGGGTCGAGTCTAACCTTCTGAGTAATAAGCAAAACCATCTGATACCCACTTTTCTTTTCTCAATACCATGCTCCTTGAGATAGAACAACTTTCCCTAGCATATAGCTACTAGTACCGCACCATACTAACTAAAATATTCCAGGCATATGCTAGATAATGGCCTTGGCAATAACCATCCGAGATTGCTAAAAGTTGAGATACTCAAACCAACTCTCAAATCACAGCGAAGACCAAAAATTAAGCTAAGAAGTCCTACCTATAAGTCAAAACCCCAGGTAGTCACCTCCCAAGGTTGACACACCCCATCCAATACTAAAAAGTATCCTTCTAGAGGGTAGTCACATGCATAAGCACTACAAACTCAGAAAGTACATCCAAATGAGAAGCATGTAGGCAGATATATATAAACATGAAAATGGTAGACCCCCAAGGCAAGCAATACCATAACTAGCTAAAGATAACAAAGACTGTACATGTAGCAACTATATCTGAAATCTCCACCTCTGACCTACCAATAGAGGCATAGAACTATTTGTTCTTATCTCTAGACTGAGTAGTCGATGTTGAAGGCTCAATCATCCCACATCAAGGACACTCTCTATAAATGTGGCCAATCAGTCCACAACTATAGAAACCCAGAGAAGTCTTGCTCTAACGCAAAGTGCCTGCTGACTTGGGATGACTACCTGAACTTCCCAGTTGAGAGTCACCTCTAACCAACTAAGAACCACCCCTACTACCCGGCACAACACCTCTAGCTGGTGGCTCAGGAGCCCTGGGAGATAAAATCTCCTGACTCTGCTGAATGGAACACGTGATCGTGGGCTAATCCCTAGAAAAGTGTCCAAACTCACCACACTAACTTCAAACTCTACCATATGAAGTTTGACAGTAAGATCTCGCTGAGTTTGACTGGCCACTATGGCCTACACACCTGAAATGCAAACTCGAAAAGCCTGACCTACACCATTTATGCTCTGCCCAACATGCCCTATATAACCATCCTCTGAACCCTATGGTACCACTGGATCTGGTGTGCTAGACTGAAAGCAATGAAATTGACCTCCACCAGGGAACCCCTACCTCGAGACTGAGAACTATGAAAACTTCCCTAACAACAATGCCTCTTACAAATAACTCTATATGCCTCGCGACATAACCTCTCTATAGCCCAAGCGTGTTCGACGACCTAAAGAAAGGTAGTCCCAATTGTCACCAAATGGAGCGGTGAAATCAACCCTTTGAAAAAAACCTTTACTCTCTCAAACTTGGTAGGCATATCCCCAATAGTGCATATAGTCACCTCGTGAAACCTCATCTCATACTTCAAAACTAACATAAAACCCTATTGGATACCTGCAACCTCAAACCTAGCCATAGCACCGCCTAAAGAATTGAGTACTGCCCCTACCTATGATACACCCATTGAAAGACTCGGAGTCCTAGCCATGATGTCCTGAAGAACTGGGGTAGCCGTAAATCCCACATGTGGTTGGGCTGTCCTAAATCCTCTTAGCTAAAATGGTATGCTCTCAATCTAAAACCCTAGGGCTGGAGAAAGCATTGTAGCAATAGGCACAGGAGTCTCATCGTCATCCGCTGTCTTACTCATCCTAATCATCTCAAAAGGAATGGAACAATGAAATTTAGAAGTTGATAGAGTCAAGAACGCATGATAAGTAGCCAAGAATAGGGAACTTTTCCTAATAATGCCCCGTAGCCTCATGCAGTTAGGCTACAGACATCATCGTACCAATTCGCGAGACTCTACTAGACACTTACTCTTGTACCAATGACACTAGTGAACCTAGGCTCTGATATCAAGCTATCACAACCCGATTTCTCAGGTCATGATGTCACCTATAACCTTCCTGTAGGAGAACCAATCCCCATATCACGTAACGGTTAGTAATAGGCTACTACCCAAGCAATCATGCACAAAAAACATAATAAGCGGGAGAAGATAAAGAAATCAAGCGAAAGGAAAGAAACCTGATGGTATATATATAGAAACTACACCATCCACGACCTGGTATCAAATATACAAGAGCCACTACTAAATATACAGAGTACAAGACGAGAGTACACAATAAAATATACATGTGTCACCAAATAAACAGAAGAGTCAACTGCCAAAAGAGGAGATATGGCCAAGCACCGGTCGCTAAGAGCTCACCCTATGTCTTGGATAGTCAGAATCTACATAAGGTCCCCACATCAACAGCGATAGCTCACACTAGGATCTACACCAGAAGATGCAGAAGTGTAGTATGAGCACCAAATGCATAAGTAATAGGTACCCAGTAGGCAGCATAGGCCGACTGAGCATATATAAAATATAAAAGCAATAAATAGAAGATATGAAGGAAGTAGTCACAAAAACAAGAAGTGAAAAACACACGAAAGCTAGCAATGGGAAGAAGGTATGAAAGAATAAAAGTAAGTTATGCTAGCCACATAAAATATATCACAGAACACAGGTGAAAGAGTAGAAAATGCACCTGGATCCTTGCAGCAACAATGTATATGCAAAGAGTTAACGAACATTATGATATATCGGTAACCTCAAATAAAAGGGGAAGAAGGAAAATCTAATAAACATAGTCATGCTAATAATACAACTCACAAAGTAAGGATGATCGGAAAGGTTAACTAACCAGTACTACAATAGGAGAGAGTAAGCAAATCTACCTATAGTCCCAACGGGTGCCTATACACCCAAGGAATACATACAAGTTAAAACAAACCCTCTTGCATCCCATACTACCAGAGCGTACACTCAACAAATAGCAAACAAGTGTGGAATCATACACACAATGAATCATATGAAACGATATGATCAAGTGTTCCAGTGATACCGTATATACCTCCTGGTGCCCGTAGGCCCCACAGGTAGGACCCATGGAAGGCTTCCTCTATATATCTCTACTCCTCTGTATACCCCTCCTCTGGCACTCTCAGCTCGAAGCCCTTGGCCCAGATTGGCAAGGTCCATGGAGGTCTTCGCGTCCACATACAAACTCTCAGAATACTAATATGAGTTCCTAGAGTTTATCCGGGTCTAAAATCAGTAAATCTCAGAACCTCAATATGAGTGCCCGGAGTTTATCCGAGTTTGAAATCAGTAATAAAACATGTCTACTGCTTGGCTCGGCCGAGTATAGTATCGTCTTAAAATTAGTGTGAAAATCATCATATAATACCTTTTATCTCTAGAAGATCCATAAAACTAGTTAAATCCATTTATAACAGAAAACGAGCCCTCGGGGCCATGCAAGGTTTAGAAAACTGGTTATAGTTAGGCCAGCAATCATACTAGTAATAAATAAAAACAGAAAACTCTTTGCATGATAATGATGATATGATCAAACACAACCAATAGTTTATAATCAACCTATCGGCCCTGCACACGCTCAATCCGCTCTACAACATAGATAACCAGCTCATAGTTGTGAACCAATGTCTAGGACTCACGGACATTCCCCAAACATCCCACCATCTCTAGTCCAAAGGCATATTCAAAGGCCACATGGGGCGCAAGAATAATACTACAAAACTAACTCAAATATTAAAGCAAACATAGGAAATAAAAGCGGACAGAAAGAAAGCGGATAAGGTCTGGGGTGACAACCTAGTAAACCCAACTCGAAGTGCTAAATAGTACAATTATATTCTATATAAGTAAAGTCTAAGGTGGGTAAGCCGTAACCTACCTGACGTCCGATGAAAAGCCCCTGGGAAAATGTCGCCCAAGCCAAAACCGCTCCGAGAAGCCTCGAATTGTGATCAAACTATCAAAACAATACTCTACTCATGAAAATGAATATAACAATACCCATAATGCTAATAATTTAGCTGGGTCAAAATCTTGATCAAAAGCAGGCTCGTGAGGCCTGCAACCCAAAACTAGAAATGAAAATTCCCACGAGGTTCCCCACATCTCCAGGAACACATGCTCAAAACTTTAGCATGATTCGTGTAGGGAAAAGGGTCTAAACAGCCCCTACTATGCCAAGAACTAAGAGGAATCAAAAGGAGAAATTACAGAATTAGAGAGGAGAAAACTTACAATTTGAAATCGAGATATTGATCATGGTGATGAATTGATCTCCCTAGCACTTTAAAATAAGCTCCCACAGAAAAATGGAGTTTGAGCTCAAGAGAAAATTGAGTAAAATCATTTTGAGGAAAGTTTTAAAATGAAAGAGAAGAATAAGGAATTTAAAGGTTACCAGTTGCTGCCTAGGTGCACACAGCCATGCCCTGCGCACGTGAAACTATACATATGGCTAGGCAGACATGCACACCAAGGGCTGGCAGAGGCCAAGCCAGGTGCTATGCCAGCGCGCATGCGGGCTGGCCATCGCAAGCACGGGCACGTGCACATAGCCTGTCTGCCGTACAGGTGATGGTTAAAGAGGGGAAGAGCCAGTTGGCCTTCAGCGTGCATGCGACCTTCCATGCATGGCCGTTGGCTTAGCTGGTTCCATACGAGCAACTAGCCACCTGCACTTAGCCAAATATAAAAATGTTCTCAGATGGTCCCTCAAGATTCATATAGGGTCCCGCGAACGCAAATGAACTATTCCACTCAACTAAAAATGACATTCCACACTCAACAAAATTGATGAAATTTCTGACGGAGTTTGATTTAATAAAAAGTAGGCCCCACGCCCAAATGGCTAACTTTTCCAACACAAAACCTAATAGCCCAAAACAACTTTGGAAGCCTCGGGACTAGAACAAAAGGTCTCTATAACACAAAGTTGATATTCTGGAGCTAATAATGTTGATAGACTACTTTAACATTCAATCAGGTTTATCGAAGAAAAGGTTATACTCTAGCAATACAATGAAATGGTAAAATTATTCAAAAAAATATTAAATATTTGGCACGTGCATTACATAAATCAATTCAGTTATGAGAAAATATAGTCATAATAACTTATGCTAATGCAAATTCATGTAAAATTTGCTGCCAAATATTTCCTCATGTTGAGGTTCTACATTATCATTTTGATCAAGTTCATCGAAGATAAGGTTATACTCTAGCAATATAATGAAATGGTAAGACCATACATGAATTTACTAGTGTATTTTTTTTAATAATATTTTTTATTAATTATTTATTTGCCAACTAATTTAAATTTATGTCAAGCATGGCAATTTTTTTGGTACCTCTTTTAACACCAGCGGTTCATTATCTTTTACCTTTTTCACACAATTATAGTTTTTCATGAGTTTTAGTAAACAAATTAGCACCGTTGTTAGGGTAGTTTCTGAGGTTATCAGTCTCGAGGTAATGTATTCTCTGATAGAGATCAGTTTCATTGATTTCTATCTAGCAGGCCAGTTTTTGTGGCTCCATAGGTTTTAGAGGATGGTTGTATAGAGTATGTGGAGAAAATTAGGCATGGTACAAGTCAGGTTTTCTGGGGTTTGCATTCTTGCTGGGACTGGTAGTTCGGTGCCCTGGCCGTTCGTTGGGTCGTTATGATCATTTTCCTTTTGTAGAGCTTTAACTTGGGAAATCATTAACTTTAGTCAACATTCTTAGCTAGCATGCTCGAAATCGAATTCCGATAGTTCCATTAGCTTTGGAACATGAATTTTGGTCTATTTGGAACTTTAGTCGGGGCCTGGGAATTTCCATTATGATTCTATCTCACTTTTTGAGATTTCAGGCCAATTGGAGTTAGAAGTTTGACTTTGGTCAATTTTCAATGATCGAAGCGTCGAATTCAAAATCCGACAGTCACATCAGCTCTGAATGTCGAGTTTAGGTTAGGTAGGTGGTTGGTTCGGGTCCTGGGTGGGCTAGGCTCATTTTGGGTGTTCAATTGATTTAAGTAAGTGTTGACTTGGGTCAATATTCCTCCAAAATGACCTTGTTTTTTCAATTCCATTGAGTCTAAAATGTCGTTTCCACTCTGGTTGCATCTTTGGTTTGTGTGTATTGAGTTTCAATTGTTGCTGGAAACTCCCGTGGAAGTTTTTCAATTTGCTGGTTTTTCTGCAGCAGAAGTGTTCAGCGCAAACGGCACCCGGACAGTGCGATTATGCTAAACTGTGATTTCCTTCAGTGCCAACGGTGCCCGGGCAGCGCGATTGCGCTAGCCTGTGACCCTCCCTTCAGTGCAATGGAGCCAGGCAAGCGCCAATGGTGTTGGTCTGTGACCTGCAACTCATAAAGCCTTCCCCTCAAATTTTCTATTCATTTTCTCACCTTCCTCTCTCTAAAACATTTCCCCTCTCCTAAAACTTGTTCCAAATCATAATTCAAGCCGTGGGAGTTCATATATTGGAGGATTTCTCATTTCCCCCTTCGTTTGGTAAGTCTTCTTCCTTGAGTTTCTTCCTTCCCATGGCTAAAACCTCCATTGATGTACTTACTTAGCTTAGGGGTTTCTTGTGTGGGTTTTTAGCTGCTGGTTGGGTTGATTGTTCATGGCTCGGGTGTTTCATCTTGTTGCCCTTACTCCCTCTCTCCGTGGTAGGTTTTCCCCGCTTTTGGTTCTTAATTTTTTAAGTTTTCACATGTTCCCTCTTCTTCTTCGGGCTATGTTAGGCCCTTTACTTTACTCTTTTTCTGCTCATTTTTTGAGCATGCACGTATGGGATTGTTGGAACCATTGTGGTGTTCTTCGTTTCTGGCTTTGGGTTGCGGGGCCTACAAGCCTGCTTGTGACCCGAATTTCAACCCGTCTATACTTTTAGCAATATGGGTACTGATGGCTTCGTATTGATGCATAGAATATGTTGTTGATTGTTTGTTCGTGTTTCAGGGCTTCTTTGAGCAGTTCGATCTTGGACGATGCCATTACACCAGCTAGTCGTCAGACGACAAGTAGGTTACGGTCTTCCCTACCTTAGACTCCACGTATATAGTCTATAATTGTATTAATTATCATCCTTGGGTTGGGTATTCTAGTTTGGAACCCCAGACCTTGTCCGTCTTTTTTGTCCATATTATTTCTTATGTTGTTTATAGTATTCAATGTAGTGTTGTAATATTTACCTTGTGGCCTTTGAATGTGCCTCTGGACCTTAGATGGTGGGTTATTTGGGAATGTTCGCGAGCCTCGGATATTGAGTTGTGATTTTAGGCTAGACATCTATGTTATAGAGCTGATTGTGCCTGTGTAGGGCCGATATGTTGTTTGTGAGCTGTTGGGCTATTGTTTGTTTGCGATCATATCATTCATGCAAATGATTTTCTGCATTATTTTACTACTACTTCGGCTACGGGCCTACTATAACAAGTTTTCTAAACTCTGCATGGCCTGAGGGTCAATTTTCAATATAAATAATTAAAAATGGGATTTAGAACTGATTTTATGGATCTTTTTAGAGTAAAAGGGATATCATTATGATTTTATCATCGTTTTTCACACTTATACTAGACTCGGCTAAGCTGTAGTGCTAGATATGTTTTACTACTGATTTGAGATGATATTAGACTCGATCGACATGAATGCTAGACTCATTTTACTTTTGATTTAGACCCGGTTATGCCCGGGCACCCTTATTGGGGTTTTCAAGACTTGATTCATTGATTTAGATCTGGATACACTCTGGGCAGTTATTTCAAGATTCTGATCACTGTGATTCAACTTCTGCTAGACGAGATATAAAGAACATAAGCAATACAAACCCGGGTACACTCTAGGTAGTTATACTTTGAGATTTTGCATTTTAGTATATGGTCATAAACCTCCATAGACCCTGCCGATCCGGACCACGGGTTACATGTTGCGTGTATCGGAGGAGAGGTATACAACGAATTGAGGTATTACGGTTGCTTCCTTCCATGGATCCTACCTACTGGGCCTATAGGGACCGGAGGAGGTACATATAAGGTTACTATCACACTGATTCCATCATATCATATCACATCATACATATTGTATTCAGATCTACCCTTGTTTGTTATTTGCTTAGTGTACGCTCTGGTCGTATGGGAAGTCGGAGGGTTTGTTTTCACTTGTATGTGTTCCTCGGGTGTATGAGCGCCCGTTGGGACTGTAAGTAGATTTTATTATTTCTATCTTATTGTAGTACTGTTAGAGGCTTCATAGTATTAGAGGATTGGTGGATTCTTTCTTGTCGTGATTCTGATTATATAGACTTGATGATTAATGGGTTAGCGAGTTCTATATTTTTGCTGAACTGATTAATGGCTTCTCAGTTATTTGTGGTGTAGCTGGTTCTATCCTAGGGTTGTACTCATGAGTTTCGTTCTGATTGTCCTTGTCTTTATAGTGGTTTATTAGCATGAATTGGTTTGTATTTTTGTTTCGAGCATAATTATGTTTTTTGCTTTTCTTTTCTCCCTTCTCTTATATTGAGGTTACCGATATACCGCCTTTCTTCTTGAATCCTCTCATTATATAAAGTGTTATTGCAAGGACCCCAGGTGCGTCTTCCTTTCCTTCACCTATGATTTGTGATATATATATCCCTTGTGGCTAGCTTAGTTTGGTTGTTTTATTCTTGTATTCTATATGTGCTAGCTTCCGTGTACTACTCCCTGTTGGGTACTCGTTGCTTTACAATTGGTTCTCATACTACACTTCTGCATCATCTTTCTGGTGCAGATCCTAGTGTAAGCTTTCATCGTTGACCGCGTGGATTCTCATGCAACTTTTGAATATTCGAGACTAGGATGAGCTCCTGTCGACCGGGGCTTGACCACATCTCATCTTTTGGCAATGCTACTCTTTATTTATTCAGAGACAGTTGTATATTCTATTTTATTATCTCTAACACTTGTATTCTATTAAAGGCTCCTGTACTATCGATACCAGGTCGAGGGTTGGTGTGGTTCCTTTGTTTATATATTCAGGTTGTTCTCCTCCCGCGTTATTGTATTATTTTTGCTTCCACGTATTTCTGCTTATTGTACATGATTGATTAGGTGGTAGCCCATTACTAATCGTTCTGGGCTACGGGAATTGGTTCATCTACTGGGAGGTTGTAGGTGCCATCATGACCTGAGAAATCGGGTCGTGACAATATTGTCATAATCTTTTTTATTTTATATTCATTATTAACTTGATTGATTAAATTTTATTTATGTTGAGCAGGGTTTTTTCTGTTAACTCTTTTAGGTAAGGCGATGATTCATTCTCTTTTACACATTTCACAAAATAATATTTTCTCATGAGTTCTAGTATGTAAATAAGCATTAAGTGTAGCTATATTCATGAATCAGCTTCGTCAAGAGAATATATAATAATGGTGGCTTATACTTATGCAAGCATATCCAATTTGGGGCCAATTATTTTCTCATGTTATATTACTACTTTAACATTCAATCAGGTTTATCGAAGATAAGGTTATACTCTAGCAATACAATGAAATGGTAAGATTATTCAAAAAAATATTAAATATTTAACATGTGTGTTACATAAATTAGCTCAGTTATGAGAAAATATAGTCATAATAACATAAGCTAATGTAAATTCATGTAAAATTTGCAGCCAAATATTTCTTCATGTTGAGGTTTTACATTATGATTTTGATCAAGTTCATCGATGAGACGGCTATACTCTAGCAATACAACAAAATGATAAGACCAAAAATTAATTTATTGGTGTATTTATGTTAATACTTTTTTTTATTAATTATTCATTTGCCGACTAATTTAAATTTATGTCAAGCATTATAATTTATTTGGTAACTCTTTTAACATCAGTGGTTCATTCCGTTTTACCTTTTCCACGCAATTATAATTTTTCATGAGTTTTAGTAAGTAAATTAGTATCAAAATGTATCTCTATATAAAAATCAACTCAGTTAAGAGAAAACATAATCATGGTTGCTTACACTAATAATGCAATTGCATGTTGAATTTGTGGACAAATATTTCCTCATGATGTACCACTACTTTATTATTTCAATCATTTTCATCAAAGAAGATTATACTTTAGCAATACAACAAAATGGTAAGACTATACAAGAAAATATTTAATTTTGACATGTGGGTTGCACGTGTATATTGAACCATGTAATATAAATCAGCTCAGTTAAGAGAAAATATAGTTATGGCGGCTTATGCAAATTCAATTACATGTCAAATTTGCAGTCAAATATTTTTTCATATTGTGCCACTACTTTATCATTTTGGTCATGTTCATCAAAGTTAAGGTTATACTTTAGCGGTACAATGAAATGGTAAGACCATACATGAATATATTGGTGTAATCTTTTTTATTTCATATTCGTTATTAACTTTCCCGATTAATTTTTATTTATGTTGAGTAGAGTTTTTTTGTTACCTCTTTTAGGGACGGCGGCGATTCATTCTCTTTTACCCATTTCACAATATAACATTTTCTCTTGAGATCTAATATGTAAATTAGCATTAAGTTTAGCTATATCCAGGAATCAGTTTAGTCAAGAGAAAATATAATAATGATGGTTTATACTTATGCAATTGCATGTGAATTTGTGGCCAAATATTTCCTCATGTTATATTACTACTTTAATGTTCAATCAATTTTATCGAAGAAAAGGTTATACTCTAGCAATAAAATGAAATGATAAGAGTATTTTTAAAAAAATATTAAATATTTGACACGTGTGTTACATAAATCAACTCAGTTATGAGAAAATATAGTCATAATAACTTATGCTAATGCAAATTCATGTAAAATTTGCGGTAAAATATTTCTTCAATGTTGAGGTAATACATTATAATTTTGATCAAGTTCATCGAAGAGAAAGTTATACTCTAGCAATACAACGAAATGGTAAGACCATACATGAGAAATTTTTTTTGTCATTAAATATTTTTTTGCCGACTAATTTAAAATTATGTCAAGCATGGCAATTTATTTGATACCTCTTTTAACATCAGTGGTTCATTCTCTTTTACCTTTTCCACACAATTATAGTTTTCATGAGTTTTAGTAAGTAAATTAGTATTAAATATATCTCTATATCAAAATCAGCTCAGTTAAGAGAAAACATAATCATGGTTGCTTACACTAATAATGCAATTGCATGTTGAATTTGTGGACAAATATTTCCTCATGATGTACCAGTACTTTATCATTTCAATTAGGTTCATCAAAGAAGATTATACTTTAGCAATACAATAAAATGGTAACACCATACACGAAAATATTTAATTTTGACACGTGAGTTGCACGTGTATATTGAATCATGTAATATAAATTTGCTCAGTTAAGAGAAAATATAGTTATGGAGGCTTATGCTAATTCAATTACACGTAAAATTTGAAGTCAAATATTTTTTCATATTGTGCCACTAATTTATCATTTTGGTCATGTTCATCAAAGTTAAGGTTATACTTTAGTGATACAATGAAATGGTAAGACCATACATGAATATATTGGTGTAATTTTTTATATTTTATATTCGTTATTAACTTGCTCGATTAATTTTTATTTATGTTGAGTAGGTTTTTTTTTGTTACCTCTTTTAGAGACGGCGGCGATTCATTCTCTTTTACCCATTTCACAATATAACATTTTCTCTTGAGATCTAATATGTAAATTAGCATTAAGTGTAGCTATATTCAGGAATCATCTTAGTCAAGAGAAAATATAATAATGATGGTTTATACTTATGCAATTGCATGTTAAATTTGTGGCAAATATTTCCTCATGTTATATTACTACTTTAACGTTCAATCAAGTTTATCAATAAAAAGGTTATACTCTAGCAATACAATGAAATGGTAAGAGTATTTTAAAAAAATATTAAATATTTGACACGTGTGTTACATAAATTTACTCAGTTATGAAAAAATATAGTCATAATAACTTATGCTAATGCAAATTCATGTAAAATTTGCGGTAAAATATTTCTTTAATGTTTCTACATTATAATTTTTATCAAGCTAATCGAAGAGAAGGTTATACTCTAGCAATACAACGAAATGGTAAGACCATACATAAATTTATTGGTGTAATTATTTTAAGAATTTTTTGTTATTAAATAATTTTTTGCCGACTAGTTTAAAATTATGTCAAGCATGCCAATTTATTTGTTACCTCTTTTAACATCAGTGATTCATTCTCTTTTACCTTTTCTACACAATTATAGTTTTCATGAGTTTTAGTAAGTAAATTAGTATTAAATATATATCTATATCAAAATCAGCTCAGTTAAGAGAAAACATAATCATGGTTGCTTACACTAACAATGCAATTGCATGTTGAATTTGTGGAAAAATATTTCCTCATGATGTACCACTACTTTATCATTTCAATCAGGTTCATCAAAGTAGATTATACTTTAGCAATACAACAAAATGGTAACACCACACAAGAAAATATTTAATTTTGACACGTGGGTTGCACGTGTATATTGAACCATGTAATATAAATTTGCTCAGTTAAGAGAAAATATAGTTATGGCGGCTTATGCTAATTTAATTACATGTCAAATTTACGGTCAAATAGTTTTTCATATTGTTCCACTACTTTATCATTTTTGTCATGTTCATCAAAGTAAAGGTTATACTTTAGCGATACAATGAAATGATAATGTCACGACCCGCTTTCTCAGGTCACGACCCGCTTTCTCAGGTCATGATGGCACCTACAATCCCTCAATAGGCGAATTAATTCCCATGACACAGAATGGTTAGTAATGGGCTACTACCAAACCAATACGCACAATAAGCAGAAAGTAAGCGGAAGCAGAATATAAAGATAAGACAACGCGGAAGCAATTTACCCGAATATATACATAATGAAACTACACCAACCCCAAGACTTGGTATCAACAGTACATAAGCTTCTAATAGAGTACAAGTGCTAGAAGTAACAAAATACAATACAAATTTGCCTCCGAAAGTACAAGGAGAAACAGTACAACAGATGAGATGTAGACAAGCCCCGACCGTCAGGCGCTCACCCTAGTCTCGAAGATCCAAAAGTTGCACGAGTCTCCAACGCGATCAACGGCGAACGATCAGCTAATATCTGCACCAAAAAGTGCAGAACTATAGTATGAGGACCAAAACAACGGGAACTCAGTAGGCATCATCGGCCGACTGAGCGCATATAAGATATAAAAACAGTAAGTAACAGATAGCAAGAAAGCAGTCACTGAAGCAATAAACAAGGCACAAGTAGCTAGCACAGATCATCTATAACCAAGACCTACAAGCAACACATGCCAGCATAGAGGATATAACTACACAAAATCATAGGTGAAGGAAAGGAGAACGCACCTAGAGTCCTCGCACAATAATATAAGTAAGTAAAGAGAGAGAGAGAGAGAGAGAGAGTTTGAGAAAGTGGTTTTATACCGGTAACCTCAAGTAAAAGGGAAAGACAGAAAGAAGTCTAACATACTCAAATTGGAATAAAAAAGTATAAGAAAGTCATAACACCAACCCAATCACATGATAGCATAAACAGGGAATCACCCCACAAGTACAGCCCTAGGATGGGATAACTAACCCACAATAACCGAGAAACACTACTCAAATCCTTATAAGAATGGAACCAGAATCTCATAATCTGCTCAGAAGACCACACAAAAGTGCCTCAATAAGATAGGACTCCCTAGCCCTCTCAATAATCAAAATCCCACAATCAGAGCCTCAACAGGCAAACCATCGCTAATCCTTCAAGAACTGAATGCCACGACAAGCTATAAATAAATACATAAGTAAAATATAATCTACCTACAATCCCAACGGCCGCCCACACAATCGAGGAACACAATTAAGTGAAAACAAACCCTCCAGTCGTTCATACAACCGGAGCATACACTGAACACACAACAAACAAGGGTGGAATCTGAGTGAAATATACATGATGATGATATGATGGAACTGGTAATAGTACCTCTGTATGCACCTCCCCCGGCACGCCCGGCGCACCAGCAGGAGGACCCATGGTGGGTCGTGCATGCTATACCTCATCCTACACCATATACCCCTCCTCTGGCACGCTCGGCCCTTTGGCCAGGTCCTCGAACGGCAGGGTCCATGGAGGTCCCCAACCACATATAGTAACAACCACAAAATCTCAGAGAATCAGAACCTCGAAGTACATGCCCGAGATCGAACCAGGTCTAAAACAGTAGTAGTAATCTCAAAAGACCCTCTCAAAGGGTGCCCGAAGTAACACTCGGGTCTAAATCAGTGATCAAAGTGTCAGTAACCCCCTCCAAGGGCACCCGGAGTGTAGCCGAGTCTAAAACTGTAGTAAAACAAGTCTAGTGCTCTACCCCGCAAAGACTAGTATCAGTAATAAAATCAAGTATGGTGCTCTTCCCGGTAGAGACTAATACCAGTAATAAAATCAGTGTGAAAACATCCAAAAATCTTCTTTTCTATCATCAATAGTACCAAAAAGAGCCCCCGGAGCCATGCAAGTTTAGGAAAGTGTCTGTAGTGGTTCCCAGTCAAAACTGTAGTAAAACATGCAGGGGAAAACGTTTTTCATGGATGATATGCTCGCACACAAATATAAAATTTGCCCAATGGCTCACAACAACTTCTATCAGCCCTGCACAGACCCAGCAGCTACTCAGCAGACATAGCCAGCCAAAAAGGATTATCTCTATATTCGGGACTCGCAGACATTCCTATATAACCCACAATCTATGTTACAGAGTCAATACAAGGCCGCACAGCACCACGAGGGTAATGTACAATACTACGCAAATACTATAAATAACGCATGAAATAACGGACGAATAAGGCGGACAAGGTCTGGGGTACCAACCTATAATAACCCACCCAAGGATGTTAATTAATGCAGTTATAGCCTATATATGAAGATTCTAGGTAGGGAAAGCCATAACCTACCTGTCATCCGATGACTAGCTGTGGGAACGACATTTCCCAGGCTCGAACTGCTCCGTGAAGCTCCGACTCACTAAAAAAATACTTTCAACAGAATCCCCAAAGGCGTTTCTACGAAGCCTAACCAACCAAAGTAATGGGACAATTGCTAGAATCGACAAGGCTGTAAGAACGAGCCATAACCAATTGATAAGGTGCTAATGTCACACTCGCGACCAGCCAACTCCAAAGTACAAAATGAGGCCAATAACAATAATAAATGGCAGCTAAATCCAACAACAATATGCAACCCACATCTCAAAGGAGCGACGAGCTCTCGAGGCACTATTTCAAGGCGTACTTCATGTCATTCAATCCAATAATCATCGTCTGTGACCCCAATAAGAATCACACAAATCCCCAGTATCTCCAACACCGTAACACCATCAACATACAATAATAACAATCCAATTTAATATGACAAAGGGGCTGCCCGGAGCCACGGATCCAAAATATCACTTCGTGGCTGAGAAATCCATAAAATAATACTAGAACATGAAATTACGAAGGACGGTTATAGGAGGAAGGTTACCTCAACAAAAAGCTTTGAAATACCAAGATAAACATGCTGTTATAAGGACCCACCACGAGCTGTAACAATATACGGCAAGAAAACATGACAAACATGCCGATAACAATAAGTTCTCCTCGAAATTGATTCTAAAGATCAAATTAAGAATGATTCGAGGATTTAGAACTCTTACCTTCCTATAATCAAATGATAACACTATATAAGTATCAGTTCCACGAAATTCCTCTTTTCAGTAGCAAGAAATGGAGCCAAAACAACGAGAAAACTTTACCACGACGATGAGCTCGCGATGTAGAGCAACTTCCGTTAAACTTCCAAATTGAAAGCATCAAGGTCCATGGATTATTTAGGGAATTTTCCTCTGATTTTCAGTAGATTTTGGGTGAAAAGTATGAGTTAAAACAAAGGGAAATCAGCTTTTATAAAGTTAAACCGACTTGGGATGGGGGACCCCACCTTGACGTGCCTGCTTGTGCAATCTTTCAAAAATGCGAATATCTCATTATTCTGAAGTCGCATGGACGAACGGTTTAGTAGGTTGGAAACTAGACTCGTAGACCTTCGATTTGGTATATTGGGAGCCCACTAATTCTTTATATATTGGGAGAAACACCTCAAGACATTTAACCCAAATTTAAAGAGAATTCCTTAAAGGAATTTACAATAACTTTTTTCGACTTTTGTTTCGCAACTTGCTTGACTTCAAAACTTATCATACGACCATTTTGCGATTATAATATCTCATAACACATCCTTCTTAGTATATTAGACACTATTAGTCTTGCCCCGAATGTACGTGTTAATTTAATCCTTCCAAACGGGCGAGGTGTTACACGAGGCATTCCTTTAACTCGAACTTTTGTGTAAAGCATTCCTTTGACCTAGAACCTTGGTTTAATTCTTTGATATTACCAAGAATGTTGACTGAAGTCAACGATTTCCAAAGTTGAAGCTCTAAAACAAGGGACGGCCATAAATACCAAACAAACAGCGT
Organism: Jaltomata sinuosa; assembly: GCA_003996215.1. NCBI lineage: Eukaryota > Viridiplantae > Streptophyta > Magnoliopsida > Solanales > Solanaceae > Jaltomata > Jaltomata sinuosa. The sequence continues at coordinate 338,447 of QJPP01007595.1, read as the reverse complement.
GGGCACCAAACTGCCGGTCTCGACAAGCCACAAATTACTTGGGGACGCTACAGGCAAGCTCTAATGGTACAAGAAAGGCGAAAATGTGTAAATGACCGGAAGGGTCATTACATCATCCACTACTAAAAAAGACTTTCATCCTCGAAAGTCAGGAAAGAAAAAAACACTAGAGATTTAAGAATAGCGGATACAACTCCCGCACTACTCTCTCGGACAACCCGGGTAGCCTCCACGACCGGATGACACCTAACAGAACAGAACCAAAGAAAGCAACCAAGCCTTAATTTCTTACTAGCCAAGCTAGATTTCAACCCCCAAATATCTTCCAACCGAATTGAACCTCGAGAAACTCAACCAAAAAGCACCGACACAACACCGAAACCAGAGCACCAAGGCGATCAATACACAGAACTCGAATCCTCAAAACCATACCAAGTTTTACCAGAAAATCCATCAACTCAAAACTCTAACTTATGAACCTGTTGTTCCGCAAAACCCCTTTTTATTTTTTGTATTCTGAACTGAATCCTTTAGCATCATAAATAGGAAGCTGCATACAAGGCGAACACCCAAACCAAAACCACGATCCTGCAAGAAATGTGGTAAGCCTACCACGAAGTCTGTAACCGTGAGCCAATCTCCCAACTCTAGAAAATACTGCCGCTACTCTGAACACTCGAACACCATTTGGATGTGAAATCTCCTTACGAATCTCACCTCAGGAAAAAGTCCACCGTGCCACGAATATCAAGTACAAACACCCCAAAGGCAAAGGAAAAAGGTGCCTGGGGTTAAAAGTTACCATCTAGCCATAGAAATATTTTGCATATACTTTCAACTCATTCCTTTGGCTCGAATCAACTGCTCTACCGGATCTGCAAACAACCAACCACTTCAAAGCATATATCATAAAGAACTTCTAGTCCATACTGGCCGAGTCTAACAAATACTGGAATCCCCCATAAATAAAAACTCCGGAGGAATTAATTAAACAAGCTTTCAAATCCTCGGCAAATGAATTGTGATTACTAGTCTCTACGTATCATCAGAATTCAAAATAGTCTCGCTAGTCTCAACCCGCACAAGCTGACCACATAAAGCATACACGACTGCTGAAGCACAAACTTACGTCGCTGAGTCTGTCCAACCATGGTAGAAGGACCTCGTACTAACTGGAACACTGCTGAAATATGGAATATCCCGCCTCTTACAGAGGTTAGTCAAGGACTAGGTGTCCAAGGCTAATAGCCGCATCCGCAACTGAAGTAAATAAGCTAAGTTGCCTGCACCCACTGCCTCTCGGCACTAGGATGCTGCAACCAAATAGAAACTACCATGAACCATCTGATGTAACCTGCCAAGGTATGATTCTGAACCCCGACTTTCAAAACTGTCAACCAAAGCCTTGGTCGAACCCGTATGCTGCCAATGAACCCTTAAGAACCCAAGCCAACTAGGCCTGAATATGCAAGTTGCCAACACCGCAGCTGCTACTGAAACAAAAACCAATCGATGGAAAACCCACCACAATGTGTAGACGGATGAATCGAATCACCAACACACAATCCCAAAGCAAACCTTCATCGCCATCTCAGGAAACTACTTGGACACATAAACACGAACAAAGAGTCATCTCCCTTTTTTTTCAACTAACCAAAAATCCTTCCTTAGCATATACCAAAACTTAAAAAACCTTTCTCGAATAAGAACCTGAATCCATTACCTTACTTCTCATAGCTACACGTCAAATTCAATAAGGCAGGAGAAGAATGGGTCGAATGCCCAACTAACCCAAAATGCTTACGAATACAACCCAACCACGAGGTTACGATCAACACTTATTCAAAAGTGCTTAAGTCAAAACCCAGTTATGATGCCAATATCAAGAGCTCATCCAAACAACTACGATCAAGATTCGTTCCAACTGGAGCTGGGGATATAACAAAACACCCAACGGACCAGGAACTAGATGAGACTATGGGAAAAACCCACATACCTGCCAACCTCATAAACTAATCAACAAAGAGCATCAACTCTAGACACTCGAGAGGCCAAACCGATCTATGCACACTAGCATAACCAATATCTCCCAACTAAGGCAAAATCTCAACTCCGACCCAACTCTCGATAATACACCGAACCATCACACGAATCTCTAGCCACGCTAGATAACGGCCTAGGCAAAAACCATCTAGGACCGCTAGAAAGGAAGACTCAAAGCAAGCCTAGAACCACAACAAATAGGAAGCGAGCTCTACAAAACCTACTCATAAACTACAACTTCGGGTAAAACACCTCATAGGGCTAACTCACCCCATCCACTACTAATGAATAAACTACCAATAAAACAACACATTAATACTATAATTCAGGTAGCCAAAAACTAAACAAGTAGCAGGTAGGCATGTAAGCAATTACACGACAGAAGGGATAGAATCGCAACATGAGCGGGACTAACACAAGTCGAAGGTAGAAAAATCCTAACTTGGAGCAAGGATATCAGGAACCTCTATCTCTGGCCCACCAAGAGGAGCATCAAGCTGACGGGATCTCACTCTGGACTGAGTAGTCAAAATTGAACGCCCAACCGACCCTCACCGGGGACAAGCTCAATAAAGGTGACCAATCTCCCCACAATGATAATAACCAGGTTGTCAGGGATACACAATCGTGGGGAAATTCCTAGAAAACTTACCATGCTTACCATACCAAAAACAGCCTCTACCTGATGAAGTCCGATGGGAAAATTTTGCCTCGTACTCCAATACCGACAGACAACCCTACCGAAGAACTGGAAGCTCAACCCTAACTGAAGCACCACTCGCAGAACCAGGTACTGAAACACTCACTGAAGGACTCAGAGTCCTAGCCATGGTGTCCTGAAGTGCTAAAGTCGCTATAAATCTAATCGGTGGTTAGGACGACCCCACACCCCCTATCTAATACGGTAAACCCTCACTTTAAAGTCCCGGCGCTGACGAAAGCAATGAAGAAATAGGAACAGAAGCCTCAACACTAACCGCTATCACACTCGTATGAGGCATCTGATAATGAATGAATAAGCAAAAGTTTTAGAAGTCAATAAAGCCAGGAACGCACGATAAGGAGTCAAGAAGATGAAACTTTTCCTAACAATTCCCTGTAGCCACCCGTAGATAGGATACGAATGTAATAGTACCGATACGCGAGACTCTACTTAGACACTTGCTTCTGTACCATGACACTAGTAAACCTAGAGCTCTGATACCAAGCTGTCACGACCTGATTTCTCAGGTCATGATCGCACCTAATACCCCCCATTAGGCGAACCAATTCCCGTAGCCTGGAATGGTTAGTAATGGGCAACTACTAAGCCAATATGCACAATAAGCAGAAAGTAAGCGGAAGCAGAATATAAAGATAAGACAACGCGTAAGCAATTTACCCGAATATATACATAATGGAACTACACCAACCCCAAGACTTGGTATCAACAGTAAAAAAGCTTCTAATAGAGTACAAGTGCTAGAAGTAACAAAATACAATACAAATTTGCCTCCAAAAGTACAAGAAGCAACAGTACAATAGATGAGATATAGATAAACCCCGACCGTTAGGCGCTCACCCTAGTCTAGAAGATCCAAAAACTGCACGAGTCTCCAACGCGATCAATGGTGAAAGCTCAGCTAATATCTACACCAAAAAGTGCAGAAGTGTAGTATAAACACCAAGACAACGGGAACTCAGTAGGCATCATCAGCCGACTGAGCGCATATAAGATATGTGGACTTTCCAAGTATTTTAGGGTGTCAATTATGTGGAATGAATTTGATTGTTGCTTGTTGGTTTTACAAGGGTGTTTTCTGTTCATTTAAGTATTGACTGTTGACTCTGTGTGGTATTCGGTTGGCTCGGGTACCATGCCTGGTACGAAATACTAATGGTTGGCTTGGGTACCACGCATGGTATAGGTTCTATATTGGTTGGCTCTGATACCATCTTTGTCACAACCCAAACAGTCATGAGTGGCACCCACCCTTAACCCCCGGATGAGCGAACCAAGAACCCCAAATCAACTCTTAGAGAATCTAACAGCTCAAAACTAATAGAATTGAAATAAACTAACATTCACCATCAAAATACTAGTAAGACAAGATCCTGTGGAAATCACCCTAGAAACTGAAGGTTATCGTACCAAAACAATCTACCAAAATCCTACAATGGGGATGCAACCCCAAAAGTTTAATATATCTGGGGAAAAAGGGGATTCTAGGGTTTTGAGTTCTTGGGTTATGTTGTTTATGGGTCATTCATGCCTTAATCACCATTATTCGCTAAATGTAACCATAAAAAATGGTAGTTTAGGATGAATTAGCGGTGGGAAAACCCAGGAATGAGTGGAATAGTTATGGTTTGGCCTGGGGATTGGGATTTGCATAATCCAGATAATTTTAGGCTAGACCAAGAGCAAGCGAAATCTACAGAAAACAGAAAGGCTCCGGTCCAGTAAAGTTTCCAAAAGCAATTCAAGGTAGGTGATGGTTAATGTCTTGCCAAAGGCAATGTATATACATGTAACTATATCTTAGTATTGTATGTGCTTTCATGCTTAGGAAAGGAAGTTATGAATATCCAAGTATTTTAGGGTGTCAATTATGTAAAATGAACTTGATTGTTGCTTATTGGTTTTACAAGGGTGTTTTCTGTTCATTTAAGTATTGACTGTTGGCTCTGTGTGATATTTGATTGGCTCAGGTACCACGATTGGTATGGAATACTAATGGTTGGTTCGGGTACCATACCTGGTACAGGTTCTACATTAGTTAGCTCAGGTACCATGCCTTGTACGGGTTTAATTATGCATTGTTGACTGTGTTTGTCGAAGGTTCCATGAGTGAATCAAGTTGATTGCTAAAATTGTGATATTGCATGTTAGTGTAACGACCGAACCCATCGTTACTTTAAAAATCATGAAATTGAATTATGTCGGGAACTAATTAAAGTACGTATGTCTTAAGTAGGGTGACGTGATGGAAAATTTCTGATTTTTGGAAATAGATCAGGATGAAATCACTCTGCTATAGAAGTAATTATTTTTCTCTAGCGGTACCGCTATAGCAAAAGGTTAGACTGCCATAGCGAAATGACGGGAGGCAGAAACCTCAGAACATGTTTTTATTTAAAAAGCTTCTCCTTCTCAGTTAGAAAATATACGAGGGTTTCTCCAAAAACCCTCCTATACTGCTCCAAGGTTTGGGGACCATGAGGAGGAGGGATTCCACCTAAAGGAGCACGAAAAACCACGGATTCGGGCCTGCGGAGTCATCAGGGAATGCCTTCACGGAGCTAGATGCACGGTTGCAGCTGCTTGGCGTCCAGGTAGGCTAGTTTTCATTGAGTAGATAGATATGTTTACTTTTCGTACTTATTGTATAGTGGAATGGAGAATTCATGTTTTAGGCCTCCGAGCACGGAGTCTGGCGAATTCGGGTCGGGTTAGGTTTTGTTTAGGATTATACTAAGTAAATGACTGGTCTTGTGATATGTATAATGTGGTTATATTGTTATCTTGGTATGATAAAATGATAGGCTCAGGGGCTGGTATGTCGAAAAGGTTTGGGGAACCAGGAATCGCCTGGATAGCTGCGCAGAAATGAAAATGGGAAACCCTCCTAGATGAGGACTCGAGAATGTAAAGGGTAGGATATATGGTTGTTGGACTTGCTAAGGGATAAAGAGAGGTGTTCCCATTACGTGTGGGTGTAGGTAATGTTTCGGGAATCACATAGCTGCTAAATTTTGTTAAGAAAGGAAATCGGTCATTTTATGTTAGCAAGGGTGAATGGGTTAGCCTTCGGACGAAGGTCAGGTTAAGTTATCTACCCGAAGAAGGGGTAGGTGATGGCTTGATTTCTTTATGAATTGTGTGTTTGAGTACTTTTAGCTAGCTGATTGTATGAGATGCATTGCTTAGGAGATGAATTGGAATGTCTTATAGTCCTGTTTGATCTGTATGGTTTTTGAACTGTGCATTTTGCTTGTTGGTTTACAAGTTAATTGTTCATTGTTTTGATTGAGGATTGTTGACATTTGGTTGGCTCCGGTACCACGCCTGGTACGAAAATACTAATGGTTGGCTTGGGTACCACGCCTGGTATGGGAAATTACTAACGGTTGGCTGGGGTACCACGCCTAGTACGAGAAATTACTAATGGTTGGATCGGGTACCACGCCTGGTACGAGTTTACTTTACTACATTATTGCACGAATATTTATTGCATTGTGTTGATTGTTATTGGTCCCGTGAGCGGATCGAGATATATCATTGAGATGTGATATTTGGTTATGGTCCTTGTGAGGCCAGGTTATTTGTTGTATCTGATTTAGAGTTTGTCTTGGTATAGACCGAGTTGCTTGTTAACACTTAGGTTCTGGTTAGAGGGGATCCCAGAGTGGGTCCGAGTAATATACATTTGTATAGGACGGTTGTTGGTTATGATGTTGTTGCTGGTCCTAGTCATATAAAGGTGATTCATGGGTACTAGATAAGCTAGAGGAATGACCGAGAGTCTGGCATTAGGATATTAGCTGGCATTACTATAGTGGAGGTTTCTTAGGGATCCTGGAGAGGTCCGGATAATTATAGGTTGTACCATGAGGGTAATGGGTCTGGACTGAAAATACTCAGGTTGTTCCTGAATGTTTGGCCATATGGATTGGTAGAGTAAACAAGGTGGTAGTCCGGGTCAGGACTTAGCGGTTGGTCTAGTGGTAAGGCTTGGGAAGTCTAAGGTGAGTATAGTCCTAGTCAGGACTTAGCTGTTGGTCTAGTGGTAAGGCTTGGGAAGTCTAAGGTGAGTATAGTCCGGGTCAGGACTTAGCGTTTGGTCTAGTGGTAAGGCTTGGGAAATCTAAGGTGAGTATAGTCTGGGTCAGGAATTAGGGGTTGGACTAGTAGTGAGACTTGGGAAGTCTGAGGTTGATAAGACTTGGGAAGTCTAAGGTTAGTATGACTTGGGAAGTCTGGGAAGTGAGGGAGTTGGCAGTGGAAGGAGTAGGAAGGATCAGGTTTGTATGGTATAATCCGAGGGGAGGTTGGAGGATGGAAATTCTATTGTCACATTCATTTTTCCCCTGTTTTCTATATGATGGTAGGAGTGGATTCGGGTCGGCCGATGATGCCTACCAGTATGTGTGGTTGTACTGATTCTACTTTTGCTATACCTTTTTTGGGTATAGTCTGGTTACAGGGTTGGTGATGTTTCTTACGTGCATGCCGATGGTGATCCTCCAGCAGCTTCTGTCCTTGATTTCCTGATTGAAGTTGTGTCCTTTTTCAGTTCCTGTATAAATCTTGTAGTAGCTCTTGTACCGGCTTAGACTAAATTCTAGGGAGGGTGTGTTAAAGATTGTAAAGGTTTCCGCCCATTCTTTAAGTAGTTTATTTTTCTAAACATTTTTGTAAAAGAAATTCTCATGTATAAAATGGACTTATTTTAATAGATTATTTTAATTTCCGCAATGGCACCTGTTGGATGAGTGGTGAGGGTTCGTCTATCTAGGTGGTTAGAGTAGGCACCCGCACAGCCCGATAGGTTGGGTCGTGATAGTTAGTCCTTGAGAGGCCGAGTTGTTACACTTTAATGTGGAGTTGGTCCTGGGGTGGACTGGGTATTGCATGTTAACACTAGGTATTAGTCTAGGAATCCGTAGTTGGTCCGGGTAATGTAAAATGGTAAATATCTTCGTTATTGTTCCTTGTTAAATGATTGTTGAATCTGTTTCATGTGGTTAATAAGTTAGAAGGTAGGCTGAGAGCCTAAAATTATGGTATTTGTTATTGCCACATGTTTGTTCTACTTTAAGCAGTTTTGGTTTATTGTATTTATATTGTTTGTTGGGGCTGGCCGATGATCCTACTAGTACACGGTGGTTGTATACTGATTCTGCATTGTTTTCTTTTTATGAGTACAAGACATCTTTTGGCGTCTCCTACGTGACCTCAGATCTAGTCCCAGTGATTCTAGACTTCAAGGGTAAGCTGCTTCTTTCGGGCTACCTTATTTTCTTTCAGTTAGTTATAGTCCATTTGTTTTCGGACATAAACTCTTGTTTTCTTTCGGGATTGCATCTCCGTTCTAGGATTTTGGTAGATTGTTTTGGTACGATGACCTTCAGTTTCTAGGGAGATTTTCGCAGAATCTTGTCTTACTAGTATTTTGATGGTGAATGTTAGTTTATTTTAATACTATTGGTTTTGAGCTGTTAGATTCTCTAAGTATTGATTTGGGGTTATTGGTTCGCTCATCCGGGGGTTAAGGGTGGGTTCCACTCGCGGCGTTTTATATCGTGTGATTATGCTAAGTCAATTACATGTTTAATTTGCAGTAAAATATATTTTCATATTCTTCCACTACTTTATAGTTTTGTTCATGTTCATAAAAAAGAGGGTTATACTCTGGCAATACAATGAAATGGTAAGATCATATATGAATATATTGGTGTAATTTTTTTTTATTTTATATTCACTATTGATGTAATGACCCTTCTGGTCATTTACGCATGTTCGCCTTTCTTGTACCGTTAGAGCTTGCCTGTAGCGGCCCCAAGTCATTTATGGCTTGCTGGGATCGGTAGTTTGGTGCTCAGGCCGTTGGTTTGGTCTCTTTGGCCGTTCCTTATTTTAGAGCTTAAAGCTTTTGGAATCGTTAACTTCAGGCAACATTCTTGGTGAACGTGCTTGAAATCGAATTCTGACAGTTCTTAGCTCCGGAGCGTGGACTTTGATCTAGTTGGACCTTTGGTCGGGATCCGGGAGCTTTTCAGCTGTCACGATCCGATTTCTCAAGTCATGATGGCACCTACAACTTCCCAGTAGGTAAACCGATTCCCGCAGCCCAGAACGGTTAGTCGCTACTACCTAACCAATATGCAAAATAAGCAGAAACAAGCGGAAGCGAAATATAAAGATAGACCATGCGGAAGCAAATAACCCAAATATATGCATAAAGAAACTACACCAACTCAAAAACTTGGTATCGATAGTACATAAGCTTCTAATAGAATACAAGTGCTAGAAGTTACAAAATATAATATAAATCTGTCTGCGAAAGTACAAGGAGTAACAATACAACAGATGAGATATAGACAAGCCCCGACCGTCAGGCGCTCACCCTGGTCTCGAAGATCCCAAAAGCTGCACGAGTCTCCATGCAATCAACGGTTAAATCTCACACTAATATCTGCACCAAAAAGTTCAGAAGTGTAGTATGAATACCAATTGCTAAGCAATAGGTACCTAGTAGGCATAATCGGCCGACTGAGCACATATATGATATAAAAACTGTAAATAGCATATAGCAAGAAAGCAGTCACAGAAAATAATTGATAAAGAACATGAAGACTAGCACGGAGAATATACAACCAAGAGTTATAAGCAAACAATGCTAGCACAAAAGATATGAATACACAGAATCACAAGTGAAGGAAAGAAGAATGCACCTAGAGTCCTTGCACAATAATATAAGTAAATAAAGAGAGAGGATTGAGAAAATAGCGGTATACCGGTAACCTCAAGTAAAAAGGAAGGAGGGAAGCAATTTCACATACTCAAGAAGAGATCAATATACTAAAGGAAATAATATTACGAATCCAACTTCAAAAACAATATAAACAGAGATCAACCTCGCAAGTATCAACCTAGGATGGAACAACTAAACCATAATAACCGAGAGTTACCACTCAAAATCATGCAATAGAATAGAATCAGGAACCCACAATCCACTCGGACGACACTCAATAGCCTCAATAATACAGGACTCACTAGCCCCTCAATATTCAAAGTCCAGGAAACTGAGCCTCAACAGGCTGGGAACCACTAAACCACTGAGAACCAGATGCCATAAAAAGTTCTATAAAATGATAGAAGTAATATAATCTACCTACAGTCCCAACGGCCGCCCATACAATCGAGGAACACAATCAAGTGAAAACAAACCCTCTGACCGCACATACAACCGGAGCGTACACTAAACACATAGCAAACAAGGGTGGAATTAGTGTGCCAAATGCATGATAATGATATGATGTGAAAGTAACTTGTATGTTCCCACTCAGGTACCTCACGGGCCAATATAGAGGTGGGACCCATGGAAGGCTCTTTCCCGTGTACCTCGCCTTCGCCGTACACCCTCCCTCCTGGCACGCTGCATCGGCCCGTAGCCTATGGCCCAGGAATGACAGGGGTCCATGAAGGTCTACCCCTCGACCACATACAAAACCGCGCAATCTCAAGTATAGCTCAAAACTCAGAATCTCGTAGTACATGCCCGGCTTCAACCCGGGTCTAAAACATGAGTAGTGATCTCAACAGATCCTCTCAAAGGATGCCCAAAGTATACTCGGGTCTAAATCAGTGATAAAAGTCTCAATAACCCCGTCAAAGGGTGCCCAGAATGTATCTGATAACGCTCAAACTACACCTCAAATTAACGAGGCGTAAGCGATCGTAGTCAAGTAAAGAACCCAACAAGGTTGGGGTCGAATCCCACAGAGAATATGGTGAAGATTAAGACTTTAGTGAAGTAGATGACTAGTGATCAATTATTTCCGATAAATAAAAAGGGGGGTGTTGTGAACAAATCGTGAACAAAAGCAATAATAATGTAAGAGAATAATCAGTAGGAGAGAATGCGAACTAGGGACGTGTTCACCATGGCGTTGTAACAATCGATTCTAGGCTTAACAGGGTTCTTTCTATATGCTTGTCACGATGTGATTGCGTCTATTGTATCGTCTAAACGTCTCTCGACCAAATAAACAAATTTCCTTTTATCTTCTTTCGATCTCAAAAAGATGTGCTTTTTAGCTCTCAATCCTAACATCAAGTAGACTAATCCAGTTACGGCATTAATCTTTAAGACGAGAGTTGGTAGTCTCGAATCCTTGTCGTTAATCAATTTTTCCCGGGTTTAATCTCTTTACTCAAGCAAATTAAACCTAGGCATGTTCTAATGTTTGCAACCACTAGAAAACGTGACATAAAGTATGATTAACAACGTGACAATACATATATCGAACCTAGTGCTACCCGGAATCTATATTGCTACGTTTGCCATGGCTCCCACAACCCTAGTTGCGGGAGTTTTAGTTACTCATGCTCGATAAATAAGAGAAAATAGTTGTATTCATCATAAAAGGAAGAAAAGTCATACAATATAATGAAAATAATCAATCTTCCAATATCCACGAACAAGAACACCAAGAACTCACGAACGAATCAAGACACGAATTCAAGAGAATGAACCGTGTTGTTGCTCTCAAAAACCAACCAAAAATGTGTTTAAACTAATGGGAGAATAATAATTAACATAAACCTAACATAGGGTATTTATAGGAGTAGTAGAAACCAAATCCAAAACGGGCTAGGAATTCCCAAAACGCGGGTCGCCGACCAGTGCTACTGCCTTAGCGTGACGGCCAGGCTTGACGGACCGTCAAGGCAGTGACGGACCGTCGCCTGGGCCGTCACTGCTAGGCAACAACACTGCCTTAAGTTGACGGTCCCAGTGACGGACCGTCAGCCTTGTGACGGGCCGTCACTCAGGCCGTCACTCTTAGGCAGAATGTTGTTTTTCGCGTATTTTCTTCCGTTTCCGTGTTTGTTTCCATTTCCTACAAATACAACATAAAAACATCAAAAACAACAATGGTTGCTTGAAAACGTACGATTGTTCTTAGTAAAAAGTAGTCGAAAGTGACGTAAATTAGCGTCACATCAGTATCCATGTCTAAATCAGTAATAAAATCGAGTATGGTGCTCTGCCTGGCATATCCTAGTATTAGTAGGAAAAACCCAGTGTGAAACCATCCAAAATCCCATTTTTATCATCAAGTATACAAAAAAGGGTCCCCCGGGGCCATGCAAGTTTAGGAAAAACCATCTATAATGGCGCGCAGCCAAAACTGAAGTAAACCATGCAGGGAAAAACTTTTTTTATGGATGATATGCTTGCACACAAATATAAATTAGACCAACGGCTCATACACATTTCCTATCGGCCATGCACATGCTCAACAACTCTAAAGCAGTCATAACCAGCCTAGAAGGATATCTCTATACCCGAGACTCGCGGACATTCCCAATTATCCCTCCATCTATGTTCCAGAGTCAATACAAGGTCGCACAGGACCACAAGGGTAATATAAGATACTACGCGAATACTATAATCAACGTATGAAATAAGCGGACAGAAAGGCGGACAACGTCTGGGGTATCAACCTAAAACAACCCACCTAAGGATACTAATTAATGTAGTTATAGAATATATACGCAGAGTCTAGGTAGGGAAAGTCATAACCTACCTGTCGTCCAATGAATAGCTGTGGGGATGACGTCGTCCAGGCTCAAACTGCTTCGGGAAGCTCTAAATCATGAAAATACTATCAACACAATAATTAGGCATTAAAATGAGACAAGTGATACCCATAATACTATAAACATAACCGGGTCGAAATTTGGGTCACAAGAAGGTCCATGGGCCCCACATTTCAGGGAGAATGTGCTCAAAATTTGAGCAGAAACGGACCATGGGAAGGGGTCAAAACAGCCCCAAGAATCAAGAATTTAAAGGGGAGAATTTATGGGTTTTTATCGGACTTTAAGTAAGAAACTTACCAATTTACGAGGCCAAGAAACGAACCCGGACTAGCAACACTTATTCCTCCAAGTATTGGGAATGAGAAGGTGAAAATTTGGTACAATTTGGAGCTAAAATGGTGGAGAAATCATAGTTGGAAGATGAGGTGAAAGGCTGAAAATGAGCTGCCAACAGCTTATATAGGGTGGCCAGCTGAGGCGCAGGGGCGGCCCATGGGCGCAGGCACGGGTGCGCAGGGGCGCTAGCATGGGCGCTGGTTCGCAGGTGGCTAGGCTGGGCGCTGAGGCGCAGGGCTGGCCATGGGTGCGCAGGCGCGGCCCAAGCGGCGCCCTGGCGCCACACCAGCCACCAGCAATGCCAAAATTTCTACGCGGCATTCCGGACACAATTGGAACCCGATACTTATAAACCAATAGAGCTATTTGAGTAAAAACGATATTCCAGACATAACAGAATTGACGAAACTTCCATCAGAGATCGATTTATTGAAAAGTGGACCCCGTGTCCAAAATCAACCTTAGGCCAACTATTTCCAAAACGGAACCTAATGGCCGAAATCAAGTCTGGAAGCCTCGGGACCCGAACCAATGGTCCCTCTAGCCTAAACTCGACGTTTCGGAGCTAATAGAGCTGACGGGATTTCCATCTGAGGCTGTCTTCTCCAAATGTTTACCAAAGTCAACCAAATAAGCCCAACTAGCCTGAAAACACAGAACGAGAGAAAATTCCAAGCTGAAAAGCTCCCGGATCCCGACCAAAGGTCCAACTAGATCAAAGTCCACTCACCAAGAATGTTGATTGAAGTCAATGATTTCAAAAGGTTTAAGTTCTAAAATAAGGAACGGCCAAAAAGACCAAACCAACCGCCCAGGCACCAAACTACCGGTCACAGCAAGCCATAATTGACTTGGGGCCGCTACAGGCAAGCTCTAACGGTGCAAGAAAGGTGAACATGCGTAAATGACCGATAGGGTCATTACATCATCCACTACTAAAAAGACTTTCATCCCTGAAAGTCAGGAAAAAGGAAGGACTAGAGATTAAAAGAACAGCGGATACAAAGCCCGCACTACTCTCTCGGACACCCCGGGTAGCCTCCACGACCGGACGGAACCCAACAGAATGAAATCACGAAAGGCAACTAAGCCTAAAACCTTTGACTAGCCAAGCTAGAATCCAAACTCAAACTTCAAAATGCCAAGGGTGTGCCAACCCAAACTGAACCTCGAGAATCTCAACCGGAAAACACTGACACAACACTAAATCCAGAGAAGTAACGCGACCAACTCACAGAACTCGAATCATCGAAACCACAACCATGTTAACCAGAAAAGCAAACAACCAAAACTCTAACTCATGAACCAGCTGATCCGTAAAACCTTTTTTATTCCGAACTGAATCCTTTTGCACCACAAGCCAGAAGCTTCATACAAGTCGAACTCTCAAACCACCCTCAAAGCATCAACTGACACACCAAAGATCCATAGTTCTCGCTTATACTCTACCACAAATGAAGTTACCCTTTTTGCTCAAACTCTTTCCAAGCCAAGGTATAGTCTACTAGCCATTGTCATTCAAGATAACAACCCTTAGCATATCATCGAAAATTGGAGTTACCTGCCCCTACTGACCATCAACCAACGAACGAACACTTTGCCAACGTCAAACCCGGTAACTGAACCCAACTGAACAACCCATCTGACCCCGACTGAAGTTTGCACACCAAAGTTAGGAAAAGCATGTATGAACACCCTGTGTTGACGGAGATACTTCCAAACTATAGAACAAACCAACTACTGCACCGGGCCGAGTCTGAGTCAACTGGAAACGAATAAACCAGGGCAATTTGCCCAACAGATCCAAACCAAAAACCATGCCTCAGCAAGGACTGTGGTAAGACTGCCACGAAGCTCGTAACCATCACTAATCCCCCAACTCTAAGAAGTACTGCTGCTACTCCAAATACTCGAACACCATTCAGATTTGAAATTGCTTTACAAATCTCAACACGGAAGGAGTCTACCATACCAGGAATATCAAGTCAAAACACCCCGAAGGAAAAGGAAAAGGTGCCTGGGGTTCAAAGTTGCCATCTAGATATAGAATTTTTGCATATACCTTCAACTCATACCTTTGGCCCGAATTAACTGCTCTACCGCATCTGCACACAACCAACCATTTCAAAGCATATATCATACCGGACTTCTTTTCCATACTGGCCGAGTCTAACCAATACTAGAAACTCATATAAAAGACAACCCTTGAAGACCCAACGAAATAAGAATTTCAAACTCTCAGCAACGAAAACAATGATCAATCTCAAGGTACCATCCTAATCCAAAGTAGGCTTGCTCGACTTAACCTGCACAACCTGATCACATATAACACACCACCACTGATTTTCAAACTTGTGCTACTAAATTTGTCCAACCAATGTAGAATAGACCTCATACTAACTAGAACACCGCTAATATCTTGAATGTCCAACCTAACTTAAGGGTTAGCCAAGGACTAGGTGTCCAAGGACAACTGTCAAACCATAATGGAAAATAGGTAAGCTAAGTTGTCCAAACTCAATGCCTTCCAACCCAAGAAGCTGCAACTGAAAGAACCAACCACGAACCATTCGGAGTAGTTTTCCAACCCACGATTCTGAAGCTCAACCCCAATTGACGATCAATGCCTCTGTCAAAACCCATAAGTAGACTCACTCACCATCGAAGAACAGTAGTAGAGCTGGAGCCAACTAGGCCATGAATTCACAATTTTCCCAATCCGTAGGTGCTACTGAAACCTCAAACCAATTGAAGGAAAAACAACTTCAATCTGTAAATGGCCGAATCAAATCACTAACACACAACCCAAAGCAAAACCCATCGTTATCTCAGTCAATTACTAAAACACACAAGCCCGAACAAAGATTTATCTCCCTCCTTTTTCAACTAAAAAAACCCTTCATTAGCATATACTAAACCCTACAAACTCCTTCTCAAATCAAATCTGGGGGCCATTTCCTTAGTTCTCATACTTACATCGTCAAAACTTAGCAAGGAAGAAGAAGAATGGTCCGGATGCCCAACTCACCCAGAATTCTACGAATACATCTCCACCACGAGGTTATGGTTAACACTTTCAAAAATGCGAAAGCCAAAACTCAATCACAATGCAGAAATCAAAAGCTCAATTCTATGAACCAGAACTGGAGAGAGCAAGAGAGCAACCCAGACTTAGAACATAAAGAAATAACGAAAGCAACCCATACCTGCCAAAAACCAACACAAAAAATCTCAAGTCACCCGAGGAAACAAAACCAACCAAAACTCCAAAGATCTGACCACTAGCACAATCAACACTTCTCAACTTAAGACAAAATCTCAACCTCCGGCACAACCACCAGTAACACTAAACCAACACAAAAACTTCTAGCCATGCTAGATAACAGCCTAGGCAATCAACCATCTAGGATCGCTCAAAAAGGAAGACTCAGCATAAGCCTAAAACCATAACGAAATGGGGATAAACCCAACAAGAACAAACTAACATGAACTACACACGAGCTATAACTCCGGTTAAAACACTTCTTAGGTACAACTTACCCCATCCACTACTAAGGAATAATCTAACAGGAAAACAATGCAAAGATACTACAATTCAAGTAGTCAAACAACTTTAACAAATATCAGGTAGGCATATAAGCAATTACACAATAGAAGAGATAGAATCGCAACGCGTGCAGGACTATCACAAGATGAAGGTATCAAAAGCCTTACCTGGAGCAACAATATCAGGAACCGCTACCTCAAACCTACCATAAAGGAAATCATACTGACGGGATCAAGATCTGGACTGAGTAGTCAAAGCTGAAAGCTCTGTCATCCCTGGTCAAAGACAAGCTCTATAAAGGTGACAAACTTTGCCACAATAATAACAACCAGGCTGACCAGGATACAAAATCGTGGGGCAATTCCTAGCAAAGTGCCCACGCTCACCATATCGAAAACAGTCTCTACCAGATGAATTCTGATGGGAAGATCTCACTAACCTGATCGGCCACCACGACCTACACACTCTGAAGGCAAACCCCAAAGGATATGATCCCAACCTTGTCTACTCTATGCAATATGCCCTACACAACCACTCTCTGGAACCTGTGGAGCAACTGAAACTGGACGGGTAGATAAGAAGCAATGGAACCTATCTCTGGAGGAGGATCCCCTATCTCGAGTCTGAGAACCTCGGGAACTATCATGGCAATGACATTTCTTAGCGCTACCTCTATAAGCCTCACGACATAAACCCTTAATAGCCCAAGCATGATCCAATACCTGAAGGAAGGTAGTCCAAACTGTAACCAAATGTTCGGTCGCCAAGTAGAGAGGTGAAATAAATCCCCCAATAAAGCTCTGAACTCTATCAAACTCTGAAGGCACGGTCCTAGCAGTACGCCTTACCATCTCATGAAATCTTGCCTCGTACTCCAACACCGACATACTACCCTACTAAAGAACTAGAAGCTCAACCCTGGTTGAAGCACCACTCATAGAACTGAGTAATAAAACACCTATCGGAGGAGTCAGAGTCCTAGCCACGGTGTCCTAAAGAACTGGGGTACCTGTGAATCCAATCGAAGACTGGGTTTGTCCCACACCCCCTATCTGATGTGGTAAACTATCACTCTAAAGTCCTGACACTGATGGAAGCACTTAAGTAATAGACACAGAAGCCTCAACATCACCCGCTGTCAAACTCGTCTTAGGAAT
Source organism: Jaltomata sinuosa (assembly GCA_003996215.1). NCBI lineage: Eukaryota > Viridiplantae > Streptophyta > Magnoliopsida > Solanales > Solanaceae > Jaltomata > Jaltomata sinuosa. The sequence continues at coordinate 321,049 of QJPP01007595.1, read as the reverse complement.
CTAAGAAGGAATGAAACAAACGAAGTTTAGAAGTCCATAGAGCCAGGAATTCACAATAAGGAGCCAAGAAGATGAAACTGTTCATAACAATGCCATGTAGCCTCCCGCAGATAGGATATGGACGTCATCGTACCGATCTGCAAGACTCTACTTAGACACTTGCTTCTGTACCACAACACCGGTGAACCTAGAGCTCTGATACCAAGCTGTCACGACTCAATTTCTCAGGTCATGATGGCACCTACAACCCCCTAGTAGGCAAACCGATTCTCGTAGCCCAGAACGGTTAGTAATGGGCTACTACCTAACCAATACGCACAGTAAGCAGAAATAAGCAAAAGCAAAATATAAAGATAGACAACGCGGAAGCAAATACCCCGAATACATGCATAAAGAATTACACCAACCCCAAGACTTGGTATCGATAGTACAGAAGTTCTAACAGAATACAAGTGCTAGAAGAAACAAAATACGATGTAAATTTGTCTCTGAAAGTACAAGGAGTAACGCTACAACAGATGAGATGTAGACAAGCCCCGACCATCAAGCGCTTGCCCTAGTCTCGAAGATCCAAAAAGTTGCACGAGTCTCCACGTAATCAATGGTGAAATCTAACACTAATATCTTCACCAAAAAGTGCAGAAGTGTAGTATGAGTACCAATTGTTAAGCAACAGGTACCCAGTAGGCATCATTGGCCGACTGAGTGCATATATGATATAAAAATAGTAAATAGCAGATAGAAAGAAAGCAGTCACAGAAAACAATGGATAAAGCACATGGAGACTAGCACGGAGAATAGATAACCAAGATTTATAAGCAAACAATGCTAGCACAGAAGATATGAATACACAGAATCACAGGGGAAGGAAAGAAGAACGCACCTGGAGTCCTTGCACAACAATATAAGTAAATAAAAAGAGAGGGTTGAGAAAATAACGGTATACCGGTAACCTCAAGTAAAAAGGAAGGAGGGAAGCAATTTCACCTACTCAAGAAGGGATCAATATACTAAAGGAAATCATCTTACGAATCCAACTTCAAAAATAATATAAACAGAGATCAACCTCGCAAGTATCAACCTAGGATGAAACAACTAAACCATAATAACCGAGAGTTACCACTCAAAATCATGTTATAGAATAGAATCAGGGACCCACAATCCACTCAGACGACACTCAATAGCCTCAATAATACAGGACTCACTAGCCCCTCAATACTCAAAGTCCAGGAATCTGAGCCTCAACAGGCTGGGAACCACTAAACCACCGAGAACCAGATACCATAACAAGTTCTTTAAAATGATAGAAGTAATATAATCTACCTACAGTCCCAACGCCCGCCCATACAACCGAGGAACACAATCAAGTAAAAACAAACCCTCCGGCCGTCCATACAACCAGAGCCTACACTAAACACACAGCAAACAAAGGTGGAATCAGCGTGCCAAATGTATGATAATGATATGATGTGAAAGTAACTGGTATGTTCCCCCTCAGGTACCTCACGGGACTATATAAAGGCGTGACCCATGGAAGGCTCTTTCCCGTGTACCTCTCCTCCACCGTACACCTCGTCTCCTGGCATGCTACATTATCCCGTAGCCTATGGACAGTAACAATAGGGGTCCATGGAGGTCTACCCCTCGACCACATACAAAACCGCGCAATCTTAAGTGTAGCTCAAAACTCAGAATCTCGTAGTACATGCCTGGCTTCGACCCGGGTCTAAAACAGGAGTAGTGATCTCAGTAGACCCTCTCAAAGGGTGCCCAAAGTATACTCGGGTCTAAATTAGTGATAAAAGTCTCAATAACCCCCTCAGAGGGTGCCCAGAGAGTATCCGGGTCTAAATCAATAATAAAATTGAGTCTGGTACTCTGCCCTGCAGAGCCTAGTATCAGTAGGAAAAACCCAGTGTGAAACCATCAAAAATCCCATTTTTATCATCAAGTATACAAAAAAGGGGCCCCGGGGCCATGCAAGTTTAGGAAAAACCATCCATAGTGACTCGCAGCCAAAACTGATGTAAAACATTCAGGGAAAAACCTTTTTCATGGATGATATGCTCGTACACAAATATAAATTAGCCCAACAGCTCACACACATTTCCTATCTGCCCTGCGCAGGGTCAATAGCTCTACATCAGTCATAACCAGCCTAGAAGGACATCTCTATATCCAGGACTCACAGTCATTCCCAAATAACTCACCATCTATGTTTCAGAGTCAATACAAGGCCGCACAGGACCACAAGGGTAATATATGATACTACGCGAATACTACAATCAACGTATGAAATAAGCGGACAGAAAGGCATACAAGGTCTGGGATACCAACCTTAAATAATCCACCCAAGGATACTAATTAATGCAGTTATAGTATATATACGCAGAGTCTAGGTAGGGAAAGTCATAACCTACCTGTCGTCCGATGAATAGCTATGGGGATAATGTCATCATGGCTCGAACTGCTTCGGGAAGCTCCGAATCATGAAAATGCTATCAACAAAATAGTCTAGGCGTTAATATGAGACAAGTGATACCCATAATCCTATAAACATAACCGGGTTGAACTTTGGATCACAAGCAGGCCTATGGGCCCTGTAACCTAAAACCAGAAACGAAAAATACCATGGTGTTCCCCACATTCTCGGGAGAACGTGCTCAAAATTTGATCAGAAATATACCATGGGAAGGGGTCAAAACAGCCCCAAGAATCAAGAATTTAAAGGGGAGAATTTATGGGCTTTTATCGGACTTTAAGTAAGAAACTTACCAATTTACGAGGCCAATAAATGAGCTCGGACCAGAAAAAATTATTCCTCCAGGTATTGGGGACGAGCAGGTGAAAATTTGGTACAATTTGGAGCTAAAATGGTGGAGAACTTGTAGTTGGAAGATGAGGTGAAAAGCTAAAAATGAGCTGCCAACAACTTATATAGGGTGGCCAGCTGAGGCGCAGGGGCGGCCCATGGGCGCAGGCGCGGGTGCGCAGGGGCGCTGGCATGGGCTCTGGTGCACAGGTGGCTAGGGTGGGAGCTGAGGCGTAGGGGCAGCCATGGGAGCGCAGGCGCGACCCAGGTGGCGCCACACCAGTAACCAGAAATGCTAAAATTTCTACGGGGAATTACGGACACAATCAAAATCCGATACTCATAAAACAATAAAGCTATTTGAGTGAAAACGATGTTACAAACTCAATGGAATCGACGAAACTTCCATCAGAGGTCGTTTTAATGAAAAATGGTCCCCGTATCCAAAATCAACCTTACGCCAACTATTTCCAAAACGGTACTCAATGGCCGAAATTAAGTCCGGAAGCCTCGAGACCCAAACCAATGGACCCTCTAGCCTAAACTCGACGCTCCAAAGCTAACAGAGCTGGCAGAATTTCCATCCGAGGCTGTCTTCTCCAAATGTTGACCAAAGTCAACCAAACAAGCCCAACTGGCCTAAAAACATAGAACGGGAGAGAATTCCAAGCTGAAAAGCTCCTGGATCCCGACCAAAGGTCCAAATAGACCAAAGTCTATGCTCTGGAGCTAACGAAACTATCAGAATTTGATTCCGAGCACATTCACCAAGAATGTTGACTGAAGTCAACGATTTCAAAAGCTTTAAGCTCTAAAATAAGGAACAGCCAAAAAGACCAAACCAACGGCACGGGCACCAAACTGCCGGTCCCAACAAGTCATAAATAACTTGGGGCCGCTACAGGCAAGCTATAACGGTACAAGAAAGGTGAACATGCATAAATGACCGGAAGGGTCATTACAATTAACTTGCCCGATTAAATTTTATTTATGTTGAGTAGGATAGTTTTTTGTTACATGTTTTAGAGAAGGCGGGGATTCATTCTCTTTTACCGGTTTCACAAAAAAATATTTTCTCATGAGTTCTAAAAAGTAAATTAGCATTAATTGTATCTATGTATAGGAATCAGCTTAGTCAAGAGAAAATATAATCATTGTGGTTTATACTAATGCTATTGCATGTCAAATTTGTGGCCAAATATTTCCTCATGTTGTGCTACTACTTTATCATTTCAATAAGGTTTATTGAAGAAAAGGTTATACTCTAGCGGTAAAACGAAAATGGTAAGATTATTTAAAAAATATTAGATATTTTGTATATACATTATATACATTAGCTCAGTTAATAGATTTTAGTCATAATGACTTATGTTAATGAAATTGCATGTCAAATTTGCGGCAAAATATTTGTTAAAGTTGAGGGACTACTTTATTATTTTGATCAAGTTCATCTAAGAGAAGGTTATAATCTACCAATATAATAAAATGCCAAGACCATACATGAATATATTGATGTCTTTTTTTTAATAATTCTTTTATATTAGTTAATTGTTTGCTCGATCAATTTAGATTTATGTTAAATAGGTAATATATTTGATACCTCTTTTACAATCAGTGGTGGTTCATTCTCTTTTACCTTTTTTACACAATTATTATTTTTCATGAGTTCTAATAAGTAAATTAGCATTAAGTGCATCTCCATATCAAAATTAGCCCAGTTAAGAAAAACATAATCATGATTACTTACACTAATAATGCAATTACATGTTTAATTAGTGGACAAATATTTTCTCATGATGTGCCACTACTTTATTATTTCAATCAGGTTCACCAAAGAAGGTTATACTTTAGCAATACAATAAAATAGTAAGACCATACAAGAAAATATTAGATTTTTACGCGTGCATTGCACATGCATATTGAACCATGTAATATAAATCAACTCAGTTAAGAAAATATATAGTTATTGTGGCTTATGCAAATTCAATTGCATGTCAAATTTATGGTCAAATATTTCGTTACATTGTACCACTACTTTATCATTTTGGTCATGTTCATCAATGTGAAAGCTATACTTTGATGATACAATGAAATGGTAAGACCATACATGAATATATTGGTGTAATCTTTTTTATTTTATATTCATTATTAACTTGCCTGATTAATTTTTATTTATGTTGAGTAGGGCTTTTTTTGTTACCTCTTTAAGAACGGCGGGGATTCATTCTCTTTTACCTATTTCATAAAATAATATTTTTTCATGAGTTCTAGTATGTAAATAAGCATTAAGTATAACTATATTCAGGAATCATCTTAGTCAAGAGAAAATATAATCATGGTAGCTTATACTTATGCAATTGCATGTCGAATTTGTGGCCAAATATTTCCTCATGTTATATTACTACTTTAACATTCAATCATGTTTATCGAAAAAAAGGTTATTGTAATGACTCTTCTGGTCATCCCTGCATTTTCTCTTTCTTTGTACTATTAGAGCTTACCTATAGTGGTCCTAAGGCATTTATGACTTGCTGGAACATGTGATTTGGTGTCTGTGCCATTTGTTAGGTCGTTATGATTATTTTCCTATTTTAGAGCTTTAACTTTGGAAATCATTGAATTTAGTCAACATTCTTAGCTAGTGTGTACAAAATTAAATTCTGACAGTTCTGTTAGCTCCGAATCATGGATTTTTGTCTGGTTGGATCTTTAGTTGGGGCTTGAGAACTTCTAGTATGGTTTTATCTCACTTTTTGAGATTTCAGGCCAGTTGGAGTTGGAGTTTTGACTTTGGTCAACTTTCGATGATCAGAGCATCAGATTCGAAATTTGACGGTTCCATCAGCATCATATTGTCAATTTTGGGTTAGGTAGGTGGTTGGTTCGGGTCGTGGATGAGTCGGCCTTATTTTGGGTGTTTGGTTGAAATTGTCTTGAGTTTACTTGGGTAAAAATTTCATCAAAATGACCTTGTATGAAAGTTACTTCGATTCTATTGAGTCCGAAATGCCATTTCCGGTGGGGTAGCATAGTATATTTGCACGCACAGGGTCCCATATGAGTCCCGTGTGCCCATCTGGTGATTTTTTGCCATAAGCTTTCTGCTGGTTGTTGTTGCCGGTGCAGGCCTCAAGCCTTAATCGTGACCACAAGGGATACCAAGTGATCGCGATAGTCTGTCTCCTTGGGCATCATGACCGTGAGGGCCCCTTCATGCGATCGTGATGAAGGGCCTGTGGACCTGGCGCCTTTATTATTTGCAATCGCAAGGTACCTTCTCGCAACCGCGATGTAGTCTCTGCCTCTTTTTTCTTTGCGACTCCATGTCTAGCCTTCACAATCACGATGGTCTGGCCAGCGTGGTCATCACAACCGCGTGGGGGTCCTTCGCGATCGCGATGAAGGACCCCTGACAGTATATATTTGTTCTCCAATATTTTCTTCTTCATTCAAACCCATTCCCACCATTGTTCTCTAGATCAAGCTCCCAAATTCTGTGTGGGAGCATCCATAATCGTTGGAGTGAATAATTTCTGGTCTGTGATTATTTTCTCGACTTCAATTGGTATGTTTTCTCCTTTAATTTAGTTAATTCTTCATTTTGATTCGCTCTTTGTTCTTTGCATTGTAGGGGCTGTTTTGGCCCTTTTTCCTCCATGAATTATGCTCAATTTTTGAGAATGTTTTCTTGGTGATATTAGGGACACTGTGGCAATTTATATTTCCAGCTTTGGGTCGAGCCCCGCGGGCCTACTTATTACCAAGATTTTGACCCAACTTATTTTTTTATAAATATAGGTGCCATTGGTTTTGTTTTAATGCATCGACTACGTTCTTGATAGTGTGATTGATATTCAGAGCTTTTCGGAGCAGTTCGGGCTGGGGCCTTGGTTTCCCAATAGCTTGTCATTGGACGTCGAGTAGGTTATGGCTTACCTACCTTAGACGTTATGTATATAAAATATAATTGTACTATTTAGCATCTCTGGGTTGGGTTTACTAGGTTGGCACCCCAGACCTTGTCCGCTTTTCTTCCTGTCCATCTTATCTTTCCTAGGTTAGCTTTAGTATTTGAACTCATTTTTTAGTATTACCCCTTGTGTCCCTGTGTGGCCTTTGTATAACCTTTGGACCATAAATGGTGGGATTTGGGAAATGTCTATGAGTCTCAAATATCAATTTACGAGCTAGTTATCTGTATTGTAGAGCATATCGAGCCTGTATAGGGTCAGTAGGTTGATTGTGAGCCATTGGACTATTGATTGTATGCGAGCATATCATCATTAATATGCACAAAAAAGGGTTTTCTGTATTGAGTTTACTACTACTATGGCTGCGGGCCTAAATATCACCATTTCTAAATCTTGCATGGCCTCGAGGGCCTATTTTTAGTATTGGCTTAAAATAGATTTAAAACTGGTTTTCATGGTTTTGTTGGGATAAAAGTGGTTTTATGAAGGCTTTCACATTGATACTAGACTCGGCTAAGACGAGCGCTAGATAAATTTTGTTACTGATTTTAGATACAGATAGACCCGAGGCACTCAATTGAGATTTCGAGATTTATTGATTTTAGACCCGGATAGATTTCAGGCATTCACTTTAGGATTCTGAGATTTTTTATGTGGTCACAGAGACCTCCACGTACCTTGTCAATCCATACTAGTGGCTATGAGTTGAGAGTTCCATAAGAGGGGTATACAGGGGAGTAGAGATATACGAGGGAAGCCTTTCATGGGTCCTACCTGCTGGGCCTATGGGAGTCGGAGGAGGTGCATATGGTACAACTGGCATTTCATAGAATATCAGTCATTGTTTGCACGGTTCCACCCTTGTTCTCTATTTGTTGAGTGTAGGCTCCAGTAGTATGGGATGTTGGAGGGTTTGTTTTCACTTGTATGTGTTTCTCAAGTGTATGGGCGCCCGTTGGGAATGTAGGTAGATAAGCTTACTCTCTCCTATTGTAGTACTTGTTACTTATTGTTCAATCATCCTTACCTTGTGAATTATACCGTTAACATAATTATGTATGGTGATTTTCCTTCCTCCCCTTTATTTGAGGTTACTGGTATACCGCCATGTTATTAAACTCTATGTATACATTGTTGTTGCAAGGATCCAGGTGCATTCTCTACTCTTTCACTTGTATTCTATGATGTATCTTCTGTTGCTAGCATATTATACTTGTATTCTCCTTGTCTTCTATCTGTTGCTAGTTTCCGTATACTTTCCTCTATTTGCTTCTACGACTACTTCTTTCCTAACTGCGATATATTGCTTTATTGGTAGCCTTACATACCTGAAACAGAGAGAATCTACGAAGAAACCTTGCTTGGAGAGACTTCTTACTTGAGATCTTTGGGAGAGGAGTTGAGAAAACTTTTTACGCTAAAATATTCTAAGTGTAAACGCTTATGAGGGATTAGAAATCATGCTAGGAGATTTAGAGGAGAGGGGAGGAGGGTAAATGACTTAATTACCCTTAATTAGATGAGAATTTAGAAAATTCTCATCTTGAAAAGGCTTAGCCACAGCGTGGGGGCCATAACGCCAATCATATACCGTGCCACAAAGGTCATAACATTGATGTAAGGGCGCAACGCATCTCCTATATCACCAAAGGATTGTCTTGTCAACCTACTGAAATTTGGCTCCAAGTGCAGTGCGGACCCCAATGCAGTGACCCTTCTCCATGACGCACTAGCCATTTCTCATGCTCAGAACTTTTGTTTAGGTCCCGAAACTCATCCCAAATGATTTCTAAGTGATCTAAGGGTCATACAAGTCTATTTTCAAGCTAAAAGAGCCTATAAAGCGACATAAACATGAAATAAATTATGAGGTGTTACACATAAAATATCAATAAGAAACGGCATCAGATGTACATGTCCTCTTTTCTATAATCAGCTATTTCAAGTAATTAGAAAATTAAATTATGTAAGTCACATAACTCGCACATACGACCTCAACTTGCCAAATCTCATACTCAACATGAATGATCTCCACGTGCATCTAATAACATAATCAACTCACGCAGGATCCAAAAAACACATAATTCACAGAAGTCAAATTTCCCAACATGTCCTCCAGTGACTGCATAGGCTCTTTTCACCTCTCCTATATGTAATCCCTTACTCTTACCTCATTAATAAATTGATTTTAGAAAGTCTCAACTTATCTTAGATCCAAAACTCAAAAGTTCAAAAAATATCCTTGCCTTTTCTCAAAGCCTCGAAATGATCCTTATCTATTCAAATATATAATCTATGTATGCATACGAGTCTGCAAAGATCCATATTCATATATAAAATATTTGATCAAAAAGTTAATCCCGAGCTCCAAAGGTCAAAACTGACTTCAAATCGACCTCCAAATCTCACTTTTTCATAATTACAAACTTTGAGATTTCAGATCCCAAATTTCAATCCAAAATATGCATTAAATGATCAAAAACTACGAGAATCTGAATATTAATAGCATTAGGGAGGTTAGATTCTTACCTCCATGAAGAAATTCTGAAATTCCCTAAAAATCGCTCAAAGTCGAGGTCAAAATCAAATTATGAAATATCCATCGAATTAGGGATTAAAAATTCCAAACGGCTAGTGATCCCCACATGTGCGAATACTACTCGCTTCTGCAACATCACATCTGGGAAAAAACTACTACAGGTGCGAAAATATATTAACTCGACCAACTCGTAGAATTAAGCGAAACAAATCTCGCAAAAGCAATCCTGTTGATGCAAATATATATATCTTCGCAAATAAGAAATCAGTCAACAATGCTCACCTTGCAAATATAGATAAATTTCACAGAAGCAGAATCATAGATGTAAATATCTTCCACGATGCAGACTTCCCTAGTAAATCGACCCTCATGACTTATTTGAACCTCTCGAGATGCAAATTAAATATAAAAATCACTCGTAAAATGCATTTTGAGCCTATTGGAAAAAACTCAAAACAATGATTTGAGATTCTTTTCAACAAATTTTGATGGTGGTCAACTCTAACTCTTTGACTGAACTAGTAATCCATCCAATCACCCGAATCACACTTCATCCCTTAAGGACCCGTGCAAATCATCCAAAATTAAATCATAAATTATCTTTACACATCATAGAACTATAAAAATGACAATGATCTACGTACCAACCATTCTAATAGAAACACAAGTACTACTTTATTCGATAACTACTTCTTCATATGTCACAGACTACCATTTGTTAAAGTCAAGGCACAAATTTTAAAACGTGAAAATTTGTAATCATAATCGATGTTGTTCATATCCACATTTAAAAATAGTATTGTTGAAATATTAGAAAAAAGATAACTGTTAAGATGAATAGTTGATATATTAGAGAACTACATAGGAAAGATTATGCTCTCTCCGTTTTAAATTGTTTGGCGTATTTTGACTTGACACGGAGTTTAAGAAAATAATTTTTTTTTTGAATCATGTGGTTAAAAATTAAAGATATGTCAAATGTATCAAAATGTCCTTTAATTTTGTGGTCTTAAATACGCCATGTGAAAGTCAAAATTGAAGAATTGCTAAAAAAAAGAAAGAGACATTCTTTTTGAAACGTACTAAAAAAAAAAATAGGCCAAACAAATTGAAACGAAGGGAGTATAATTTGTTGATTATGTACAACGATAAAATATAATAGTGACCAAAGTAATTAAAATGATATTGCCAAACAAACATTTCTTTTTTACTTTTGAAATTGAAAGATATCCTTTTAACTTCATTCGATAGCAATTTTCAATAAGATTCATATGCTTTACAATGAGAATAATATCGATCGTATCGATTCATCATCAATCAATTTGAGCTTGCACATTTCTTTTTCAAAATTTGGATAACACATCGCACACTTATTCTAATATTATTTTTATTATTTTAAAAAGTTTATACTTATTATCCTGGAATACATGCAATATACATATTCAAAACTAATATTATGATATACGTTGATGAGTTGTAAAACAAATACACAAGCTATAAATAAAGTAGCACTGATGCTCATAAAAAGGGAGCAAAAACAAAGGTTTTTAACCCAAAATGATGATTTTTCTAAAAATTTGAAACGTTTATAAAGTTTTCTTGCTTCCCTTTATTTTCACTCTTCATATTTTTCTCTCTCCCCAATTCTTCATTAAGGATCTAAGTGAATTTTGTGTAGAGACGTCTCTTGAGACTGGAATCACACGAATAAAGACTTGGCATAATTTTTTTTGTATGGAATATCTTTTCTTTGGGATGGTCTTTAATTTTTATCCTTAAATATGGTGATTTTTAAGTTTTATCCTTACTGCTCATTTAATAAAAATTTGTAGATTAAAGTACCCTTATCTATGACTTTTGCCCTACTTAACATAAGTTCTGTTGAAATCAAGTTATGCAGTACGTCATAGCTTGTGGTATATTATGATACAAAATATACACTTATGTCGAGCAAAAAATTATTTGTTATTTTGGTGTCAAAAGTATTTTCGACCACTTATTTTTTACTTAAAGTGCTGAAGGACAAAAATTAAAGATAATAGGATCATATGTGTGAATGATCCCTTGCGTAATTGGCGGCGGGCTTTCATATTTTGTAAGAAATAAAGTCTAACAATGAATTAGTCGGTTCAACTAATTTTTGTATTAAAAATAAATATGAAAAAATAATAGGATTGGAGCAAACATAAAGACCATATACAATACAGAGTTATAGTTTGTCAATATTACAACATGTAGCTATATTTTGAGTTTAATAGCCAATACACTAAATATAAATATATCCCTTATTTCAAGCATAAATTATCACATGTATCAATCACTTGGTTCTTGGCCAAGAATTTCATGTCGTATAATTTTCATCAATGCTTTATGAGTCTATTTATGCCAGTTTATTTTCATTGAAGATGAATTTTGCTGATTTTTTTGAGAGATTTGAAGATAACCCAGATAAAGAAAAAGGGAGAAGATTAAGAATTTGAAATTCGAATTTTGTTAATTTGAGTGAATCTGGTGTCGCAATTTGAAGATTGAGATTATTTTATGAGAGACTTGAAGAATAGAACTTCATTGACAACCATGAGAGAGAGTTTTGAAGTTTAAGTTTAAATTGTGGGGCTCCAAAATTGTTACTATTTTTTAATGGTGTTGTTTTAAATGGGTATATCATAAGGAGTTCATATCTAGATTTTGAAGAATTTTGATGTAAATTTGAGGTGACTTTGGTGATTTTTTCAATTCAGGATTCAAGATGAACAATTGAAGTTGCCCAGCGCAATTGTATCAACAATCAACTTGTATTCATGAATTCAAAATTATACTTATATTCATGTATCCAGAAGTCATGATCGACGATAATGATGTTGTATATCTTTTCTTCTTTGCTCACTATTATTCTGTTTGACCATAAATATAATGGTGAATAAATGATACAAAGCACAATCAATCAGATGCAGTGAATATAATGATACAGAGTACACACTATATATTTGTATTCACAAGTTCAACTATCAATATATACCTTTCATATTTCTAATATTATTTTTATTATTTTAAGAAGTTTATATATATATAATAGATTCACTGAAATACAGTCAATATAAAAATATGTACACAATCAAAAGCATACTAATCCATAATTTTGTATCAATAATCAAGAATGATACATTGAATGAGATACAGTTAAAACAAAAAAATATATACATTCAATAGCATGCACAAGTGGTATATATATGTATCATAAGTTCATGCTCTTGTTGAACCAATTACTAATCACCAAGCCATTTGTCTAGCCGTATGGGTAGTCCTTAGGTAGCGAGAGGTGGTTTGTCGAGTAGTAGAGGTGGTCCCCAGATGGTTCGAGATGGCTTTCAGCTAGGTAGTTAAGGTATCCATCCAGAGTCGATAGGCACCGTGCATTAGAGCAGGGCTTCTTTAGGTTGCTATATTTGTGGAGTGATTGGTCACTTTGCTAGTGATTTTCCCCGATGATGAATGATCGAGCCCTCAACATCAACTACATAGTCTAGTGATAGACTCTGACAGTTCTATGGCCCTTTTGGTAGGCCAGAGATGGAGCTTCAGATATCATTATGATAGGTACGACGTTTGTTACCATTAACTAGTGTTGGCGTTGTCTGCCTTGCGGATCTATCCTTTTCCTTTCATGTATTTGTATAGTTTCCTACCTATTTCTGGTTAGGTTGTATTATTATTTGAGTTTGTAGTGTTTATACGTATGTTTTCTCGATAGGTTGATTCTTTATAGTAGTGGATGGGGTGTGTTGTCTTTGGGAGTTGACTACTCGAGGTTATGACTCGTGGGTAGGTCTTGTTAGCTTTATTTCTAGTTTTTGCTGTGGGTTTTGAGTTGGTGTAAGTATCTCCTTTTCTAGCGGTCTTGGGTGGTTGTTGCCTAGGCCGTCATCTAGCATTTGCTAGAGGTTTTTCTATTTGTGTGGTATGGTACTGGAAGAAGTGTACCAAGGGAAGTTGTTTTGTTTTAAGGAGAGTAGTGTTGGTCGTGCTAGTGGATAGTGGTTGGTTTTGCTTTTCCTTGAGAGGTTAGCGACAACCCTTTTATTTCATTAGTTTTTGAAGTTGACAGGTGTATGGGCTATTTTTGTGGTTTTCCTCAGTTTCCAGTTGGATTGAGTTTTGACAGTAGCATTGTGGTTGAGTTGGGCAGTCGACCTATTCTTTTACCGCCGTATTAAGTGTCACCAATATAGATGTGGGAGCTAAGAGAACAACTCTAAGACCTTGTGAGAAAGAGTTTGTCAGGTTCAGGGTATCTTTAGAAAGGGTTTCATTTGGTTTGAAAAAGGAGGGACATGACTCCTTGTATGTATGTATGGGTTAATAGCAGCTGACTAAATTGACGACTGAGGGTATGCTTTGGTTGTGTTTATTAGTGACTTGTTCGATCGACTACATAATGCAGTGGCATTTTCCTTAGATAAATTCTAGGTCAGATTTCCTTCTAGTAAGAGATCAAGGTATTGGCCATTCCTAGGACTACCTTTGGGCGCTTGTTGCATCAATTGTGATTTCCTTGTTATATTCTTTGGAGGACCCAAATCTCAGCAGCACCTACAAATTGGGAAGATCATATATTCAGAGCCTAGATGGCTCCAGTTTCTATAGTGTTCATTGGCGGCATATGAGTATACAGAGGCATTGATTGGCAATTGGATTTGGGTTTTAGAATCGTGGGCTAGCAGTTTATTTCGGAATTGTAGGCTAGAAGGTTACTTCAGATAGTTCATGGAAGGTTCTCTTCGGTTGTAGCATCTTTGAGCTAAAAGGCAGAATAATGCAATTGCATATTGAATTTGTGGAAAAATATTTCCTCATGATTTACCAATACTTTATCATTTTAATCAGGTTCATCAAAGAAGATTATAATTTAGCAATACAACAAAATGTTAAGACCATACAAGAAAATATTAAATTTTAACACGTGGGTTGCATGTGTATATTGAACCATGTAATATAAATCAGCTCAGTTAAGAGAAAATATAGTCATGGCGGCGTATGCCAATATAATTACATGTCAAATTTGCGGCCAAATATATTTTCATATTGGGCCACTACTTTATCATTTTGGTCATGTTCATCAAAGAGAAGGTTATACTCTAGTGATATAATAAAATAGTTAGATCATACAGGAATATATTAGTGTCATTTTTTAATTTTATATTCATTATTAATTTTCCCGATAAATTTTTATTTATATTGAGTAGGATATTTTTTTGTTACCTCTTTTAGAGACGGCGACAATTCATTCTCTTTTATCAATTTCACAAAATAATATTTTCTCATGAGTTCTAGTAAGTAAATTAGCATTAAATGTATCTATATATAGGAATCAGCTTAGCCAAGAGAAAATATAATTATTGTGGTGTATACTAATGCAATTGCATGTCAAATTTGTGGCCAAATATTTTCTCATGTGGTGTTACTACTTTATCATTTCAAACAGGTTTATCAAAGAAAATGTTATACTCTAGCGATAAAATGAAATGGTAATATCATTTTAGAAAATATTACATATTTTGTATATACGTTACATACATTAGCACAGTTATTAAAAAAAATAGTCATTATGACTTATGCTAATGAAATTGCATGTCAAATTTGCGGCCAAGTATTTCTTCAAGTTGAGGGACTTCATTATTATTTTGATCATGTTCATCAAAGAGAAGGTTATACTCTAGCAATACAATAAAATACTAAGACCATACATGAATATATTGGTGTATTTTTTTTTTAATAATTTGCTTGACTAATTTAGATTTATGTTAAATAGTCAATACATTTAATAACTCTTTTATGATCAGTGGTGGTTCATTCTCGTTTATCCTTTTCAGATAATTATAATTTTTCATGAGTTCTAGTAAGTAAATTAGCATTAAGTGCATCTCTATATAAAAAGTAGCTCAGTCAAGAGAAAGCATAATCATGGTTGCTCACACTAATAAAGCAATTACATGATAAATTGTGGACAAATATTTCCTCATGATTTGCCACTACCTTATTATTTGAATCAGGTTCATCAAAGAAGGTTATACTTTAGCAATAAAATAAAATGGTAAGATAATATGAGAAAATATTAAATTTTGACAAGTGCATTGTCCGCGTATATTGAACCATGTAATATAAATCAGCTCAATTAAGAGAAAATATATTTATGGTGGCTTATGCTAATTCAATTGCATGTCAAATTTATTATAATGACCGGGTACATCGTTACGAGTAAAATTTTCATGCCAAATTTCGGGTTAGAAAACTATCGAGTTTGAGAGTTAGAAATTCTAGGCTAGGCTAGTCTCGAATGGTGTCTGATCAAGGTATGGTCTAGGAAAATCCGGGTAAGGATTGGGTAATGTGTCTTGCAGTGAGCTAATTTTTCCATTAGCCAAGACATAGAGGAGTCTGGGGGATTTTTGGAAGTAATTCGGGTGAGTAAAACTCCCGGTATCAAGGTTGATATGAACGGGTTGTTCCGGATGTAGAGAATTTAATGTGTGTTGTAAAATGAGAACTTTTGGGGAACTTTATGACTTTCTGTCCCATGTCAACCGCCATAGTGGAATAATTTCTGCTATAGTGGAAGTTAACTTTTGTCAGCACCACCATAGCGGTCGATTCTGCTATAACGGCAGCGCTATAGTGGTGTACAGACCACTATAGCAGACTGAGATGGGATTTAATATAGAAACTTCCCCAAAATGTTCAGTTTTGATCAAGAACATTTTGGAGAAGGGCAAAGGCGATTTTTGACAAACTTACTTCGTTTTTCAGCATTTTTCATCCCAAAGGTAAGGATTCTACTCCTCTAACTTAGTACTATCTTTTCTACATTGTAGTATTGCGAGTGGTGAACTTGGGGAAAAGTTTGGATTGACCTAGGAATGGTAGAATCTGGGAAAAAAAGGGATTCTAGGGCGTAGAAGTTCTTGGGTCTTGATTACTCTTGTTGGGTTATGATCAATAAGCCATAATTCTCTAAATGTACCCGAAAAAATAGTAGACTTAGGTGAATTAATGGTGGCAAAGCCTAGAAATGGGTGGAATGATCATAGTTTGGCCTAGGGTTTGGGATTTTGCATAATCCGGGTAACTAGTAGGCCATGTGGACTAATTTTAGTATCTTGTAATGATTTTTAGACCAAGAACAAGAAAGAGCTTTGGAAAATAGGAAGGCTCCGGTTCAATAGAGCTTTTGAGTACTTCGAGGTAGGTTATGGTTATTATTTCTCAATGTGCAATGTGTGTTCATGTACTAATGCTTAGTATTGTATGAGTTGTATGTTTAGGGAATGGTTTATGAATGTCTAATCGTCCTATTATCAGTCTTGCAAAATGAACTAGGTGTTATTGCTTGTTGGTTTACAAATGTGTTGTTCATTGTTTATTGATTGTTGGATTATATGACATTTGGTTGGCTCGGGTACCATGCCTGGTATAGGTTACATATTGGTTGGCTCGGGTACCACGCCTGGTATAGGAATAATATCGGTTGGCTCGGGTACCATTCCTAGTATGGGTTATATATATTGATTGGCTCGGGTACCATGCCTGGTACATGTTTGATTTATTGCATTACTTTTATTCTGACGATGGTCCCATGAGTGGACCAGGTCATATTCTTAAATTGTGATTATTGCATATGGTCCATGAGAGGCTGGTAATTGTATTTAAATATGAGGTTAGTCTTGGTGTAGACCGGGGTTGCATGTTTAACACATAGATAGTTTTAGGGGGATCCTTGGTGGGTCTGGACTAGGTAGAAAGGATATATGTTATTGTCATTGAGTGTTGTGAATGGTTGTTAATTGGTTTCATGCGGTTAAAAGCTAAGGAACAGACTGATAGTCTAGTTATACTGTTGGCTTGTTTACTTTGCTTTACTCAGTGTTGGTTTACTGCTCATATCTAGTTTATTGAAGCTGGTCGATGGTCCTACCAGTACACGATTGTTGTATACTGATTCTGCACTTGCTTTCTTTTTGTGAGTATAGGCAATCTTCTGACGGCTGACACGCGACCTCATTTGTAGTCCTAGCGGTTTAGGTGAGCTACTTCATTCGAGCTACCTTGTTTTCTTCTTTTAGTTGTAGCCCACTTATTTCAGGCTTAAAATCTATTTTGCTTTTGTGGTTGCATCCCCGTATTCTAGACTTGGTAGATATTTTGGCATGATGACCTTCAGGTTCTAATGAGGCCTTTCTGTAGATTTCTGTTATTTAGTAAATTGAGATGTTGAATGTTAGTTTATTTATGCAAACTGGTTTTGATCTATTAGATTTTTCTAAGTATTGGGTCAGTATTGGTTCGCTCACTCGAGGGGTTTTGGGTGGGTGCCACTCACAACTATTGGGGTCGTGACAAAGATAGTATCAGATAGGTTTGTTGATCTCATCTTACCAAAATGGGTCTAGTAGAGTCTTGTGGAATGGTACAGAGACATCTGTACTTTTCTTCGAGAGGCTATAGGACTTTAGGAAAACTATCTCTTCTTTCTTCCTTCGTGGTGTAACTTGATTTCAATTGGTATTTGGTGATACAAATTGATATCTAACTCCTTCACTCTTTGCCCGCAAATGATCAATACGAGAAACAATAGAGCAAAAGTAGTGGTCCCAATAGCAAGCCCAGCTGTCAGAGGTAGAGGAAGGGGAAGGGGTATGGGCCAAGGTAGAGCAGCACTCGCCAGGGGTGGAGCTCAAGCAGCTGCAGGTGCACGAGAGGCCACCCCTACCCCACCTCAGGATTAGGTTAAAGAGGAAGTTGAGGTTGTGGTTGAGGAGGGCACATAGCAGGTGGAGGCGGCACCAGCTGGAGGTGCAGGCCTTCCCTCTATTATGCCCAAAGCATTTCAGCATGTGTAGAGCTTTCTTAGTGGACTGGTTGGTGCGAGAGCCACCCCCTGAGTAATACAGATCAGGTTCTGGGCACCCAACCAGCAGTTGTAGTGGCTCCAAGGACATATATGGCATCGGGTACCGATGAGTTCTTCCATCCAATGCTAGGATTGGTTATGACAGGGAATTAGCACGAGATGATGACAAAGTTTGTGAAACTGAAACCTCCTACATTTCAGGGTACTAAGTAGGAAGATGCTTATGAATTTATCTTGGACTGTTATTGAGAGGATGCCCAATCTAGGCATTGTGCAACAACATGGGGTTAAGTTTATCACTTTTCAGCTGTAAGGTGATGCTAAGCAATGGTGGAGGTCTCATGTGGAATGTCAGTCATCTGTTTTGCCTCCATTGACTTGGATGGAGTTTCTAGATCTCTTCTTAGAGAGGTATGTGCCCCATACCTTGAGGGATCATAAGAAAGACGAGTTTCTGGCTCTTGAGCAGGGTAACATGTCAGTCTCCGCTTATGAGGCCAAGTTCCATGCCTTATCTCATTTTGCTACTAAGTTTTTAGGAACCAAAGAGGAGAGGATTCAGTTGTTTGTGAAAGGTTTGAATACTGAATTGCAAGTGTTATTCGTACACATGACCTCGACAGGTAATAGATTCAATAAGGTCATAGACTATGTAAAGAAGTTAGAAGGGGTCAGGCAGGTTGGGCAGGCTAAAGTGTTAGCCAAGAAGTCCCGGAACGATGGAAATTATAGTGGTTCATACTCCAGGGGCCATAATCAGCAGGTGTACTCTACCCGTCCTATTAAGTTAGCTCTGCCAGCCGCTACAGGTGGCCGTTTGGGAGCTAATCAACAGTTTTCAACTCCTAGAGACCAGGGAGTTTCTTACACATCTACTAGAAGGCCTACTCTTAATCACAGGTGTTTCCATTGTGGTAATCTGGGCCACTTGACGAGGGACTTCCCTCATAGACAGACGGGTAACCTGACTCAGCAGCAGTCCAAGGCTGTGGTTCTAGCAGGTAGAGGTGGTTATGCTAAAGGTCATCCATAGGGTGGGTGAGGTAACTTCCAAGAAGGTAGGGGAGACAGGGGTAATAGCAGTGTAGGAAGGGGAGTGGCGCAGCTGGCCAGAAAAGTTGCTTGGATTGATGATCGGGCTCACAGTTATGCTTTTTCGGGGAAATTGGAGGCTGAGGCATCAGATGCGGTGATCACAGGTACAATTCTACTCTGTGATAGCATGGTTTCTGTACTTTTTGATCCAGGGTCTATATATTCTTATATTTCTATGAAGTTTTCTTTGGGTTTTGATTTGATTTGTTATATTCTTGATTCCCTTATCCATGTTTCCACCTCAATTGGAGAGTCCGTGACTGTGACTCATGTTTATCGTGCCTTCACTGTGGTATTTGTGGGGTTGCAGACTTGGGTCGAATTGGTCATTTTGGATATGGTAGACTTTGATGTTATTTTGGGCATGACATGGTTGTCTCCTTATCATGCAGTATTGAATGGTAATACTAAGACTGTGGCTCTAGAAATTTTTGGTAAGGATAGGTTAGAGTGGGAAGGGGTGTACAAGCCTAAGCCATCTATGTTCATATCATTTGTCTAGTCTAGAAAGCTAGTGGGGAGAGGTTGTTTGGACTTCTTGGCTCATATCCAGGATGATAGTGTGGAGTCCTCATTGATTGAGTCAGTTTTGGTTGTTTCAGAGTTTCAAGAGGTGTTTCCGGCGAACCTGCCTACTATGTGTTCGGATAGAGATATTGATTTTTGCTCAGACTTGGAGTCAGGCACCCGCCTAATTCCCATTCCTCCATATCATATGGCTCCGGTAGAGTTGAGGGAACATAAGACTTAGCTTCAGGAACTCTTAGATAAGGGTTTTATTCATACCAGTGCTTCACCTTGGGGTGCTACAGTCTTGTTTGTGAAAAATAAGGATGGTAGTATGTGGATGTTAATAGAATACATGTAATTGAACAAGGTTACTATCCAAAACAAGTCCCTTTACCTCGTATAGATGATCTCCTTGACCAGCTGCAGGGTGTGTCTGTATTTTCAAAAATTGACTTAAGGTCAGGGTACATCAGTTAAAGATTAGGCCGGAGGACATCCCTAAGACCTCTTTTTGGACTCGGTATGAGTATTACGAGTTTCTAGTGATGTCATTTGGGTTGAACAATATGCCGACATAATTCATGAGTTTGATGAATGGGGTATTCAAAGATTATCTGGATTCATTCATCATTGTGTTTATAGATGACATCTTGATCTACTCCAAGAGTAGGGAGAAGCATGTTGAGCATCTCTGTATTATGTTTGAATATTTGAGGCACCATAAGCTATATGCGAAATTTTCTAAATGTGAATTTTGGTTGACTTCAGTCACTTTACTAAGGCATGTAGTGTCAACAAAAGGGGTGATGGTGGATCCCCAAAAGATTGAGGAAGTTAAGAGTTGGGTCTGGCCTAGCTCTGTGACTGAGGTGAGGAGTTTTATGGAGCTTGCAGGGTACTACCGTAGATTTGTCAAGGAGTTTGTGTCCATTGATACTCACTTAACAAGGTTGACTCAGAAAGAGGTACCATTTGTGTGGTCCGACAAGTGTGAGGAGAGCCTCCAGAAGCTCAAAACACTTCTTACCACGACTCCAATTCTATCCTTGCCGGTTGAAGGTAAGTACTTCATTGTTTATTGTGATGATTCATATTCAGGTTTGGGTATTGTGTTAATGAAGGATAGGAATGTTATAGCATATTCCTCTAGGCAGTTGAAGCCTCATGAGAAAAACTATCCAACCCACGACTTGGAGTTCGCAGCAGTGGTTTTTGCACTCAAGAATTGGATAGACTATCGCTATGGTGTCAAGTGTGAGGTGTTCATTGATCATCGCAGTCTGCAACATATTTTTACTCAGAAGGACTTGAATCTAAGGCAGAGGAGGTGGATGAAGTTGTTGAAAGATTATGATGTGACCATTCATTACCCTCAAGGTAAGGCTAATATGAAGGCAGACGCATTGAGCCGGAAGACCGTCAACATGGGCAGTTTGGCTTATTTGGGGGTGCACAAAAAACCATTGGCAAAGGAGATTTAGGCATTGGAATCAAAGTTCGTGCAACTGGGAATCTCAGAACATGGTGGAGTGTTGGTCAGTATTGAGGTTAAATCCAGATTCATAGAAGAGATAAAGGCCAAGCAGTTTCAGGATTCGCTGTTGAGCAAGTTTCAGAGCAAGGTAGTGTCCGCAGAGTATGGGTACACCACCGTGGATGCTGATGGGGTAATGAACTTTAGGGGGAGGATTTTTGTTCCTCAGGTTGATGGCATAATTCAGAAGGTGTTGGCAGAGGCTCATGGTTCGTGGTATTCAATTCATCCGGGCGTAACCAAGATGTACAGGGACTTGAGACAACTTTATTGGTGGCCTGGGATGAAAAGGGACATAGTTGAAATTGTGTCCAAATGTCAGAATTGTTAATAGGTCAAGCATGAGCATCAAAGGCGTGCAGGACTACCTCAGAAAATGCCCATTCCCGAGTGGAAGTGGTAAAGGATAGCCATGGATTTCGTGGTAGGTCTTCCCAGGACTTTGGGAAAGTATGACTCTATTTGGTTCATTGTGAACAGGCTGACCAAGTCAGCTCATTTCATTCCGGTCTGGGTGGACTATAATTCAGAACAATTGGCTAAGATCTATGTTAAGGAGATTAAGAGACTGCATGGGGTACCACTGTCCATCATTTCACACAGGGGTACGCAGTTTACCTCTAAGTTCTGGGGTAAGTTACATGAAGAGTTGGACACTCAACTCACTTTCAGCACAACATTCCATCCTCAGACACACGGTCAGTCGAAGAGGACAATCCATGTATTAGAAGACATGCTGAGAGCATGTGTGATTGACTTAGGGGGTCATTGGGACCAATTTCTACCATTGTGTGAGTTCTCAGACCATAATAGCTACCACTCTAGTATTTACATGGCACTATTTGAGGTCTTGTATGGTAAGGGATGTAGATCACCAGTAATATGGTTTGAGGCAAGCAATGTGAAGCACAAGAAAAAGTGAGAGGCATTCAGACCAAGCTGCTAGCAGCCCAGAGCAGGCAGAAGGAGTACGCAGACCGCAAAGTCAGGGACATGGACTTCTAGGTTGGTGAACAAGTATTATTGAAAGTTTCCCCAATGAAGGAGGTTATACATTTCGGTAAAAAGGGAAAGCTCAACCCTCAATTTATCGATTCATTTGAGATTCTCAAAATTATAGGGCCGATGGCTTACAAGATAACACTGCCGCCCAGTTTATCAGGAGTCCATCGAGTTTTCCATGTATAAATGCTAAAGCGGTACCATGGGTATGGGGAATACATTATTAAATAGGATGAGATATTACTAGAAAGGATCTTCAGTACGAAGAGGAACCAGTTGCAATTCCTGATCGGGATTTTTAGAAGTTGAGGATGAAGGAGATCAAATTTTTGAAAGTTCAATGGAAGCATCATCCGATGAGAAAGCCACTTGAGAAACCAAGAGGGACATGCAGGATAATACCCTCACTTGTTTGAGGATTCAGGTACTACGTTTTCCCCTCTTTTATTTCATCTTTTTGGGTTTTGATCATTCGGGGATGAACAATGTGTAAATTGGTATCTGTTGTAACGACTGGGTCTGTCATTATGAGTAAACTTTTTGCAATGACCCTTCCAGTGATTTATGCATTTTCGCCTTTCTTGTACCGTTAGATCTTGCTTGTAGAGGCCCAAGTCATTTATGGATTGTTAGGACCGGTAGTTCGGTGCCCGGGTCGTTTGCTTGGTTTTTTTGGATGTTTCTTGTTTTAGAGCTTTAGGCTTTTGAAATCGTTGACTTCAGTCAACTTTCTTGGTGAATGTGCTCGAAATTGAATTCCGATAATTCCATTAGCTTCGGAGCATAGACTTTGGTCTAGTTGGACCTTTGGTCAGGATCCAGGAGCTTTTCAGGTTGGAATTCTCTCTCATTCTGTGTTTCCAGGCCAGTTGGGCTTGTTTGGATGAGTTTGGTCAACATTTGGAGAAGACGGCCTCAGATACAAATTCTGTCAGTGTTGTTAGCTCTAGAATGTCGAGTTGTGTTAGGTTGTGGTTGGTTTGGGTTCCGGGTGATCCGAGCTCATTTCGGATGTTTGGTTGGCGTTAGCAAGTGTTGACTTGGGTCAATATTCTTTCGAAATGACCTCGTATGGAAGTTTCATCAATTTCATTGAGTATGAAATGCCATTTCAACTCTAGTAGCATATTTGGTTTTTGAGTATCGGGTTTCGATTGTGCCTAGAATGCCCCGTAGAAGTTTTTAGCACTGCTGGTTTTCTGTTTCTGGTATGGCTGAAGTTTGGTCATTGCGATCTCGAAGGGTTCTTTGTGATAGCGATGAAGGAATTCCATTGTTCATCGCGATCTCGAAGGGTTTTATCATGATAGCGATGAAGGCCTTGCTCCTTTGTTCATCGCTATCTCGAAGGGTAACCCTCGCGATTGCGATGAATTGGCCAGTTCATCGCAATCTCGAAGGTTTTTCTTCGCGATAGCGATGAATAAATCCTTATATGTATATATACCTTTTCCTTTGTTTTCTTCACCAAAAATCCACATTTTCCCATTATTTTTAAGGCTCCAAGCTCCATTATCACTGTGGGATCATATCTTAGCATTGGAGTAATTAATTTCTCATCCGTGGTTGATTCCTCGTCGCAAATAGTAAGAATTCCATCCTTTAATCCCGTTATTTCTTCAATTGATTCCCTCTTTGATTTCATAATTGTCGGTTGATTTGAAGTCCCAATTGTGGTCCGTTTTTGCTCAATTTTCGAGCATGTGCTCCCGAGATGGTAAGGAACACTTTGGTGTTTTTCGTTTTCGGTTTTGGGTTGCGAGGCCCAAGGTCCCATTTGTGACCCGAATTTTGACCCGGTTATGTTTATAGCATTATGGGTGTCATTAGTTTCGTATTAATGTGTAGATTATTGTGTTTATAGTAGTTTTGTGATTTGGAGCTTCCCAGAGTAGTTTGAGCTTGGACATCACCGTCTCCGCAATTAGTCGTCAGACGATAGGTAGGTTATGGCTTTCCCTACTTAGACTCTGCGTATATAGGCTATAACTGCATTAATTAGCATCCTTGGTGGGTTGTTATAGGTTGGTACCAGACCTTGTCTGCCTTTTCTGTCCATTTATTTCGTACGTTGATTGTAGTATTTGTATCAGTATTTTATATTTTTGTTGTGGTCCTGCGTGGCCTTGTATTGACTCTAGAACATAGATGGTGGGTTATATGAAAATGTCCGCGAGTCCCGGACATAGAGATATCCTTCTAGGCTGGTTATGACTGCTGTAGAGCTGTTGAGCCTGTGCAGGGCCGATAGGAAATGTTTGTGAGCCATTTTGGGCAACTCTATTGTTTGCGAGCATATCATACATAAGAAAGGTTTTCCCTGCATGTTTTACTTCTGATTTGGATTCGGGCTTACTATAATTGATTTTCTAAGCTTTGCATGGCCCCGAGGGTTTGTTTTCAGTATTACGACTTGGAAATGGTTTTGAAACTGGCTTTTACGAAACCTCTCGGAGTAGAGGGGATATTATAATGATTTGATTACTGGTCTTCATTCTGATACTAGGCTCGGTTGGGCCGTAGCACTAGACATTGCTTTCTATGGATATAGACCCGGATATGAGCCGGGTACCCTATTTAGGAATTTTGATACTTGATTTCTGTTTTAGACCCAGATACGCTCCGGGCACCCTCAATGATGGTTATTGAGACATGACTACTTTTTTAGACCCGAGTGCACTTTGGGCACCCTTGATGGGGGTTATTGAGGTTACTACTATTGATTTAGACTCAGATTGAATCTGAGCATGTACTACGAGATTTTGATTGTTGAGATATATTGAGTTTCGTATTATTATGTCATCTACGAGTAGACCTCCATAGACCTTACTATTCCAGACCAACTGCTACAGGTTGTCAGTGACCAGAGGGAGGGGATGTACGACATAGGAGAGGTACTCGATAAATGTCCTTCCATGGATCCTGCCTTTATTAGACCTTTGGGGCACCGGAGGGGGTAACATATGGCACTACGATCACACTTGGTTATAGATTCATCATATCACATCATCATGCATATTTCACTCTTATTCCACCCTTGTTTGCTGTGTGTTTAGTGTACGCTCTGGTTGTATGGGCGGTCAGAGGGTTTGTTTTCACTTGAATGCGTTCCTCGATTGTATGGGTGGCCGTTGGGACTATAGGTAGATTATATTACTCCTGTCGTTTCATAGAGCTAGTTATGGTCCTTGGTCGTTGTGAATTGGTAAGATTTAGCCTGTTGAGGCTCCGAGTTTTGGGCTTGAATATTGAGGGACTAGTAAGTCCTATATCTTTGAGGCTCTGTCGTGTGTCCTCCTGAGCGGTTGTGATTTATCGGACATTATTCCATATCTTGATTCTGAGTAGAAACATTTCGTTCCTGTGGTTTAGTTATTCCATCCTAGGTTGTAAATTGTGAGAATGATCCCGGTTTATGCTTATCTTGAGAGTTAGTGTTTCAAGTATGTTTCCGTTATTTTATGGCTTCTAGTTGATTATGTTTGATTGCTTTCCTTCTTTCCCTTCTTACTTGAGGATACCAGTATAATTCCATGTTCCTTATTCTCTCTCTCTTTATTTATACTATTATTGCAAGGATCCCAGGTGCGTCCTTCTTTCTTGCACCTGTGTTTCTGTGTTATGTATATATTTTGTGCTAGAATTGTATGCTTATAACTCTTTGTTGTCTATTCTCCGTGCTAGTTCCTTGTACTTTCTCTATTACTTCGGTTTCACTACTTTCTTGCTATCTTCTACTTACTATTTTTATATCTTATATGCTCTAAGTCGGCTGATGAAGCCTACTGAGTACCCGTTGTCTTGGTGCTCATACTACACTTCTGCATCGTTTTGGTGTAAATATTAGTTGAGCTTTCGCCTTTGATCACGTTGGAGACTCATGCAGCTTTTGGACATTAGAGACTAGGGTAGCGCTTGGAGGTCGGGGCTTGATCATATCTCATCTTTCGTACTATTACACTTTGTATATTTGGAGAAAGTTGTAATTATCTTTTTTTACTTCTAGCACTGGCGGTCGGGGCTTGACCATATTTAGGTTTTGCTTCTGCTTTGTCTATTTTTATATTCTGCTTCCACTTATTTCTATTTATTGTGCGTATCGGTTAGATAGTAGCCCATTACTAATTGTTCTGGGCTATGGGAATTTGTTCGCCTACTGGGGGGTTGTAGGTGCCATCATGACCTGAGAAATCGGGTCGTGACAGCTTGGTATCAGAGCTCTAGGTTCACTGGTGTCATGGTACAGAAGCAAGTGTCTACGTCGAGTCTCGCAGATCAGTACGATGACATCCGTATCCTATCTGCAGGAGACTACAGGGCATTATTAGAAAAAGATTCATCTTCTTGGCTCCTTATTGTGCGTTCCTAGCTTTATTGACTCCTAAAAACTTCGATTGTTTCATTCCTTCTCAGATTCCTAAGACGAGTTCGACAACGGTTGATGTCGAGGCTTTTGTTCCTGTTTCTTCAGTGCTTCCATCAGCACAAGGACTTCAAAGTGAGAGTTTACTACACCATATAGGGGGTGTAGGGTCAGCCCAGCGTCCGATTAAATTTATAGCTACTCTAGTTCTTTAGGACACCGTGGCTAGGACTCTGAGTCCTCCGGTGGGTGTTTCAGTACCCAGTTCTTTGGGCGGTGCCTCAGTTAGGGTTGAGCTTCCAGTTCTCTAGCAAGGTTATATATCGGTGTTTGACTATGAGGCAAGATTTCACGAGATGGTTAGGCGTACTACTAGGACTGTGCCTTCATAGTTTGATAGAGTTCAGAGCTTTGTTGGGGGTTTGATTTCACTACTCCGTTTAGCGACCGAGCATCTGGTTATGGTTGGGACTACCTTCCTTTAGGTAGTGGATCATGCTTGGGCTATCGGGGGTTTGTGTCGTGAGGCTTATAGAGGTGGTGCTAAGAAATGTCATCGCTCAGATAGTTTCCGAGGTTCTCAGACTCTAGGTAGGGGGCTCTGCACCAGATATAGGTTCAATTGCTTCTTATCTACCCGTCCAGTTTCAGTTACTCCATAGGTTTTAGAGGGTGTTGGTACATGACATGTTGAGCAGAGTGGACATGGTATGGGTCAGATTTCTCGAGGTTCACATTCAAATTGTGTAGGCCATGGTGGCTGGTCAGGCTCAGTGAGATCTTCCCGTCTGCATGTATTCAATGTAATTTTGTTTTAGTGAAGTTGGCATGGTCATTTTGTTAGGGATTGTCCCACAATTCCACCTTCCAGTCACCAGGGTCAGCAAAAGTTATCTCCCAAGGCTCCAGTTCCACCAGCTAGAGATGGAGTGCAGGGTATTAGGGGTGGTCCCCAGATGGTTAGAAGTGGCTTTTGTTCCAGTGGTTCAGGTAAAGTATGTTTTCAGTGTGGTGAGTGTGGGAACGTTTCTAGAGATTGCCACACGATTGTGTATCCTGGTCATCCTGGTTGTTATAATTGTGGAGATATTGGTCACCTTTATAGAGCTTGTCCCCATCGAGGGATGGTTGGGCCTTCATCTTTGGTTACTCAGTCTAGAGTTAGACTCCATCAGTTTGATGCCCCTCTTGGTGGGCCTGAGGTAGAGGTTCCTGATATCATTGTTCCATGTAAGGCTTTTGTTACCTTTGACTTGTGATAGTCATGTTCGCGTGGCGATTCTTTCCCTTCTGTCATTTATTAGCTTATATGCTTACCTGCTACTTATTTAGTTATTTGACTATTTGAATTGTAGTATCTAAGCATTGTTTTCTTGGTAGTTTATTCCTTAGTAGTGGATAGGGTGAGTTATCCTCGTAAGGTGTTTAACTCAGAGTTGTAGCTCGTGGGTAGTTCTTGTTAGTCTATTTTTGGTTGAGTTTGTTTCATGTTTCGTTGTGTCTCTAGACTTGTGTTGAGTCTTTCCTCTTTGAGCGGTCCTACATGGTTGATGCCTAGGCTATTTCCTAGCATTTTCTAGAAGTTCTTGTGTTGGTTTGGTGTTACCGGAGTTTGAGCTCTGTCTTAAGTTGAGAGGTATCAGTTGTGCTAGCAGGCATATATTGGTTTTATTTTTTTGGGTGATTAGAATCGACCCTCTTTGTTTGTTTGGTTGATTAGGTTGGTAGGTATGTGGGTTATTCCCATAGTCTCCTTCAGTTTCTTATTCGGTTGGGTTGTCTTATTGTTTTCCCCAGTTCCAGCTGGAGTGATTGTTGGTCGTAGTTCTCTGGTTGAGTTTTTGATTGTGGCGTTATGGTTGAGTTTTGACTACGGAATTGTGTCTAAGTGTGCCAGTAAGAGTTGCAGGAGCTAAGGGAACAACTCAAAGTCTTCCGAGAAAGAATTTATGGAATTAGTGTATCCTTGGAAAAGTTTTCGTTTAGTTTGCAAAAGAAGGGTAATGACTCCTTGCTCATGCTTGAGTGTTCTAGTAGCTGACTGAGGTGATGACTGAGAGATTTATTTGGGTTGTGTGTTAGTGATTTGATTTGTCCATTTACAGATTGCAATGGTTGTTCCTTCTATTGGTTTGAGTTTTCAGTAGCATCTACGAATTGGGCAAATTGTGTACTCATGGCCTAGTTGGATCCAACTCTATTAGTGTTCTTCGATGGTGGATTAGTATACTTATGGGTTTCGATAGGGGCATAGATCGGCAATTGAGGTTGAGTTTTAGAATCGTGGGTTGGCAAACTACTCCGGATGGTTTGTGGTTGGTTCTTCTGAGTTGCAGCTTCTTGGGTTGGAAGGAAATGAGTTCAGACAACTTAGCTTCCCCATTTCAGTTGTGCAGTGACAGTTGGCCTTGGACACCTAGTCCTTGGCTAACCTTTGAGTTAGACGGGACATTCCAAATTTCAGTGTTGTTCTACATAGTATGAGATTCATTTTACCAAGTTTGGACAGGCTCAGCGGCATAAGTTCAAGATTTAGCGGTGGTGTATGCTTTATGTGATCAGGTTGTGCGAGTTGAGGGTAGCGAGCCTATTTTGAGTTCTTATGATTCTTAGAGACTGGTGGTCACCATTCGGTTGCCGAGAGTTTGAAAGATTGTTTAGTTAATTCTTCTAGGGTTGTCTTTTATATGGGGTTCCGGTGTTGGTTAGACTCGACCATTGTGGACTAGTAGTTTGGCATGGGGTATGCTTCAGGATGGTTGGTGTCTTTGTGTGTTGATTCAATAGAGCAGTTGATTCGAGCCAAAGGGATGAGTTGAAGGTACATGCAAAGATTTCTATAGCTAGATGGTGACCTTGAACCCCAGACACCTTTTCCTTTGCCTACATGGTGTTTTGACTTGATATTCGTGGTATGGTAGACTCCTTCCCAAGTTGGGATTTGTAAAGCAATTTCAAATCCAAAAGGTATTCGAGTATTTAGAGAAGCAGCAGTACTTCTTAGAGTTGGGGGCTTAGTGGTAGTTATGAGCTTCGTGGTAGGCTTACCACAGTCCTTGCAGAGGCTTGGTTTTGGTTTGGATCTATCGGGCAGGTTGTCCTGGTTTATTCGCTTCCAGTTGACTTAGACTCGGCATGGTATAGGAGTTAGGTTCGTTCTACAGTTTGGAAGTTTCTCCGTTAACACAGGGTGTTCATTCATACACTTCCTAACCATGGTGTGCAAAGTTCAGTCGGGTTCAGATGGGTTGTTCATACGAGTTCAGTTAGCAAGTTTTATGTTAGCAAAATTGTTCATTCATTGGTTGATGGTAAGTCGGGAAAGGTAACTCTAGTTTTTGATGATATGCTAAGGGTTTTTATCTTGAATGGCAAAGGCCAGTAGACTATACCTTGGTTTGGAAAGAGTTTGAGTGAAAAGGATGGCTTCGTTCATAATGAAGTACAAGCGGGAATTATGGATCTCCGGTATGTCAGTTGATGTTTTGAGAGTGGATCGAGTGTTTTAATTATATGAAGTTTCACGATTATGGTACAAAAGGATTCAGTTCAGAATAAAAAGGTTTTGCAGATCAGCGGGTTTATGATCTAGAGTTTTGGTTGTTATCTTTTCTGGAAAACTTGGTTGTGGTTTTGAAGGTTCGAGTTCTGTGTGTTGATTGCCTTGCTTATCTGGTTTCAGTTTTGTGTCGGTGCTTTCCGGTTGAGATTCTCAAAGTTCAGTTTGGGTTGGTAGATCTTTGGAGTTTTGGAGTTTGAGGTTTGAATCTAGCTTGGCTAGTAAGAAGTTTAGGCTTAGGTTCTTTCTTTGGTTCTTTTCTGTTGGGTGCCATCTGGTCGAGGAGGCTACCCAGGTTGTCCGAGAGAGTAGTGCGGGCTTTGTACCCGCTGTTCTTTTAATCTCTAGTCTTTCCTTCTTTCCTGACTTTCAGGGACGAAAGTCGTTTTAGTTGTGGATAATGTAATGACCCTTCCGATCATTTATGCATTTTTGCCTTTCTTGTACCATTAGAGCTTAATTGTAGCAGACCCAAGTCATTTATGGATTGCTGGGACCAGTGGTTCGGTGCCCGGGCCATTTGCTTGGTCTTTTTGGCCGTTCCTTGTTTTAGAGCTTTAGACTTTGAAATTATTGACTTCAGTCAACATTCTTGGTAAACATGCTCGGAATTGAATTCTGACACTTTCATTAGCTCCGGAGCATGGACTTTGGTCTAGTGGGATCTTTGGTAGGTATCCGGGAGCTTTTCATCTTGGAATTCTCTCTCATTCTGTGTTTTTAGGCCAGTTGGGATTGTTTGGTTGACTTTGGTCAACATTCGGAGAAGATGGCCCCCTTTCTCGTACCTCTCCTTCTATCTCGCCTCTCTCTCTCTCTCTCACTCTCTCCCATTATTGTTTTATCAATTTTATAATACATAGGAAAAGGTATTTGTATCAAGTGTGTCAGTTGTATTATAGACTAATGGTTGTATTAACATACAATCTTGTATTAGCATGTATGTATCAGTCTATATTAGCTTGTATGTGTCGAATACAACTTGTAGTTATGTATTTTGTATCACTAATGAATACAAGGGATATAAGAGTGAATGAATACAAGTGATATAGATGTATCAGCCTTTATGTATCAAATACAACCTGTATCAGCTATATTTAAGTATCACGAATGAATACAAAAGCGAATAAATATAAGTGATACAACTTGTATTAGCCTGTATATATCATATTATATTCATTAATACAACCTGCTATTCGTTGAATACAACTTGTATCAGCTATATTCATCCTCTCCTCTTGAAACTCTGAAACAACCAAAACTAACTCAATAGACGGAAACTCCACACTATCATCCCAAAGATGAGCCAAAAAATCCATACACCCTCTCCCCATTAGCTTCCTATCCCGAACAAATGATATGATTTTAACTGGCTTAGGCCTGTAAACACCTTCCCACTCTAGCCTATCCTTACCCGGGATCTCTAGAGCTACAATCTTAGTGTTACAATTCAGTACAGCATGATAAGGAGACAATCAGGTCATGCCCAAAATAATATGGATAAGGGAGTCAAGGATATCACAATTCAAGTCCAGACCCATAGAAAATTTCACAGAAACATAAGTGTACGTAGAACCTAGGTCAAAATATACGGAATCCATCCTATCACAGACAAGAATTGTATCTGTGATCACCGCGTCTGACACCTCAGCCTCCGACTACCCTGGAAAATCATAACAGTGAGCTCAGTCATTAATCTGGGAAACTTCCATGGACAGTTGTGTCGCTCCTCTGCTCGCGCCATTGTTACCCTGGTCTCCCCGACCTCTCTGAAAGTTACCTCGCCCACCCCATGGACGACCTCTCACATGAACACCTCTACCTGCTGGGACCAAAGCCTTAGACTACTGCTGAGTCTGATTACCAGTTTATTTGTGAGGGCACTCCCTCTTAAAATGGCCCAGATCACCACAATGAAAACAACCGCGATCAAGTGTAGGCTTGCTGGTAGATGTGTAAGAAGCTCACTAGCCTCTAGGAGCTGAAAACTGTTGATTGGCTCCCGAATGACCACTTGTGGAAGTTGGCAGAACTGACTGAATAGGATGGGCCGAGTACACATGCTGATTGTGGCCTCTAGTGTACGAACCACTATAGTTTCCATCGTTCAGGGCTTCTTGGCTAACACTTTTGCCTGCCCAACCTGCTTGACCCCTTCTAACTTCTTAACATAATTGGTGACCTCATTGAATCTCTTTCCTGCTGAAGTTATGTGAACGGACAACACCTGCACTTCAGTATTCTGGCCTTTCACAAACTGTCGAATCCTCACCTCCTCAGAACCCAAAAATTGAGTAGAAAAAAGAGACAAGGCATGAAACTTAGCCTCATAAGCAGAAACTGACATGCCACCCTGTTCCAACACCAGGAACTCATCCTTTTTGTGATCTCTCAAAGTACGAGGTACATACTTCTCTAGGAAGAGAGCATGAAGGAAGAAAGAAGAGATAGTTTTCCTAAAGTCCTATCACCTCTCAAAGAAAAGTACAAACGTCTCTGTACCATTCCGCAAGACTCTATTAGACCTATTTTTGTACGACGAGATCAATGAACCTAAGGCTCTGATACCATCTTTGTCATGACCCAGGCCGCCCGGGTGAGCGAACCAATAAGACCCACACTTAGTATAATCTACCAGCTTAAAACCAGTGCATAAGTAAACTAACATTCAAGTCAAAAGAGATACTATTATAAAATAAAATCCTGCGGAAACAATCTTCCCTAGAACCTGAAGGTCATTGTACCAAAATAATCTACCAATGTCTAGAACACGGGGATGCAACCCCAAATAAATGAGAGTCTAAGCCCGAAACAAGTGGGCTACAACTTAAAGAGGAAATAAGGTAGCTCGACCGAAGCAGCTCACCCTTGAGATTTCGAAATGCCGGGACTACAAATGAGGTCGTGCATCATCCATTGGAAGATTTTCTGTACTCACAAAAAGAAATGCAAGTGCAGAATCAGTACACAACAACTGTGTACTAGTAGGAGCATCAACCACTTTCCAAATAAGCAGTATATGAACAGTAGCTAAAGTTAAGTAAAGCACAGGAAACATGTGAACAAGCCAACATATATCCCTAGACTACAAGTCTCTTCCTAGCTTATCCCCATATGTAATCCACTTCACAACCACTGACAACATTCAATGACAAAATAATAAACATTTCATATTACATAGCCTGGACCCACCTCGGGATCCCCTTAACAACACCTAATTGTTAAACATGTAACATGATCTACACCAAGACCAAAATCACAATCAAATACAATGACTCGACCTCTCAAGGACCATATGCAATAATCACAATCTCAGAAACACAACACGGTCCACTCATGGAACCATCATCAGAATGCAATAATTCAATAAACTAAACTCGTACCAAGCATGGTACCCGATCCAACCATTTGTTATCCCATACCATGCGTGGTACCTGAGCCAACTATTTGTTATCCTGTAGCAAGCATGGTACTCGAGCCAACCATTTGTTATCCCGTACTAGGTGTGGTACCCGAGCAAACCATTTGTTATCCCATACCAGGCATGGTACCCGAGTCAACCGAATGTCATACAAAAATCCAACAGTCACAAACAATGAACAAATCAACACTTGTAGACCAACAAGCAATAACACCTAGTTAACCGGACACTTAGACATTCATAAAACACTCCCGAAGCATGCAACTCATACAATACTTAAGAAAAGCACACGAATATACAATGCATAAAGGAAACAATAACCATCACATACCTCAAAATGTTCAACCTCTACTCAATCGTAGCTTTCCCATTTCCTAAAGTTCTTGCTTGTTCTTGGTCTAAAACAACATATTGTCACGACCCAGACCGTCGTGAGTGGCACCCACCCAACCCTCGGATGAGCGAACCAATAGAGTCCAACTCTCAGCCTAGCCTAACAGCTTAAAACCAGTACAGAAATGTAAACTAGCATTCAATCATAAATAAAATCAACTCTATAAATAAAATAAACTGCGAAAATCTCTCCCAAGAATCTGAAAGTCATCGTACCAAAAACATCTACCAAACACTAGAGTACGGGGATACAACTCCAAATATAGAAATAGTCTAAGCCCGAACAAATAGGCTATAACTCAACTAGATGGACACCAAGGCATCTCGGTCCAATAGCTCACCCTTGATATCTCGGAAAATCAGGCCTACAAGTGAGGTCGTGCGTCAACCACCGGAAGATTTCTTGTACTCACAAAAAGACAAGCAAGTGCAGTATCAGTACACAACTACCATGTACTGGTAGGATCATCAGCTAGTTCCAAATAAACAATGTATGAGTAGTACAGAAATCAAGTAAGAGTACAGAAACACATAGCCCAGTCAATAGGTATTCCTAGACTACAAGTCTTTACCTAACTTGTCCCACATGTAAACTACTTCACAGTTATGATCAACAATCCACAACAATAACAATTATTTCCCAGACTCACCCTGGATCCCTTCTAGGCAACACCTAAGTTTCAGACATACAACCCGGTCTACACCAAGACCAAAACTCATAACACAATACAACAACCCGACCTCTCAAGGACCAAAATACATAACCACAATTCATAATCACAACCTGGTCAACTAAGGGAACCATTAATAAAGATTCAATAATACAATAAAGTAAAACCCGCCAGGCGTGGTACCCGAGCCAACCGTTAGTGTCATCCCATACCAGGCGTGGTACCCGAGCTAACCATTAGTATATCCCGTACCAGGCGTGGTACCCGAGCCAATCGTTAGTATATTCCATACCAGGCGTGGTACCCGAGCCAACTGAATGTCTACCAAATCCACAGTCACAAACAATGAACAATCACACTTGTAAACCAATAAGAAACACACCTAGTTCATTTCACAAGACTGAAAAACATGATTTTGGACATTCTTAACCATTTTCTAAGAAATGCATACCACACAATAACTTAGACATGAGTACACAAACACACAATGCATACAGGAATCAATAACCATCACCTACCTCGAATCATCAAGCTCTACAGTGTCGGAGCTTTCCCTTTTTCAGGATCCCTTGCTTGTTCTTGGTCTACAAACAAACACATAACACTATAGGTTTAACTGGCCTAAATTACCTGGATTATACAAAAATCCTGATCCCTAGGCAAAACAATGATCATTCCAACCCTTCCCTAGCTTTCCCGCTATTAATTCACCTAAGACTATCATTTATACCGATACATTTAGAGAATTAAAGCTTGGTGATCAATAACCATTAACTATAAACAACACTCAAGAACTATAGCACCCTAATATCCCCTTTTCCCTAGATTCTACCATTTCTATGTCATCTCAAACCTTTCCCCAAGCATTTCTATAGCATAGGAAAGATACCACGGAGTTTGGGGAGTAGAATCCTTACCTTTAGGATGAAAAATGATGGAAAATTGGTAGAAATTGCCCAAAATCGCCCCCTTCTCCCAAACATTCCAAGAAAAACTAAACTATTTTGGGAAAATTTTTGCATTAAATCCTATCACACTCCGCTATAGCGGTACCTCCGTAGAAGAGTCATCCGCTAAGGCGGAGGCTGACCGACGTTGACTTCTATTGTAGCGGTAATTTCTCTGCTATAGCAGAGATCGCTATGGTAGAGTGTCAATCACTGTAGCGGTTGACACGGGACAGAAAGTCATAAATCTCCAAAACTAGTCCATTTTACCACACACTTATTTTCCTGACTTCCCAAAATAACCCTTTCACGTCAACCTCGATTTCGGGAGTTCTGCTTACCCGAATTCGATTCTGAAAAGTCCCCCGGACTCCTTTATGTGTTAACTACGAGAAAAACTAGGCCGAGATTAGCCTAGCCCAGAATTTCAAACTCCCAAACCTGGAGTTTTGTAACTCTAAAAACTAGCAGGAATGGTTTACCCATAATGACGAACCCGGTCGTTACATATATAATAACCAAAAATCAATCTTTATGGCAAAATAGTTACCCTGATTATGCAAAATCACAAACCCCAGGCCAACTATGATCATTCCACCCTTTTTCCTGGGCTTTCCCACCATTAATTCACCTATTTTTACCATTTTTATGGATATATTTAGAGAATTAAGGTTACATGATCATAATCCAATGAAAATAATAACACCCAAGAACTCCCACACCCTAGAATACCCTTTTTCCCTAGATTCTACCATTCCTAGGTCATTCAAAACCTTCTCTCAAGTCCACCTCTAGCAATTCTATAGCATAGGGAAGATAGTACGAAGTTTGGGGAGTAAAATCCTTAGCTTTGGGATGAAAAACTAAAAGAGTTTGCCCAAAATCGCCCTTGCCCTTCTCTAGAACATTCTTGACGAAAACTGAACATTTTGGGGAAGTATTCTGCATTAAATCCCAACTGGTCCGCTATAGCGGTCCCCGGTCCACTATAACGGTACCGCCATAGCAGAACCATCCGTTATAGTGGTGCTGATTGACATTGACTTCTGCTATAGAAGTATTTTATCTACTATAGCAGATATTGCTACAGCGTTGTGTGAACTACCCTGGTAGTTGACACGGGACAAAAAGTTGTAAAGTCTCCCAAAAATGCCCATTTTACACCACACTTAATTTCCTGATGTTCTGGAATGACCCCTTTACGTCAACCTCGATACTAAGAGTTCTACTCACCAAAATTCACCTTGGGAAAGTCCCCCAGACTCTTATATGCCTTAGCTAACAAAATTTCTAGCTCACTACAAGATACAAAACTTAATCCTCACTCGAATTGTCCTAGACCATACGTCACTCCAAAAACAACCAAGACTAGCCTAGTCCAGAATTTTCAACTCCCAAATCCGAAAGTTTTCTAACTCGAAACTTGGCATGAAAAGTTTACCCATAATGATGAACCCAGCCATTACAAGGTCTCATGTAGACTGTCGGCCATCAGCTTTGCCTCCACTGACCTGGTCACAGTTCCATGCTCTCTTCTTAGAAAAGTATGTTCCCACACCTTGAGGGATCATAAAAGGGATGAGTTTCTGGCTCTTGAGCAGGGTAATATGTCAGTTTCAGTGTATGAGGCCAAATTTCATGCCTTTTCCCATTTTGTTACTCAGCTTCTGGGTACGAAAGAGGAGAGGATTCATCTATTTGTGAAGGGCCTAAATACTGAGTTGCAGGTGTTGTCTGTGCATATGACCTCAACAGGAAAAAGTTTTAATGAGGTGACAGATTATGTGAAGAAATTAGAGGGGGTCAGGCAGGTTGGGCAGGCTAAGTTGTTAGCTAAAAAGTCCCGGAATTAAGGTAATTATAGTGGTTCATACTCCAGGGGTCACAACCAGCAGGTGTATTCTGCTCGTCCTATTCAGTCAACCTTGCCATCTTCTATAGGGGGTCATCCAGGAGCCAGTCAGTTTTCAGCTCTTAGAGGTCAGGGGGCTTCTTATACATCTATTAGCAGGCCTACTCTTGAGTGCGAATGCTTTCATTATGGTGATACAAGTCACTTCAAGAGGGAGTGCCCTCATAGACAGGCATGTAATCAGATTCAGCAACAGTCTAAGGCTGTGGTTCTGGCAGGTAGAGGTGGCTATGCTAGAGGTCATCCACAGGGTGGTGTCCGTTTATTTTGTATGTTGATTATAGTATTTGTATTAGTATTATATAGTACCATTGTGGTACTGTGTGACCTTGTATTGTGGGTTATATGGGAATGTGTGTGAGTCCCGGACTAGATATATCCTTCTAGGTTGCTTATGACTACTATAGAGCTGTTGAGCCAGTGCAGGGCCGATAGGAAATGTTCGAGTCATTTTGGGATACTCTATTATTTGCGAGCATATCATACATGAAAAAGGTTTTCCCTGTATGTTTTACTACTAATTTAGCCTTGGGCCTACTATAATTGATATTCTAAACTTTGCATGGCCTCGAGGGCCCATTTTTGGTATTACGACATTGAAATTGTTTTGAAACTGGATTTTACAAAATCTGTCAGAGTAGAGGAGATATTATGATGATTTGATTACTGTTCTTCATTCTTATACTAGGCTCGACTGGGCCGTAGCACTAGACATTGCTTTCTAAGGATTTAGATCCGGATATGAGTCGGGTACCCAATTTAGAGATGTTGATACTTGATTTCTATTTTAGACCCGGATATGCTCCAGGCACCCTCTATGAGGGTTATTGAGACATGACTACTTCTTTAGACCTGGATACGCTTCGAGAACCCTTGGTGGGGGTTATTGAG
The DNA here is from genome assembly GCA_003996215.1 of Jaltomata sinuosa. NCBI lineage: Eukaryota > Viridiplantae > Streptophyta > Magnoliopsida > Solanales > Solanaceae > Jaltomata > Jaltomata sinuosa. The sequence goes on along the minus strand of QJPP01007595.1, from coordinate 282,524 downwards.
ATTACTACTACTGATTTAGACTCGGATCGAATTTGAGCACGTACTATGAGACTTCGATTGTTAGATATATTGAGTTTCGTGTTAGTATGTAGTCTACGAGTAGACTCCATAGACCATACCATTCCGGAACAAGGGCTACATACTGACGATGACCGAAGGGAGGGGATGTATGGCATAAGAGAGGTACTCGAGAAATGTCCTTCCATGGATCCCCCCTTTATTGGACCTTTAGGGCACCAGAGGGGGTAACATACGGCACTGCGATCACACTTGGTTACAGATTTATCATATCACATCATCATGCATATTTCACTCGTATTCCACCCTTGTTTGATGTGTGTTTAGTGTACGCTCTGGTTCTATGGGTGGCCAGAGGGTTTGTTTTTACTTGATTATGTTCCTCAGTTGTATGGGAAGCCGTTGGGACTGTAGGTAGATTATATTACTCCTGTCATTTCATCGAGCTAGTTATGGTCCTTGGTCTTTGTTAATTTGTAAGTTTTATCCTGTTGAGGCTACGAGTTTTGGGTTTGAGTACTGAGGGGCTAGTGAGTCCAATATCTTTGAGGCTCCGTCGTGTGTCATCCTGAGTTGTTGTGATTTATCGAACGTTGTTCCTTATCTTGATTTTGAGTTGAAACTCTTGGTTCCTGTGGTTTTGTTATTCCATTCTAGTTTGTAAATTGTGAGAATGATCCTAGCTTATGCTTATCTGGAGAGTTAGTGTTTCAAGTATGTTTCCGTTATTTTATGGCTTCTAGTTGATTATGATAGATTTCTTTCCTTCTTTCCCTTCTTACTTGAGGTTACCGATATACCGCCATGTTCTTGATTCTCTTTCTCTTTATTTATACTATTGTTGCAAGGATTCCAGGTGTGTTATTCTTTCTTACACCTGTGTTTCTATGTTATGTATATCTTCTGTGCTAGCATTTTATGCTTATAACTCTTGGTTGTCTATTCTCCGTTCTAGTTCCTTGTGCTCTATCTATTGCTTCGGTGACTACTTTCTTGCTATCTGCTACTTACTATTTTTATATCTTATATGTGCTAAGTCGGCCGATAATGCCTACTGAGTACCTATTGTCTTGGCGCTAATACGACACTTCTGCATCTTTCTGGTGCAGATATTAGTTGAGCTTTCTCTATTGATAGCATTGGAGACTCATGCAGCTTTTAGACATTCGAGACTAAGGTGAGCGCCTAGCGATCGGGGCTTGACCATATCTCATCTTTTGTACTATTACTCTTTGTATATTCGAAGATAGTTGTACTTATCTTTTGTTACTTCTAGCACTTGTATTCTATTAGAAGCTTCTGTACTATCGATACCAAGTCTTGGGGTTGGTGTAGTTTCATTATGTATATATTCAGGTTTTGCTTCCGCTTTGTATATCTTTATTTTCTGCTTTCACTTATTTCTATTTATTGTGCGTATCGATTAGGTAGTAGCCCATTACTAATCATTCTGGGCTACGAGAAATGATTCACTTATTGGGAGATTGTAGGTGCCATCATGACATGAGAAATTGGGTCGTGACACTTTTCATGCCAAGTTTCGGGTTAGAAAACCTTCGGGTTTGAGAGTTGGAAATTTTGGACTAGGCTAGTCACAGATGTTTTCTGAGCAAGGTATGGTCTAGGACAATCGGGGTAAGAATTGGGTAATGTGTCTTATAGTGAGATAGATTTTTTGTTATCCAAGACATAGAAGAGTCTGGGGGTCTTTTCTGAAGTGAATTCGGGTAAGTAGAACTCCTGGTATCAAGGTTGACATGAAGGGGTTATTTCAGGACATCGAGGATTCAATGTGTGTTGTAAAATAGGAACTTTTGGGGAACTTTACGACTTTATGTCCCGTGTCAACTGCCATAATGGTTGACATAGTGTCGTAGCAGCCTCTGCTATAGTAAAATAATTTTCGCTATAGCGACAGTCAACTTTGATCACCACTGTCGTCGCGGTCGGTTCTGCTATAGCGGCGGTGTTATAGTGGTATACGGACCGCTATAGTGGATTGAGATGGAATTTAATGCAAAAACTTCCCCAATACGTTCAGTTTTCATCAAGAAAATTTTGGAGAAGGGCAAGGGTTATTTTGGGCGAACTTACTTTGTTTTTCACCATTTTTTGTCCCAAAGGTAAGGATTCTACTCCCCTATCTTAGTACTATCTTTCCTATGTTGTAGAATTGGTAGTGGTGGACTTGGTAAAATGTTTGGATTGACCTAGGAATGGTAAAATCTGGGGAAAAGGGGAATTCTAGGGTGTAGAAGTTCTTGGGTCTTGATTACTCTTGTTGGGTTATGATCAATTAGCCATAATTCTCTAAATGTACCCATAAAAATGGTAGACTTAGGTGAATTAATAGTAGAAAAGCACACAAATGGGTGGAATGATCATAATTTGGCCTGGGGTTTGGGAATTTGCATAATCCGGGTAACTAGTAGACCATGTGGACTGATTTTAGTATCTTGTAATAATTTTTAGACAAAGAACAAGCAAGAGCTTTCGAAAATGAGAAGGCTCTAGTTTAATAGAGTTTTTGAGTACTTCGAGGTAGGTGATGGTTATTGTATCCCAATGTGCAATGTGTGTTCATGTACTAATTCTTAGTATTATATGAGTTGCATGTTTAGGGAATGGTTTTTGAATGTCTAATTGTCCTATTATCAGTCTTGTGAAATGAACTAGGTGTTGTTGCTTGTTGATTTACAAGTGTGTTTTGTTCATTGTTTGTTGAATATTGGATTGTGTGACATTCGGTTGGTTCGGATACTACTCTAGGTACAGGTTACATATTGATTATCTCGGGAATCACACCTGGTACGGGAATAATATCGGTTGGCTTAGGTACCAATCCTGGTACGAGTTATATATATCGGTTGGCTTGGGTGCCATGCCTGGTACAGGTTTGATTTGTTGCATTAATTATATTCTGATGATGGTTCCATGAGTGGACCGGGTCGTATTCTTAAATTGTGATTATTGTATATGGTCCATGAGAGGTCGGGTAATTGTATTTAAATATGAGGTTGGTCTTGGTGTAGATCGGGGTTGCATGTTTAACACATAGGTAGTGTTCGGGGGATCCTTGGTGGGTTCGGACAAGGTTGAAAGGATATATGTTATTTTCATTGAGTGTTGTCAATGGTTGTTAATTGGTTTCATGTGGTTAAAAGCTAAGGAAGAGACTGATAGTCTAGTTATATTGTTGGATTGTTTACATGTTTACTTTGCTTTACTCAATGTTGGTTTACTGTTCATATTATGTTTATTGGAACTGACCGATGATACTACCAGTACATGGTGGTTGTGTACTGATTCTGCACTTGCTTTTCTTTTTGTAAATACAGTCAATCTTCTGGCGGCTGATACACGAGCTCACTTGTAGTCCTAGCGATTTCAGATCTCAAGGGTGAGTTGCTTCGATCGAGCTACCTTGTTTACTACTTTTAGTTGTGGCCCACTTACTTTGATCTTAAACTCTGTTTTGCTTTTGGTATTGTATTCCCGTATTCTAGACTTGGTAGGTATTTTGGTACGATGACCTTCAGGTTCTAGGGAGGCTTTTTTGCAAATTTCTATTATTTAGTATATTGAGACGTTGAATGTTAGTTTATTTATGCAAACTGATTTTGAGCTGTTAGATTTTGCTAAGTGTTGGGTCGATATTGATTCGCTCACCCGGGAGTTTTTGGGTGGGTGCCACTCACGACGATTTGGATCGTGATATTTATGGTCAAATATTTCATCATGTTGTGCCACTATTTTATCATTTTGGTCATGTTCATCTAAGATAAGGTTATACTCTAGCAATATAATAAAATGGTAAGACCATTCATGAATATATTGGGGTAATTTTTTTATCTTATATTTTTTTTAGTAACTTGATCGATTAATATTTGTTTATGTTTAGTAGGACATTTTTTTTGTTACTTCTTTTAGGGACGACGACAATTCTTTATCTTTTACCCATTTAACATAATAATATTTTCTCATCAGTTCTAGTAAGTAAATTAGCATTAAGTGTATTTATATATAGGAATAGCTTAGTCAAGAGAAAATATAACCATGTTGGCTTATACTAATGTAATTGCATGATAAATTTTTGGACAAATATTTTCTCATGTTGTATTACTACTTTACCATTTCAATCAGGTTTATCAAAGAAAAATTATACTCAAGAGATACAACGAAATGATAAGATTATTCAAGAAAATATTGGACATTTCGTTTGTATATTACATAAATCAGCTCAGCTATGAGAAAACATAATCAGAATGACTTATGCTAATGCAATTGCGTATCAAATTTGCAGTCAAATATTTCTTCATTTGGAGTGACTAATTTATCATTTTCATCAAGTTCATCGAAGAGAAGGTTATACTCTGGAAATACAATGAAATGTCAAGACCATACATGAATATATTGGTGCATTTTTTTTAATAAATATTTTATATTAGTTATTTGTTTGGTCGACTAATTCAAATTTATGTTAAGTAGGCAAAATATTTGGTACCTCTTTTACGATCAGTGGTGGTTCATTCTCTTTTACCCTTTTAACACAATTATAGTTTTTCATGAGTTTTAGTAAGTAAATTAGCATTAAGTGTGTTTCTATATCAAAATAAGCTTAGTTAAGAGAAAACAAAATCAAAATCATGGTTGCTTACACTATAATGCAATTGCATGTTGAATTTGTGGACAAATATTTCCTCATGATGTGCCACTACTTTAGAATTTCAATCAGGTTCATCAAAGAAGGTTATACTTTAGCAATACAACAAAATTGTAAGATCATCCAAGAAAATATTAGATTTTGACACTCGCTTTGCACGTGTTTATTTAACCAAGTAATATAAATCAGCTCATTTTAGAGAAAATATAGGTATGGTGGCTTATGCTAGTTCAATTGCATGTCAAAATTATGGTCAAATACTTCATCATGTTGTGCCACTGCTTTGTTATTTTTGTTATGTTCATCAAAGAAAAAGTTATAGTCTAGCAATACAAAAAAATGGTAAGATCATACATGAATATATTGGTGTAATTTTTTTATTTTATATTTGTTAGGAATATGCCAGATTAATTTTTATTTATGTTGAGTAGGACATTTTTTTGTTACCTCTTTTAGGCACAGAGACTATTCATTTTGTTTTATCTATTTCACACAATAATATTTTCTCACGAGTTCTAGTAAGTAAATTAGTATTAAGTGTATCTATATATAGGAATCAGCTTAGTCAAGAGAAAATATAATCATGGTAGTTTATAGTAATGCAATTTCATGTTGAATATGTGGCCAAATATTTTTTTATGTTCCATTACTACTTTATCATTTCAATAGGGTTTATAAAAAAAAAGGTTATACTCAAGCAATTAAAATAATTGGTAAAATTTTCAAGTAAATATTAGATATTTTATACGTGTGTTACATAAATCAACTCAGATATGAGAAAATAAAGTAATAATAACATATACTAATGTAATTGCATGTCAAATTTGTGGTCAAATATTTTTTCATGCTGAGGGACTACTTTATATCATTTTGATCAAGTTCATTAAAGAGAAAGTTAAACTCTAACAATACAATAAAATGATAAGACCATACATGAATATATTGGTGTATTTGTTTTGATAATTTTTTTGTATTAGTTATTTATTTGCTTGACTAATCTAGATTTATGTTAAATAAATAATATATTTGGTACCTCTTTTACGATAAGTGGTGGTTCATTCTCTTTTATCCTTTTCACACAATTATAGTTTCTCATGAGTTCTAGTAAGTAAATTAGCCTTAAGTGCATCTCTATATCAATATCAGCTCAGTTAAGAGAAAACATAATCATGGTTGCTTACACTAAGAATGCAATTACATGATAAAGTTGTGAAAAAATATTTTCTCGTGATGTGCCGCTACATTATCATTTCAGTCAGGTTCATCAAAGAAAGTTATACTTTAGCTATACACCAAAATGGTAAGACCATATAAGAAAATATTAGATTTTTACACGTGCATATTGAACCATGCAATATAAATCAGCTCAGTTAAGAGAAAATATAGTTATGGCTTCTTATGCTAATTCAATTGCACGTCGAATTTGTGACCAAATATTTCATTATATTGTACCACTACTTTATCATTTCGGTCATGTTTATCAAAGTGAAGGTTATACTTTAGCGATACAATAAAATGGTAAGACAATACATGAATATATTGGTGTAATCTTTTCTATTTTATATTCGTTATTAACTTTTTTGATTAATTTTATTTATGTTGAGTAGGATTTTTTTTGTTACCTCTTTTAGGGATAGCGGCGATTCATTCTCTTTTACCCATTTCATAAAATAATATTTTCTCATGAGTTTTAGTGTGTAAATTAGAATTAAGTGTAGCTATATTCAGGAATCAGCTTAGTCAAGAGAAAATATAATCATCATGGGTTATACTTATGCAATTGCATGTCATATTTGTGGCCAAATATTTCCTCATGTTATATTACTACTTTAACATTCAATCAGGTTTATCTAAGAAAAGGTTATACTCTAGCAATACAATGAAATGGTAAAATTATTCAAAAAAATATTATTTATTTGACACGTGCGTTGCATAAATCATCTCAGTTATGAAAAAATAGCCATAATAACTTATGCTAATGCAAATTCACGTAAAATTTGCGGCAAAATATTTCTTCATGTTGAGATTCTACATTATCATTTTGATCAAATTCATCGAAGAGAAGGTTATACTCTAGCAATACAACGAAATGGTAAGATCATACATGAATTTATTGGTGTATTTTTTTAATATTTTTTTAATATTTTTTTATTAATTATTTATTTGCCAACTAATTTAAATTTATGTCAAGCATGACAATTTTTTGGTACCTTTTTTAACATTAGTGGTTCATTCTCTTTTACTTTTTTCACACAATTATAGTTTTTCATGAGTTTTAGTAAGTAATTAGCAGTAAATGTATCTCTATATCAAAATCAGCTTAGTTAAGAGATAACATAATCATGGTTTCTTACTCTAATAATGCAATTGCATGTTGAATTTGTGGATAAATATTTTCTCGTGATGTACCATTACTTTATCATTTAAATCAGGTTCATCAAAGAAGATTATACTTTAGCAATACAACAAAATGGTAAAACAATACAAGAAAATATTATATTTCAACACGTGAATTGCACATGTATATTGAACCATGTATTATAAATCAACTCAGTTAAGAGAATATATAGTCACGGTAGCTTATGCTAATTCCTTTACATGTCAAATTTGCGGCCAAATATTTTTTCACATTGTGCCACTACTTTATCATTTTGGTCATATTCATTGAAAAATTGGTAATTACCAACTTATTAAGCCTTTAACATGAATTATTGTCATATTTTGATGAGGATTAGTGGTACTTATTGCCTTTATTGATGAAAATGTAACCAGCAGTCAAACCACTGTGTTCATTCCTCAACCTCGTTCTGTGCTTACTCACTTCACTCGCTCTCAAAATACTCTTTCAGCCGATTCGAAAGCAGCAATATCGAAAAAAAAGCAAGAAATAGGAACGAAGAATGAAACTGGTACTCTTTGTCAAGAGAAGAAAATAAAGGAATTGAACCCAAAGAGCTAAAAAGAGTTGAAGTGTGAAGGTGATTGAAAAAGAGGAAGAAACTGTCGATGGTTGCAAACTGCATGCGAGCCACACAATATGGCATGCGAGTTGCACCTCCTTCGCACCTCATCAAAAAAGAAACATACCTCACTGATTGGAAATGGAGCACTGTGCGAGGCGCAGAGTCAAGGTGCGATCGCACATCACGTCGCCCCTGTCTCGAGGGGTATTTTTGTCCAAAGCCATGTGACATATTGGGAAGCTTCTAAAACTCATTTTGGGGTGTGTACCTGATATAGAATTTTAGTTTTACTTTTCCTAAGGAAGATATTGAGAGTACACTCATCTCGCTTCATCTTCTCCAAATAGAATCACCATTTTGTAAGGATTTGGCCTTGGATTTGGAGTTTAGCTTTGAATATGAATGGACTTATGGATAACTCATTTGGTATATCTTCTTATTTCCTTAATATGAGCAGCTAATTTCCTTGTCGAGGGGTATGTGTATGATGGGTATTTGAAATTGGGTGTGGGTATTGATTAACTATGCTTATTATTGATGAATTAATATGGGTCTATTGAATTCTTTATATTTTAATCATAAAATTAATGGTTGAAAACAATGATTGAGCTTACTTAATTGTGTTCTTGCTTGAAAGAGAAGTTCATAATTCGAATAGAAATTTAAAAGTGGAAATTTGAGATTTTCACCTTAGATTGAGCTAGAAATAGCTTAATCGCAGAAAATACCCATCTAAGAATCTAAGCTAGAAATAGTGTGATTTTCCCAAGCATTGAATTGGTTGGTTTAAGGTAAAACTATGGTGCTAAGTTTAGGCTCTAAAATAGCCAAACAGTCATAACGACCAAACGAACGGCCAGGGCAACGAACCACCGGTCCCAGCAAGCCATAAATGACTTGGGGCCACTTCAGGAAAGCTCTAACAGTGCAATAAATGAGTAAATGCAAAGATGACCAGAAGGGTCATCACAACCCTCGGCCGGCCAGGCCCCTGTCAACAGCTCTACAAAGAAAATAGCTATTCCAACAATTTATATAAAGCAATAAACAAATAGCATACAAGTTCTGTATGGGTCATCGAGGCCATCATGATATCTATACAGAAACTAAAACTAGGTATACACAATATAAGCTGGGCCAACAGGCTGCTGAACTGTCAATAAAAACAACAAGGCCCAATTGGCCAACAACGAAGCTATACAACCCAACAGACTAGTCTATAAGCCTATATGAATAGAATGCTTTGCTGGACAAGGACCCAGCCTACCCAAAAGCTATAAACAGTAAAATAGGCAAACCTCTAATATTCTGGTGACTGCTGGAAGAAAAGAACTTGACCAATCTTTGGAAACTCAGATGTGCTACTCAGCAGGTCTGTCTGATCGCTGCTCAGGACCTACATGCATGAATACAGCACCCCCAAGCAATGGGGCATCAGTACAAAACAATATACCGAGTATGTAAGGCATTTGAAAGCTGAAACAAGAGCTAGTCTCATAAACATTATAAGTAATTAGCTAAGAGATTAAAGATAAGCTGAGCGTACTTACCTACTCCTGAATCTATAAATAGCCGAGACGGATATCATAAGTACTATAAATGCTCCAACAGGGAGTCAGAGGTTAGCCAGAACGTACTTACTTGTTATCAACATAAATCTTACAAACCCTAACTAACTGAGCAATTTGCTTATCAGAGCCGAGCTAACTAATATCATCAAATAATGAGGTACACAGGGAAGAGGGTCAACAACCGTCATAATATAATGAGGTACACAGGGAAGAGGGTCAACAACCGTCAAAATACAACTTAACTATTAATGACACATATCATACAATAATAATCAAATAATAACCTAACTGACCCTCATAAGCACGGCAGGTACAAACAGCAAACAAGACCACCTACACGGGCCCCCATAAGCCCAAAAGGCGTCAATTCAGTCTATATACCCATATTGGTAGTCCCTTCACCCCTTAGGCAGTCATTACATCTCAATAGCCCCTCAGGCACTTTACACATAGCCCTGAAGGCCATTGTTATGTCGAGTAGCCCATTTAGCACATTGTATTTTGTAATAGCCCCTTTAGACATTCTTTATATAGCCTAGAAGGCAATCACTATCTTCTTATAGCCCCATAGGCTTCCTATAATCCTCATAGGCGTTCATATATCATCGTAGGCATCTCATAGCTCTTTCAGGCATCAATATAGCCTCGTAGGCATCAACATATAGCCTTCTTAGGCAATTGAGTAGTCCGTAAGTGAACAAGACTTAATATAACCCTGTAGGTAACCATAATAGCCCAATTGGCTTTATATTAGCCCCAAAGGAAACTCTTTGGCATGTAAGCCTCAATATAGCCCATTTAGGCAAACATAATAGCCCGTGAATGAACATGCTTCATTATAGCCCCTTAGGCAATCAAAATAGCCTGTAGGCTTTACTATGGCCTCGTAGGCAGTTGTAATAGACCATATGTTTAAACTCATCTCAAAATCCCCTTAGGCTACATGCACATAGCCCCTAAGGCACTAATCGTATGTCTACACCTAACTATAATAACTCTGAGAGCAACAACAATAATCAAATGGCCCAAAGACAAGAAAATAGTTATAAATGACCTATACGAATAATCTCTAAGTCGTATCTAGGCTCAGCGTCGCTATCAATAGAATATGAATTCCCACGAGAGGTAACTTTATCAAGTTAAGCATCCAACAAAAGCAAATAAGTCTAAGAGTGATTCGTCCGCAACAACTAGCTTTATTGTTCTTTAATCTTTTAAGAAAATTTGTGGACGGAGGGAGTAGCCTTAACACACTTTCCCCGTCAACTTCTAGTGTGATAACACCAATCCATAATTCCTATGAATAGCTCTACGACGGCATGCTAGACTCGAAGTCTATAACAATTATTATCAATCATATTTCTTAAGTTATGTGCCTCGTCTACGCCTCAAACATCATTCTCAACTAGACCCAAGAAACTATACGCTAAGAGCTTTAACTTACACCAGTCCCTTCTCCCAAGGGTCACTTGTACTAAACCTTACCTTTCATGAATAGAGTATCCCTAAAGGCATCCACACGTAGCCCCGCAAGCAAATAGTTAAGCCGCAAGATAAGCTGCAAGCGGTTGTACAAATAATCTAAGTCGTGTCTAGCACGAGGTCGCTATCTATAGAGTAAGAGTCCCAACAAGAAGTAAATTTATCTACTCTGGCAGCCAATACAATCAACCACTATGGCTATAAATGGATCGTCTATAATATACAATCCATAGAGCCTACGATCTGTAGTAGCCAATACTATTTCATAGGAGGCAAACCGACAAGTGACATAGCCCAAAGAAACACAAGTGGGCATATACCATATGTGACCTATAAGCAAAGTCCAAGAAACGTCTAGAGCTTGGTCTCTAATGAAGGAAAAGATATCTAACAAGCATGTAGTAATCTACACAAATAGCCAACATGGAAAACTACGGCTGTAAGTCATTTATCGATAGTAAGCTAGCCTTATCACGCTATGGGCTATAAAGGAACATGCCAAGAAGAAGAATGGCCTTAACAAACCTTTCAATTGAAGTCTCAAAGATATTGGTATAAAGCTTTACCAAGACAACAACTAATATCAACAAGATGAAGCTATCAATATCTTACAAGAGCGTGACCTCCCGAGATAATATAACAAGGTATACTTCACGTAATTTAATCCGACAACCGTTGTACGCGGCTCTAAAAGAAGTGCACCAATCCACCAGCCCTTTTAACATCCTAACACCAATAATATACAACAATGATAACCCAACTTACTGAGAAAAAGGGCTACCCAGAGCCACGGTATCCAAAACGCCACTACGTGGCTCGAAAATCTATAAAAAAATTCTAGGATGTGGAATTATGAAGGAGGGTTGTGGGAGGGAGATTACCTCAAAAAATTCTTCAAAATCCCCAGCTAACCAAGTTGTTAGAAGGACCCAATACCGTTACTACATCATAACTATATAAAAATGTAACTTTACAATAGTTTTGACTCAACCCGTTTCGGTCCAAACAGGTTACGGTAAAGCAGTCATAACTTTCTATTCTGACATTGTATGGACAAACAGTTTGTTGTTCTGGAAACTAGACTCAAAAACCTTTAATTTGATATATAATAGGCCCACTAACTCTTTATAGATTGGGATATGTGCTTATCCCAAGTCAGCCCATTAACAAGATGACATACGTAGTTACTATCCCCCGACTTGACCTGGAACTGATACTACCGCTACAAGTTCATGACGAGGAGCTTGCAGGATCAGTACAACAATCTACCAATCTAAAAACTTTAGAAATAACCTCTCAAAATCACGCTAAATTTAAAATCATAAAGTCAAGAAAACATGACAAGAAAAGAAAGAATTAGACCTTACATGCTTTGATTTCGAGCTCGAATAACTTGATGAAAATAATTTTCTACAATCCGGAACCCGCACGATATAAAGATCAAGAAAATAATGGAGAATACACAAAGCTTAGCTCGAAAAATTTAACACCTTGCAATTCTTGGAAATATCAAGGTATATAGATAAATGATGCAAGAAGACTCGGCTGAGTTGAAGCTAGTGATATGCATATTTCTTATCTGTTGAAGCTAGTGGCAGTAGAAATCTACTAAAATATATGAGGTAATGAACTTTTCCCCCACAAAATACCTTATAAATATCTACTGCCTAATTAATGCACTGCTTGAGGATATCAATATAAGAAACTTATTGTCTAAGCATTAAATGCTTATGAGAATTATTTTAAATGACTTACCCTAATGATAGCTGCCACATATAGATAAAGACGGTGCAAATCAAGTTTGGATAAGCTCACGTAATATAATAACATTTTTTTTCTATATAGCTAGATTTAATATCTCCATTAAAATATTAATAAATTATAAAACTCTTATAAAATAAATACATACATAATTAGACACTTTCGAACATGTTTCTCAAACTTAGATTCGTAAACCTTCGACACGGGATGAAGGACAACCTTAAGTACCTGGGGTGTTACAATACCCCTAGTCTTCATTCTCATTGATATACAAGTCATGCTTGCATTACTCTTGTGTTGAAATTGATATGTTGATTTCCCAATCCTTTTCTCCCAAATTTTATTTTTGGTTGTTTGAACATTGAATCACCTTAGTGATTACTATTCAATGATTTTTAGTGAATCATCACTCCATTCTTCATGAATACGACCCTGACATCTGTTGGGTATTTATTAATTTGTACGACAATCGCTACCATCTCCTATGGGAGAGTGATTTTGAACATCATAATTCATCAAAGAGTAGGTTATACTCTAGCAATATAATGAAATGGGAAGATCATACATGAATATATTGGAATTTTTTTAATTTATATTCATTATTCACTTGCCTGATTAATTTTTTATTTATGTTGAGTAGGATATTTTTTGTTACCTCTTTTAGAGACGGTGGTGATTCATTCTCTTTTACCGATTTCACAAAATAATATTTTTTCATGAGTTCTAGTAAGTAAACTAGCATTAAGTGTATATATAGGAATCAACTTAGCCTAGAGAAAATATAATTAGTGTGGTTTATACTAATGCAATTGCATGTCAAATTTGTGGTCAAATATTTCCACATGTGGTGTTACTACTTTATCTTTTCAATCAGGTTTATCAAAAAAAAGTTTATACTCTAGCGATAAAACGAAATGGTAAGATTATATAAGAAAATATTAAATATTTTGTAGATACGTTACATGCATTAGCTTAGTTATTAGAAAATTTAGTCATAATGACTTATGCTAATGAAATTTCATGTCAAATTTGCGGTCAAATATTTCCTCAAGTTGAGGGAATACTTTATTAGTTTGATCGAGTTCATTAAAGAGAAGGTTATACTCTAGCAATACAATAAAATGTTAAAACCATACATGAATATATTATAGAACACAGGTGAAATAAACAGAGTAAGTTATGCTAGCCACAGAAGATATATATCACAGAACATAGGTGAAAGAGTAGAGAACACACCAATAGAAAGTTTAACGAACATGGCAGTATACCGGTAAAGTCAAATAAAGGGAAATAAGGAAAAGCAACTAAACATAATCATGCTAACAATACAACTCACAAGGTAAGGATGATCGTGATACAATCACGGATAGCTTAGAGCACATTAGGGGGCCCTTCCCATATATAAATGATAGTTTGGAGCCCAGAGGAAGCCATGGAGAAACAAATACACAAGGTCATGGGAGATCAAGATGTCATTTGAGCAATCAAGAAGGGCCTTTGTGGGTTATTTCAAGAATAGTCACTTTTGGATTATTTTTGTAATAGGCTATTTGTGTAAAGGCAATAACTATAAATAGTTGCCTTAGCCATTTTCATACGAAGATTTTGATGAATAAATTTTCTTGTATAGACTTGATATATAGTTACTTTAGCTTAGGGTAGTGATTTGGTTTGATTCCAATTGTTAGCTTAAATCAAGTTATTAGGGTGGATTCCTGAATTGCTTGTGTTATCTTCTTTGGTTAATTAATCATCGAGTTATCATCTTGTGGATTCAATTTTATTTCTCGGGCATTTGATTGAGTCTCTTCTTGCTTGGTTGATTGTGGATTCAATTAGCCCTTCTTTCTTCTATTCTCATCCCTTTTTTCAATCAATCCCTCTATCTTCAATTTGTGTTGTTTGTTTTTGTGTTTTCGATATCGATTTTGATCATTTTTTATTTAGAAAATTATCATTTTGGTATGAGAGCTTAGGTTTTAAGAGTTGTTCCATCAATTCTTTAATCCTAGGTTCATAAATTTAAAATTTTAAAAAAATTGAAAATCAGTCCAAAATATCTGACAATTCATTTTGATCCATTGTTTGTTTGAGTTTCCAATACTATATTTGTGTTTTCCAGTGTTTAGGGGTCTAAATCTAAAATTTGGATTGATTTGGAGGTGTTTCAAAATTTCACCATTGTTGAGCTTGAAAAAGCTTGAAGAAGGTGAAGTGGGTTTGATATATGAGGCTAAATTGGAGCTTGAAAATTATTTGGGTTTGTTCTCTATATCAAAGGGAGCCTAAATCTCGAATTTCGTGGAATTTTGAGCTAAATGAAGAAGTTATGAAGATTTGAAATTCACTTGTTTATGGTGTTCTTCATAGCTTAAAGATGGAGAAAATGAGTTTATTTTTGGCTTGAAATTTAGGGATAAAAATTATTGGGGGTTGTTTGTGGTGTTGAAAGGAGTCGGGAGTTAAATTAGGTGATTTATGAATTTTTGAAGTTCGTCAATGTTCATAATGTTCTTCATGTAATTCATATGTTATTGAGGAAGAATTTTCAAAAAGGTGGTGTTTAATCCAAAAGAAAAAGAAGGAGAAAGTCTAAAGGATCCAGCAAATTGAAAAAAACAGAAGATTTTTCCAGCAAATTTCGTTGACCAATCTGATGCAGCCAGCTGTCCAGGTCCCACCCGTGCAGCCAACCACGTCAGCTTCAGCAAAATTGAGCCGTGAGAGGATCAGCTTCCACATCTGAGCTGATCAGAACGCGGCTTCCACGTCAGCAAGGCGTCAACAATCCGGCTTCCGTGCCCAGCCGGTGGCTTCCGTGTCCATCCGATCTACTCCATCAGCTTCCGCCCCAGCCAGCAGCTCCAGGCCTCCTCCGTTGGCTCCAGCATGGTCCAGCCAGCTCCAAACCCCTTCAGTGTCGGCTCTGGACGCTTTTCAACCAAATTTCAAGTGTTTTCCAAGCTTTTCTCCATGAATTTGAACTAAATTTCTTCCCAAATGATTTATTGGTATAAATCTTGGTAAAATAGTTTCTTTTTCATTAAATCTACCTTCTTTTAGGTTCATAACTTGATTTTAATTAGTAGATTACCCTACTAAACATTATCAAGTTCTTTGAGTCCATTTTTTTTTCTTGTGCATTTCTATGTGTGCTTTTCTCGTTTTATTTCGTAGTTAATTTATTGATTTAAGTCCTTTTAGATTTAATCGAGTCATCTGTCCTTCTATAAAACAAAAATTCATTCCTCTATAAAGAATAAATGACCTTGTGAATTGATTGGACAAAGGTAGTTCTCTATCATCTTCAGGAAAACACTTTAGGTGAGTTGAGAGTTTCCACATACAAAAGGCGTGAGAAATTTTGCTACTAACTTGTTTGCTGAGCTTTGCAGGTAGGATGGAAGGATCAATAGGCCATGAAAGTAGAATGAAATAAAATGAGACCCTTCGGGTGAGGGATCTTGACTCTTTAAGAACTAAAGAATTATGGGATTCCATGCAAAGAGAAGTTGACGAGATCATATGATGGGTTGCCAATCTTAAGCCCGAGGAGTTACAACAGATGTTGAAGAAAGTCACTCCTCGTAAAGATGAACCTAAGGAGTTGCCATTGGGAGAAAGGCAAGCTACTCCTTGTGATGATAGGACTAAGGAGTTGAACATAGAAGTCAAATCATTCACTCCTTATGCACCAAAGTGGAAGCTTGAAGTGAAGGGATCATCTAACCCTTCACAAGGGATCCTTGGCACTTTCCCGAACTCCAATAAAATTGAGAGATAAAAGATTGTGAGGAGTAAGGGTGTGATATGTGACAAATCTAGAGTGGAAAAAGGAGAGGTTGTGTGGAGTGATGTGAGAGGGTTGTCACAACCTTATACTAACTTTTGTAACCTCTTTTTTTTTCTAGTTGTCTTGATTCTTATGTAGGTATACTTGGAAGCAAGCCTAGAAAAGCACCTCAAAATATGGAGAATCAAGAGGTGTTAAAAAGCTTCCCAAAGGAGCATTTCTGCTCCAATGTTGTAAACCAAGGTGAAGACAATCATCCATATGAGCTACGAGGTAATAAAACTAAACCTTACACTTTGTTGAAAGTAAAAGATCATTGTGTGGCTAGTAACCAATTGATTGTAAGTGATAGCTTGTATATGTGTGAGCTTAAAGATCCTTTACCTTGTGATGATCTTGATGACACCTTGTTGCATGATTATGATTACATTGTTGTGAGTGTCCAGACACTAGTTGATCATATAGATGACTTGATTGATTCTTCTAGTAAGATCAATTTGAGTCCATCTAGTGTTAGCACTTGTGACTTGAGTGAAAATGTATTGTCATGTAATAGAGGTAGTCAAATGTTAGTTGGGTAAAATGGTGGTAATCATGTCTGTGATTCTTTTGAGCTTGATATGCTACCAACTAGTGTTCATTGTGGTATTAACCAACTTATTTGTAATAATGACCTACTAATTGAGAAGTTGTGTGATATGATAAATGAACCTCAATTTATTGATGGTAATGACCTTTATCAGATCGAAAAGGTAAACTAACAAGTACTACAATAGGAGTGAGTAAACAAATCTACCTACAATCCCAACGGACGCTCATACACCTGAGGAATACATACAAGAAAAAATAAACCCTCTGGCATCCCATACTACCGGAGCGTACACTCAACAAACAGCAAAGAAGGGTGGAACTGTGTAAAAAAATTAATGATGTGATATTCCATGTTAGTGGTACTGTATGCACCTCCTCTGATGCCCGTAGGCCAAGTAGGTAGGACCCATAGAAGGCTTCCTCCGTATACCTCTACCCCCTATATACCCCTCCTTCGGCACTCTCAGCCTGTAGCCCCTAGTCTAAATTGGCAAGGTCCATGGAGGTCTCTGGGACCACATAAAACTCTCAATATCTCAATATGCGTGCCTAGAATCTATACAGGTGTAAAATCAGTAAGTAAAGTCATATCTAGCGCTCTGGCACAGTCGAGCCTAGTCTCATCTCAAAATTAGTAGTAAAATCATGTTTAACACTCCGATCCAGCCGAGTCTAGTATCATCTCAAATTAGTAGTAAAATCATCATATAATCTCTTTTACTCTAAGAAGATTCATAAGACCAGTTTAAAATTCATTTATAGCCATTTATAACTTAAAATGGCCCCTTGGGGCCATGCAAAGTTTAGAAAAATAGGTGATAGTCAGGCCCGCAGCCATGTACTAATAGTAGTAAATCAATGCAGAAAACTTTTTGCATGGTAATGATGGTATGATAAAATTCAACCAATGGATCAACAACCCACAATTAACCTACCGGCCCATCACAGGCTTAATCCGCTCTACAACATAGATAACCAGCTCATAATCACAAATCAATGTCTGGGACTTACAGACATTTCCTAGACATACCACCATCTATGGTTTAAAGGCATAAACAAAGGCCACACAGGGCCGCAAGGGGTCATGTTACCAAACTAGCTCAATACTAAAGAAAAACATAGGAAATAAGATGGACATAAGAAAAGCCGACAAGGTCTGAGGTGCCAACATAATAAACCCAACCTAAGGATGTTAAATAGTACAATTATATTCTATATACACAATGTCTAAGGTAGGTAAGTTGTCAGATACCTGGCATTCGATGAATAGCAGTTGGAAAGACGTCGTCCAATTCCAAACTACTCCGAGAAGCCTCAAATAGTAATCAAACTATCAAGAACAAACTCTACTCGTTAAAATAGAGCTAATGATACCCATAATGCTAACAACATAGCCGAGTTGAAATATAGGTCAAAAGCGGGCATGTGGGCCCTGCAACCTAAAACTGGAAATTAAAGTACCACGAGTTTTACTGGGAGCATATGCTCGAGAATTGAGCAAAAAATGGTTAACGGAAGGACCTAAAACAACCCCTAGTTCCAAGAACCAATTTAAGAATCAAAAGAGGAAATTAACAGAAAATAAAGTGGTAGAAACTTACAATATGTGATGAGAAATCAACCAAGAGTAAGGAAATAATCACCCCAATTCTTAGTGATGAGCTCACACAGAAAAGGAGCTTGAGCTCACGAGAAATAGTGGAAAAATCATTTGGGGTTTGAAAAATGAAGAAGAGGACTATAGAAGTTGCTAGCCATTGGCCTGTGCGCACGTGGCCAGGCCCTATGCATGCAACCTCGTGCATGCATCCTGGCGCATGTGCATGCCAAGGGCAGGCAGAGGTCAGGCCAGGCGGCAAGCTAGCGCACACGCGGGTTGGCCATCGCACGCGCGGGCATGCGCACGCAGCGGAGTTGCCGCGCATGCAAAGAGAAAAGAGGGAAGGGGCCGGCTAGCCTTCTGCGCATATGCAGCCTGCCCACGTGTGGATGAAGGCTTGGATGGTGTCATATTAGCAAGCAGCAACCAGCAACTTGGCATGGCTAAAATGCCATCGGATGGACCCTCGAGATTCATTTGGGGTCTCGCGAATGCAAATGAACTACGCTACACAAATAAAAATGACATTCCAGACTGAACGGAATAGATGAAATTCCCAATGGAGGTTAATTTAATGAAAAGTGGGACCCATGCCCACATGGCCAACTTTTCCAAAATGAAACTCAATAGCCCAAAATGAGTCTGGAAGCCTCGGGACCCAAACCAAAGGGGAAGTCCCTCTAGCACAAAGTCGACATTCCAGAGCTAACACCACTGACAAAATTCCCATCTAAGGTTGTCTTCTCTGAAATTTGACCAAAGTCAAACTTCCAAGTTCAACTTGCCTAAAATCTCAGAAAGTGAGATAAAACCAAATAGAAAGCTCCTAGAACCTGACCAAGGGTCCAACTAGACCAAAATCCATGCTCCGGAGCTAACGTAACTTTCAAATTTTGATTCCGAGCATGCTTGCTTAGAATGTTTACTAAAGTAAATAATTTCCTAAGTTAAATCTCTAAAATAGGTAAATGGTCATAACGACCTAATGAATACCCCGACACCAAACCATCGGTCCCAGTAAGTCATAAATGACTTGGGGCCGCTACAGGCGAGCTCTAACAGTGCAAAGAAGGCAAAAATGTAAACATGACCGAAAGAATCATTACATCATCCACTACTAAAAAGGACTTTCATCCTCGAAAGTCAAGAAAGGGAGTACCTGAAGGCTCAAACAACAGCGGATACTGAGCCTTCATCTCTCTCGGTCTCCCAGGTAGCCTGCTCGACTGGATGGTATCTCCCCTAAACCTTAACCATAGGAATCTCTCTAGACCTCAATCTCCTGACATCTCTGGCTAGAATGTCTACCAGCTCCTCAACAATAGCCAAACTCTCATCCAACTGCACTGAATCCCACTGTTACACATGAGACTCATCCGGGACATAATGCCTTAACATAGATACGTGGAAGACTGGGTGCATAACTGAGAACGTAGGAGGAAAAGCTAACAGATAAGCAACACTACCAACCCTCTGAAGAATCTCAAACGATCTTATATACCTGGGGTTTAGCTTGCCCCGCCTGCCAAATATCATCACACCCTTCATGAGTGACACTCAAAGGAACACCAAATCACCAACACTGAACTCTAAGGTACAAAGTCTATGATCTGTGTAGCTCTTATGCCTTCTCTAGGCTGCCTGAAGTCTGTTCTAAATCATATGGACTCTGTCTAAGGAATAATGAAGCAAGTCTATACTCTGTAGCCTGGACTCTAAACCATCAAATCAACCCACTGGAGATCTGCAATGCCTACCATACAATGCCTCAAACGGTGCCATGCCAATACTCGAGTGATAACTATTATTATAAGCAAACTCTGCCAAAGGCACATACTGATCCCATGGTCCTCCAAAGTCAAGAATACTGGCCCGTAATGTATCCTCTAAGACTTGGATAGTCCTCTTGGACTGGCCATCCATCTAAGGATGGAATTTTGTGCTGAGTTGGACCTCTGTACCTATCTCTCGATGAATAGTCCTCTAAAACTGAGATGTAAACCGAGTACCATGATCTGAAATACTAGAAGCTGGAACCCCATGCAAATGGATAACCTCATAGAGATAAATCTGAGCCAACCTCTCTACACTATAGAAAGAATGAACAGACAAGAAGTGGGCAAACTTAGTCAGCCTATCAAAAATAACCAAATAGAGTCAAACCCTCGTGAAGTATGTGGCAACCGTGCTATGAAGTCTATAGTGATCTCTTTCCACTTCTACTCAGGAATGGGGAGTCTCTGCATCAATCCACCAGGTTTCATATGCTCAAACTTAAACTGCTGTCAGTTCAAGCACCGAAATACAAACTCTGTTATATCCCTCTTTATACCACCTTACTAGTAAAGCTGTCTCAAGTCTCTATACATCTTAGCTGCTCCCGAATAGATGGAATATCTGGAACAATGAGCCTCATGGAGAATCAACTGAACCAAGTCCCTAACTCTCAGAACATAAAGGCGACCATCAAACCTCAAAATACCATTAGAATCTAAAGTAGCCCTGCTGATCTTACCCAGTACAACCTGATCACAAATGTCACACAACTGTTGATCCTCAATTGATGCTGATGAATCTGATCAACCAGATTAGAACAAATCTCAACACTAGTAAGAACTCTGTTGGGATCAAATAAGTCAAGCCTAACCAAACGGTTAGCCAAGGAGTGGATTTCCAAGGCTAATGGTCTCTCTGAAACTTAAAGAGAAGCTAAGCTACCTTACTCACTGCCTTTCGGCTCAAGGCATCCGCTACCATGTTTTCCTTTCCCGGATGGTACATAATAGTGAAGTCGTAGTCCTTCAGTAACTCAACCTATCTCTGCTACCTAGAGTTCAGCTCTCGTTGTCTCATGATGTACTGAAGACTACAATGTTCGTTGTAGATATCACAGTAAACTTCATACAGATAGTGCCTCTAAATCATAAGCGCAAAGACTATTGCTGCAAACTCTAAGTCATGAGTAGGGTAGTCACGCTCATGCTCCTTCAGCTTCCTTGACGCATAAGCTATCATACGACCCTACTGCATTAACACAAAACTAAGACCAACTACCAAAGCATCATATTACACTGAGAAGCCCTGCCCTTCAATTGGCAATGTCAACACCAGAGCTAAATTTAATAAGGCCTTAAGCCTCTGGAAGCTATCCTCGCACTGATCCAACCATTGAAATGGAACATCCTTCCTAGTCAGCCTAGTCAAAGGTGCTGCTATGGAAGAAAATCCCTCAATAAACCGTCTGTAGTACCTGTCTAACCCAATAAAGTTGTGAACCTTGATATGAATAGTAGGTCTTGGCCAATCAAGAACGTTTGTAATCTTCCCTGGGTCCACTCTAATCTCATCCTTAGACACCACGTGTCCTAGGAATCCTACTGACTCAAGCCAAAACTCGCACTTTGAAAACTTAGCATAGAGCTAATGATCTCTCAAAGTCTGGAGTATGATCCTCAAGTGCTACTCATGCTCCTCCCTACTTCGCAAGTAAATCAGTATGTTATCAATGAAGAATATCCCAAATGAATCCAAGTACGGCTTGAGCACCCTGTGCATCAAGTCCATGAAAGTTTTTGAGGGCATTAGTTAACCCAAAAGACATCACCAAGAACTCATAATGGCCGTAACATATCCTGAATATTGTCTTAGGTATGTACTTTGCCCTAATCCTCAACTGGTGGTGGCCTGACCGCAAATCTATCTTAGAGAATACTGCTGCACCCTAGAGCTGATCAAACAAGTCATTTATATGCAGCATCAGATACCTATTCTTTATAGTCACCTTTTTAGTTGCCGATAATCAATACATATCCGCATCAAACCATCTTTCTTCTTCACAAACAGAACTGGAGCACCCCAAGGCGACACACTCGGCCTGATGAAACCCTTAGCTAAAAAGTCCTGAAGCTAAACCTTAGCTCTCTCAACTCAACGGGATAGCCATATGATATGGAGTAATGGAAATGGGCCTAGTACCCAACTCTAACTCAATGGAAAAGTCTATATCACACTCAGGTGGAAAGACTGACAAGTCGATCGGAAACACATCTAATAAGAACTCCCTAACCACAGGGACCGACTCAGGAGAAGAAGCGTCGGCACTAATATCCAGGACATATGCTAGATAAGCCAAACACCCACACAAAATTAACTTCCTAGCCTTAAGGCAAGAAATGATCCCAGACAGTGTGCGGCTAACAGAACCTTGACACACAACTAGGGACACCACAAGCACGGCTATGGTAACGGTCTTTGCATAATAATCCAAAACTGCTCAGTGAGAGGATAACCAGTCTATGCCTAGAATCATATCAAAATCTAGCATGTCAAGAATCACCAAGTCATCCCAAGTCTCAAGATCACCAACAACTATCAAGCAGGATCTAACAATCTGATCAACTACTAAAGAATCGCCTACCAGAGTAGCAACGGATACAAGAACAGATTATGGCTCACTAACCAACCCCAAACAAGTAACAAAGTAGGTAGAAACATATGAGCATAAAGAACCAGGATCAAACAATGCTAAAGCTGACTAGCGCAGATAAAAATTGTACCTGTGATCACTGCATCTGAGGCCTCTGCCTCCGGTCTACCAGCGACCGCATAAAATTGATGCTGACCTCCACCTGATAGACCTCCATCTCGACCACTTCTTACCATGTTGGGCACAACCTCTAACAGGGACACCACCTTCTATGACTAGTGGTTGCACTGATCTGAAAGGCTGAGATGGCTGAGCGGTTGGCTGAACTGTACCCTACTGGGGGAACTCTCTGACAAAATTCTCATGATACCACTCTCGGAGTAAGGCCTTGATGGACCACCCTATCGAGATAAACTTACTGAACCTGTATGGCCACCACAACCTGATGCCCCAGATGATGTACCCCTCAAATATTGACCAATGTAACCATGGTGACTACTATAACTCTGATCAAACTGAGGCCCACCATAAGTCTGAAGTGATGCCTAAACTGGCCGGCTAGACTGACCCTGATGTTGTTGTGGCTGATACCCTCGTCCCTACTGACCTGAACCTCTATCATTGGAGTGGGAGCCACTGTAAGTGCCCTGATGGTGTGGCCTCTTATCTCTTTCCCCCAGGTACTGACGATGCAAATCCTCCATAGTGTGGGCATGGTCCGCTATAGCCTGAAATAGTCGCCCATTAGCAACTAGTATTTCTGCAGTTTGTCAAAGTTAGGTCCTCCACCCCAAAATAAACCGACGAACCCTGTCTGGCTCTTTGGGAATAATCATAGCCCTAAATGGAGCCAACTGGTGGAAATGGGTCTCATACTAAGCCAATAACATAGATACCTATATCAATTGGGTAAACATCTCTCTACGATGCTCACGGTCAGTTTGAGGCAAGAACTTGGCCATAAAGGCCTCATAGAACTCTCTCCAAGTAATTTGAGGAGACTAAGATGGTCTGCAAGCTACCTGGGCCCTCCAGCTGATAGGTGGTATAACCTACCCTGTGAGTATCTAATAAACCAAGATGATGAAGCATCTCCTCACAAATAGAAATAAAGTCATAAGCATCATGTCTAGGAGTACCAGAGAACCTCATAAATCGGCCCAAAAACTTCTTCTCCGACTCTGTCATAACTTGGCGAGGAGCAAGAGGTTAAGCAACTGTAGGCAGTGACAGAACCTGTGCATGGGGAGCCACAGTAGCAGTCTGTTCTTCTGAACTCTGATCACCCAGGGCTTCCCCTTGAGCAGATGTCTATGTTATATCTGAAGGATGACCCCCAACCATACCCAACAAATAAAGAAGCACACTCTGGATATCAAGTGTAATAGTTGTGGTTGGTGCTTGCCCTGATACAGATGTTTCTACTGGCCCTAGTGGCACCTGGGCTGCCTCTTGGTCCATGGATTTCTAGTCAAAAACTGGCTCAGACTCATACTCAGCCTCAGGAGCTATAATTGGTGTCGTTGCTCGAACACGCCCTCGATCTCCACCTCTATGACCACCCCAGCCCCTAGCTGGAGTCGGGTGTGCTGGTGCTTAAGGCTCGCCCCCATCCGCTACTGAATATCTTGTATGAGCCATCTGTGAAAGAGTGAACTAGAACAAATGAGATTCTAGAAAACCATCTAGGATAGGACACACAATAAAGTAAGAAAAGATTCATGTTTCCTAAAATGCCACTGTAGCCTTCAAAAGATAGAGTACGGACATCTCCGCCCCAATCCGCAGGACTCTATTACACATTGGCTTATATACTGATGACAATGATAAACCTAGGCTCTGATACCAAGCTGTCACAAACTGATTTCTCAGGTCATGATGGAACCTACAACCCCCCTATAGGAGAACCAATCCTCATAGTCTGGAATGGTTAGTAATGTGCTACTAGCTAAATAAGCACGCATAAGAAGCAAAATAAGTAAAAGAATGAAAAATACAAGAAAGTAGTGGGAAATATATAAATATAAATAGGAAACTACCCCATCCCATAACCTGGTATGATAGTATAGAAGCCACTACTAAAAAGTACAGAGTATAAGAGAGTGCAAAAGAAGAATATACAATTGTCTTGGAATAGCAAAAAGAGTACATAGAGCCCAAGAAGAGATAAAAGCCAAGACCCGGTCGCCAAGAGCTCACCCTATGTCCCTGATATCAAGCGCTGCATGAGTCCCCACGTAACGATGATGATGGCCCACACTAAGATCTGCACCAGGAAGATATAAAAGTGTAGTATGAGTACCAATTGCAAAGTAACGGGTACCCAGTAGGCATCATAGGCCGAATAAGCATATATAAAATATAAAAGCAGTAAATAGCAGATAAGAAGGAAGTAGTCATAGAAACAAATAGAGAAAAACACACGAAAGCTAACAACAGAAATAAGACATGAAAGAATATAAGTAAGCTATACTAGTCACAGAAGATATATCATAAAACACAGGTAAAAGAGTAGAGAATACACCTAGATCCTTGCAAACATAATATATATAGAAAGTTTAACGAACATGGTGGTATACCGGTAACCTAAAATAAAGGGAAAGAAAGAAAAGCAACTAAACATAATCATCATGCTAACAATACAACTCACAAGGTAAGGATGATAAAAAAGGTAAACTAATGAATATTATAATAGAAGCGAGTAAACTAATCTATCTACAGTCCCAATGAGCACCCATACCCTCGAGGAACATATTGAAGTGAAAACAAACCCTCTGAAATCCCATACTACCGGAGCGTACACTCATCAAACAGCAAACAAGGGTGGAACCATGCAAAAAAATGAATGATATGATATGCCATAGGAGTGGTACCATATGCACCTCCTCCGACGCTCATAGGCCCAGTAGGTAGAACCCATGGAAGGCTTCCCCATATACCTCTACTCCCTCGTATACCCCTCCTCTGGCACTCTCGGCCCATAGCCCCTAGTCCGGATCGACAAGGTCTATGGAGGTCTTTGAGACCACATACAATCTCTCAATATCTCAATATGCATGTTGAGAATCTATTTGGGTCTAAAATCAGTAAGTAAAGTCATGTCTAGGTCTCCGGCCTAGCCGAGCCTAGTATCATCTAAAAATTAATAGTAAAATCATGTCTAGCACTCCAACCCACCGAGTCTAGTATCATCTCAAATTAGTAGTACAATCATATAATCTCTTTTACTCCAAGAAGATCCATAAAACTAGTTTAAATTCTATTTATATCCATTTATAACTGAAAATGGGCCCTTGGGGCCATGCAAAGTTTAGAAAAATAGGTGATAATCAGGCCCACATCCATGTAGTAGTAGTAAATCAATACATAAAACTCTTTGCATAGTAAAGATTATATGATCAAATTCAACCAATGGCTCAGCATCCCACAATTAACCTACTGGCCCTACACAAGCTCAATCCGCTCTACAACATAGATAACCAGCTCATAATTGCAAATTAAAGTCTGGGACTCGTGGATATTTCCCATATATCCCACAATCTATGGTCCAAAGGCATAAGCAAAGGCCACATGGGGCCACAAGGGGTAACATGACTAGAATAGCTCAATACTAAAGCAAAACATAGGAAATAAGATGGACAGAAGGAACGCAGACAAGGTCTGGGGTGCCAACCTAATAAATCCAATCCAAGGATGCTAAATAGTACAATTATATTCTATATATGCAAAGTCCAGGATAGCTAAGCCATAAGCTAGCTGGCATTTGAAGAATAGCAGCTGGGAAGACATCATCCAATCCCAAACTGCTACGAGAAGCCATGAATAGCAATCAAACTATCAAGAACAAACTCTACTCGTTAAAACAAAGCTAATGATACCCATATTGTTAACAACTTAGCCGGGTCAAGATCCAGGCCAAAAGCATGCTCATGGGCCCTGCAACCCAAAACTGAAAATGAATATTACTGCAAGGTTCCCAACTTTACTGGGAGCACATGATCAAGAATTGAGCAGAAAATGGGTAACAAATGGGCCTAAAATAGCCCATAGTTCCAAGAACCAATTTAAGAATCAAAGGAGGAAATTAACGAAAAACAAAGTGTTAGAAACTTACAATTTCCGATGCAAAATTGACCACGAGCAAGGAAATAATTACCCCAATGCTTAGTGATGAGCTCCCACAATAAAAGAGCTTGAGCTCAAGAGAAATGGTGGATAAATCATTTGGGATTTGAAAAATGAAGAAGAGGACTATATAAGCTACCAATCGCTGGCCTGTGCAAAATTGGCCAGGCCATGTGCATGAGGCCTCGTGCACGTGCACACCATAGGCAGGCAGAGGCCAGGTCAGGAGGCAAGCTAGTGCGCATGCGGGCAGGCCACCGCGCATGTGGGCACGTGCATGCAACCAAGCTATCACGCAGGTGAAGAGCAAAGAGGGAAAGGGCTGGCTGGCCTTATGCGTGCATGTAGCCTACCCACGCATGGGTGAAGGCTTGGCTGGTTTCATACCAGAAACCAGCAACCAGCAACTTGGCATGGCTAAAATGCCATCGGATGGACCCTCGAGATACATTTGAGGTCCCATGAATGCAAATGAACTATGCTACTCAACTAAAAATAGAATTTTGGACTCAACAAAGTTGACGAAATTCCCAACAAAGGTCGATTTAATGAAAAGTAGACCCCACACCCACATGGCTAACTTTTCCAAAACAAAACCGAATGGCTCAAAATGAGTCCAAAAGCCTTGGGATCCAAACCAAAGGTCCCTCTAGCCTAAAGTTGACATTCTGGAGCTAACAGTTCTAACAGAATTTCCATCTGCAGCCGTCTTCTCCGAATATTGACCAAAGTCAAGCTTCCAAGTTTAATTAGCCTGAAATCTCAGAAAGTGAGATAATACTAAACTGAAAGCTTCCAGAATCTGAACAAGGGTCCATGTCACGCCCCGAGGTTACCCTCTAGACGTAACATGGGACTCGAGTTCACAAGAATCCCAAGCTAACCTTTGGCCATAACATTCTCAAGCATAACAAAAGATAAGCGGGAGCATAATACGGAAATCCAATAAGGGAACATGATTAAGGGTATAAGAGCCACATAACATACAATATCCAAAAAGGGAACTCCAATACAAACTATGTCTGAAAGCCTCTAGTCATAACATAAAGAGTTGCTAGGATAAGACCCTAGCTAACTCGTAGTATAGAAGTAAAGCTAACATAAGGAAAAGCATAACTAGTCCTTAAACCACAAGGACTCACCACAGCTGACTAAGGAAGTGGCCTGAGACTCTAGCCACGAAGCTGAGAAGGGGTACCTGAATATGCATCATAAAAAGATGCAGTGCAATATGTGTTAGTACTATGGAATGTACAAAGTATGTGAGCAATGCATAATCATGAAGAAAACATACTAAATATACTTAAATAACTGAAATCATGCTTTTAAAGATAAACTAAACGTAAAAGACTCTAATACTTTCCATAAGCTAAAACATAATCATAAGTAATAAGTTTGAAATCTGAATAAGAGTCAAATGCAAGTTTTAAAAGCATAAACTGTTTTCTGTGGGAGGTTCTCTAACCGACCTAAACCATGTGAGCTACATAGAATCCGATGTATCCTCCCTATCAAAAGGAGCCAATATACCTTGCTAGGGTATAAAGGCATTACTTTGGAGTGATCAATAAAACTGATGCCCAACAGAGGGGACTTAAGACCTACGGGGGCACGTAGTTATGGGACCTTTTGGGTACTCTCACCCTGTCCAACTCAGTGCTAATACTACTCCCAAAACATATATATTGCTCATATCATACTGGGCATATCTGATGCCAAATCTGTTTGAAAAGCATAAGAGTATCTCTGATACAATGCAATTCACTTAGCTTAGGTGGACATATCTAGATGCCAAACCTTTCTTGAAACATAGGGACATATCTGATGTCTAAATCTTTCATAAAACATAGGGACATATCTGATGTCCAAAAACTGTTGGAAAAGCATAAGGACATATTTGATGTCGTGAAATTCATAAATCATGTATCTTAAAGCTTTGCAATACCATAATTAAAAATATAATTTTCTTGCTAAATTCATACTTCAATAATATTCATGCAATTTCATAAATACATAGAGGCCATGATATCTAATCATGCCAACTATCTCTTAAAATATGTAAATTCATAGTTTCATGCTATAAATCAACATTTATTCTTGGGATTTTAAAACCAATGAGAGAATCATAATCAAATCATCAGTAATCAAGAGGAAATCATGAATTTAAACATGGAAACTGATTTCATAAACTTTACCCAATTTTAGATCAAAATCCTAATTTCATAACTTCATACTTCAAGATAAGACTTGGGGAATTTGGGCACAAGGGTGAAAGAAACTCATTGTTAAGAACCCACATACCTTGGTGGAAAATTACCAACTTGATTGGAAAAGAATTAGGAGACTTGACTTGGAGCTTTGGAGTCTTGAGCTTGAGAGCAATTTTCCTCTTTGAGTGAAGAATGATGAACTTAAGAGGGACTTAGGGTAATATGGGTGAAAACCCTTCTAAAAGTAGTCAAAACGACTTCACTTAATACATAATAGGGTGGAAAATAACCAAAATACCCCTAGGAATTAATTGGGAAAAAGCTGGAAATTGGTCAACTTTCAGTGACCACGACTCAGTCTACGAGTCGTGGTTTGGATGATGGTTCATCATCTCGAGTTGTAGAACTCAGCTGGGAATTTCAAGTTGCAGTTTCACTTCTACGGGTCAACAGGAAGGACCGGTAGAAGTGATGACGAGTCATCAAATGGAGTCGTTGTTCAGAGAGAGCTGGGCTGACTTGGTCAAACCACGACTCAAGACTACAGCTCATCGTTCCAATGATGAGTCATAGACTTGACTCGTAGTTCCTGAAGGGGACTTGGGAAAATGTAAATCCTCTTAAGAAATTCCAGGAGTCAACAGGACGGACCCGTCGTTTGAACGACGAGTCATCGTTTGGACTCGTGGTTTCTGGAACACTTTAACAGTTATCAGGTCTAGTTCCACGAGTGGAACTACGACTCGAGAATGAACTATGGTCCATTGAACCCACTCGTGGTTCTCATACTAGAGGCTAAATCAACATAAGGAAATCCCACGAATCCATTCCACGAGTCGTGGTTCAAACCAAGATCCGTGGTTTGAACTCGTAGTCCCTGGAACTTTGAAAATTTCTGAAGTTTTTATCTTGGATAGCTGGATACGTGTATGGGGTGTTACAATATCCCCCCCCTTGGGATCATTTGTCCTCGAATAAAGGCTAGACAAGGGAATCTGAGGGGAAAATAGCCCAACCAAACATCAAAACATAGAAATCAAGGGGTAATCATAAAACCTAATCTTTTCAACTTTAAAACATGATGAACTAACTTCGTAAAACATGGATGCATGCTAAAATCATGAGAGGAACTGATGGAGTAGAATCGGAGGGACATACTAAGGAGGAAACTAGTACCTCAAGCTAGAACTAGATCGGAAGGAAAGAGATGAGGATATTTGGCCTTCATGGCCTTCTCCACTTCCCAAGTAGCACCCTCAACAAGCTGATTCCTCCAAAGGACTTTTACAGAAGTGACTTCTTTGTTTTGAAACCTCCGAATCTGATGATCAAGGATCTCCACGATAACCTCCTCATAAGTAAGACTATCCTTCACACCCACATCTTCCAAAGGCACAATCAAGCTCAGATCGCCAACACACTTTTTCAACAAGGAAACATGGAAAACTGGGTGAACCGCTTCCAACTTCGTTGGTAACTCCAACTCATAAGTAACATTACCAACTCTCCTCGAAATCCGATAAGGACCTACAAAACGAAGACTAAGTTTTCCTTTCTTGCCAAACCTCATCACACCCTTCATGGGTGACACCTTAAGGAAAACCCAATCATCAACTTCAAATTCTAACTCCCTTCTCCTTACATCCGCATAAGATTTTTGTCGACTCTGAGAGGTCTTCAACCTTTCCCAAATAAGTTGAACTTTCTCCATGGTCTCGTGCACAGAATCTGGACCAATCAAGGCTGCCTCACCAACTTCGAACCAACCAATAGGAGATCTACACCTCCAGCCATAAAGTGCCTCATATGGAGCCATCTGGATGCTAGAGTGGAAACTGTTGTTGTAGGAAAACTCGATAAGAGGTAAGTGATCATCCCAATTTCCTTTAAAGTCAATAACACAATCCCTCAACATATCCTCCAATGTCTGAATAGTAAGCTCAGCCTGGCCATCCATCTGAGGGTGAAAAGTTATGCTAAGCTTCACGTTAATACAAAGACCCTTCTAAAACGATCTCCAAAACTGAGATGTAAACTGAGGACCCCTATCAGAAATGATAGACAAAGGAACACCATGAAATCGAACTATCTCCCAAATGTAGAGTCTAGCATAATCATCTGTTGTATTTGTAGTCTTAATAGCCAATAAATGGGATGACTTGGTCATCCAGTCAATGATCACCCAAATAGAATCATGTTGCCTTCGAGTATGAGGCAAACCCGTAATAAAGTCCATATTGATTTCTTCCCATTTCCAAGTGGGAAGGTCAATATCCTAAAGCATACCACCTGGTCTTTGATGTTCCTCTTTTACCTATTGACAGTTGGGACACTTAGCCACAAACCCATCTATGTCCTTCTTCATACCATTCCACCAAAAGAGTTCCCGTAGATCACAGTATATCTTAGTGTTACCCGGATGAATGGAGTATCTAGAACTGTGAACCTCAGACAAAATCTACTATCTTAACCCATCAACATTTGGCACACATAAGCGACCCTAATAATGAAGCACACCATCTCCCCTTGTGAGAAAATCTCGACCCTTTGCTGATGAACTGCACCCTTAAGCTGAAGTAGAACGGGATCTTGGTCTTTCTTAGCTTTCACCTCAGCCACCAAGGATGATTCGGCAACATTAGTCACAATCACACCACCTTCGGTCGAGTCCATAAGGCAAACTCCCAACCGAGCAAGCCTATGAACTTCTTTAACCAATTCCTTCTTTCCATCTTCAATAGAAGCTACACTTCCCATGGACAACCTACTCAAAGCATCCGCCACAACATTGGCCTTACCCGGATGGTAAAGCACACTCATATCATAATCCTTAAGGAGCTCAAGCCATCTCCTTTGTCGCAAATTCAATTCCTTTTGAGTGAAAACATATTGAAGAATCTTATGATCGGTGAAAACATCCACATGCACACCATACAAGTAGTGCCTCCAAATCTTCAAAGCAAAAAACATGGCCGCTAGCTCAAGATCATGAGTAGGGTAGTTCTTCTCATGTACCTTAAGCTGTCTCGAGGCATAAGTAATCACCTTCCCCCGTTGCATCAAAACGCAACCCAAACCAATTCTGGAGGCATCACAATACATAACAAAATCATCAAGTCCCTTGGGTAGAGCCAATACTGGAGCTGTAGTCAATCGAGTCTTCAATTCCTGAAAACTTTTCTCACAAGAGTCGGACCACTGAAACTTAACCTTTTTTTGAGTCAATAGGGTCAAAAGGGAAGCAAGGGAGGAAAACCCCTCCACAAATCTCCTATAGTAACCAGCCAGACCCAAGAAGTTTCTAATATCAGACAGAGAAGTGGGTCTAGGCTAATTCTTTACCGTATCGATCTTTTGAGAATCAACTCGAATACCATCTTTATTCACAATATTACCCAGAAAAGCAACATACTGCATCCAAAACTCGCACTTGCTAAACTTAGCAAAAAACTGTCTATCCTTGAGAGTTTACAACACAACCCTCAAGTGATCCGCATGCTCCTCCTATCTCCGAGAGTAGATGAGGATATCATCAATGAAAACAATCACAAACATATTCAAATACTGCTTGAACAGATGGTTCATCAAATCCATAAAAGCTGCAGAAGCATTTGTTAGACCAAAAGATATAACAACAAACTCATAGTGACCATACCGAGTCCTGAAGGCTGTCTTTAGGATATCACATTCCCGAACTTGAAGCTGATGATAACCGGATCTAAGGTTGATTTTGGAGAAGAAACTAGCACCCTGAAGCTGATCGAACAAGCCATCGATCATAGGAATGGGATACTTATTCTTGATTGTGACCTTGTTTAATTGATGGTAATCAATACACATTCTAAGAGATTCATCCTTCTTCCGAACAAATAAAACTGGGGTACCCCAAGGAGAATGAAACCCTTATCAAGAAAGTCTTTCAGTTGATCTTTCAACTCCTTGAGTTCCGCGGGGGCCATTCTATAAGGAGGAATGAGATAGGATTCGTATCCAGAAGAAGATCTATCCCAAAGTCAATTTTCCGCTCGGGAGGGACTCCGAGCAAATCATCGGGGAACACTTCTAGGAATTCATTCACAACAGGAACAGACTAAATAGTCAGGGTATCGAACTCCGTGTCCATAATCCAAACTATATGATAGACATAACTCTTAGAAATCATCTTCCTAGCCTCAAGATAAGATATGAAATGACCCTTCAAAGAAGAGGGACTACCTTGCCAATCTAGGATAGGTTTATTAGGAAACTTGAAACTAACCACACGAGTGCGGCAATCAACTGAGGCATAACATGCATACAACCAATTCATACCGAGAATAACATCAAAATCATTCATCTCCAACTCTACTAAATCCGCTGAAGTGACTCTATGAAGGACTGAGATAGGGCAATTTCGATAGACTCTTTTGGCTAGGACTGACTCACCAACAGGAGTAGAAACATGAAAGGGTTCTAAAAGCAATTCAGGACGAATCTCAAACTTACAAGCCACATAAAGGGTTACAAAAGATAAGGATGCACCGGGATCCAACAAGGCATACACATCAAGAGAGAAGACTTTCAATATACCGGTAACCATATCTGGAGAACTCTTCTGATCCTGGAAGGAGGATATGGCATAAACACGGTTCTGGAGCTGACCACCAGAACTAGAAGTTGTACCCTACAAGGCTGGTCTACCACCTGAAGCTGCTGGGGTAGACTGAGTCCTACCACCTCCCTACCCCTTCTTAGCTAAAGGGCAATCTCTAACAGTGTCCGGTCTGACCACACCTAAAACAACCCTCTCTACCAGCCAAACACCCACCGGGGTGAGTCTTCCCACACTTAACACAAGCTGGGTAGGAAGATCCCTTAGTGACACTACCTTGAGACTGAGAATAGGACCCAAATCCCCCACCACCCTGATCATGATCAGGATTCTGAGCCTGGGTAGGAGTACTAGCAGAAGAGCAATGTCCACCTCCGGACCTGTGATGACCAAAACCTGATCCCTCGGATCTACCCCTCTTGTTCTCCCTAGCTATATTCTTAAGTTTATCACCCTCGATCTGATGGGCATGAGTCATGAGACGATAGATGTTCATGTCACTCAACAACAAGGCATACCTACACTCCTTCACTATATCAGAAACACCATAGATGAACTTGCTCATTTGATCATGCGGGTCCGCTACCATGGAGGGAGCATACCTAGACAACTGAGTGAACTTCAAACTATACTCTTGCACTGACATTGAACCTTGTCTCAAGTTCACAAATTCCTCCACTTTCGCTTGCCTCAACTCACGGGGAAAGAACCTATCAATAAAGGCTCTCTCAAAACACTCCCAAGTCATGGGGATCGCATCCATCACCCTAGCCTCCTTCTATTGCATGAACCAAATATGAGCCACATCCTTGAGTTGGTAGGATTCTAGCTCAAAACAATCAACACCGTTACTTGCATAACCTCAAAGATCTTCTTCACTTCATTAATAAAGTTAAGCGGGTCCTCACTCACTTTCAAACCCCAAAACTCCAGTGGGTTCATATGGATAAAGTCACGAACTCGGGCTGCTACCCCACCTTGAGGATGAGCAGGGGCAGGAGCCTTTTGATTTGCCAAAGTCTGAGCTAGTAGGTGAATAAAATTCCTAAACTCATCATTCGTGACATCAGGAACCAGAACTTGAGGAGCGGCATTTCAAGCGGCTTGGGGAGGCATAGCACATCGAGGAGGCAAAATTTGAAATGCATAAGATAAGGATTAGAGGAATATTACACTTAAGC
Organism: Jaltomata sinuosa; assembly: GCA_003996215.1. NCBI lineage: Eukaryota > Viridiplantae > Streptophyta > Magnoliopsida > Solanales > Solanaceae > Jaltomata > Jaltomata sinuosa. Next base: position 247,549 of record QJPP01007595.1, on the reverse strand, counting down.
TCTATCGCATGATGTGATCATGAAAAAAGTAAAGTTTTTCTAATACATCTAATATCTTCCCTCTCATATGTGTGGCGCGCTTCACACACATGAAAAAAACTCTACTCGATGTGGCTTTCAGACACCCTAGGACCCTTCAACCTGAGGCTCTGATACCATGTTTGTCATGCCCTGAGGTTACCCCCTAGATGTAACACGAGACTCGAGACCACAAGGATCCCAAGCTAACCCTTGACCATAGCATTCTCAAGCATAACAAAAGATAAGCGGGAGCATAATACGGAAATCCAATAAGGGAACATGATTAAGGGTCTAAGAGCCACATAACATACAATACCAAAAAAGGGAACTCGAATACAAACTATGTTCGAAAGCCTCTAGTCATAACATAAAGAGTTTCTAGGACAAGACCCTAGCTAAGTCAGAGTTTAGAAGTAATTCTACCATAAGGAAAAACATAACTAGTCCTAAAACCATGAGGACTCACCATAGTTGACTAGGGAAGTGTCTTGAGACTCTAGCCACGAAGCTGAGAAGGGGTACCTGAATCAGTATCATCAAAGGATGCAGTGCAATATGCGTTAGTACTATGGAATGTACTAAGTATATAAGCAATGCATGATCATGAAGAAAACATAATAAATATACTTAAATAACTGAAATCATGCTTTTAAATATAAACTAAACGCAAAGACTCTAATACTTTCCATAAGCTGAAACATAATCATAAGTAATAAGTCTGAAATATGAATAAGAGTCAAATGCAAGTTTTAAAATCATAAACTATTTTCTGTGGGAGGTTCTCTAACCGACCTAAACCATGTGAGCTACATAGAATCCGATGTATCCTCCCTATCAAAAGGAGCCAATATACCTTGCTAGGGTATAAAGGCATTACTTTGGAGTGATCAATAAAACTGATGCCCAACAGAGGGGACTTAAGACCTATGGGGGCACGTAGTTCTGGAACCTTTTGGGTACTCTCACCCTGTCCAACTCGGTGCTAATACTACTCCCAAAATATACATATTGTTCATATCATACTGGGCATATATGATGCCAAATCTGTTTGGAAAGCATAAGGGTATCTATGATACCATGCAATTCACTTAGCTTAGGTGGACATATCTAGATGCCAAACCTTTCTTAAAACATAGTGACATATCTGATGTCCAAATCTTTCATAAAACATAGGGACAGATCTGATGTCCAAAAACTGTTGGAAAAGCATAAGGACATATCTGATGTCATGCAATTCACAAGTCATGAATCTTAAAGCTTTGCAAGACCATAATTCAAAATATAATTTTCTTGCTAAATTCATACTTAAAGAATAGTCATGTAATTTCATAAATACATAGAGGCCATCATATCTAATCATGCCAACTTTCTCTTGAAAATAAGTAAATTCATAGTTTCATGCTAGAAATCAACATTTATGCTTGGGATTTTAAAACCAATGAGAGAATCATAATCAAATCATGAGTAATCAAGAGGAAATCATGAATTTAAACATGGAAACTGATTTCATAAACTTTCCCCAATTTTAGATCAAAACCCTGATTTTATAACTTCATACTTCAAGATAAGAGTTGGAGAATTTGGGCACAAGGGTGAAAGGAACCAATTGTTAAAACCCACATACCTTGGTGGAAGATTACCCACTTGATTGGAAAAGAATTAGGAGACTTAACTTGGAGCTTTGGAGTCTTGAGCTTGAGAGCAATTTTCCTCTTTGAGTGAAGAATGATGAACTTAAGAGGGACTTAGGGTAATATGGGTGAAAACCCTTCTAAAAGTAGTCAAAACGACTTCACTTAATACATAATGGGGTGGAAAATGACCAAAATACGCCTAGGAATTAATTGGGAAAAAGCTGGAAATTGGTCAACTTTCAGTGACCACGACTCAGTGTATGAGTCATGGTTTGGATGACGGTTCGTCGTCTGGAGTCATAGAACTCATCTGGGAATTTCAAGTTGCAGCTTCACTTCTACAGGTCAACAAGGCGGACCCGTAGAAGTGATGATGAGTCGTCAAATAGAGTCATCGTTCACAGGGAGCTGGGCCTACTTGGTCAAACCATGACTCAAGCCTATGGCTCCTCGTTCCCATGACGAGTCATAGACTTGAAGCGTAGATCCTGAAGGGGATTTGGTAAAATGTAAATCCTCTGAAGACATTCCATGAGTGAATAGGACAGACCCATCGTTTGAACGATGAGTCATTGTTTGGACTCATGGTTTTTGGGAACACTTTAACAGTTCTTAGGTCTAGTTCCACGACTAGAACTATGACTCGTAGAATAAACTACGGTCCATAGAACCCACTCGTGGTTCTTATACCAGAGGCTAAATCAACATAAGGCAATCCCATGAATCCATTCCACGATTCATGGTTCAAACCACGATCCGTGGTTTGGACCTGTAGTGCCTGGAACTTTGAAAATTTCTGAAGTTTTTATCTTGGATAGCTGGATACGTGTACGGGGTGTTACAGTCCAACTAGATCAAAATCTACACTCCAAAACTAAAAGAACTATCAGAATTCGATTTCGAGCACGCTTGCTAATAATGTTGACTAAAGTTAATGATTTTCTAAGTTAAAGCTCTAAAATAGGAAAATAGTCATAATGACCTAACGAACACCCCGGGAACCAAACCACCGATCCTAGCATGTTATAAATGACTTAGGGCCACTACAAGTAAGCTCTAATAGTGCAAAGAAGGCAAAAACACGAACATTACTGGAAGGGTCAAAACATAATGACTTATGCTAATGCAATTGCATCTCAAATTTATGGTCAAATATTTCTTTATTTTGAGGGACTAATTTATTATTTTGATCAAGTTCATTGAGGATACTTTTATACTCTGGCAATACAATAAAATTTCAAGACATACATGAATACATTGGTGTATTTTTTTAATAATTATTTTATATAGTTATTTGTTTGCTCGACTAATTCAGATTTATGTTAAGTAGGTAATATATTTGGTACCTCTTTTACGATCAGTGGTAGTTCATTATCTTTTACCCTTTCCATACAATTTAAGTTTTTCATGAGTTCTAGTAAGTAAATTAGCATTAAGTGTGTTTCTATATCAAAATAAGCTCAGTTAAGAGAAAACATGATCATGGTTACTTACACTATAATGCAATTACGTGATGAATTTATTGACAAATATTTTGTAATGACCTATTCCGTTGTTATGGGCAGACCATTCATGCAAAGTGTTGGGTTAGAAAAATTCCAGGTTTAGGAGTTGGAAATTTTAGGCTAGGATAGTCTCGGATTGATTCTAAGGGAGGTATGGTCTAGAGCAATCCAGGAAAGGATTGGGTAAAATATCTTATGTTGAGGTAGTAGAGCTTTCAAGCTATTCAAGGTAGGTGATGGTTGTTGTTTTCCCAATTGCAATATGTGTTCATGTAACTGTCACTTACTATTTCATGTGCATTGCATGGTTAGGGAATGAACTTATGAATGTCTAAATATTCGGTTGTCAATCATGTGAAATGAACCTAGTTTTGTTTGTTGTTGGTTTACAAGTATGATTTTGTTCATTAATTATTGATTGTTGGATTGTGTGTGATGTTCGATTAGCTCGGGTAACATGTCTAGTATAGATTACTTATAGGTTTGCTCAGGTACCACATCTTGTATGGTATATATATCGGTTGGCTCGGGTACCATGCCTAGTATAGGTTTTATAATGGTTGATTTAGGTACAACTCCTGGTATGTGTTTATTTATACTTGTTGATTGTGTTTTGTTGTTGATTCCATACGTGGATCGGATTAATCATTGAAACTATGATTGCTGGATATTGGTCGATGAGAGGTCAGGTAGTTGTACTTAAATATGGGATTGGTCTTTGTGTAGACCAAAAATTGCATATTAAACACTTAGGTGTTGTCCTAGGGATCCTTGGTTGGTCCGAGTTACTTGAAAAGGGTGGTCTTATTTGCATTTGTTGTGGTGGTGGTGTTTGTTGGACCTATTTTATGTAGTTGGTAGGTTAGAAGAAAGACTAAGAGTCTGGAATTATATTGTTGGCTTGTTTATACATATTTGTATTACTTTACTCAGCTTTGGTTTATTGTTCATATGTTGTTTATGTGAGTACATGACATATTTCGGTGGCTGCTACGCGACCTCAGTTGTAGTCCCGATGTTTCCAGAATCCAAGAGTGAGTTGTTTCTTCTGGCTACCATAGTTTCGTCTAGCATATTTCTAGTCCATTGTTTTTGACTTAGATTTCCTTGTTTTTGGGGTTGCATCCCCGTTCTCTAGACATTAGTAGATATTTTGGTATAAGACTTTCAAATTCTAGGGTAGTTTTCCGCAGGATCTTGTTTATTAGTATTTTTCGCTATGAATGCTATTTTAAATTAATGTAACTGGTTTTGAGCTATTATTTTCACTAAGTGTTGATTGAGTTTTTAGTTCGCTCATCCATAGGTTATGGGTCGGTTCCACTCGCGATGGTTTGGGTCATGATAAAGATGGTATCAGATCCCTAGGTTCATTAATCTTGTCATACCAAAATAGGTCTAGTGGAGCTTTATGGAATGGTACAGAGATGTCTGTACTTTTCTTTGAGAGTCTATAGTACTTTAGGAAACTATATCTTCTTTCTTTCTTCGTGCTGTAACTTGATTTCAATTGATATCTGGTGATACAAGTTGGTATCTCACTTTTTTCACTCTTTTGTCCGCAGATGGTTAACACCAAATATAGCGAAGTGAGAGTGGCAGTTCCAGTGGCAGAACCAGCAGCCAAAGGGAGAGGAAGCGGCAGGGGCAGGGGCAGAGGAAGAGCAACACCCACTAGGGGTGGAGCTCAGGTAGCGGCAGGGCCAAGGGCGGCGATCCCTCCCTCACTCCAGGATCTTGTTGAGGAGGAGGTTGAGTTTGTAGTTGAGAAGGGCGCGGAACAGGAGAAGGTGGCATCGATTAGAAGTGCAGGCCTTCCCCTTATATCACCCGAGGTATTTCAGCATGTGTGGGCTTTTTTGAGTGGGCTGGCAGGTATTGGAGCTACCCCTACTGGTACAGCGGATCAGGTTCTGAGCGCTCAACCAGCTGTTGCAGCGGCTCCTAGGATGGATGCAGCATCAAATACAGATGTTTTTTTCTATCCAATGCTAGTCCCTATTATGACCAGGACTGAGCACGAGATCCTGACCAAATTCTTAAAACTGAAACCTCTGACATTTTAGGGTACAGAGAAGGAGGATGCCTTTGAGTTTATTCTGAACTGCTATGAGAGGATGCATAAGTTGGGCATTATATAGAAGCATGGGGTAGAATTTGTTACTTTTCAGCTTCAGGGTGATGCCAAGCAATGGTAGAGAGCTTATGTAGAGTGTCAGCCATCAACTTTGCCTATGATGACTTGGGCCCAACTTCATTCTCTTTTCCTAGAGAAATATGTGTCTCACACTTTGACAGATCGCAAGAAGGATGAGTTTCTGGCCCTTGAGTAGGGTAACATGTCTATTTCAGCATATGAGGCTAAATTTCATGCCTTATCACATTATGATAGTTAGCTTCTGGGTACTAAGGAGGAGAGAATCCATCTATATGTGAAAGGTCTGAATACTGAGTTGCAAGTTTTGTCTGTGCATATGACCTCAGCAGGGAAGAGTTTCAATGAGTTGGCTGACTATGTAAAGAAACTGGAGGGGTCAGGAAGGTTGGGCAGGCTGAGGTGTTAGCCAAGAAGTCCTCAAATAAAGGTAATTTCAGTAGTTCTTACTCTAGGGGTCACATTCAGCATGTGTATTATGCTCGTCCTATTCAGTCATCCCTACCACTTTCTGCAGGTGGTCGCCCAGGAGCCAGTCAGTAGTTTTCAGCCCCTGGGGGCCAGGGAGCTTCTTGTACTTGTACTAGCATCCTATTCTTAACCATGGATGTTTTCAATGTGGAGATTCGGGTCACTTCAAGAGGGAATGCCCTCACAAGCAGGCAAGAAATTAGACTCAGCAGCAGACCAGGGCTCTAGTTCCAGCAGGTTGAAGTGGCAATGGCAGGGGTCATCCACAGGGTGGGTGAGGTAATTTTTAGGGAGGCCATGGGAACAGAGGGAATGGTGGCCTGGGCAGGGGAGTACCGTAACCAGCTATAGATGTTGCTTAGATTCATGACAAGGACCATTGTTATGCATTACCGAGGAAATCTAAGGCTAAAGCATCGGATACTGTGATAACAAGTACAATTCTAGTCTGTGACCAGATGGTTTCTATATTGTTGGACCCAGGTTCTACTTTTTTGTATACGTCTGTAAAATTTTCTTTGGGTTTGGATTTGGTTTGTGATGTCCTTGATGCCCATATTCATGTTTCTACCTTGGTTGGGGAGTCTGTGGTAGTAACCCATGTATATCATACTTGTCCTGTGGTTTTTGTAGGATTTCAGACTTGGGTAGATTTGGTTATTCTGGACATGCTGGATTTAATGTCATTTTAGGTATGACTTAGCTATCTCCATACCATGCTATGTTAAACTTTAATGCTAAGATAGTGACTCTAGAGATTACGGGTAAGGATAGGCTAGAATGGGAAGGTTTGTACAGGCCTAAGCCGACAAAGATTATATCATTTGTTCAGGCTTGAAAGTTAGTGGGGAAAGGTTGTTTGGCCCTCTTGGCTCATTTCTGGGATGTTAGTATGGACTCCCTTTCGATTGAGTCAGTTCTGGTAGTTTCTGAGTTTTAAGAGGTGTTTTCATTGGATTCGCCTGGCATGCCTCCGGATAGAGACATTGACTTCAGTATAGATTTGGAGTCGGGAACTCGTCCAATCTCTGTTCCTCCTTATCATATGGATCTGGTAGAGTTGAAGGAACTTAAGACTCAGCTTTAGAAAACTTTTAGATAAGGGTTTTATTCTTCCCAGTGCTTCACCTTGGAATGTTATGGTTTTTTTGTGAAGAAGAAGGATGGTAGTATGAGGATGTGTATAGACTACAGGCAACTGAACAAGGTCACTTTATGAAATAAGTATCCGTTATCCATAGATGACCTTTTTGATCAGTTGCAGGGTGCTTTCGTGTTTTCAAAAAATTGACTTGAGGTCAGGGTATCATCAGCTAAAAATAATGTCGGAGGATATATCTAAGATGGCATTCCGGACTCGATATGGGCACTATAAGATCCTGGTAATGTTATTTAGGTTGACCAATGTGTCGATGGCTGATATGAGTTTGATGAATGGTGTCTTTAAATTATTTCTGGATTCATTCATCATTGTATTTATAGATGACATTCTGATTTACTTCAAGAGTAAGGAGGAGCATGCAGAGCATCTTCACATTGTTCTGGGGATATTGAGGCACCAAAAATTGTATGCCAAGTTTTCAAAGTGTGAATTGTGGTTGTCTTCGGTTGCCTTCTTAGGGTATATGGTTTCAGAAAAGGAGGTGTTGGTGGATCCCTAAAATATCGAGGTAGTTAAGAGTTGGGTCTGGCCTAGCTTTGTGACTCGGGTTAGGAGTTTTGTGGGGCTTTCAGGCTATTATCGCAGGTTTTTCAAGAACTTTGATTCCATTGCTACTCACTTGACAAGGTTGACGCAGAAGGAGGTACCTTTTGTTTTGTCTATCAAGTGTGAAGAGAGCTTCCAAAAGCTCAAGACACTTCTAACTACAGCTTCCATCTTATTATTATCGGTTGAAGGTAAAAGTTTCATTGTGTTTTGTGATGCTTCACATTCGGGTTTAGGTGATATGTTTATGCAGAACAGGAATGTTATAGCTTATGTTTCAAGTAAATTAAAGCCTCATGAGAAGAACTACCTGACCCACAATTTGAAGTTAGCAGCGGTAGTCTTTGCACTAAAGATTTAGAGACACTACCTTGGTCCGAGTTGCTTGAAAAGGGATGGTTTGTTTGTAATTATTGTTGATTGAGGTGGTTGTTTGCATGTTTCATGTAGTTGGTAAGTTAGTGGGAGAACTGAGAGTCTGGGTTATATTGTTGACTTGTTGTACATGTTTTGTCCTACTTTACTCAGCTTTAGTTTAATGTTCATATGTTATTTATTAGAGCTGGCCGATGATCCTACCAGTGCACTATGATTTTGTGTACTGATACGACACTTGCTTTTCTTTTGTGAGTACATGACATACTCTGGCAGCTTCTACACTACCTCAGTTGTAGTCCCGACATTTCAAGAATCCAAGGGTGAGTTGCTTCATCTAGGATACCATGGTTTCATCTAGCTTACTTCTAGTCCATTGTTTCAAACTTAGACTTCTTATTTTTGGGGTTGCATCCACGCACTCTAGACATTAGTAGATGTTTTAGTACACGACTTTCAGATTCTACGGGTGTTTTTCCACAGGATCTTTATTATTAGTATTTTTATCTATGAATGCTAGTTTAATTTAATGCATCTGGTTTTTGAGAAGTTAGTTTTGCTAAGTTTTGGTAGATTCATTGGTCACTCATCCGGGGATTTTGGGTGGGTGCCATTCATGGAGGTTTGGGTCGTGACAAACCAAAAATGATCAGGAAGACCTTGCTCCAAAAGTAGGGTTCGAGCAGTGTCTTGAAGAGATCTATTATTTCATTCAAATACTCCATTTTGTTGTATTGAGCGAGGTGATGAGAAATTTTGAGTGAAGCCTTGTTTTGAACGGAACTCCTCAAAAGCATTATTTTCGAATTCTCCAACATGATCACTGTAAATAGTCAAAATAAAATACCTTACTTCTCTATGTACTTTTCTACAGAAAATTTCAAAGTTACCAAAAGCTTCATTTTTGTGAGTAAGAAAAATAACCTAAGTAAATCTGGAGTAGTCATCAACAATAACGAAAGCATATCTTTTTCAACCGATGCTGGCAGTTCTGGTAGGACCAAAAAGATTTACGAGAAGAAGTTGGAGAGGCTTGGAAGAGCTCATGGTATCCTTGACTTTAAAGGAGGTTCGAGTCTGTTTTCCAAGTTTACATGCATCAAAAATGTGATCCTTTACAAACTTCAGCTTAGGCAGACTAGTAACTAATTCAATTCTAGATAGTTTCTCAAGAGCATGCATGCTAGCATAGCCAATCTTTCTATGCCATAACCAAGGATCAAAGGATAAATCAGTAAGACAAGTTAGAGTAGGTAAATTAATATTATTTAAAACATAGATATTCTCAACCCGATCACCAACAAGGATGATGTTCTTTGCCACATTGTTAATTATACATCTGATAGCATTGAAGAGCACATTGAATCCTGCATCACAGAGTTGACTGATTCTGAGTAAATTGTGCTTGAGACCATCAACTAGATATATTTTGGTTAGATCACATGTTAAGATGATTTTTATTGATCCAACTCCTATTACTTATCGTTTAGTGTTATCTCCAAATTTTACATGACAACCATCAAAATCTTTCAAAGATTTAAAATTCTCTTTCTTTCCCATCATAAGTCTGGAACACCCACTGTCTATTACCCACATGCCTTTTTTGTAGGCCTTTTTGGTATGTTCCTATAAAATAAAGAGATTAGTTTCTTTTAGGTACCCAAGTGTTCTTGGGTCCTTGATGGTTAGAATTAATATCTTTAGGCCTCCAAATCCATTTTTCAGAGGAGTATCCTCTACAGTTAAAGGATTTGTGACCAACTTTGCCACATGAAAAACATGTAGGTTTACAAAAAAAATATAGAAGAATTAGCAGAGTAAAAGGATTTAAAAGATGAGCCAGGTGAATGATTACTAAGGGTTTTATTAGGCGATTTAAAAGATAACTGATCCATGACTTGGTGACTTATGGATGCCATAAAGTTGCATCTTGATTTCACCAAGTTCTTTTTCAAGCAAGTCAACTTTAATATGACTTGCCTCTAGAAGAATTTGTCAGTCTTTCTTTTCTTGAACAAGATTATTATATTCGTCAATTACTTTTTGATATCATCCATAACCATGTCAAGAGAGGCTTGTATGTTAGATCAGTTTGGATAGATAGAGTGAATTACCTCACTTGGTTACCCAATAGCCATGAAACAGATATTTGCAGTTTTAGTTTGCTCATCAACTGTCATTTCTTCATTACTCAAGCTCTAAAATTGTTATTGCTCCATTAGGCACTTTTCTTGAGCTCGGGACAGTTAGGCTTGATATGTCCAGGTTTGCCACAGTAGTAGTAGTGTTCTTTATTCTTTTGATATTCATTACCTTTGAAGTTTTGTTGTGGTTTCTGCCTTTGTCTTAGCATATGTCTGACCCCACGATTTATAAGGGTCATACCTTCACTGTTGATTTCTTCAATTTCCCCTTCATTTTCCAGTGCCACGACAGTGAATGCTACTATTTTCTTTCTTTCCTCCTTGTTGTACCTATTAATATAATTTTTTTCATAGGCCATGATATTACCTTGTAGTTCATCATAAGTCATCCGTTGTAGATCTCCATCTTCAAGGATGGCAGCCTTAGTTTCCCATGCTTTGGGGAGATTTCTAATGAGCTTCCTGACTGGTAACCCATTTGAGTAGTCATTCCCAGAGACTTCATTTTACTAAATTTTTTACTAAATCTTGAGAACATAGATTTCATGTAACATCCGAAATTCGAACTAGTATTTAAACTACGAAAATCTGAATTTTTACATTTTTCTAGATTCCACGGGTACGTGCCATGGGTCGTGGTAGGCACAACGGCCCATATGACCGGTTGTGAAACTAACAACCCTATAGCTTTTTCCCCTCTATCCCAATGGGAAGCCGCCACGACCATCGCAAGTCTGATGGGCCATGGGGAACTCACCATGGGAAATATCCAGTGACCCAAGCCCAACTCCACTTAGTCTCAATATGCGGTCACCATGGTCGTCGCAAGCCTAACGGGCCATTGGAACCCGTCGTGGGAAGATCCCTGATAACGCTCAAATTACACTTCTAATTAAAGAAGCGTAAGCGATCGTTGTCAAGTAAAGAACCCAAACAAAGGTTGGGGTCGAATCCCACAGAGAATATGGTGAAGATTAAGACTTTAGTGAATTATGTGACTAGTTGTCAATCGTTTCCAATAAATAAAAAGGGGGTTTTGAAATCAACGTGAACAAAAGCAACAATAATGTAAGAGAATAATCAGTAGGAGAGAATGAACTAGGGATGGGTTCACCATGGCATTGTAACAATGTCGATTCTAGGCTTAACCGGGTTCTTTCTATATGCGTGTCACGATGTGATTGCGTCATTTGTATCGTCTAAACGTCTCTCGACCAAATAAACAAATTTCCTTTTCTATTCTCTCGACCTCGAAAAGATGTGCTTTTTAGCTTTCAATCCTAACATCAAGTAGCTTAATCCAGTTACGGCATTAATCATTAGACGAGAGTTAGCAGTCTCGAATCCTTGTTGTTAATCAAGTTTTCCCGGTTTTAATCTCTTTACTCAAGCAAATTAAACCTAGGCATGTTCTAATGTTTGCAACCACTAGAAAACGTGACATAAAGTATGATTAACAATGCGACTACATGTAAATTGAACCCAACGCTACCCGGAATCTAAATCGCTACGTTTGCCATGGCTCCCACAACCCTAGTTGCGGGAGTTTTAGTTACTCATGCTCGAAGAAGAAGAGAAAATAATTGTATTCATAATAAAGGGAAGAAAAGTCTTACAATATAATGAAACAATCAATCTTCCAATATCCAAGAACAAGAAATACCAAGAACTCACGAACGAATCAAGAACACGAGTTCAATAAAAATGAACCGTGTTGTTTTCTCTCAAAAATAACTAAAACGTGTTTTAAACTAATGGGTGAATTATATTTAAAATAAACCTATCATAGGGTATTTATAGGAGTAATAGAAGCCAAATCCAAAACGGGCTAGGAATCCCCAAAACGCGTGCAGCCGCTAGAAGCTACTGCCTTAACTTGACGGCCAGGCTGATGGACCGTCAAGCCAGTGACGGACCATCGCCTGGACCGTCACTGTTAACCAGTGGTGCCACCTCCTTTGCTGCCTCCATGCGACGGTCTCTGTGATGGACCGTCACATGTGTGACGGACCGTCACTCAGGCCGTCACTCTTAGGCAGAATCCTCTTTTTCTCGTATTTCCGTTTGTTTCCGTGTTTGTTTTCATTTCCTACAAATACAACATAAAAACATCAAAAACAACAACAGTTTCTTGAAAACGCACGATTGTTCTTAGTAAAAAGGAGTCGAAAGTGACGTAAAATGGCGTCACATCAACACCCTCAACTTAAAACGTTCACTTGTCCTCAAGCAACATGACATAAAAACAATACTACGACTCAACTAAGAAACAACTCATGTCTATAGCAACTCATGGTCATTCAAAACTTATTCAATTAAAGAAAGCTCCCTCGTAGCACACGAATGTATGAAACACTAACTTGCAAGGATCCAAACATGTCATTCCGATATGATAGAATATTATGCATACACACACGCAGCTATCCTAACAATCAATAGACAATATAGACATCTTGGTGCCCTCATCACAAAGAAGTCCCACACACAAAATTTGGGACTAGGTAAGCGCTCACACTCACAAACGATTTCAAACAATGCACATGCGATACCATAGGCTTGCCCTTACTATTCTATTTCTGTTCTTCAGAAAGCTACTCAGGATCACTACAGGACTTGTTTAGGCTTGTAATGAGGCTTCGGGTGCAGGTAGGATACATTTAGGGGTTAGTGACTAAGCCCTCCTTGGAACTACTGACATCTTACCACATAACGTTACTTTGTCCATCCTTATTCACCTCTTTATTCCCTTCTTTCTAGCTACAGGTGCGGCCTCTATATTTTGACAATTCTTTTTATTACTTTTTCAATCTTTTTCACTTCTTTTTATTTTTCTTTTCTTAGGCACACACCCGGACTTTTCATTCTATTCACAACCAACCATCTCCATCCTTTTTTTCTTATCATTCACCTTTGTAGTAGCCACCATCAACTTAAGCTGATTGCCTGCGTTGAGGTGCACAATGTCCAAGCAGGACCAGGGCTAAAACAGGGTTTACCTCTATAGTAGCCACCCTCAACTTAGGCTGATTGCCTGCGTTGAGGTGCACAATGTCCAAGGAAGGACCAGGGCCAAAATAGGGATTCAAAATTAAACGGGAATGGTGACAGGTTATTGAAAGAATAAGGTCAATTATGGCTCAAACAGGGATCAAGGGATTATTTATATTTGGACGGTCTTTTAGGTTAAGTGGACTGCACATAAAAAGGGCCTGTGATCCTTTCCTAAGCAACTAACTTCAAACTTAACTAAATAGACCGGGCAAGTTCTAGATGCATGCACAGAGTAAGAATTTATGACAATAATCTCACACGCTATTGGCACCAAGAAACTATATCGCTACAAACCATCGAACAACCGCTCGGCTTAAGCATACTCATTCTAATCATAATCACACAATGACATTCAAGGATCCAGACAGTCAGTCGTTTCAACATAAGCTCAATACCAGAAATTTTTTTTACAGGGGCGCTACTTTGATAAGAAATCGCATGCTTTGCTATAGACAATAAAAAAAAATTAAAACAACAACCTAAACATGCCGGTTCTACTAGATAGCACACCGGAGGGAAAAGAAATCGGCAACAAAAACCCTCGGTGGTGACTCACAGGTTTCCCAACACCCTCAACTTAGACTCATGCATTATCCCCAATGCATATATGCGAAAGCTAAAAACTGTGAGAATAAAGGAATACCTGTGAAGTCGATCGAACTCAGATTCCGGAATGATGTTGGAGCCCGCCAGGGTCTCCAAAACAAGAGAACTCGATGGAGTGTGGCGTTCCAGCTTTCTCTTTGGGCTCCATCGCTAGTCGCGACAACTTCTTTGCTCTTTCTTTGTAGATTCTCTTGCGGTGTTTTCGTTTTCTAGATTTAATTTCACCGCATTCCTCTACATGTTTACGCTCTCGCACCATACTTCTTACAACAGCTAGAGTCTCGACCAAACTCTTCTCCTCAAGGTGCACATCCGCAGGAGGTTCCTCAATGGCATTGATGACCGCGACCACCCTCATGTCACTCGGTTGCTTCATCAATTTAGACACATCGAACTTGACCACTTCATTGTTCAATCGGAAGGTCAGTTCATTTTTCTCCATGTCAACCAATGCTCTTGCTGTGGCTAGCAATGGTCGTCCCAAGATTATGGGAACTTCGAAATCCACTTTGCAATCCAAGATCACAAAGTCGGCCGGGAATATAAGCTTACCAATCTTGACCAGCACATCAGACAATATCCCTATGGGTCGCTTTACCGAACGGTCCGCCATCATCACTCTCATGGACGTTGGTTTAGGAGCTCCCAAACCCAATTTTTCATACACTGCTAGCGGCATCAAATTGATACTAGCACCAAGATCACACATAGCTCTTCCGAAGTTGAGCTTCCCGATAGTACATGGAACCGTGAACGCACCTGGATCTCCTTTTTTTTCCACTAATGATCTAGAGGAAATAGCGCTGCAGTGATGGAGGTTGTCTTCCGGCTCAAAACTTACCGTCCTCTTCTTTGTAATCAAGTCCTTCATGAACTTGGCATACCCGGGCATTTGTTCCAGCGCTTCCACCAATGGTATGTTTACTGAAATTTGCTTCAGCATGGTCATGAAGTTCAGGAACTTACCATCGTCAGCTTTCTTCTTCAACCACTGGGGGAAAGGAGGTGGGTGTCGAAACATCATAGTTGGAAGCTTTTCAGCTTCCTTGCGTTTCTCTGCGGGCTTTGGAGTTTCCTCCTCTACCGCCTCTTCATCATCCACAACATTACCTTGAGTTTGAACTACCGGATGTGATTCCGGTAACGTTCTACCACTTCTGGTCATGATCGCCATACAGCTTGCGTCATTCCTCGGATGAGTGGTGTCACTCAGCAAGGTACCCGTTTTCCTTGGGTTTAGAGACGCCGAGATGTGACCCACTTGCTGCTCTAATTGCTTGATCGCGGTGGAATGTGACTCCACTGCCTGACTCAATGTCGATAACTCAGTCCTCATCTCATTCACCCCAGAGTCAGTCGATTCCACCTTCAGTAGCATCTTCGCCATCATGCTCTCTAGCTTGGCTGTCCCTGTCTCAGTGTTGGCTCTGTCCCGGTTACCAGGTGGTACATACAACCCACCTCTATCAGTGTTTGGCCTCCAATTTCCCTGGTCGCGATCTCTGTAACCATCTTTCTCATAGTGGTTGTCTCTCTGGTAGTTCCGACCTTGGTTTCCCTGGCCATTGGCCTGGAAACCCCCCAAGTAATTGGCCTCCTCAGTCTCTATGCCTTGGGAACCCATAGCTTGTACCTTCTCTATACTTCCTGACGTCAAGTGCCTTGTCAGGAGATCCAACTGTGTTTTCAGGTGTGCCATGTCTTGGTCGCGCTCTTCTTCTTTCCTACGCTGCTCAGCTGACATACCAACTGTATAGGTGCTAGCTGCAACCTCTGAATCTCGTGTGTGCCAGGCCCTGTTGGTCTTGGTGAGCCTGTCTAGGATAGCTGTGGCGTCGGCAAAAGTGCGACCCATAAACGCTCCACCTGCTGCGTTATCCAATGTCGGCTTGGTAGCCGAATTTAGTGCCCGGTAGAATGTCTGCATCAAGAATTCGTTGTTCAGCTGATGGTTGGGGCACTGTGTCGGCTTCTTCTTAAATCGCAACCAGGTCTCGTGCAGTGCTTCGTGCGGTTGCTGCCTGAAGTTGCTGATTTCGTCCCTCAACTGTATCATCCGAGAGGGAGGAAAGAACCTTTCTAGGAAAGCTCCTCTCAACTCTCCCCACGTTGCGATAGAGTCGGGGGTCAATTCTGTCAACCACAACGCTGCCTCATCATACAGAGACAACGGAAACAACCTAAGCCTGATCGCAGTCTGACTCACTCCTGGCAGTTCGAACGATTTGCAGATCCCAACGAAATTCATCAAGTGCTGGTTTGGATCATCACCAGCAACACCGCGGAACACTCCTCTCAAGTTCAGCAACTGAATCATCGTGCTAGTGATGTTGAACTTGGCTCCGGGCGGTAGCGGTGGAACAATAATGGCGCCCGTAGCGCCAGCTCCATCTAAGTCAAGATCCTCATCATTCCGTACCACATCATCCTGCAGACCACCAGCATTCAGATTTTGTTGGGCCTGCAGTTCCGCAGCGATCCTCGCTGCCTCTAGTTGTGCGGCCATATTCCGCCTCAATGTTCTCGCAAGTTCGGGGTCGTAAGGTACAATTTGTTCCCCCGAACCTCGGGTATTTGGCATGCACAACCTGTACCCTGTCCAAAAACAAAAACAATAAACAAAAATAAAAGCAAGAAATTATGACTAAAAGTCAACTAAACACACCAGACTTAATCAAAAACCGTATTCCCCGGCAACGGCGCCATTTTTGATAACTGTCAAACTACACCTCAATTTAAGAAGCGTAAGTGATCGTTGTCAAATATATAACCCAACAAGGTTGGGGTCGAATCCCACAGAGAATATGGTGATGATTAAGACTTTAGTGAAGTAGATGACTAGTTGTCAATCGTTTCCAGTAAATAAAAGGGGGGTTTTGTAATCAAATTGTAAACAAAACAATAATAAACGTAGGAGTTTAAATCAGTATGAGAGAATGCGAACTAGGGACGTGGTCACCATGGCGTTGTAACAATGTCGATTCTCGGCTTAACTGGGTTCTTTCTATATGCGTGTCACGATGTGATTGCGTCAATTGTATCGTCTAAACGTCTCTCGACCAAATAAACAAATTTCCTTTTATCTTCTCTCGATCTCAAAAAGATGTGCTTTTTAGTTCTCAATCCTAACATCAAGTAGATTAATCCAGTTACGACATTAATCTTTAAGACGAGAGTTGGTAGTCTCGAATCCTTGTTGTTAATCAAGTTTCCCGGTTTTAATCTCTTTCTCAAGCAAATTAAACCTAGGCATGTTCTAATGTTTGCAACCCACTAGAAAACGTGACATAATGTATGATTAACAACGTGACAATACATAAATCGAACCCAACGCTACCCGGAATCTATATTGCTACGTTTGCCATGGCTCCCACAACCCTAGTTGCGGGAGTTTTAGTTAATCATGCTATAAAGAAAAGAGAAGAGAATTGAATTCATAATAAGGAGAAGAAGTTCTTACAATATGATGAAAATACTCTTCAATAATCCAAGAATAAGAACAACCAAGAACTCAAGAACACGAATTCAAGAATCCGAAAACGTGTTGTTGCTCTCAAAAACTGACTAAAAACTATTCTAAAACTATTGGGTGTATTCTAATTACATAAACCTATCATAGGGTATTTATAGGAGTCAAAGAAACCAAATCCAAAACGGGCTAGGAATCCCCAAAACGCGGGTCGCCGACGTAAGCTACTGCCTTAGCGTGACGGTCAGGCTGACGGACCGTCACTGCTTTGACGGACCGTCGCCTGGACCGTCAGCCTTAGGCAGTAGCACTGTCCCTTTGCTGCCTTGGAGTGACGGTCCCAGTGACGGACCGTCACATGTGTGACGGGCCGTCACTCAGGCCGTCACACTTAGGCAGATTGCTCTTTTTCGCGTATTTCCGTCTGTTTCCGTGTTTGTTTCCCTTTCCTACAAATACAACATAAAAACATCAAAAACAACAATGGTTGCTTGAAAACGTATGATTGTTCTTAGTAAAAATGAGTCGAAAGTGACGTAAATTAGCGTCACATCATATGTATTTTTGCATTTTTAAAAAAAATAAAAAAATAAAAATATGAAACAATTATTTTTAGATTAATAAAAAAATAAATAGATTGAGACATTACAAATAAAGCCCGAGGATTGGCATTCCATTGTTGTCATTTTTTTTTATGTATATGGGTATAATTATCTCCGTTCTCAATGTGCCTATGATGTAGCGCCTGGCGGGCTGTTAGCGCACGAAATGTCAATATATGAATTATTTCATTATTCGTTATTTTCGGGTCTTTTCGAAGGCGCGTGTACCATTACTTTAGTTATTCCACTAGTTAAGGGGCAAAGAGAAGCGCTTTTGCTACTGAGAAAGTGAACGGTCAGCGCGAAGGTTCAAGACTTAGCTGAGAGTTAGCGAAGATAGATTCTCATAGCGAGGCGCTTCGAGTTAGCGAAGTGCTGTAGTAGCACCGAAGCCCTATGTGCTATAATGCTGAGCCAAGGACGCTCCGCCTTCTCTATAGAAGCAGTCAATTGAGTTCTGAATGAATTGGCTCCTTGGTAATGGCTTAATCAGGATCCTTAACATCGTCACTCACTGTATAAGCTCATAGGGCAAGATGAAGATCCGGAAAAAGGTTAAACAAATCGTCAACTCTACAATAAGAAAAAAATTTAAAGTTCACTAGCTTATTCATAAAAATCTAAATTAATAAAATATGCTTTTATAATTTTATTTGTTTGCTTCTGAAATGAAACAAAATTTATATTTAAAATATGACATTATGATTAATAAAAAATTATTAAATAAACCATCAGTAAATAATTAAGAATGACTAAGGAGTGTCCCTTTGAAGGACTCGAACAATTCTCTATGATTGCATCACAGTATATATGTAACACCCCAGGTATTTTAAGGTTAATCTTTGTCCCGTATCAAAGGATTGCGAGCCTAAATTTGAGAATTTTACTAACATCGCGCATATTTGAAAATATTTGATTTGAAAGTTGAATTTGGTAAAAAGTTTTATTTTTTCTAAAAATGTTTTAAATATTTATGAAAAAAATACTTTTGTTATGATATATTTGTGTATGTATTTATTTTATAAGAGTTTTATAAATTATTAATATTTTTGATGATTTATTTGATCCTGAAAGAAAATCAATTATCTACGTCAAGTTATTCAAGCCCGAATTCAAGTTATTTGATAGAGCCCCGAGCGTGCATTTTTGAGATTTGGTAACTTGTTTGGATCCGGTTACACTCTGGACAATTATATTGAGGTTATGAGATTTTGTATGTGGTCTACGAGTAGAACTCCATAGACCTTGCCGATCCAGACCAAGGGCTACATGTTGCGATTGCCGGAAGAGGGGTGTACGATGAAGTTGAGGTACTCAGGGGAATCCCTTCCATGGATCCTGCCTCTATTAGGCCTTTTAGGTACTGGAGAGGGGTAATGGTTTTAGCATATCATATCACATCATGCATATTGTATTTGGATCTACCCTTGTTTGCTATTTGCTAAGTGTACACTCTGGTAGTATGGAATGCTGGAGGGTTTGTTTTCACTTGTATGTATTCCTCAGGTGTAAGGAGTGCCCGTGGAACTGTAGGTAGACTTTTATTTATTGTTATTCTATCACAATACTGATCATGATTATGTTTACATTCGATGACTGGAAACTAAGAGTAGTATTACTAATATGACTTAGTTGTTATTCTTGTTTTCGAGTATGTTATCATTATTTTTTTCCTTCCCTTTTTATTTGAGGTTACCAGTATACCGCCTTCTTCATCTTCTTTAACTATCTTGATATATTGTTATTGCATGGACCTCAGGTGCATTTATTTCCTTCCTTCACCTGTGTCTGTAAGACTTATGTTTCAATAAGCTAGCCTAGCATGATTGTTTTTGCCTTGTATCCTTTTGTACTAGCTTCTATGTGCTTGTTCGCTGTTTCAATGACTACTTGTTTCATTTTTGCTATATTATTGGTTTTATATCTTATATGCGCCCACTCAGCCTATGATACCTACTGGGTACCCATTGCTTTGTAATTGGTTCTCATACTACACTTCTGCAAGTAGATCCGAGTGTGAGTTCTCGTCACTAACTGCAGTGCCTCATGCGAGGTTTTTTTGTACTATCCGAGATTGAGAGTGAGCTCTTGGGGACTGGGGCTTAGATTTTAGTTCATCTACTATATTATGTACCCCATTATCATTTAGAGACATACATATATCTCCGTTTTGGATCCTTGTACTCTGTCGATGTAGTTTTGGCTCTTATACTATGTTACCAGGTTTTGGTTTTGGTTTAACTTCTATATATGTGTATATATATATATTCTTGTTGTCCCTTTTCTTTACTTATTTCCCTTGCGTCTGCATATTTATACTGTTATCCTACTTGATTGGTCGATAGTAACCCATTACTAACTATTTTGGGATATGGGGATTGGTTTTGCCTACTGAAGGGTTGTAGGTTCCGTCATGACCGAGAAATTAGGTTTGACAACTTGGTATCAGAGCCTAGGTTCATCGGTGTCATCAATATAGGAGTTAATGTCTAGTAGAGTCCTGCGGATTGGGGCGGAGACGTCCGTACTCAATCTTTGGGAGGCTACAGTGGAATCTTAGGAAATATGGCTCTCTTATTGCTTCTGTATCATGCATCTTTTCCTTGATGGTTTCCTAAAATCTCAGTTATTCTAGTTCATTCACCCGCAGATGATTCATCTGAGAGCATCAATATTAGGCAAGAGTGAGCCTTTGACTCCAGCACCTCCAACTCCAGCTAAGGGCCTGGGAAGTCACAAAGGTAGAGCTAGGGGACGTGCTCGAGCACTGGTACTAGTTAGAGCTCCTAGGGTTGAGGATGCGCCCCAGTTTTTTCCAGAGCAGCAGCCTGTGGACCAGAGGACAACCCAGGTACCACCAGTGCCTGCACCAATTTTTGTGCTAGCTTCAGGCCCAACTCAGTCTTTAGGTATTCGGGGTTTACTTTTATAGTTATTGTGTATGATCAGGGATCCACCTGCTGAGGTAGCACAAACATCCGCTCAAGGGGAAACCCTAGGTGCACAGAGTTGAGGAGCGTATCCTTCTACTATGTCTCCCCATACTGAAGTTCTTCCAATTCCATCTATCGCACAACCTCTTGCTCCTCGCCCAGCTATGACAGAGATGGAGCAAAAGGAATTGGGCAAATTTTTGAGATTGGCTCCACCGAGATTTGCAGGTACTCCTGGTCAGGATTTGCATGACTGTATCACTACTTGTGAGGAGATGCTACATCATTTGGGTTTACTAGAGACTCACGGTTTTGGATACATTACTTATCAGCTAGAGGGCCCAACTAAGTTATGGTGGAGGACCCAGGTTTCTTGCAGACCATCTTCGTCTCCTCCATTGTCTTGTTCAGATTTCTATAAGGCCTTTATGGCCAAGTTTCTACTCCAGAGTGACCGTGATCATCGAAGATAGAAGTTTACCATACTTATGCAGGGTTCTATGGTCGTATCTGAGTATGAGACTCGCTTCCACCAGCTTGCTCTATTTGGGGATATATTCATGCCTACAGAGCCCGATAGAGTCCGTAGGTTTGTTTGAGGGTTGGGGATAGAGCTTAGACAACCAACTAAGATATTGATTATCAATGGTCGATCATTTCAGGCCATCACAGATTATGCCCGTACCGTGGAGGATTTTCACTGTCATGATCCAGGGCTAGGGATAAGAGGCTTCGTCACTAGGGCAGCTATAGTGGTAGAGGTTCAAGCTAGTGGGGCTAAGGTTATCAACAACAGAAGCACCAAGGTTAGTCTAGTCGACCGGTTCTGGCTTCGCTTCAGGCTTCTGGTAGTTCTTAGTTTCAGTAGGGACAGAGTAGCTAGCAGGGTTACAGTGGTTAGATTCTGAGGGGTTCAGTTTCTGGGGCATCAAGCTGTGGTGGCCACACGGGTTCAGCTGGTTTGTCTCTACAGTATAGGCCATCAAGGGCTTGCTATGAGTGCAGAGTTATTGGGCACTTTGCTAGAGATTACCCCCAGTGGGGTACAGTTCAGCCAGCCGCTCAGCCTATCTATGTAGTTTAGACACCGACTAGAGGGGGTGGTGGTTAGGCTAGAGATGGTTCCTAGCATGGAAGGACAGGTGGTAGGGATGGTAGTTGATTAGGTGGCGGTCATCGTCAGTTTTATGCGGTCCCTGGGAGACCAAAGGAAGAGGCCTCGGATGCTGTGATCACATGTATGATTTATGTATGCCGTCAGTCAGCTTTGTCTTTATTTGATCTTGGATCTACTTGCTCGTATATTTCTGCCTACTATTTGCCTTGTTTAGGGTTGGCTAGTGAGCCGTTATATGTACCTGAAAATGTTTTGACCCAGGTAGGAGATTCTTTAGTAGTGGATCGAATTATGAGATCCTGTATGATTTCTGTTTGAGATATTGAGACTTGGGGTGATTTAATGATTCTTGATATGTTAGACTTTGATGTCATTTTAGGCATGGATTGGTTATCCCCTTATCGTGCGATTTTGGATTGTTATGCCAAGACAGTTACCATAACCGTGCCTGACGCATCCCTAATTGTGTGGCAAGGTTCTGTCAGCCATGCACCGTCTGGGATTATCTCTTGTCTTCGAGCTAGGAAGTTGATTTCTCACAGGTGTTTGTCTTATCTAGCATATGTCCGAGATGCTAGTGCCGACCCTTCTTCCCGTGAGACAATTCTTGTGGTTAGGTATTTCCTAGATGTGCTCCCTACCGACCTGCCAGGCCTTCAACTTGAGAGAGATATTGACTTTGCTATCGAGTTAGAGCCGGGAACCAGGCCCATTTCCATCTCTCCTTACCATATGGATCCAGCTGAATTAAGAGAGCTTAAGGAGAAACTCCAGGACTTGTTAGCTAAGGGTTTCATTAGGCCGAGTGTATCGCCATGGGGTGTTTTTTTTCTATTTTTGAAGAAGAAGGATGGGTCGATATAGATGTGTATTGATTATTGGCAGCTGAATAAGGTGACTGTTAATAATAGGTATCCGATGCCGCGCATAGATGATTTGTTTTATCAGCTTCAGGGTTCAGCAATGTTTTTGAACATAGATTTGATGTCAGGCTACCACCAGTGAGGGTTAGGGCAGAGGACATCCTTAAGGCAGCATTCAGGACATTTTATGGCCACTATGAGTTCCTGATGATGTCTTTTGGGTTGACTAATGCCCCCGCAACTTTCATGGACTTGATGCACAGGGTGCTTAGCCCGTACTTGGACTTATTTGTGATAGTTTTCATAGACGACATCCTGATATACTCGCGGAGTAGAGATGAGCATAAGCAACACTTGAGGGTTATACTCCAGACTCTGAGAGATCATCGACTTTATGCCAAGTTCTAAAAGTGTATGTTTTGGATTGAGTCAGTTGCATTCCTAGGACACGTGGTGTCTAAGGATGGGATTAGAGTGGACCTGGGCAAAATTTCAAATGGTTTATGATTGGTCGAGACCTACCACTCCTATAGAGGTTCATAACTTTGTTAGGTTAGAGGGTACTACATGAGGTTCGTCGAGGGATTTTCTTCCCCAAAAACACCTTTGAGTACGCTGACTAGGAAGGATGTCTCATTTTAGTGGTCAGATTAGTGCGAGCATAGCTTCCAGAGGCTTAAGGCCTTGTTGACTTTAGCACCAATGTTGACTTTGCCAGTTGAGGGTCAAAGTTTCTCTGTATATTGTAATGCTTCAGGGGTTGGTCTGGGTTGTGTATTAATGTAGCAGGGTCATTGATAGCATATGCATCAAGACAACTGAAGGTTCACGAGCGTAACTACCCCACTCATGACATAGAGTTGGCAGCGGTAGTCTTCGCGCTTAAGATTTGAAGGTACTACTTATATGGAGTTCATTGAGAGATATTTACCGATCACCTTCAGTATATCATGAGTCAATGAGATCTGAACTCGAGGTAGAGGAGATGGGTTGAGTTACTGTAGGACTATGACTTCACTATTTTGTATCATCTGGGCAAGTCAAACGTGGTAGCGGATGCCTTGAAATGGAAGATGGTGAGTATGGGCAGCCTAGCTTCACTTCCAGTTTCAGAGCGACAGTTGGCTTTGGACATCCTGTCCTTGGCTAAACATTTAGTTAGGCTTGACTTGTCGGATCTTAGAAGAGTTATTACCAGTGTTGAGGTTTGTTCTACCTTGGTTGATCATATTTGGAGCCATCAGTTTGAGGATCACCGACTGTGTGACCTTCGTGATCAGGTTGTTCGGTATGAGGCCAGCCGAGCTACTCTAGATTCAGATGGTATTTTGAGGTTTGATAGTCATATTTGTATTCCAAGAGTTGGTGATTTGATTCAGTTGATTCTCTATGAGGCACATTGTTCGAGATATTTCATCCATCTTAGCACAACCAAGATGTACAGAGATTTGAGACAGCTTTACTGGTGGAGTGGTATGAAGTGAGACGAAGCGGAGTTTGTATCTCGGTGCTTGAACTGTCAACAAGTGAAGTTTGAGCACATGAGACTTGGTGGTTTGATGCAGAGACTTCCCATTTCTGAGTAGAAGTGAGAAGGGATCACTATGGACTTCGTAGTTGGATTGCCTCATACTTCTCGAGGGTTTGACTCTATTTGGGTAATTGTTGATTGGTTGACTAAGTCAGCACACATCTTGCCAGTTCTGACTAATTATAGTGCAGAGAGGTTAGCTCAAATTTATCTTTGTGAGATTGTTCGGTTGCATGAGGTCACAGCTTCTATCATTTCAGACCATGGCACTCAGTTCACATCTCAATTTTGGAGGGCTATTCAATAAGATTTGGTTACCGTGGTTCAACCTAGTACCGCATTCCACCCTCAGACAGATGGCTATTTCGAGAGGACTATTCAGGTCCTGGAAGACATGCTTCGGGACTGTGTTGTTGACTTTAGATGTTCTTGGGATCAATTTGTGCCTTTGGCTGAGTTCGCTTATAATAATAGTTTTTATTCTAGTATTGGTATGACACCTTTTGAGGCTTTGTATGGTAGGCATTGAAGATTGCTGATTGGTTGGTTTGATGGGTTAGAGTCTAGGCCGCAGAGTACAAATTTGCTTTGTGATTCCTTAGACTGAGTTTGAGTGATTTAGGACAGACTTTGGGTAGCTCAGAGCAAGCAGAAGAGCTACTTTGATTGTAGACTTTGTGCCTTAGAGTTTAGTGTTGATGACTTGGTATTCCTCTATGTATCGCCTATGAAAGGCGTGATGAGATTTGGTAGGCGGGGCAAAGTTAGCCCCAGGTACATTGGGCCGTTTGAGATTCTTCAAAGGGTTGGTAGTATTACTTACATGTTAGCTTTGCCTCCGATAATTTTAGCTATGCACCTAATTTTCCATGTATTGATGTTGCAGCGGTATGTTCCGACGATTCTTATGTGTTGCAGTGGGATTTAGTTCAGTTGGATGAGAATTTAGCCTTTGTTGAGAAGCTGGTAGCTATTTTGTCCAGAGATGTCAGGAGATTGATGTTAGGGAGATCCAAGTTGTTAAGGTTCAGTAGAGGCACCGTCTGGTTAAGCAGTCTACCTAGGAGACCAAGAGAGAGACGGGGGCTCAGTATTCACAGCTATTTGATCCCTCAGGTACTTCCTTGTTCTTGACTTTGGAGGACAAAAGTCCTTTTTAGTAGTGGATAATGTAATGACCCTTCTTGTTATTCTCGTATTTATGCTTTTATTGTACTATTAGAGGTTGCCTGTAGTGGCCCCAAGTCATTTATGACTTGCTGGAACTGGTGGTTCGATGCCCTAGCCGTTCATTTGGTCTTTATGGCCGTTTCCCTGTTTTAGAGCTGAGTCTTAAGAGTTGAGGTATCGAAATTGTGCGATAGTGATTTGTGATCGTATGACCTCAACTGACCTTGCAGGAAGGTCGATCCTGATTTGAGGTGTCGTAGTTTTTTTTAGGATGGGGTGTCCTCATTTGATGTAAGTTTTATTCGAGTGAGTTTGTGTCGTTGATAGTTGTGTGGGGTTCAATGAGTTTTTGGTAGCTTCTAGTGGCCTTGTGTGGCACGTAGCTTGTTTTCTAGGATGTTTTGCAAGTGTGGCATCATCCGGTGTATAGGAGAGGTTCTATCAGAAATTTAGTAAGTTCCTAACCTTACTCATGCATTCAATTTGACATTCGAGTACGAATGTCCCCAAGGAGGGAAGAATGTAACACCCTAGGTGTTTTAATGTTAACCTTTGTCCCATATTAAAGGCTCGCGAGCCTAAAATTGAGAATTTTATTAACATCGCGCATATTTTAGAATATTGCATTTGAAAGTTAAATTTGGTAAAAAGTTTTATTTTTGTAAAAATGTTTTAAATATTTATAAAAAAAATACTTTTGTTATGATATATTTGTATATGTAATTATTTTATAAGAGTTTTATAAATTATTAATATTTTTGATGATTTATTTGATCTTGAAAGAAAATTGATTATCTATGACAAGTTATTCAAGCACGAATTCGAGTTTGATTTCATTTTGGAGCTTTTCGGAGTGGTTCGGGCTTGGACATCGTCATTCTAGCAGCTTGTCATCAGACAACAGGTAGGTTACAGTTTAGCTCTTTTAGACTTTGCATATATAGGATATAATTGTACTAATTAGCATCCTTGGGTTGGGTTTATTAGCTTGGTACCTCAAACCTTATCTGCTTCTTCATGTACGTCTTAGTTTTACTCTGTTGACTGTAGTATTTGTGGAAGTTGATAGTATCACCCTTGTGGTCCTGTGTGGCCTGGTATTTTGACTCTGGACCATATATGGTGGGTTATTTAGGAATGTCTGTAAGTCTCAGATATCGATATTGCGATCATAGGCTGGTTATATGTGTTGTAGAGCGATAGGTTGATTGTGAGCCATTGGGCTACTGAGTGTGATTGAGCATGCCATTATCATGCATATAAAGAGGGTTTTCACATATTTTACTATGATTTTGGCTTCGGGCCTACTATTGTTGGTTTTCTAAACCTTGCATTGCCATGAGGGCCCATTTTCGATAAGAATCGATTTGAAAAGGTTTTCAAATTGTTCCAGGGATCTTCTTGGGGTAAAAGGAGTTAAAAAGATGATTTTATTATAGTTTTCCTACTTATACTAGACTCGGCTGGGCAATAGTGCTAGATTTGATTTTCTATTGATTTGAGATAGTGCTAGACTTGGTCAGACCATGCAAAAGTCTGGTTTTACTACTATTTTAGACCCGGTTATGTTCGGGCACCCTTGTTGAGGTTTTTGAGACTCGATTCACTGATTTAGACCTAGGTAAAATCCTGGGCATGCATTTTTGATATCTGGTGACTTATTTGGATTCGGATACACTCCAAATAATTATACTGAGGTTATGAGATTTAGTATGTGGTCTACGAGTAGACCTCTATAGACCTTGCCAATCCAGACCAGGGGCTACATGCTGCGAGTGAAGTAGGAGGGGTGTACGGTGGACTTGAGATACTCGGGGGAATCCCTTCCATGGATCCTGCCTCTATTAGGCCTCTTAGGTACTGGAGGAGGGTAACATATGGCACTACTATCACTTGGTTTTAGCATATCATATCACATCATGCATATTGCGTTCGGATCCACCCTTATTTGCTGTTTGCTTAGTGTATGCTTTGGTAGTATGGGATGCCAGAGGGTTTGTTTTCACTTGTATGTTTACTCGGGTGTATGGGCACCCATAGGAATGTAGGTAAACTTTTATTTATTTTTATTCTATCGCGATACTGATCCTGATTATGGTTACATTCGATGACTGGAAAATGAGAGTGGTATTACTAGTATGACTTAGTTGTTAGTCTTGTTTTCGAGCATGTTATCATTATTTTTTTCCTTTCCTCCTTCCTTTTTTATTTGAGGTTACCGGTATACTGCCTTCTTCTTCATTAACTCTTTTGGTATATATTATTATTGCATGGACCTCAGGTGCATTTCTTTCCTTCCTTCACCTGTTTCTGTGAGACTTATACTTCTATTAGCTAGCCTAGTGTAATGACCTTTTAGGTCATTTACGCGTGTTGGCCATTCTTGTACCGTTAGAGCTTGCCTGTAGCAGCCCCAAGTCATTTATAGCTTGTTGGGACTAGTAGTTCGATGCCCGAGCCATTGGTTTGGTCTTTTTGGTCGTTCCTTGTTTTAGAGCTTAAAGATTTTGAAATCATTGAATTCAGTCAACATTCTTGGTGAACGTGCTCGGAATCAAATTCTGGCAGTTCCGTTAGCTCTAGAATGTGGACTTTGGTCTAGTGGGACCTTTGGTTGGGATTCGGGAGATTTTCAGCTTAGAATTCTCTCTCATTCTATGTTTTCAGGCCAGTTGGGCTTGTTTGATTGACTTTGGTCAACAGTTGGAGAGGATAGCTTTGGATGGAAATTCAGTCAGCGCTGTTAGCTCCGGAATGTCGAGTTTAGTCTAGGGGGACCATTGGTTCAGGTCCCGAGGCTTCCAGACTTGTTTTCAGCTATTAGGTTCTGTTTTGGGAAATAGTTGGCTAAAGGTTGATTTTGGGAGTGGGGCCTACTTTTTGTTAAATCGACCTTCGGTGGCATTTTCATCGATTCTATTTGATTCGGAACACCATTTTTAGTCAAATAGCTCTGGTCGTTTCTGTTTGTGGGACCCCGGATGCGTTCCCCGGAGCGCAAAGTGTGAAAAATCTGCCCTTCACAGCTGGTTGCTGTTATAGCCATTTAGTTCATCGCGAACGCGGGGAGTTGGCCGCGTTCGCATAGGGAAAAATTCCAGCTTCCCTTTTTGTTCTTCGCTTTCGCGGGCCTTGGCCGCGTTCGTGAAGGGCATTTGGCAAGCCTCTGTTTTTGCTCTTCGCGAAGGCGACGCCTTGGCCGCGTTCGCGAAGAGTAATATTCAGCAGTTATTTAAGCTGAGCCCCAATGATTTTCCAGCCATTTTTCTTCATTCCCTCAACTCTAAAACACCAAAAACACTCCCTAAACTGATTCAAATCATTTCCTAGCTTTGGGAAATCGTTGTTCTTCGATAATCTGTGGTTCCTCATCACTTGGTAAGTCTTCTTCCCCGACCCTTTTCTTCTCTTGTTTTCTTTAAAATCCTCCATTGTTGTTGGTTCTTAAAGCTTGGAATTCCTTGTAGAATCTTCCCTATTGAGCCTTTCATGATCAAGGATTCAGAGTTCTCGCTTCCTTAGGTCGTCTTCTCGTGGTGGTAAGTCTCTTTGATTAATTTCCAAAATTAATTCTTGAAATTCCATCCTTAATTCTTGACTTGAGCAGGCTGTTTTGAGCCCTAATTGTTGTCCGTTTCTGCTCAATTTTTGAGTATGTGCTCTCGGGATTGTAAGAAACACATGTGTGTATTTTTGTTTCCAGTTTCGAGTTGCGGGGCCCACGGCTCCCATTTGTGACCCAAATTTCGACCTAGATATTTCTATAGCATTATGGGTATCGTTAGTCTTTTTTTAATATGTAAAGTATTGTTTTGCTAGTGGTTTTGAAATTTGGAGTTTCTCGTAGTAGTTTGAGCCTGGACAACGCCGTCCCTGCAACTATTCATTAGAAGACAGGTAGGTTATGATTTTCCTTATCTAGACTCTGCGTATATATGCAATAACTGCATTAATTAGCATCCTTGGGTGGGTTGTTATAGGTTGGTACCCCAAACGTTGACCACCTTTTCTGTCCATTTATTTCATACGTTAATTGTAGTATTCGTGTAGTACTGTATATCACCCTTGCGGTCCTGTCTGGCCTTGAATCGACTCTGGAACATAGATGGTGGGTTATTTGGGAATGTTCGTGAGTCTCGGACTTAGAGATATCCTTTTAGGCTGGTTATGGTCAGTTGCTTCATTTCTTCTCAGATGCCTAAGACGAGTTCGACAACGGGTGATATCGAGGCTTCAGTGCATCAGAGTAGAGTTTCTTTGGGTTGCTAAAGTTATGGGGTGATGGGGCATTATGTTAGAGACTGTCCCCGGCGAGGGATGGTTGAACCCTCAACTTCGAATACTCAGTCCAGAGTTAGATTCGTCAGTCCGATGCTCCTCTTGATAGGCCAGAAGTAGAGGTTCCTAACATCGTTACTCCAGGTAAGGCTCTCATTATCTTCAGCTTGTGATAGTAATGATCGTGTTGCGCTTCCTTCCCTTCTATCATTTAATTGCTTATATGCCTACCTGCTACTTGTTTAGTTGTTTGATTTCTGGATTGTAGCTTTTATGCCTTGTTTTCATGGTAGTTTATTCCTTAGTAGTGGATGGGGGTGAGTTGTTCTTGCGAGGTGTTTACCCGGAGTCATAGCTCGTGGGTAGTTCTTGTTAGTCTCTTTTCTGGGTGTTTTGCCTCCGGTTTTATTGTGGCTCTAGGCTTGTGTTAATTTTTCTTTTGAGTGGTCCTAGATGATTGTTGCCTAGGCTGTTACCTAAATTTTGCTAGAGGTTCTGGTGTTAGTTCGATGTGATACTGGTAGTTGTGTCAAAGTTGAGATTTTGTCTTAAGTTGGGAGATATTGGTTATTCTAGCGTGCTTTGATTGGTTTGGTTTTCTCGGGTGTTTAGAGTCGACCCTCTTTATTAGTTGGTTTAGGAGGTTGGTAGGCATGTGGGTTGTTCCCATATTCTCCTTCATTTCTTGTACGGTTGGGTTGTCTTATAATTTTTTTCCCCGATTCTACTCGGAATAAATTTTGATCACAGTTCTCTCGATGAGCTTTTGATTTTGGAATTGTGATTGGGTTTTGGCTTTAGCATTTTCAATGAAAGTGTTGACAGTAGCCTCGTGGCAGAATTGTAGTTGTAGCATTTTGGGTGAGTTGGGCATCCAGCCCATTCTTCCCCTGCTTTATTGAGTTTGGCAATATTGATGTTAGAACTAAGGTAATGGCTCCTGATTTTATTTGAGAAGGAGTTTGTAAGGTTCAGTATATGCTACAGAAGGGTTTTTGTTTAGTTTGAAAAAGAGGGAGATGACTCTTTGTTCGTGCTTATGTGCTTCAGTAGTCGGCCGAGGTGATGACAAAGGTTTGCGTTAGGATCGTGTGTTGGTGATTTGATTTGGCCGGTTACAGATTATAGTGATTTTACTTTGATTAGTTGGAGATTTCAGTAGCAGCTGTGGTTTTGGTGACTTACATATTCGATCCTAGTTGGCTTCGGTTCCCAAGGATTTATTGGCAGCATATGGGTCTGACAGAGGCAGTGATTAGTAAATCCGGATTGGGTTTCAAAAGCATGGGATAGAAAACTACTCTGGATTGTTCGTGGTATGGTAGACTCCTTCCTAATTTGAGAAAATGAAAGCAATTTCAATGCGAATGGTGTTCGAGTATTCGAGGTAGCAATAGTATTTCTTAGAGTATGGGAGCTTAGATATTGACTACAGTCTTCGTGGTAGGCTTACCACACTACCTGCAGGATATTGGTTTTGGTTTGGGTCTGTTGGGCAAGTTGCCCTGGTTCATTCGCTTCCAGTTGATTCATACTTGACACGGTGCAGCAAAGTGGGTTCATTCTATAGTTTTGAAGTTTCTCCGTCAACACAGGGTATTCATACATGCTTTTTCTCACCTTGATGTGCAAGCTTTAGTTGAATTCAGATGGGCTATTCAGTTGGGTTCTGTTATCGAGTTTGATGTAGCGAAAGTGTTCGTTCGTTGGTTGATGGCCAGTTAGGCCAGGTAACTCCAGTCTTCAGTGATATGTTGTGGGTTATTATCCTTGATAGCAAAGTCTAGTAGGCTATAACTTGGTTTGGAAGGAGATTGAGTATAAAGGGTGGCTTCGTTCATAATGGATTATAAGCGGGAACTATGGATATCTGGTGTGTCAGTTGATGCTTCAAGGGTGGTTTGAATGTTTGACCTGTATGCAGCTTCTTGTTTGTAGTGCAAGAGGGTTCAGTTAAGAATAAAAGGGTTTTACAGATCGGCGTATTCTTGGGTTAGAGTTTTGGTTGTTGGCTTTTCTGGTTAACTTGGTTATGGTGTTGAAGATAGGGTTTTACAGATCAGCGTATTCTTGGGTTAGAGTTTTGGTTGTTGGCTTTTCTGGTTAACTTGGTTATGGTGTTGAAGATTCGAGTTCTGTGTGTTGATTGCCTTGCTTCTCTGGTTCTAGTGTTGTGGTGGTGCTTTCTGGTTGTGATTCTCATTGTACAATTTGGGTTGGCAGATCCTTGGAGTTTTAGAGTTTGAGGTTGGAATCTAGCTTGGCTAGCATGTAGTTTAGGCTTGGTTGCTTTCTTTGGTTCTTTTCTTTTGGGTGTCGTCCGGTTGAGGAGGCTACCCGGGTTATCCGAGAGAGTAGTGCGGGCTTTGTATCTGTTGTTCATTTAATCTATAGTCTTTCCTTCTTTCCTGACTTTCGGGGATGAAAGTCTTTTTAGTAGTGGATGATGTAATGACCCTTCCGATCATTTATGCGTGTTCGCCCTTCTTTTACCGTTAGATCTTGCCTGTAGCATCCTCAAGTTATTTATGGATTGTTGGAACTAGTAGTTTGGTGCCCGAGCCGTTGGTTTGGTCTTTTTGGCCATTCCTTGTTTTAGAGCTTAAAGGTTTTGAAATCATTGACTTCAGTCAACCTTCTTGGTGAATGTGCTTAGAATCAAATTTCGACAGTTCTGTTAGCTTCGGAGCATGGACTTTGGTCTAGTGGGACCTTTGGTCGAGATCCTGGAGCTTTTCAGCTTGGATTTCTCTCTCATTTTTTTTTCAAGCCAATTGGGCTTGTTTGGTTGACATTGGTCAACATTAAGAGAAGACAGCCTCAGATGGAAATTCCCTCAGTGCCGTTAGCTCCTAAATGTCGAGTTTAGGCTACGCAGACCATTGGTTCAGGTCTCGAGGCTTCCAGACTTATTTTCGGCCATTAGGTTCCATTTTAAGAAATAGTTGGCTAAAGGTTGATTTTGGGAGTGGGGCCCACTTTTCGTTAAATCGACCTTCGAAGGGATTTTCATCAATTCCATTGGATCCGAAACACAGTTTCTAGTCAAATAGCTCTGGTCGTTTGTGTTTGCGGGACCTCGGATGTGTTCCCGGGGGCCCAAAGTGTGAAAAATCTGCTCTTGACAGCTGGTTGTTGTCATAGCCATTTTGTTCATCGCGAACGCGGGGAGTTGACCGCGTTCGCATAGGGCAAAATTCCAGCTTCCCTTTTTGTTCTTCGTGTTCGCGGGCCTTGTCCGCGTTCGGGAAGGGCCGAAGGGCACTTGGCTAGCCTCCCTTTTTTCTCTTCGAGAAGGCGACGCCTTGGTCGCATTTGTGAAGAGTAATTTTCAGCAGTTATTTAAGCTGAGCCCCAACGATTTTCCAGCCATTGTTCTTCATCCCCTCAACTCAAAAACACCATAAACACTCCCTAAACTGATCCAAATCATTTCCTAGCTTTGGGAAATCGTTGTTCTTCGATAATTTGTGGTTCCTCGTCACTTGGTAAGTCTTCTTCCCCAATCCTTTTCTTCTCTTGTTTTCTTTAAAGTCCTCCATTGTTGTTGGTTCTTAAAGCTTGGAATTCCTTGTAGAATCTGCCCTATTGAGCCTTGCATGATCAAGGATTCGGAGTTCTCGCTTCCTTAGCTCGTCTTCTCGTGGTGGTAAGTCTCTTTGATTAATTTCTAGAATTGATTCTTGAAATTCCATCCTTAATTCTTGACTTGAGCGGGCTGTTTCGAGCCCAAACTATTGTCCATTTCCGCTTAATTTTTGAGCATGTGCTCTCGGGATCATAAGGAACACATGTGTGTTTTTTTGTTTCCGGTTTCAGGTTGCGGGGACCACAGGCCCATTTGTGACCCAAATTTTGACCCAGCTATTTCTATCGCATTATGGGTATCGTTAGTCTTGTTTTAATATGTAGAATATTGTGTTTATAGTGTTTTTGCAATTTGGAGTTTCTCGGAGCAGTTTGAGCCTGGACAATGCCATCCTCGCAGCTATTCGTCGGACGATAGGTAGGTTATGGATTTCCCTATCTAGACTCTGCGTATATAGGCTATAACTGCATTAATTAGCATACTTGGGTGGGTTTTTTAGGTTGGTACCCCATACCTTGATCGCCTTTTATGTATGTTTATTTCATACGTTGATTATAGTATTCGTGTAGTACTGTATATCACCTTTGCGGTCCTGTGTGGCCTTGTATTGACTCTGGAATATAGATGGTGGGTTATTTGGGAATGTCCGTGAGTCCCGTACATATAGATATCCTTTTAGGCTAGTTATGTCTGCTGAGTAGCTGCGGAGCTTGTGCAGGGCCAGTAGGAATGTTGGTGAGCCGTTGGGCTAATCTATATTTGTGTGTGAGAATATCATCTATAAAAATGTTTTCCCTGCATGTTTTACTTTGGTTTTTGCTGAGAGCCACTATAGACGGTTTTTCCTAAACTTGCATGACCCCGAGGGCCTGTTTTGGTATTTTGGATGATAAAAAAATGGGATTTTGGATGATTTCAACATTGATTTTCTACTGACACTAGGATCTACTGGGCAGAGTACTAGACCTAATTTCCTACTAATACTAGGCTCTGCTGGGCAGAGCACTATACCTGATTTCTGACTGATTTAGACCCGGATACTCTCTGGGTACCCTTTGAGAAGGTTATTGAGACTATTGTCACTGATTTAGACCCGAGTATACTTCGGGTACCCTTTGAGAGGGTCTTTTGAGATTACTACTACTGTTTTAGACATGGTTCAATTTTGGGCACGTACTTTGAGGTTCTGGTTCTCTGAGATTTCGCATTCGTTACTATATGTGGTCAGGGAACTCTATGGGCCCTGCTATTCTAGAACCTAACCAAAGGTCCGAGTGTGCCGGAGGAGGGGTATATGTTGTCAGATGGTGTATAGCGGGTACATCCCACCATGGGTCCTCCTACTGAATTGCCGGAGGGAGGTGCATACAGGGTGTACTATTACCGGTTCCATCATTATCATCAGCATGCATATTTCACTCGGATTCTACCCTTGTTTGCTGTGTGTTCAGTGTACGCTCTGGTTGTATGGGTGGCTGGAGGATTTGTTTTCACTTGATTGCGTTCCTGGGTTGTATGGGCGGCCGTTGGGACTGTAGGTAGATTAAATTACTCTTGTCACTTTATAGAGCTGGTTATGGTCCTTGTTGTTGGTGATTTAGCGGTTATTAGCCTGTTGAGGCTCTGGTTGTGGGATTTGGATTATTGAGAGGTCAGGGAGTCCTATCTTATTGAGGCACTTTTGTGTGGCCTTCTGAGAAGTTTGTGAGTTTCTGGTTCCATTCTTATTAGGATTTGAGTAGTATTTCTCATTATTGTGAGTTAGTTATTCCATCCTAGGGTTGCACTAGAGAGGTGGATTCCTATTTATACTATGTTGATGTTGGATTGGTTTTATGATTTCCTTATGCTTGTTTATTCCATCTTGAGTATTTTAGAATGCTTTCCTTCTTTTTCTTTTTCTTGAGGTTACCAGTATACTGCCATTGTTCTCAACTCTCTCTCCTTATTTACTTATATTGTTGTGCAAGGACTCTAGGTGCGTTCTTCATCCCTTCACCTGTGATTCTTTGTGTTCATATCTTCTGTGCTAGCATTGTTTGCTTATAACTCTTGGTTGCCTATTATCCGTGCTTGTTCCTTGTGCTTTCTCTATTGCTTCTGTGACTGCTTTCTTGTGTTCTGCTTATTACTGTTTTTATATCTTATATGCGCTCAGTAGGTCGATGATGCCTACCGAGTACCCGTTGTCTTGGTGCTCATACTACACTTCTGCATCTTTTTAGTGCAGATATTAGTTTAGTTTTCGCCGTTGATCACGTTGGAGACTCGTGCAACTTTTGGGAGGCTCAAGACTAGGGTGAGCGCCTGACGATCGAGGCTTGTCTAAATCTCATCTTTTGTACTGATACTCTTTGTATATTTGGAGATAGTTGTACTTATCTGTTGTTACTTCTAGCACTTGTACTTTATTAGAAGCTTATGTACTATCGATACCAAGTCTTGGGGTTGGTGTAGTTTTCTCTGTGTATATATTTTGGGTTCTTGCTTTCGCATGCCTTATCTTTATATTCATCTTCTGCTTATTTCAACTTGTTGTGCGTAATTGGTTAGGTTGTAGCCCATTATTAACCATTCCGAGCTACGGGGATTGGTTCGCCTACTAGAAGGTTGTAGGTGCCATCATGACCCAAGAAATTAGGTCGTGATAGCTTGGTATCTGAGCTCTAGGTTCACCAGTGTCGTGGTACAGAAAAAAGTATCTATGTAGAATCTCGTCGATCGGTTCGATGACATCTGTATCCTATTTGTGGGAGGCTACAGGGCATTGTTAGGAAAAGTTTCATCTTCTTGGCTCCTTATCGTGCGTTCCTGGATCTATTGACTTCTAAACTTTGGTTGCTTCATTCCTTATCAGATGCCTAAGACGTGTTTGATAGCGGGTGATGTCGAGGCTTCAGTGCCTGTTGCGTCCGTGCTTTCCTCAGCCCCAGGACTTTAGAATGAGAGTATACCACATCATATAGAGGGTGTGGGGTCAGCCCAACCTCCAATTGGATTTATAGCGACTCTAGTTCTTCAGGACACCATGGCTAGGACTCTGAATTCTTCGGTAGGTGTTTCAGTACCCGGTTCTACGAGTAGTGCTTCAGCTAGGGTCGAGCTACCAGCTAGGGTCGAGCTACCAGCTCTTCAACAAGGTTGTCTGTCGATATTGGAGTATGAGGCAAGATTTCATGACATGGTTAGGCATACTGCTAGGGCTGTACCTTCAGAGTTTGATAGGGTTCAG
The DNA here is from genome assembly GCA_003996215.1 of Jaltomata sinuosa. NCBI lineage: Eukaryota > Viridiplantae > Streptophyta > Magnoliopsida > Solanales > Solanaceae > Jaltomata > Jaltomata sinuosa. The sequence goes on along the minus strand of QJPP01007595.1, from coordinate 211,095 downwards.
AGTTTTGTCAGAGGTTTGATCTCACCGCTCTGTTTGGCTACCGAGCACTTGGTTACAGTTGAGACTACCTTCGTTCAGGTAGTGGATCATGTTTGGGCTATCGAGGGTTTATGTCGTGAGGCTTATGGTGGTAGTGTTAAGAAACGTCATTTCCAGGACAGTTCTCGAGGTTCTCAGGCTCGAGGTAGGGGATTCTCCACCAGAGATAGGTTCCATTGCTTCTTATCTACCAGACCAATTTCAGTTGCTCCACAGGTTCCAGAGAGTGGTTGTGTAGGGCATGTTGAGCAGAGTAGGCAGGGTACGGATCATATTCTTCAGAATTTGCCTTCATAGTATGCAGGCTGTGGTGGCCGGTCAGGTCCAGTAAGATCATCCCGTCAGACTCCACTTGGTAAGGTTTGTTATTAGTGCAGGGAGTGTAGGTACATGGTTAGGGGTTGTCCTGCTATTTTTCCACATTCGTAGGAGCGACGACTAAGCTCTGAATTAGAGTGGATTTTGGCTTTTACTGGAGTAGCTCATAGAATGAGGGATAACTCTCAGGAGTGGAAAGATCAGGAAGTTTCCCTGGTGAAGTAAAAACCCTTGCTTCACTCTTTCCTTCCTAACTGAGAAAGTAACTCCTTGACTTCGCGCCTGTACTCCAACTCAGTAGCTCATTCCGGATAAGCGAGTGAATTTTAAGCCGGAAGGAAAAAAAGTGAAGTAAGCATCCAACTCTGGTACTAGCAAACAACGAGTTCTTATCCGGTCCCTTTCAAGAAAATCCTATTCCAAACAGGGATGTCAATTCGGCATCATACATCCCAGATTGTTTTCCGGACATGTGATCCTAGATCAGAGAAACTGGCTTTCTCACCTTTGGAAGCAACTCGTAGAATAGGTCTGGCAGCTTTCTTGACTGAGCCGCTATCACATCTCGAATTGGTACAACCATTCTCTTGGAACACCTTTCTCACAGGTATCTCAGCATGCTACCAGTCCGATCTAGCATCCCAGTAGACCAAATAAAGTAGATAGTGAGGCCTGTCACTAGTTGAGGAAAGAAGACGACAAACAAGTTATATTTCAGGCAGTTCGACTTTATTTTCTCTGACCTTCTCAATGATTCTTCCATTCGATTTCACTTAGGGTGCTCTCTCCTGTGATCCGACAGGAACTCTCCAGACATGAGTTTTGGCCTGATGCTCAATAAGGCAGTGAGCAGGCATTCCAGGTAGACTACTGAGATTCCCCATAAGCATAAGCCCAATCTCTCTTAGACCAATAAGTCTTCTGAATTAAGTTATCAAAATTCCGTACTCTCTATGATTGGATTGGATGTCTTCTCTCTGTGACTAGTGCAATATTTTCTTGCATGTGTTCCGCATCTTTCACAGCTAAAAGACAGGGCGGTTAAAGGTTTAATAGAAGAGTCAGGATGGGATAGAGTAAAAATCCAATCTGCTTGAATTGCCCTTCACTCACTCCTCAAAAAATTCCGTACCCTTACAGCGCTGCAGGGAAAAACTAAGAAAACGTGTTTTTTTACGTAACTTGGATAGCTGAGTGGTCAATCCTGCAATGAGATCATGTGCCCTATCCTAAGCTTGGTGTTGTGTATTCCGATCCTTCTAGTGAGATCTTGTGACCATTGCAATGACTGCAATATGCTTAATCGACTGTCTCTCTACTTTCTTGATCGTTGCATCACAAGTTTGCACGACAAGCCACAATGTGGACTCAAGCTTGGATGATGAATGCCTTTGAAAGATAGAGGATTTGAACCTGTAATGTCTAAGGGATAGATAGACAGATGCCTTCCTATCTTCCTTCTTTACTGGACCAATCAAAGACTCAAAAGACAAAGAGAGTTTCTTGTTCCTTTTCTAACACTGATGATGAGAGACAATAACATGAATTCAATACTAATAAAAAAGGTAAGCCCGCCGTTGATCCCTCTTTACCTTGTCCTACCGTGAAAAGAGAGTCCCCTATCGAAATAGGCCCTCCCAGCTCCCGAATGTGTCTTTCTATCAATCGAGAGAGAAAAATAAACAATAAACTGTGAAAAAAAAGCATAGGAAAAAGAAAGTCAGACTGAGTTCAATTAGTCCCATCTTGGGTGTCTTTGATTGGCTCTACCAATATCTCCTTTTTTGTTATTCCTGCAAAGACCAGATCTAAGTCCTGTCGAGTAATCACTTGCAAAACCCTTTTATAAGGCAGGCTGCGATGGGTCCCATAGTTCTCTATCTCTGATAGGTGGTCCAAGTAGGGTTTTCAATGATAATGGCTTCCTATTAGGATAGAAAAGTTCCCCTCGAATCTGGTTCCTTTTCTCAAAAAGAGACGTGTCTTGCACTCTGTCCGAACGAAGGGCTTCCTCGATTTTTTATTCCTTTTGGAATTGGGTGTCAATAATCTCTGAGGAAATATCCTCAGGCAAGGGACACTTTATAGTATTTATGGTAAGGGGATCAGTGAGCTCCCTTAGCCTCTCTCCATCCTCCTGTAACAGATGATAAGGCTCAACAATAGGAGGCGCTGTGGGTTCACCAGGGTTGGGAGAGTCCGGGGCCGGTTGGTTGAGACCGGCTTTGGAATTAGCAGGGGAACTGCTTCCAAATAAATCAGTAAAGTTGAAGGCCTTTTCTCCGGCTCCCTCACCTGATCCTGAGCCAGATGCCCCTGAAGGAGCCATCATGTTTGACAATTCAGAAATGCAAAATTGAAGAAACCATGCAATCGCCAGGGCCAGCACTCCAGAGCAGCCCAATCCTCTAAGAAAAAAAGAAAGAGCCTTACCACCCAGAGATAAATCTAGCCTTTCAAGAAAGCCCCAACATAACTCAAAGATCCCAATTGAAAACAGAGAGAATAGATGATAACGCCCAAACTACACCTCAATTTAAGAAGCGTAAGCGGTCGTCGGCAAATATAGAACCCAACATAGGTTGGGGTCGATCCCACAGGGAATAAGGTGCGAATTAAGTTGTTAGTGAAGTAGATGACTAGTAATCAATATTTTCCGGTAAATAGGGGGGTTTGCGTGATCAAAACGTGAACAAAAGAAAATAATAACGTACGAGTGAAATCAATATGAGAGAGAACTAGGGAAGTGTTTACCATGGCGATGGTAACAATGTCGATTCTAAGCTTAACCGGGTTCTTTTTATATGTATGTCACGATGTGATTGAATTAATGATATCATCTAAACGTTTCTCAACCAAATAGACAAATTTCCTTTTCAATTCTCTCGAACTTGAAGAGGTAAGCTTTTATATTTCAATCCTAAACATCAAGTAGATTAATCTAGTTACAGCATTAATCATAAGACAAGAGTTGGTAGTCTCGAATCCTCGTAGTTAACCAAATTTCCCGGTTTTAATATCTTTACTCAAGCAAATTTAAACCTAGGCATGTTCTAATGTTTGCAACCACTAGAAAACGTTAAATAATGAATGATTAACAACGTGACAACATATATTGAACCCAACACTACCCGAAATCTATATTGCTACTTTTGTCATGGCTCCCACAACCCTAGTTGTGGGAAGTTTAGTTAATCATGCTATTAAGAAGAGAGAAGAGAGTCGTATTCATAATAAAGAGGAAAAGATTCTTACAATATAATGAAACAATCTTCAATTATCCAAGAACAAGAAAACCAAGATCCCAAGAGCGATTCAAGAACACGATTTCAAGACCAAGAAAATGTGTTGTTGTTCTCAAAAAGTTGACTAAAACTCTCCTAAAACTATTGGGTAATGTATTGGTAATTAACTTGTAATGTATTGTTAATGAATGAATAAAATAAACCTAACATAGGGTATTTATAGGAGTCCAGGAAATAAACCCAAAAATGTTCGGAATCCGCGGCGCGCGTTCTGCCTCAACTTGACGGTTTGGGTGACGGACCGTCACACATGTGACGGGCCGTCACCACTAAACAGTGAGCTCCCAGGAACTTTTTCAGGTAAGTCGTCACCTGCTCGACGAATTACATGAATATTCTGGTAAGTCGTCGGGCCTGTGATGACTTACTGGAAATTTCTGGTAAGTCGTCCGCCCAGTGACGACATACAGTGTTTTTCTTTGTTTTATCTTGGTGGAATGGGTGACGGTCCATCAGGTCAGTGACGGGCCGTCAGACGGGCCGTCACTCTTAGGTAGAAGCGCTCTTTTGATCGTATTTCCTTCCTTTTCTACGTTTGTCTCCCTTTCCTGCAAATATAACATAAAAACATCAAAAACGACAACGGTTGCTTGAAAACTTACGATTGTTCTTAGTTTAGAGGCGTCGAAAGTGTCGTAGAATGGCGGCACATCAACACCCTCAACTTAAAACGTTCGCTTGTCCTCAAGCAACATTACACAAAAACAATAATACGACTCAACTAAGAAAACAAACTCGTGTCTCTAGCAACTCATGGTCATTCAATTTTAAATCAGGCTCCCTAGTAGCACACAAATGTATGAAACGTTAACTTGCAAGGATCCAAGCATGTCATCCCGATATGATAGAATATTATGCATACACACGCACAACTTTCCTAACAGTCAATAGACAATACAGAAATCCTGGTGCCCTCACCACAAAGAAGTCCCACACACAAGATTTAGGACTAAGTAAGGCGCTCACACTCACAAACGAGTTCAAACAATGCACATGCGATGCCATAAGCTTGCCCTTACTATCCTATTTCAGTTTTTTGGAAAGCCGCTCAGGATCACTACAGGACTTGTTTTAGCTTGTAATGAGGCTTCGGGTGCAGGTAGGATACGTTTGGGGAATAGTGACTAAACCCTCCTTGGAATTACCGACCTACTATTTCCACATAACTTTACTTTGTCCATCCTTTATTCACCTCTTTATTCCCTTCTTTCTAGCTACAGGTGCGGCCTCTTTATTTTGATACTTCTATTTATTTCTTTTTCGTTCTTTATCTTTCTTTTCCTTTTTTCTTTCGTTTCTTTTTCATCTTTTCTAAGACACACACCCAGAATTTTCATTCTATTCACAACCAATCTTATCCATCCTATTTTTCTTCTCATTTACCTCTATAGTAGCCACCCTCAACTTAGGCTGATTGCCTGAGTCGAGGTGCACGATGTCCAAGGGAGGACCAGGGCCAAAACAGGGATTCAAAGTTAAACAGGAACGGTGACAGGTTATTGAAAGAACAGGGTCAATTATGGATCAAACAGGGATCAAAGGGATTATTTACATTTGGACGGTCTTATAGGCTAAGTGGACTGCACACAAAAAGGGCCTGTGATCCTTTCCTAAGCAACCAACTTCAAACATTAACAAAATAGACCGGGCAAGTTCTAGATGCATGCACAGAGTAAGAATTTATAACAATACGCTCACACACACTTGGCACCAAGAAACCATACCACTACCAACTATCAAGACAACACTCGGCTTAACATACTTATTCCAATCATAACCACACCATGACATCCAAGGATCCAGACAGTCAATCATTTCAAACATAAGTATAAAATCAACTTTTTCAGAGGGGGCTCCTTTTAATATATTTTCCAACAAAAAATGCCATGCTTGCTATAGACACTAAAAAAAATAACTAAAATTTAAACGACAACCTAAACATGCCGGTTCTACTAGATAGCACACCGGAGGGAAAAGAAACAGGGCCATAAAAACCCTCGGTGGTGAAAGACTCACAGGTAACCCAACACCCTCAACTTAGACTCATGCATTGTCCCCAATGCATGCATGTGAAAACTAAAACTGTGAGAGAAAGGAATACCTGTGAAGCCCATAGGACTCAGAGTCTGGCATGATATTGGAGACCGCCAGGGTCTCCAAAGCAGGCGAGATCGATGGAATAGGTGCCAACTACCCTATCCCGTTGAGCTCCAACTTCCTCTTTTATCGGCTCCGCAGCTAGTTGCGGCAGCTTCTTTACTCTTTCTTTGCTGGTTTTCTTGCGGTGTTTTCTCTTCCTCGATTTGTTTTCACCGCCTTCCTCGACATGTTTCCCTTCTTGCGATCGCAACCTTATTCTTGTAACAGCTAGGGTCTCCGCAGGGGCTTCTTCAACCACATCTATGACTGTGACCACTCTCATGTCTCTTGGTTGCTTCATCAATTTACACACATCGAACTTGACAAATTCATTGTTTAACCTGAATGTCAGTTCGTTTCTGTCCATGTCAACCAATACTCTCGCAGTGGCCAGCAATGGTCGTCCCAAGATTATGGGGACTTCAAAGTCCACTTCACAATCCAAGATCACAAAGTCAGCTGGGAATATAAGCTTACCAACTTTTACCAGCACATCAGACAATAATCCCACCGGTCGCTTCACTGAACGGTCAGCCATTAGCACCCTCATGGTCGTTGGTTTGGGAGCTCCCAAACCCAATTGTTTATAGATTGCTAGTGGCATCAAGTTGATGCTGGCACCAAGATCACATAATGCTTTTCCGAAGTTGAGCTTCCTGATAGTACAGGGGACAGTAAAAGCACCTGGATCTTTCTTCTTGTCCACTAACGATCTTGAGGAAATAGCACTGCAGTAGTGGAGGTTATCTTCTGGTTCCACGCTTACTGACCTCTTCTTGGTAATCAAGCCCTTCATGAACTTGGCATATCCGGGCATTTGTTCAAGCGCTTCTACCAGTGGGATGTTTATTGATATCTGCTTGAGCATGGTCATGAAATTCAGGAACTTGCCATCTTCCACTTTCTTTTTCAAATATTGCGGAAACGGAGGCGGTGGCCGAGGCATCATAGTTGGAAGTTTTTCAGCTTCCTTGCTTTCATCCGTGGGTCTTTGAGTCGCCTCCTCTATCGCCTTGTCGTCCGCGATCTCACCATCCTGAGTCTGAATTACCGGATGTGATTCCGGTAATGTTCTACCACTTCTTGTAGTGATCGCCATACAGCTCGCGTCATTCCTCGGGTTTGGAATAGTGTCACTCGGCAGGGTCCCTGTCTTCCTTTGATTTAGAGCCGCCGAGATCTGACCCACTTGTTGCTCTAACTTCTTGATCGAGGTGGAATGTGAATCCACTACCTGACTCATTGTTGATAGTTCGGTCCTCATCTCCTTTACCGCGGAGTCAGTAGATTCCACCTTTAGCAACATCTTTGCCATCATGTTCTCCAATTTAGACGTCCCTGTCTTGGTGCTAGCTCTATCCCGATTACCAGGTGGTACATACAACCCACCTCTATCAGTGTTATTCCTCCAGTTTCCTTGGTCACGATCTCTGTAGCCAGCCTTTTCATAGTAGTTGTCCTTCTTATAGTTCCGACCTTGGTTTCCTTGGCCGTGGCCTGGAAACCACCCAAATAATTCGCCTCCTCATCAGATTCAATCTCTGCTACTCTACCTTGGGAACCCACAACTTTCACCTTCTCAATACCCCCTGACATCAAATGTTTGGTCAGCAGGTCCATTTGCATTTTTAGATGGGCCATGTCATGGTCCCGTTCTTCCTCTTTCCTGCGCTGCTCTACTGACACACCAAATGCATAAGTGCTAGCTGCTACCTCTGAATCCCGTGTATGCCAGGCCCTGTTGGTTTTGGTGAGCCTGTCCAAAGTAGTTGTGGCCTCAACAAAAGTGAGACCCATGAATGCTCCACCTGCTGCGTTGTCCAAGGTCGGTTTGGTAGCCGAATTCAGTGCCCTTTAGAATGTCTGCATCAAAAAGTTGTCGGTAAGCTGATGGTTCGGGCATTGTGTCAACTTCTTCTTGAACCGTAACCAAGTCTCATGTAAAGCTTCGTGAGGTTGTTGCCTAAAATTGCTAATCTCATCCCTCAACTGTATCATTCTAGAGGGAGGAAAGAACCTTTCTAGGAAAGCTCCTTTCAACTCTCCCTAAGTTGTGATAGAGTCGGGGGTCATCTCTGTCAACCATAACGCTGCCTCATCAGACAGAAACAACGGAAACAACCTGAGCCTGATCGCTGTCTGACTTACTCCAGGCAATTCGAACGACTTGCAGATACCCACACATTTTTCTAGAGGTTTTAGTGTTGGTTCGATGTGATACCGGTAGTTATGCCAGAGTTGAGATTTTGTCTTAAGTTGGGAGATATTGGTTATGCTAGTGTGCTTTGATTGGTTTGGTTTTCTCGGGTGTTTAGAGTCGACCCTCTTTATTGGTTGGTTTAGGAGGTTGGCAGACATGTGGGTTGTTCCCATAGTCTCCTTCAGTTCTTGTTCGGTTAGGTTGTCTTATCATTTTTTCCCCGGTTCCAGTCAGAATAAATTTTGATCACAGTTCTCTCGATGAGCTTTTGATTTTGGCATTGTGATTGGGTTTACCTCAATTTAAGAAGCTTAAGCGGTCGTCGGCAAATATAGAACCCAACAGAGGTTGGGGTCGATCCCACAGTGAATAAGGTGCGAATTAAGTCATTAGTGAAGTAGATGACTAGTAATCAATATTTTCCGGTAAATAAGGGGGGTTTGCGTGATCAAAACGTGAACAAAAGCAAATAATAACGTACGAGTGAAATCAATATGAGAGAGAACTAGGGAAGTGTTTACCATGGCGATGGTAACAATGTCGATTCTAAGCTTAACCGGGTTCTTTTTATATGTATGTCACGATGTGATTGAATTAATGATATAATCTAAACGTGTCTCAACCAAATAGACGAATTTCCTTTTCAATTCTCTCGAACTTGAAAAGGTAAGCTTTTATATTTCAATCCTAAACATCAAGTAAATTAATCTAGTTACAGCATTAATCATAAGACGAGAGTTGGTAGTCTCGAATCCTCGTAGTTAACCAAATTTCCCGGTTTTAATCTCTTTACTAAAGCAAATTTAAACCTAGGCATGTTCTAATGTTTGCAACAACTAGAAAACGTTAAATAATGAATGATTAACAACGTGACAACATATATTGAACCCAACGCTACCCGGAATCTATATTGCTACTTTTGCCATGGCTCCCACAACCCTAGTTGTGGGAAGTTTAGTTAATCATGCTATTAAGAAGAGAGAAGAGAGTCGTATTCATAATAAAGAGGAAAAGATTCTTACAATATAATGAAACAATCTTCAATTATCCAAGAACAAGAAAACCAAGATCCCAAGAGCGATTCAAGAACACGATTTCAAGACCAAGAAAACATGCTGTTGTTCTCAAAAAGTCAACTAAAACTCTCCTAAAACTGTTGAGTAATGTATTGGTAATTAACTTGTAATGTATTGTTAATGAATGAATAAAATAAACCTAACATAGGGTATTTATAGGAGTCCAGGAAATAAACCCAAAAACATTCGGAATCCGCATCGCGCGTTCTGCCTCAACTTGACGGTTTGGGTGACGGACCGTCATGCATGTGACGGGATGTCACCACTAAACAGTGAGCTCCCAGGCACTTTTTCAGGTAGGTCGTCACCTGCTCGATGACTTACATGAATATTCTGGTAATTCATCGGGCCTGTGATGACTTACTGGAAATTTCTGGTAAGTCGTCCGCCCAGTGACGACTTACAGTGTTTTTCTTTGTTTTATCTTGGTGGAATGGGTGACCATCCGTCAGGTCAGTGACGGGCCGTCACTCTTAGGCAGAAGCGCTCTTTTGATCGTATTTCCTTCCTTTTCTACGTTTGTCTCCCTTTCCTGCAAATATAACATAAAAACATCAAAAACGACAATGGTTGGTTGAAAACTTACGATTGTTCTTAGTTTAGAGGCGTCGAAAGTGCCGTAGAATGGCGGCACATCAATAGAAGGTTGCAAGCAAGAAGTTTGCAAAAACTAATAATAAAAACAATCCACTACATAAGAAAAAACTGGAATTAGATCTTGGAAATAATCGACTCAAATAGATACTAATCATAACCTTTCCTCTTGGCACGCTTATCATAACCTTTCCTGAAAAGGGCTTCAGTGCCACCATCCAGAGGTGGAGTACAGGGTAGTAGGGGTGGTCCCCAGGCAGCGAGAGGAAGTGTACAGGGTTGCGGGGGTGGTCCTCGGATGGTTAGAGGTGGCTTTCAGCCAGGTGGTTCAGGTATCTGTCCAGAGTCGATAGGCGCCGTGCGTCAGAGTAGAGCTTCTTTGGGTTGCTATAGTTGTGGGGTGAAGGGGCATTATGCTAGGGACTGTCCCCGACGGGGGATGGTTGAACCCTCAGCTTTGACTACTCAGTCCAGAGTTAGATCCTGTTAGTTTGATGCTCTTCTTGAAAGGCCAAAGGTAGAGGTTCCTGAAATCATTTCTCCAGGTAAGGCTCTCATTACCTTCCGCTTGTGATAGTAATGCTCGCATTGCGATTCCTTCCGTTCTATCATTTAATTGCTTATATGCCTACCTGCTACTTGTTTAGTTGTTTTATTTCTAGATTGTACCTTTTATGCGTTGTTTTCATGGTAGTTTGTTCCTTAGTAGTGGATGGGGGTGAGTTGTTCTTGAGAGGTGTTTACCCAGAGTCGTAGCTCATAGGTAGTTCTTGTTAGTGTCTTTACTGGGTGTTTTGCCTTCGATTTTGTTGTGGATCTAGGCTTGTGTTAAGTCTTCTTTTGAGTGGTCCTAGATGATTTTTGCCTAGGCTGTTACCTAGCTTTTTCTAGAGGTTTTAGTGTTGGTTCGATGTGATACCGGTAGTTATGCCAGAGTTGAGATTTTGTCTTAAGTTGGGAGATATTGGTTATGCTAGTGTGCTTTGATTGGTTTGGTTTTCTCGGGTGTTTAGAGTCGACCCTCTTTATTGGTTGGTTTAGGAGGTTGGCAGACATGTGGGTTGTTCCCATAGTCTCCTTCAGTTCTTGTTCGGTTAGGTTGTCTTATCATTTTTTCCCCGGTTCCAGTCAGAATAAATTTTGATCACAGTTCTCTCGATGAGCTTTTGATTTTGGCATTGTGATTGGGTTTACCTCAATTTAAGAAGCGTAAGCGGTCGTCGGCAAATATAGAACCCAACAGAGGTTGGGGTCGATCCCACAGGGAATAAGGTGCGAATTAAGTCATTAGTGAAGTAGATGACTAGTAATCAATATTTTCCGGTAAATGGGGGGGGGGTTTGCGTGATCAAAACGTGAACAAAAGCAAATAATAACGTACGAGTGAAATCAATATGAGAGAGAACTAGGGAAGTGTTTACCATGGCGATGGTAACAATGTCGATTCTAAGCTTAACCGGGTTCTTTTTATATGTATGTCACGATGTGATTGAATTAATGATATCATCTAAATGTTTCTCAACCAAATAGACGAATTTCCTTTTCAATTCTCTCGAACTTGAAAAGGTTAGCTTTTATATTTCAATCCTAAACATCAAGTAGATTAATCTAGTTACAACATTAATCATACGACGAGAGTTGATAGTCTCGAATCCTTGTAGTTAACCAAATTTCCCGGTTTTAATCACTTTACTCAAGCAAATTTAAACCTAGGCATGTTCTAATGTTTGCAACCACTAGAAAACGTTAAATAATGAATGATTAACAACGTGACAAAACATATATTGAACCCAACGCTACCCGGAATCTATATTGCTACTTTTGCCATGGCTCCCACAACCCTAGTTGTGGGAAGTTTAGTTAATCATGCTATTAAGAAGAGAGAAGAGAGTCGTATTCATAATAAAGAGGAAAAGATTCTTACAATATAATGAAACAATCTTCAATTATCCAAGAACAAGAAAACCAAGATCCCAAGAGCGATTCAAGAACACGATTTCAAGACCAAGAAAACATGTTGTTGTTCTCAAAAAGTCGACTAAAACTCTCCTAAAACTGTTGAGTAATGTATTGGTAATTAACTTGTAATGTATTGTTAATGAATGAATAAAATAAACCTAACATAGGGTATTTATAGGAGTCCAGGAAATAAACCCAAAAATGTTCGGAATCCGCATCGCGCGTTCTGCCTCAACTTGACGGTTTGGGTGACGGACCGTCACGCATGTGACGGGATGTCACCACTAAACAGTGAGCTCCCAGGCACTTTTTCAGGTAGGTCGTCACCTGCTCGATGACTTACATGAATATTCTGGTAAGTCATCGGGCCTGTGATGACTTACTGGAAATTTCTGGTAAGTCGTCCGCCCAGTGACGACTTACAGTGTTTTTCTTTGTTTTATCTTGGTGGAATGGGTGACCGTCCGTCAGGTCAGTGACGGGCCGTCACTCTTAGGCAGAAGCGCTCTTTTGATCGTATTTCCTTCCTTTTCTACGTTTGTCTCCCTTTCCTGCAAATATAACATAAAAACATCAAAAACGACAACGGTTGCTTGAAAACTTACGATTGTTCTTAGTTTAGAGGCGTCGAAAGTGCCGTAGAATGGCGGCACATCAATAGAAGGTTGCAAGCAAGAAGTTTGCAAAAACTAATAATAAAAACAATCCACTACATAAGAAAAAACTGGAATTAGATCTTGGAAATAATCGACTCAAATAGATACTAATCATAACCTTTCCTCTTGGCACGCTTATCATAACCTTTCCTGAAAAGGGCTTCAGTGCCACCATCCAGAGGTGGAGTACAGGGTAGTAGGGGTGGTCCCCAGGCAGCGAGAGGAAGTGTACAGGGTTGCGGGGGTGGTCCTCGGATGGTTAGAGGTGGCTTTCAGCCAGGTGGTTCAGGTATCTGTCCAGAGTCGATAGGCGCCGTGCGTCAGAGTAGAGCTTCTTTGGGTTGCTATAGTTGTGGGGTGAAGGGGCATTATGCTAGGGACTGTCCCCGACGGGGGATGGTTGAACCCTCAGCTTTGACTACTCAGTCCAGAGTTAGATCCTGTTAGTTTGATGCTCTTCTTGAAAGGCCAAAGGTAGAGGTTCCTGAAATCATTTCTCCAGGTAAGGCTCTCATTACCTTCCGCTTGTGATAGTAATGCTCGCATTGCGATTCCTTCCGTTCTATTATTTAATTGCTTATATGCCTTCCTGCTACTTGTTTAGTTGTTTTATTTCTAGATTGTACCTTTTATGCGTTGTTTTCATGGTAGTTTGTTCCTTAGTAGTGGATAAGGGTGAGTTGTTCTTGAGAGGTGTTTACCCAGAGTCGTAGCTCATAGGTAGTTCTTGTTAGTGTCTTTACTGGGTGTTTTGCCTTCGATTTTGTTGTGGATCTAGGCTTGTGTTAAGTCTTCTTTTGAGTGGTCCTAGATGATTTTTGCCTAGGCTGTTACCTAGCTTTTTCTAGAGGTTTTAGTGTTGGTTCGATGTGATACCGGTAGTTATGCCAGAGTTGAGATTTTGTCTTAAGTTGGGAGATATTGGTTATGCTAGTGTGCTTTGATTGGTTTGGTTTTCTCGGGTGTTTAGAGCCGACCCTCTTTATTGGTTGGTTTAGGAGGTTGGCAGACATGTGGGTTGTTCCCATAGTCTCCTTCAGTTCTTGTTCGGTTAGGTTGTCTTATCATTTTTCCCCGGTTCCAATCAGAATAAATTTTGATCACAGTTCTCTCGATGAGCTTTTGATTTTGGCATTGTGATTGGGTTTTGGCTTTAGAATTTTCAACTAAAGTGTTGACAGTAGCCTCGTGGCAAAATTTTACTTGTAGCATTTTGGGTGAGTTGGGCATCCGGCCCATTCTTCCCCTGCTATTGAGTTTGGAAATATTGATGTGAGAACTAAGGTAATGGCTCCAAATTTTATTTGAGAAGGAGTTTGTAATGTTCAGTATATGCTACAGAAGGGTTCTTTTTTAGTTTGAAAAGGAGGGAGATGACTCCTTGTTTGTGCTTATGTGCTTTAGTAGTCGGCTGAGGTGATGACAAAGGTTTGCTTTGGGGGCGTGTGTTGGTGATTTGATTTGGCCGGTTACAAGTTGAAGTGATTTTACTTTGATTGGTTTGAGATTTCAGTAGCAGCTGCGGTTTTGGTGACTTGCATATTTGATCCTAGTTGGCTTCAGTTCCCAAGGATTTATGGGCAGCATATGGGTCCGACAGAGGCACTGATTAGTAAATACGGATTGAGTTTCAAAAGCATAGGCTAGGCAACTACTCTAGATGGTTCGTGGTATGGTAGACTCCTTCCTGATTTGAGAATTGGAAAGCAATTTCAAATGCGAATGGTGTTCAAGTATTTGGAGTAGAAACAATGTTTCTTAGAGTGTGGGAGCTTAGGTAATGACTACAGACTTAGTGGTAGAATTACCACACTACCTGCAAGTTCTTGGTTTTTGTTTGGGTCCGTTGGGCAGGTTGCCCTTGTTCATTCGCTTCCAGTTAATTCAGACTTGACATGGTGCAGCGAAGTTGGTTCATTCTACAGTTTGGAAGTTTCTCTATCTACACAGGGTATTTATACATGCTTTTCCTCACCTTGATGTGTAAGCTTCAGTTGAATTCAGATGGGTTGTTCAGTTGGGTTCTGTTATCAAGTTTGATGTTAGCAAAAGTGTTCGTTCGTTGGTTGATGGCCAGTTGGGCCAGGTAACTCTAGTCTTCGGTGATATGTTGCGGGTTGTTATCTTGGATGGCAAAGGCTAGTAGGCTATAACTTGGCTTGGAAGGAGATTGAGTATAAAGGGTGGATTCGTTCATAATGGAGTATAAGTGAGAACTGTCGATCTCTAGTATGTCATTTGATGCTTCGAGGGTGGTTTGAGTGTTTGAATTGTATGCAATTTCATATTTGTGGTGCAAGAGGGTTCAAAAGAATAAAAGGGTTTTACAGATCGGCGGATTCTTGGGTTGGAGTCTTGGTTGTTGGCTTTTCTGGTTAACTTGGTTATGGTCTCGAAGATTCGAGTTCTGTGTGTTGATCGCCTTGCTTCTCTGGTTCCAGTGTTGTGTTGGTGCTTTCTAGTTGTGATTCTCAAGGTCCATTTTGGGTTGGCAGATCCTTGGAGTTTTGGAGTTTGAGGTTGGAATCTAGCTTGGCTAGCAAGAAGTTTAGGCTTGGTTGCTTTCTTTGGTTCTTTTCTGTTGGGTGTCGTCTGGTCGAGGAGGCTACCCGGGTTGTCCGAGAGAGTAGTGCTGGCTTTGTATCCGCACTTTTGGGGACGAAAGTCTTTTTAGTAGTGGATGATGTAATGACCCATCCGATCATTTATACGTGTTCGCGCTTCTTGTACTGTTAGAGCTTACCTGTAGTGGCCCCAAATAATTTATGGCTTGTTGGGACCAGTAGTTTGGTGCTCGAGCCGTTGGTTTGGTCTTTTTGGTCGTTCCTTGTTTTAGAGCTCAAAGCTTTTGAAATCATTGACTTCAGTCAATATTCTTGGTGAACGTGCTCCGAATCAAATTCTGATAGTTCCGTTAGCTCCAGAGTGTGGACTTTGGTCTAGTGGGAACTTTGGTCGGGATTCGAGATCTTTTTAGCTTAGAATTCTCTCTCATTCTGTGTTTGAAACCAGTTGGGTTTGTTTGGTTGACTTTGGTCATCATTCGGAGAAGACGGTCTGTGATGGAAATTTTGTCAGTGCCGTTAGCTCCAGAATGTCGAGTTTAGGCTAGGGGGACCACTGGTTCAAGTCCCGAGGCTTCCGAACTTGTTTTCGGCCATTGGGTTCCATTTTGGGAAATAGTTGGCTAAAGGTTGATTTTGGGGGTAGGGCTCACTTTTTATTAAATCGATCTTCAATGAGATTTTCATCAATTCCATTGGATCCGTAATGCAGTTTCTAGTCAAATAGCTCTGGTCGTTTGTGTTCGCAGGATCCCAGATGCATTCACGGGGGCCCAAAGTGTGAAAAATCTGCCCTTGACAGCTGGTTGTTGTCATAGCCATTTTGTTCATCGCGAATGCGTGGAGTTGGCCGCGTTCTCATAGGGAAAAATTCTAGCTTCCCTTTTTGTTCTTCGCGTTCGCGAACTTTGCGTTCGCGGGCCTTTTCTGCGTTAGCGAAGGGCATTTGGCCAGCCTCCCTTTTTGCGCTTCGCAAAGGCTATACCTTGGCCGTGTTCGCGAAGAGTAATTTTCAGCAGCTATTTAAGCTTAGACCCAACGACTTTCCAACCACTGTTCTTCATTCCCTCAACTCTAAAACACCAAAAACGGTCCCTAAACTGATCCAAATCATTTCCTAGCTTTGGAAAATCATTGTTCTTCGATAATCTGTGGTTCTTCGTCACTTGGTTAGTCTTCTACCCCGACCCTTTTCTTCTCTTGTTTTCTTTAAAATCCTCCATTGTTGTTGGTTCTTAAAGCTTGGAATTCCTTGTAGAATCTTCCCTATTGAGCCTTGCATTTTCAAGGATTCGGAGTTCTCGCTTCGTTAGCTCGTCTTCTTATAGTGGTAAGTCTCTTTGATTAATTTCCAGAATTAATTCTTGAAATTCCATCCTTAAATCTTAACTTGAGCGGGTTGTTTTGAGCCCCAATTGTTGTTTGTTTCTGCTCAATTTTTGAGCATGTGCTCTCGGGATTGTAAGGAATACATGTGTTTTTTTGTTTTCAGTTTTAGGTTACGGACCCCACGAGTCCGTTTGTGACCTGAATTTTAACCCAACTATTTCTATAGCATTATGGGTATCATTAGTCTTGTTTTAATATGTAGAATATTGTGTTGATAGTGGTTTCACAATTTAGAGTTTCTCGGAGCAGTTTGAGCCTGGACAACGCCTTCCCCATAGCTATTCATCTGACGACAGGTAGGTTATGGCTTTCCCTATCTAGACTCTGCGTATATAGGCTATAACTGCATTAATTAGCGTCATTGGGTTGGTTGTTATAGGTTGGTACCCCAGACCTTGACCGCCTTTTCTGTCCGTTTATTTCATATGTTGATTGTAGTATTCGTGTAGTACTGTATATCACCCTTGCAGTCATGTGTGTCCTTGTATTGACTCTAGAACATAGATGGTGGGTTATTTAGGAATGTCCGTGAGTCTTGGACATAAAGATATCCTTTTAGGCTGGTTATGTCTACTGAGTAGCTATGGAGCTTGTGCAGGGTTGGTAGGAATGTTTGTGAGCCGTTGGGCTAATCTATATTTTTGTGTGAGCATATCATCCACGAAAAAGGTTTTCCCTGCATGTTTTACTTCGGTTTTGGCTGCGAGCCATTATAGACAGTTTTTCCTAAACTTGCATGGCCTTGGGGGCCCGTTTTGGCTTTCTTGATGATAAAAAAATGGAATTTTTGATGATTTCACACTTGATTTTCTACTGACACTAGGATCTGCTGGGCAGAGTACTAGACCTAATTTCCTATTGATACTAGGCTCCGCTGGGCAGAGCACTAGACCTGATTTTTGACTGATTTAGACCCGAATACGCTCTGGGCACCCTTTGAGAATGTTATTGAGACTTTTGTCACTGATTTAGACCCGAGTATACTCTAGGCACTCTTTGAGAGGGTCTTTTGAGATTACTACTATTGTTTTATACCCGGTTCAATTTTGGGCATGTACTTCGAGGCGTTAGTTCTCTGAGATTTCACATTCGTTACTGTATGTGATCAGGGACCTCCATGGGCCCTGCTGTTCCAGGACCTGGACAAAGGGACGAGCATACCGGAGGAGGGGTATATGGTGTCAGATGGTGTATAGCGTGTACGTCCCACCATGGGTCCTTCTACCGAAGTATCGGGGGGAGGTGCATACAGGGTTACTATTACCGGTTCTATCATTATCATCATCATGCATATTTCACTCAGATTCCACCCTTGGTTGCTGTGTGTTCAGTGTACGCACTAGTTGTATGGGCGGCCGAAGGGTTTGTTTTCACTTGATTGCGTTCCTCAATTATATGGGCAGCCGTTGGGATTGTAGGTAGTTTAGATTACTCTTGTCACTTTATAGAGTTTGTTATGGTCCTTGTTGTTGGTGATTTAGCGGTTATTAGCCTGTTGAGGCTTCAGTTGTGGAATTTGGATTATTGAGAGGGCTAGCGAGTCCTATCTTATTGAGGCACTTTTGTGTGGCCTTCTGAGCAGATTGTGTGTTTTTGGTTTCTTTCTTATCAGGATTTGAGTAGTATTTCTCAGTTATTACGAGTTAGTTATTCCATCCTAGGGTTGTACTTAAGAGGTGGATTCCTGTTTATTCTATCTTGAAGTTTGATTGGTGTTATGATTTCCTTATGCTTCTTGATTCTATCTTGAGTATTTTAGAATGCTTTCCTTTTTTCCTTTTGCTTGAGGTTACCAGTATACTGCCATTGTTCTCAACTCTCTCTCCTTATTTACTTATATTGTTGTGCAAGGACTCTAGGTGCGTTCTTCGTCCCTTCACCTGTGATTCTGTGTGTTCATATCTTCTGTGCTAGCATTGTTTGCTTATAACTCTTGGTTGCCTATTCTCCGTGCTAGTTCCTTGTGCCTTTCTCTATTGCTTATGTGACTGCTTTCTTGTGTTCTTCTTATTACTGTTTTTATATCTTATATGCGCTCAGTCGGTCGATGATGCCTACTGAGTACCCGTTGTCTTGGTGCTCATACTACACTTCTGTATCTTTTTGGTGCAGATATTAGTTGAGTTTTCACCGTTGATTGTATTTGAGACTCGTGCAGCTTTTGGGAGGCTCGAGACTAGGGTGAGCGCGTGACGGTTGGGGCTTGTCTAAATCTCATCTTTTGTACTGATACTCTTTGTATATTCGGAGACAGTTGTACTTATCTGTTGTTACTTCTAGCACTTGTACTCTATTAGAAGCTCCTGTACTGTCAATACCAAGTCTTGGGGTTGGTGTAGTTTTCTTTGTGTATATATTTCGGGTTGTTGCTTCCGCGTGTCATATCTTTATATTCAGCTTTCACTTATTTCTTCTTGTTGTGCGTAATTGGTTAGGTAGTATCCCACTACTAACCGTTCTAGGCTACGGGGATTGATTCGCCTACTGGGGGGTTGTAGGTGCCATCATGACTTGAGAAATTGGGTCGTGATACCTAGCATGATTATTTTTTCCTTGTATCCTTTCTGTGCTAGCTTCCATGTGTTTGTTTGTTATTTCTGTGACTACTTGTTTCTTTTCTGCTATATTATTGCTTTTATATCTTATATGCTCCCACTCAGCCTATGATACCTATTGGGTACCCGTTGCTTTACAATTGGTGCTCATACTACACTTCTGCATGCAGATCCGTGTGTGAGTTCTTGCTGCTGATCGTGCTGCCTTGTGAGATGTATTTTTGGACTATCCAAGACTGAGGGTGAGCTCTTGGCGACCGACCGGGGTTTAGGTTTTAGTTCATCTACTGTATTATGTACTCCTTTATCATTCAGAGACATATGTATATCTCTTTTTTGGATCATTTATACTCTTTTGATGTAGTTTTAACTATTATACTATGGTACCAGGTTTTGGGTTTGGTTTAGCTTTCATATATGTATATATATATTCCTGTTGTCCCTTTTCTTTACTTATTTCCCTTGCTTCCGCATATTTCTATTGTTCTCCCGCTTGATTAGTTGATAGTAGACCATTACTAACTATTCCAGGCTATGGAGATTGGTTCGCCTACTGGAGGGTCATAGGTTCCATCATGACCGAGAAATCAAGGCGTGACAATATCATATACCGTGATGGTATCATTGAGGACTGAAGTAGACCTCAATGATACTATAACAGTATATGAATATACTGTGATCAGTGGCGGAGCCAGAATTTTCATTAAGGAGTGTCGATATATAAAAGAAGTAAACACACGAAAAAAATCCAATAAAATAAATTTTACTAATGAAAGCAAAATATAATTACATTATCACAATCGTACTCGAAGAGATTTCTTCTCTTGAAATGTTTTTACAGTAGCATATCATTAGAAATATTAATAAATACATCTTTTTCTAGATAAGACACTAAGCACCCACTCAAAAGTTCATCATTCATTCAATTCTGCAGGTCATTCTTAATAAACTTTGCTGCCGATCGAATCAGATAAATGTGTTTTTCACATACATACAACCTAGTTTTTCAAGATTCCCGAGGAAATTAAAATTGGTGAAGTTCAATAGTTTTTTTTAAAAAAATTTAGAGTAAAAATAAGTCAACCAAAATTTTAGAAAAGAAATTGATCGCGAGATAGATTCAAGTCTACTAAATAAGAATGAAAAAAATAGTGCAAATCCCTAGAAGATTGAAAAAAATATAAGAAAATTCGTGAACTTTTAAAGATTTGCATTTGGATAATGGATTATGGCATAGAGTTGAGCTAACTAGAGTGTTGTTCAATCTTTAGCTCTATCAAATGAAAAAAATAACTGTGTACTTTGTTAGATCTATTAGAATATTTGCTTACTGTACTTGGGAACCTATATTTGTTAATATGCATTTAACATATGTAAATAATGAATTATACGGACCATTCCATAAATTGTGTTTCTTTCCAAATTAGTTGAGGAATAACGAGTAATGTACAACAAGAAAATGATTGAAGTCAAAAATAATATTGACAACTAGGGTCGACCATGGAACCTCAAAGGACCTTTGCAACCTCTTAACCACTGCACTGAACATTCCTCTTGTCTCAAGAGGTGTTAGCACTGGTATATATATCTATAAAATCAAAATTTAACCTATGTAAATAGTGTAATCTTTTGACGAAGGGGTGTCTCTAGACACCCCTTGGTAAAGTGTAGATCCCCCATGACAGTGATAGTATCATGGAGAATTGAGAAGTGTCTTATTGAAGGACTGAAGTCATCCTCCATGATGTCATATCGTATATAGATATAATGTGATATTATACTGAGTAGTATCTCATTTAAGGACTGTAGTAGTCATCCATGATACCATGCCAATATATAAATATATGGATGGTATCATAGAGGACTAAGGAGTCTCTCATAGAAATATGATACCATGCAAGTAAGTAAATATATTGTGGTGGTATACTAAGTAGTGTCTCATTGAAGGACTGAAGCAGTCTTCCATGATACCATGCTAGAATATAAATAGACTATGATTGTATTATGGAGGATTGATGAGTTTTTCATTGAAGGATGATATCATTCCAGCATATAGATATATTTTGATGGTATTGTGGAGGAATAATGAATGTCTCATTGAAGGACTGAAGCAGTCCTTCATGATAACATGCCAATATATTGATATACTATAATGGTATCATAGAGTAATCAACAGTGTCTCACTGAAAGACTGAAGCAGTCCTCCATAATAACATGTCAGTATATAGATATATTGTGATGACATACTGAGAAAGTTTCATTGAAGAACTGAAGCAGTTCTCAATGATACTTTGTCAGTATATATTAGATATACTGTGATTGTATACTAAGGAGTATCACATTGAAGGACTGGAGCAGTCCTCCATGATATTATGCTAGTATATAGATATTCTATGATGGTATCATGAAAGACTGAAGAATGTCAGACTGAAGGACTGAAGTATACCTCAATGAAAAAGAGCAAAAAAGTGAATGAAATTAAATTATGGAGAAAAAATAAAATAAAAAAATAAAATAAAATTAGAAAAAAAACAATAAATAAATAAAAAAAGGAAAAAGAAAGGAGCCGAAATTGAGTATGAAATTAAATTACGGTGAAAAATAAAGAATAATATGATTTGATAAAAAAATAAAAGAAAAAAAAGGAAACAAAATAAAAAATAAAGAAGTAAATTAGAAAAAATAAAAGGACAAAAGAAAAAAAAAGGAGTAGATAAAATAAAAAATTGAACGAAATAATTAATATTTTTCTCTTAATTACTTTTTGTTTATTCCTTCAAAAAAAGTTTATTCCTATATGATACCGATAGGGTATCCATAAACCGATAAGGTATCATAGAGGGGAGGCATTTTCTGTAATTAGTTAGAGGGTATTTTCTGTAAGAGGGTATTTACTTGTAAATAGTTTGCTCTTATGGAACAACTATGTACTTTTCCCAAATTTTCATTGCACACTGTGATGACCCTTCCGATCATCTTCATGTTTACGTGTCCATTGTACTGTTAAAGCTTTCCTGTAGCAGCCCTAAGTCATTTATGGCTTTCTGGGACCAGTAGTTCGGTGCCCTGGTCGTTTGTTTGGTCGTTTTGGCCGTTTGCCTGTTTTAGAGCTTTAAACTTAGAACATCGTTGACTTTGGTCAACATTCTTAGCAAATATGCTCGGAATTGAATTCTAACACTTCAGTTAGCTTCGTAGCGATGAGTTTGTCTTGTTAGACCTTTGGTGGAGGCCTGAGAACTTCCGGTGTGGGTTTTGTGTCATTTTCTCTATTTTCAGGTCATTTAGAGTTGAAAGTGCAACTTTGGGTGACTTTTGATGATCGGAATATCGAATTCAAAATCCGACGATTCCATCAGCTCCGAAGTGTTGAGTTTTGGTTAGGAAGGCAGTTGGTTCGGGTTCCGGGTGAGACAGTCTCAGTTTGAGCCCTTGAGTTCCTTTTAGCTAGTGTTGACTTGGGTCAACATTTTTACGAAATGACCTTGTATGGAAGTTTTGTCGAATCCCTTGAGTCCGGAACATCGCTTACACTCTTTTAGCATTATTGGTTTTTGAATATCGGTGTCCTATTATGCCCGGAACACCCCGTGGGGAATTTTAGTGCAGCTAGTTTTATTACAGGTTGCATGCCTTCAGCGCCAATGGCGCCCAAGAAGCGCGATCGCGCTATCCTGTGGCCAGGCCTTCAGAGTAGTCGCGCCAGGTCCAGCGCAATCATGCCTCAGTGCTTGCAGCCGGCCAGCGCGATAGCGCCTGGCCCGCTTGAGTGCGATGGCGTTGGTTTAGCGCCAATGGTGCTGACCAGCGACCAAAAGTTATTAAAGCTTTCTTCTTCATTTTTCCAACCTTATTTCACTCAACTTTCTCACTCTAAATAACCTAATACTCTCCTAAATTACTCCTATATCAATCCTAACCTTGGGGAATCGTTTGTTCGTTGATTTTTCGTAGTTCTTCGTCTTTTGGTAAGCCTTTTTCCTCACTTGAATTCTCTTATTCTTTCTCTAGTTTCCTCCATTGTTGCTCATACCCAAGCTTGGAAATTTTGGTAGTGGCTGCCTCGTATCTGGTTCATGCTTGTGGGCCTGAAGGATTGTTCGTTGTGCTTCAATTCTGGCTTTTTGGTAAGTAATCCTTGCCTAAATTCCGAGTTCCAGTCTTGAAATTCCATCTTTAAACCCCAACTTGACTGGGCTATTTTGGCGCCCTTCTCTTGGCCAATTGTGCTCAATTTTGGAGCATGCCTTCTTGGTATCGTTGGGGTCATCGTGCTTCTTTTCATTTTTGGTTTCAGGTTATGGGCCCCATAGGCCCACTTTTGACCCGAATTTTCGCATGGTTGATAGTTTGACCCTCGTTTGGAGCTTCTCAGAGCAGCTCGGCCTCGGATATCATCATTCCTATAGCTTGTCGTCAGACAACAGGTAGGTTATGGTATAACTCCTAGATTTAGCATTCAGATAAAATTGTATTAGTTGGCATCCTTGGGTTGGGTTACTAGGTTGGTACCACAGACCTTGAACGCTTTTCCATGATTCGCCCATTTCTTTCCTCCATTGCGTGTAATACTCTTGGTACTGGATATTATCACCCTTGTGGTCCTGTAAGTCATTGTAGACTCTGGAACATAGATGGTGGGATTATTGGGAATGTTCGCTAGTCCCGGACATAGAAATATCCTTCTAGGCTGGTTATGCTTCCTGAGTAACTTTGGATCCTATGCAGGACTGATAGGTTATTGTGAGCTGCTGGGCGGCTATTTGCGTTTGATCATATAATTTCCATGAATATAGAGAGCTTTTCCTCATATTTTACTATGGTTTGGCTTCAAGCCTACTGTATCTGGTTTTATAATCCTTGCATGGCCCCGGAGGCCCATTTTCAATGAAATTGGGTTGGAATTCATTTGGATTTGATATGCGAAACTTCTTGGGGGTAAAAGAAGGTTTAAAATATGTTTTCTATTACGATTATACTACTACTACTAGACTTGACTGGGTCGAAGTGATAGTTGCATTTTCTTACTGATTTAAGATGGCTTTAGCCTCGGTCGGATCGAGCATCCGAGTTGACTTCCTACTATTTTAAACTCGGCTATGCCCCGGGCACCCTTGGAGGCGTTTTTGAGATTTCATCTACTACTTTAGTCCTAGACAGGGTCTAGGCATGCATATTCGATATTTAGCCACTGGCTTGAACCCGGACATGATTCTGGAGGACACGTTTTGGATACTGAGTGTTGGTATGGGGTCCGAAACCTCCATGAACCTTGCCGCTCCAAGACTGAGGATGTGGGCTGTGTGTGCCGGGGGGAGGGTATATGGTGGAGTAGAGGTATACGGGCAGCGTCCTTCCATGGAACTTACCTACTGGTCCCGATCGGCACCGAAGGAGGTACATACATAGGTTTATTCCACCATGAGGTTATCATGCATAATATCATTCATTGCTTGAGATTCCACCCTTGTTTGCTGTTTGTTGAGTGTACACTTTGGTTGTATCGACGGTCGGAGGGTTTGTTTTCACTTGTTTGCGTTCCCCGGTTGTATGAGCGGCCGGGGGACTGTAGGTAGACTCTTGTTACTTTATTACGGTTATAAGTATGAGATTGGTTACTGCAAGGTTGTTAGTTCTGGGCTAGTTCCTTTGTACTTTTTGTTGATTTCCATGACTGCTTGCTTGTATTCTGTTTGCTACTGCGCTTTTATATTATATGTGCCCAGTCGGCCTATGATACCTACTGGGTACCTTATGCTTCACATTTGGTGCTCACACTACACACTACATCTTCTGGTGCCGATCCTAGTGTGAGCAATCGATGCTAGCTCGTGGGAGACTCGTACTTGGAGTTTTGTGATATCCAGACTGAGGGTGAACTCTTGGAGACCGGAGCTTGACTCTAGTTTATCTTTTTTATATTTTGTACTCTTATAGCTTCGGAGACATGATGTTTATATATTACTTTTGGATCCTTTGTACTCCTTATGTAGATCGGGCTTTTATATGCTATGATACTAGGGTTTGGGTTGGTTTAACTTCCGCTTTGTATTTATATTACTCCTGTTATGCAGTTTATTCACCTTGTTCCCTTGCTTCCGCTTATTTATTTGTTCTTCTGTTTAAATTGTTAGGAGGTAGCCCATTACTAATCGTTCCGGGCTACGGGGATTGGTTTGCCTATTGGGGGTTGTAGGTGCCATCATGATCGAGAAATTGGGTCATGACAGCTTGGTATCAGATCCAGGTTCACCGATGTCATTGGTATAGGAGCCAATGTCTAGTAGAGTCCTGCAGATCGGGGCGGAGACGTCCGTACTCAATCTTCGGGAGGCTATAGTGACATCTTAGGAAAATGGACCTTTATTGTTTCTCTCTCGTGCGCAGTATCCTTGAAAGTTTCTGGAAATCGCACTTATTCTGGTTCACTCTTCCGCATATGGTTCGTACGAGATCTTCAGCTTTTGGTGGAGGAGAGCCTCCTGCCCCTGCACCTCCAACCCCAACTAAGGGTCGGGGTGGTCGTAGGGGTAGAGGTAGGGGTCGTGGATGTCCCAGAGCCGTGGCACCTGCTAGGGAGGCTAGAGTTGAGGTAGAGCCAGAGTATGATTACGAGCCAGAGTTCACTCCAGAGAAGCAACATGTGGGCCCGGGGATAGCCCACGTACCACAAGCTCCCTACCAGTTCCAGCACCAGGTTTTGTGTCGACTTTAGCCCCAGCTCAGTCTTTGGATATTCAGGGTTTACTTGTTCAGCTCTTGGGTATGATTGGGGAGCGTCCTTCTGAGATAACCCAGACATCCACTAAGGGGGAAGACCTGGGTGCTCCATGTTCAGGAGCACAGCCTACTACTGCGATTCCCTGTGCTGAGGTTGTTCCAGTCGATTGATTGCCCAGCCTCTTGCTCCTCACCCTACTATGACAGAGACGGAGCAGAAGGCTTTGGGTAGGTTTCTGAGATTGGCACCGCCAAGATTCGCTGGTACATTGGGTCAGGACCCACATGATTTCATTACCACCTGTGAGGAGATGTTGCATCATTTAGGGCTATTAGAGACTCATGGGCTTGGCTATACTTCATATCAGTTAGACGGTCCAGCGAAGTTATAGTGGAGGGCACAGGTTGCTTGCACGCCTTCTACATCACCTCCCTTGACCTGGTTTGAGTTTTATAAGGCCTTTATGGCGAAGTTCTTGCCACAGAGCGACAGAGACTATCAGAGGGAGTAGTTCACTACACATTCTCAGGATTCTATGACTGTCTCTGAGTATAAAACCCAATTCCATCCGCTTGCTCTATTTGGGGCCATGATTATGCCTAGTGAGGATGACAGGGTCCGTAGATTTGTTTGGGGGTTACAGAGAGAGTTTAGAGAGCCTGCAGAGATATAAGTTGCTAGCGGTCGGTCATTCTAGGCATGCAGACTATGCCCATATAGTTAAGGATTCGCATCGTCATGACACCGAGGCCAGAGATAAGAGGCCTCGATATCAGGGTGGCTATAGTGGTTCCAAGCATGCTGGTTGAGGTTCAGGCCAGTGGGGCCGAGGTTATCAGCCACAGTAGCACCAGGATCAGTCTAGTTGACCGGTTTAGGCTTCACATCAGGCTTCTGGTTCTCAGTTTGAGTAGGGTCAGGGCAGTCAGCGAGGTCACAATGGTCAGCCATCGAGAGGTACAAATTCTGGGGCATCAAGCTGTGGTGGCCATTTGGGTTCTGCTGGTTCATCCTGACCGAGTAGGTCATCAGGGGCTTGTTTTACTTGTGGTGTGGTTGGTCACTTTGCTAGAGATTGCCCCCAGCAAGGTACAGTTCAGCCGGCCAAGCCTTTACGAGCAGTTCAGCCTCCGGCCAGAGGGGGTGGTAGTCAGGCTAGGGGTGGTGCCCTTCGTGGCATAACAGGTAATTGGGATAGCGATTGGGCAGGTAGAGGTTGTCATCAGTTCTATGCGGTCTCTGGGAGGCCAAAGGCGGAGGCCTCAGATGCTATGATTACAGGTACGATTTCTATATGTCATCAGCTAGCTTATGCTTTATTTTATCCTTGATCCACTTGTTCATATATATCTGCCTACTTTATGCCTTATTTAGGGTTGGCTAGTGAGCCATTATCTGTTGTAGTTTCTATTTTGACCCTAGTAGGAGATTCTTTAGTAGTGGATCAAATTGTGAGATCCTGTGTGATATTTGTTGGTGATTTGGAGACATGGGCTGATTTGATGATATTTGATATGTTAGACTTTGATATGATACTAGGCATGGACTGGTTATCCCCTCACCATACGGTTTTGGATTGTTATGCTAAGACCGTTACCATAGTCGTGCCCGGTGTATACTCGATTGTGTGGCAGGGTGTTGTTAGCCATGCACCGTCTGGGATCATCTCTTGTCTTCGAGCTAGGAAGTTTATTTCTCATGGGTGTTTAGCGTATCTAGCATATGTTCAAAATATTAGTGCTGACCCTACGTCCCCTAAGTCTGTTCCTTTGGTTAGACACTTCCTAGATGTGTTTCCTACTGACCTTCTAGGCCTTCTACCTAAGAGAGATATTGATTTTTCCATTGAGTTAGAGCCAGGCACCAGGCCCATTTCTATCCCTCCCTACCGTGTGGCTCCTGCTGAGTTGAGAGAGCTTAAGGAGCAGCTCTAGGACTTGTTAGCTAAGGGGTTCATTAGACAGAGTGTGTCTCCTTGGGGTGCTCCTATTCTCTTTGTGAAGAAGAAGAATGGGTTGATGCGGATGTGTATTGACTATAGGAAGTTGAATAAGGTGACTGTTAAGAATAGGTATCAGATGCCCAGGATTGATGACTTATTTGATCAGCTTCAGGGTTCAACCATGTTTTCGAAGATTGATTTGAGGTCCGGCTTCCATCAGTTGAGGATTAGGGCGGAGGACATCCCTAAGACAGCATTCAGGACACATTATGGCCACTATGAGTTCCTGGTGATGTCTTTTGGGTTGACTAATGCCCCCGCAACCATCATGAACTTGATGCATAGGGTTCTTAGCCCGTGCTTGGATATGTTCGTGATAGTCTTCATAGATGACATTTTGGTATACTCCCGGAGCAGATATGAGCATGAGAAATGCGTGAGCACTGTACTTCAGACATTGAGAGGTCATCGGCTTTATGCTAAGTTCTCAAAGTGTGAGTTTTGGCTTGAGTCAGTTGCATTCTTAGGACACGTGGTGTCTACGGATGGGATTAGAGTTGATCTGGGTAACATTTCAGTGGTTCGTGATTGGCCTAGAACTAGTACTCCTACCAAGGTTCATAGCTTTGTTGGGTTAGCTAGATACTACAGATAGTTTGTTGAGGGATTTTCTTCCATAGAAGCACCTTTGACTATGCTGACTAGGAAGGATGTTCCATTTCAGTGGTCCGATAAGTGTGAGGATAGCTTCCAGAGGCTTAAGTCCTTATTGACTTCTGCTCCAATTTTGACTTTACCAGTTGAGGGTCAGAGTTTCTCTGTGTATTGTGATACTTTAGGGGTCGAACTTGGTTGTGTGTTGATGCAACAGGGTCGAGTGATAGCATATGCGTCAAGGCAGCTGAACGTTCACGAGTGCAACTACCCCACTCATGACTTAGAGTTGGTGGCGGTAGTTTTTGCGCTCAAGATCTGGAGATACTATCTATATAGAGTTCACTGTGAGATATTCACCGATCACTGTAGTCTTCAGTACATTATGAGTCAACGGGAGCTGAACTCAAGGCAGAGTAGATGGATTGAGCTACTGAAGGACTATGATTTCACTATTCTATACCATCCGGGCAAGGAAAATGTGGTAGCAGATGCCTTGAGTTAGAAGGCAGTGAGTATGGGCAGCCTAGCTCCCCTTTCAGTTTTTGAGCGACTGTTGGCCTTGGACATCCAGTCCTTGTCTAACCATTTGATTAGGCTTGACTTATCGGATCCCAGTAGAGTTCTTGCCAGTGTTGAGGTTCGTTCCACTCTAGTTGATCAGATTTAGAGATGACAGTTTGAGGATCAGGGTTTGTGTGACCTTCGCGATCAGGTAGTTTAGGGTGAGGTCACCCGGGGTGCTTTGGATTCTGATGGTATTCTGAGATTCGATGGTCGACTTTGTGTTCCGAAGGTTGGTGACTTGATTCAGTTGATATTTTGCGAGGCCCATTGTTCCAGGTATTCCATTCATCTGGGTGCCACAAAAATGTATAGAGATATGAGGCAGCTTTACTGGTGGACTGGTATGAAGTGGGATGTGGTAGAGTTTGTATCTGAACTGTCAGCAGGTTAAGTTCGAGCACATGAGACCGGGTGGTTTGATGCAGCGACTTCCCATTCCTTAGTGGATGTAGGAAGGTATTACTATAGACTTTATTATTGGTTTACCTCATACTTCTCATGGGTTTGATTCTATTTGGGTGATCGTTGATAGGCTGACTAAGTCAGCACACTTCTTGCTGGTTCAGACTTCTTATGGGGCAGAGAGGCTAACTCAGATCTACATTCATGAGATTGTTTGGTTGCACGGGATCCCGGCTTCTATCATTTCAGACCGCGACACTCAGTTCACATCTCAGTTCTGGAGAGCTATACAAAGGTTCAACTTAGTACTTCTTTCCACCCTCAGACAGATGGCCAGTCTTAGTGGACTATTCAGGTCCTGGAGGTCATGCTTTGGGCTTGTGTTCTTGACTTTGGAGGTTCATGGGATCAGTTTGTGCCATTGGCTGAGTTTGCGTATAATAATAGCTTTCATTCGAGCATTGGCATGGCACCTTTTGAGGCCTTGTATGGTAGGCATTGCAGATCGCCGATTGGTTAGTTTGACGGGTTAGAGTCCAGGTTGCAGGGTATATATTTTCTTAGAGATTCCTTGGACCGAGTTTGTTTGATTCAGGATAGGCTTAGAGCGGCCCAGAGTAGGCAGAAGATCTACGCTGATCGTAGACTTTGTTCCTTAGAGTTCAGTGTTGGTGATTTGGTTTTCTTTCTAGTATCACTCGTGAAGGGCATGATAAATTTTGGTCGGTGAGGCAAGCTTAGCCCCAGGTTTATTGGGCCATTTAAGATTCTACAGAGGGTTGGTAGTGTTTCCTATATGTTATCTTTACTTCCGATATTTGCAGCTGTACACCCAATTTTCATGTCTCAATGTTGCACCGGTATGTGCCAGATGAGTCTCATGTGGTGCAGTGGGATTCATGTCAGTTAGACGAGAGTTTATCATTTGTTGAGGAGCCTGTAGCTATTCTGGCCAGAGATATCAGGAGATTGAGATCTAGGGAGATTTTGGTTGTGAAAGTTCAGTGGAGGCACCATCCGGTCGAGGAGGCTACTTGGGAGACCAAGAGTGAGTTGCATGCTCAGTATCCGCAGTTGTTTGAGCCTTCAGGTACTCCCTTCTTCTTGACTTTCGAGGATAAAAGTCTTTTTAGTAGTGGATGTTGTGATGAACCTTCCGGTCATCTTCATATTTATATGTCCATTGTACTGTTAGAGATTTCCTATAGCGGCCCCAAGTTATTTATGGCTTGCTAGGATCGGTAGTTCAGTGCCCTGGTCGTTCGTTTGATCGTTTTGGTCGTTTGCCTGTTCAACAGCTTTAAACTTAGAACATCATTGACTTTTGTCAACATTCTTAGGTAACATCCTCGGAATTGAATTCTGACAGTTCTGTTAGCTCTGGAGCGATGAGTTTGGTCTAGTTGGACCTTTAGTGGAGGCCTGAGAACTTTCGGTGTGGGTTTTGTGTCATTTTCTCTGTTTTCAGGCCATTTGTAGTTGAAAGTGCAACTTTGGGTGACTTTTGATGATCGAAGTGTTGGATTCGGAACTCGACGATTCCATCAGCTCAGGAGTGTTGAGTTTGAGTTAGGAAGGAAGTTGGTTCAGGTTCTGGGTTAGCCGGGCTCATTTCGAGCCTTTGAGTTCCTTTTAGCTAGTGTTGACTTTGGTCAACATTCCTCCAAAATGACCTCGTATGGAAGTTTTGTCGATTCTGTTGAGTCCGTAACGTTGTTTCCACTTTGTTAGCATTATTTGTTTTTGAATATCGGTGTTCGATTGTGCCTGGAACACCCCGTGGGAAATTTTAGTGCAACTGGTTTTATTGCAGGTGCAGGCCTTCAGTGCCAACGGTGCCCAGGCAGAGCGATCACGCTAGCCTGTGGCCAGGCCTTCAGCGCATTCGTGTCAGGTCCAGCGCGATCGTGCCTCAGCGCCTACAGACGGCCAGCGTGATAGCGCCCTTCAGGCGCGATGGCGCTTTGGCGCCTGGCCCGCTTGAGCGTGATGGCACTGGTTTAGCGCCAATGGCACTGACCAGTGACCAACAGTTATTTAAGGCTTCTTCTTCGTATTTCCAACCTTATTTCTCTCAACTTTCTCACTCTAAACAACCTAATACTCTCCTAAATTACTCCTATATCATTCCTAAACCTTGGGGAATTGTTTGTTCGTTGATTTTCCGTAGTTCTTCGTGTTTTGGTAAGCCTTCTTCCTCACTTGAATTCTCTTATTGTTTCTCTAATTTCCTTCATTGTTGCTCACACCCAAGCTTGGAAATTTTGGTAGTGGCTGCCTTGTAGCTGGTGCATGCTAGTGGGTGTGAAGGATTGTTCGTTTGTGCTTCAATTCCGGCTTTTTGGTAAGTAATCCTTGCCTAAATTCCGAGTTCCATTCTTGAAATTCCATCTTCAAAACCCCAACTTGAGCGGGCTGTTTTGGCGCCCTTCTCTTGGCCTATTGTGCTCAATTTTGGAGCATGCCTTCTTGGCATCGTTGGGGTCATCCTGCTTCTTTTCATTTTTGGTTTTGGGTTGTGGGCCTTGTGGGCACGCTTTTGACCTGAATTTTGACCCGGCTACAATTGTAGCAATATGGGTATCATTAGACTCATTTTAATGTGTTTTTCTCGTTGTTGATAGTTTGACCCTCGTTCAGAGCCTCTCAGAGCAGATCGGCCCTGGATTTCGTTGTTCCTGCAGCTTGCCATCGAACGATAGGTAGGTTATGGTCTAACTCCTAGACTTAACATATATCAGATAAAAATTTTGTAGCTGGCATCCTTGGGTTGGGTTACTAGGTTGGTACCACAGACCTTGACCGCTTTTCCATGATTCACCCATTTCTTTCCTCCGTTGCGTGTAGTACTCTTGGTATTGCATATTATCACCCTTGTGGTCCTGTGAAGCCTTGTAGACTCTGGAACATAGATGGTGGGATTATTGGGAATGTCCGCGAGTCCCGAACATAGAAATATCCTTCTAGGTTGGTTATGCTTGTTGAGTAGCTTTGGAGCCTATGCAGGGTCGATAGGTTGTTGTGAGCTGCTGGGCGTCTATTTGTGTTTGATCATATAATTTTCATGCATATAGCGAGGTATTCCACACATTTTACTACGGTTTTGGCTTCAGGCCTACTGGATTTGGTTTTCTAAACCTTGCATTGCCCCGGGGTCCCATTTTTGATGAAATTGGGTTGGAAATCATTTGGATTTGATATGCGGAACTTCTTGGGGTAAAAGAAGGTTTAAAATATGTTTTCTATTACAATTTTACTACTATTGCTAGACTCGACCGGGTCGAAGTGCTAGTTGAGTTTTCTTACTGGTTTGAGATGACTTTAGCCTCGGTCGGACCGAGCATCTAAGTTGACTTCCTACTGTTTTAGACTCGGCTCTGCCCTGGGCACCCTTGGAGGGTTTTTTGAGATTTTATCTACTACTTTAGTCCTGGACAGGGTTTTGGCAATGCATATTCGAGATTTAGCCACTGGCTTGAACCCGGACTTGATTTTTGAGGACACGTTTTCGATACTGAGTGTTGGTATGGGGTCCGGGACCTCCATGAACCTTGCCGCTCCGGGCCTGAGGCTGTGGGCTGCGTGTGCCGGAGGGAGGGTATATGGTGGAGTAGAGGTATACGGGCAACTTCCTTTCATGAAACCTACCTGCTGGGCCAGATCCGCACCGGAGGAGGTACATACAGAGTTTTATTCCACCCTGAGGTTATCATGCATCATAACATTCATTGTTTGAGATTACACCCTTGTTTTTTGTTTGTTGAGTGTACGCTTCGGTTGTATGGGATGCCGGAGGGTTAGTTTTCACTTATTTACGTTCCCTGGTAGTGTGGGCGGCCGGTGGACAGTAGGTAGACTCTTGTTACTTTATTACGGTTATAAGTATGAGATTGGTTACTGCAAGATTGTTAGTTCTGGATTGAGATTGTCATGATTAACTTGGTTATTGATTTCTGTTTTCCGAGCATGTCTACCTTTATTCCTTTCTCCCATTCCTTATACTTGAGGTTACCGGTATACTGCCCATTTGTAGAACTCGTTATGTATATACTGTTATTGCAAGGATACCAGGTGTGCCATTTCTTACTTTCACATGTGCCTGTTGTGTATATATTATAATTGCTAGCATTGTATGTTGTTCTTGTTGTCTTCCCTCTGGGCTAGTTCCTGTGTACTTTTTGTTGATTTCCGTGACTGCTTGCTTCTATTCTGTTTGCTACTACGCTTTTATCTTATATGTGTCCAGTCAGCCTATGATACCTACTGGGTACCTTATGCTTCGTATTTGGTGCTCACCCTACACACTGCATCTTCTGGTGCAAATCCTAGTGTAAGCCATCACCGCTAGCTCGTAGGAGACTCGTGCTTGGAGTTTTGTGACATCCAGACTGAGGGTGAGCTCTTGGCGACCGGAGCTTGACTCTAGATTATCTTTTGTATATTTTGTACTCTTATAGCTTCGGAGACATGATGTTTATATATTACTTTTGGATCCTTTGTACTCCCTATGTAGATCAGGCTCTTATATGCTATGATACTAGATTTTGGATTGGTTTAGCTTCCGCTTTGTATTTATATTACTCATGTTATCCAGTTTATTCACATTGTTCCCTTGCTTCCGCTTATTTATTTGTTCTTCCACTTAAACTGTTAGGAGGTAGTCCATACTAATCGTTCTCGGCTACGGGGATTGGTTCGCCTACTGGAGGTTGTAGGTGCCATCAAGACCGAGAAATCGGGCCGTGACACACACAATCCAAAAGACAAGAGAATTGGAGTTGTTGAGAAAACTAAGCCTTTTAAGCAATTAAATCAACTTATTTTTATTCTTTATTCATAATGTACAAAAAAGGTTAAATATCTAAAATATCCTTGTAGCAACTAGTTAACTTCAAGTACAAATGTGGTAATCATTTAAAAGATTTTCTTTTTTGTGGCTATCAAAAAAAAGTACAATGCTAAGAGCTTAGATATACAAGTGAATGCTGCAAATAATAAAGTAAAACCGTAATATACCCCTGACCAAAATTAAATAAGGAATTCAACTCTCTCTTCTATATAAGTAGTAACATAAGACTTTATAGCTTTTATGTTACTTTTTACCATCTTAATTTTACTAACAAAGCAAATTTTCTTTCACTTTGAGAAATATTTTTTAATTTTTGACGCATTAGTGTTCTAATGAGTACCTACTGTAATAGTGATATATTATTTTATATCTCTTGATATAATTATGGAGAAAATACCCTTGTATTGATCATTAATGCGTATGTATATATATAACTTACTTTTATATTCAAATAAAATTATAAAATGAATGATTCCAAAAACAATCTTCTAGACTAAAATAAATTTCATGGAATATATTTCTATTTACAAACAAAATCGTGTCAAATAATTTCATGAACTATAATTGTTTACAAGATAGGAAATAATGAAATCAAGAATATTAATCCTATCAGTTATGTTTTATTCATTAAATGAACTTTATAATAGTTGGACACTATATTTATAATCGAGCAAAAAATATGTGAAACAAATTAAAATAATATAAATGGTATATAATATTTCAATGAATACATGTTCTTAATTTAATAAATACATGTAAATACATTTAACAAAATTAACAACGACATGAAGAAGATGTATATATCTATATATCTATATTATATTAAAAGTATGGAAAATATTTTAATATGATTTGTATATTATTGTCCATCATTAAAATACTCCACAATAGACAAATTGTCTTTTTCCCTTTTTCCTCAATTTATTATATTTTTATAATATTTAAAATTACAGAGTCCTAATGTCACACCCCAAGCTCGGGGGCCGCAACTGGCATCTAATGCCAAAACTTAGGCCAAGCCTACCCTGCTGAACTATTTGCCAATGATGCTTAGCAGCCACACACAATCAAGAAAACAAACAAATATATCTCGGCTTAAAAATCAGCCCTCGGCCGGCAAGGCCCAGTCAACAGCTCTTGAAAGAAAACAGCTACTCCCAACAGTTCATATAAAACAATAAGAAGGTAGCTCATAAGTCCTGTTTGGGCCGTCAAGGCCGTCATGATATCTAGGAAAGCATAAATGCTATGCGGGTCGTCAAGGCCACCATGATCTCTATATAAAAACTGAAGACATGTATATACAATGTAAACTAGGCCAATGAGCCACTAAAATGCCAACAAAACAACAACCTCAAGGCCCAATTGGCTAACAAGCTATGGCTAATAAACATACAAGGCCAAAATGGCTACCATCGTAGCTATGCAACCCAACTGACTAGTCTGCAAGCCTCTATGAAAATAATGCTTAGTGGTACAGGGTCCCAACTTACCCAAAAACTATAAACAACAAAAAGGGAAAACCTTTTATACTCTAGCGTCCCTTGGAAGGAAAGGAGTTAACCAACTCGCTAAAAGCTCGGCTATGCTACCCGACAGGTCTGTCTAGTCGTCGCTCAGAACCTGCAGGCATGATGGAGCGCCCCCAGGCAATGGGGAGTCAGTATGAAATAATATACCGAGCATGTAAGGCCAACTGAAAACTGAAACTGAAGTGTGAGGATTGAACAAAAGGGCAGTAGTAAAACAAAAGTACAATAACTTACCTTCCTGAAATAAAATACCATCTAAAGCACATAGCAAACAATTACTTACCTGGCCCCCATAAGCTTGACAGGTACAAATAACATACAATCGCCATAAGTCCTAGTAGGCGCAAACAGTCGCTAAATACCCATACTGACCCCCTTACCTGGACCCCAGTGATAATCTGATCTAAACTATCTGACTGTACATGTGTCATGAATTAGTGCAACTCTGAGGCTCTGTGGTACCATATAAGTGATGCCCCGTAGGTACATCCTGCCCGACCCATAAGCACGATCTGCCTGGCCCGAAGGCGCGATAATGTAATGTAACTACTGCCACGTAGGTACAACCTTCCCATCTTGTGGGTATGATATGCTCAGCCCAAGGGCACGGTAATAGTAACCAGAATATAGGCTCTAAAACCCTACAGTGTCAGTGTCTGTTGAGGCCAAAATAAACTCATAGGCAGCAGTAGGACGGTAAAAAATAACACAAGAGTCACAGATGACCTCTATACAATCTCTTCTAGGCTGTTAAGTAAGGAATAAAGTTCTTCTGATAGTCACTCTATCATGTTGTGGGGCCAAACTCAATACTATAAGACCACTAGTTTAATAATGATGTTACACATGCTATACAAGCTTTGGCCTTAAAGGTCATACCGGAAAGTGAAAATGAAGACTTAACATACCTTTTAACTGAAGCCCCAAATGTGTCTCTAGGAAGCTTGACCAACCAAAGGTAAAGCAATAAGTGTAGGAATTAATAAGGCTGCAAGAATGAGTCAAAGCTAATCGATAAGGCATTAATGCCATACTCATGATCAGTCAAGTCCGAAGAATAACATTAGGCCAATAAGAATAATAAACAATAGCTATATCCAATGAAGATATTCCAACAATATCTCAAAGCAGCGATGATTTCTCAAGGCAAAATAACAAGGTGTACTTCACATCGTTCAATCCAATAACTATCGTACGCGATTCCAATAAGAATCACACAAACTTTCCAATCCCTCCAGCACGTTAATACCATCAGTACACAAAATAATAACCAAACATAATAAGATAAAGGGGTTTTCCAAAGCCACGACATCCAAAATACTACTTTGTGGCTCAAAAAACTGTTAAAATGATACTAGAACATGTAATTATGAAAGAGGGTTGTAGGCAGAACATTTCATTGACAAAAGGGACTGAATTCTAAAGCTAAATAACCTGTCTCCTTGCAGTAACAATAAACGAAGCAAAAACTAACAAGAAACTACTACAAGTCATCGACAACTACGACTTTTCATAACAAGAAGCTTAGAATCTTGTTTTAACAAATAGATAAGTGTACGAGATCCTTACCTTGCCAACATAACTCTGTAGATACTGCCCAATATCACTAATATCCTATAAACCTTGCAGTCCAAACCCCAAAAGAGAACCACCACATAAAACACTGAGAAAACTATGTGAAGATAATGAGCTCAAAGTGTAGAACAACTTTCGTGAAGCCCTTAAGCTCTAGTTGGCAAACTTTAGGGAGTCTTTTACCAAGGGAGAAGTTCAGCTCTTTTATAATGCTTGGGACAAGGTAATTTGAAGATAAAATGACTTTTCAAAGCTGAAATCTCTATATATATCCATTCCACTGACTTGGGCCCACCTTAACGTGCCTGCTTATGTAGTCTTACGAAAACACAAATATCTCACTATTCTAAAGTCGTATGAACAAACGATTTAATATGTTGGGAACTAGACTTGTAGACCTTCAATTTGGTATATCGGAGGCCCAGTCACGCCCTGAGGCTACCCCCTGGGTGTAACACAGGGCCCGAGACCACAAGTGCCCCAAGTTAACCCTGGCCATAGCATGACTTAAGTAAACATAGATAAACTTAGCGGAATAATTAAACTGAGGAGATAAACAAACATAGTCATCAACATATCAAAGTATAAACATAATAAAATCCAAAGCCTCGAATACAAAATCTCGAACTATGTCTGAAAAGCCTCTAAACTGAATAATGAGTTGCTAGGACAAGACCCCACCTAACTCCAAATACTAAGAAGAAAACCATAGAAGTAGCTAATTTGATACTAGTCCTCTAAGGATGAGGACTCACCACTCGAAGCTGGGACACCTGCTAGCCTCTATCCATGAATCTGAGGACCTCAGCCTGAATCTGCATCATCAAAGGATGCAGCGAGAGAATATGCGTAAGTACTATAGGATGTACCGAGTATATGAGATATACAAAATCATGATAAAACATACTTAAAACTGAGTTCATGCTTAAATAGAGAAATCATAAGAAAATATCATAATTAAAAGGTAAAGCATGAGATAGAAGTCAAACCTCAAGATAAAATATCATAAGAATTAGAAAACTTGAAAATATTCATATGGGAGTTTCTATTAACCGACATAAACCATGATGAGTGATGAATGCTCAAATCATGCTCCCCAAGTTGGAGGTCACGGTGATCGTTCCACAAAATAAAATTTATAATTTCCAACGAGTGTCGGTGTCTGATGTGCCGCCAATTTACGGCACTTTCGACTCCTTTTTACTAAGAACAATCGTACGTTTTCAAGCAACCGTCGTCGTTTTTGATGTTTTTATGTTATATTTGTAGAAATGGAGACAAACACGGAAACGGAAGGAAATACGAGCAAAAAGACATTCTGCCTAAGAGTGACGGCCTGAGTGACGGTCCGTCAAACATGTGACGGTCCGTCACATGTGACCGTCAAGTAGAGGAAATGTACTGCCTAGGAGTGACGGCCGCCGTGACGGTCCGTCAAGGTGATGACGGTCCATCACAGTGACCGTCAGGTTGAGCTACACCACTGCCTTGTGGTGACGGCCAAGGCGACGGTCCGTCAAGGTGGTGACGGTCCGTCACCCCAAGCCGTCAAG
Source organism: Jaltomata sinuosa (assembly GCA_003996215.1). Lineage (NCBI taxonomy): Eukaryota > Viridiplantae > Streptophyta > Magnoliopsida > Solanales > Solanaceae > Jaltomata > Jaltomata sinuosa. Next base: position 172,506 of record QJPP01007595.1, on the reverse strand, counting down.
TTGAGACAGTCGGTGACACAGAATCCGAGCATTTTTGGGTTTACTTCCTGGACTCCTATAAATACCCTATGTTAGGTTTATTTTAATTATCATTGATATTATTCATTCAATATACAATAGTTCTCCCAATAGTTTTAGGAGTTTTTGAGCGAGTTTTGAGAGAGGAAACGCGCTACACACGGTTTCCTTCTCCTAAATCTTGTTCTTGATTCGTTCTTGGGATCTTTGGTTTCTTGTTCTTGGAATAATTAAAGATTGTTCTCAATACATTGTAAGGATTTCTTTTCTTTATTATGCATATGACTTTCTTTTATTCTTCTACTAGCATGAGTAACTAAACCTCCCACAACTAGGGTTGTGGGAGCCATGGCAAACGTAGCGAGATAGATTCCGGGTAGCGACGGGTTCAATATGTATGTTGTCACATTGTTAATCATTCGTTATTTAACGTTTTCTAGTGGTTGCAAACATTAGAACATGCCTAGGTTTAATTTGCTTGAGTAAAGAGATTAAAACAGGGAAACTTGATTAACAACAAGGATTCGAGACTACTAACTCTCGTCTAATGATTGATGCTGTAACTAGATTAATCTACTTGATGTTTAGGATTGAAATCTAAAAGCACACCTTTTCAAGTTCGAGAGAATTGAAAAGTAAATTTGTCTACTTGGTCGAGAGACGTTTAGATGATACCATTACTTCAATCACATCGTGACACACATATAGAAAGAACCCGGTTAAGCCTAGAATCGACATTGTTACCAACGCCATGGTAAACACTTCCCTAGTTCGTTCTCCTACTATTATTTCACATACATTTATTGTTTGTTTTGTTTACAAGTTGATTACACAAACCCCCCCTTTTTACCGGAAACTATTGACTATTAGTCACATACTTCACTAACGACTTAATTCTCACCATATTCTCTGTGGGATTCGACCCCAACCTAGTTGGGTTCTATATTTGACTACGATCGCTTACGCTTCGTTAATTTGAGGTGTAGTTTGAGCGTTATCAGTGTCATACCCAAGGAACTTGGAGCTAACTAAATTAAGATTGTGTCGAATTGAGTTCAAGGTGAGAGTAAGTTCTTAAACAAGAAAAGTAAAAGATTGGGGGAATTGGGATGTTGTCACTACAATCACAATTCAATTAAATGCAAACAAAAGCGGGTGTATCAAATAGAGTAGGCGACTAGGGATGTGTATCTAATGGGGCCTTAGTTATGGGCTAGGGTGATTATCAATTCACATTTGTACTCGCTTATTAACATAGGTAGTGTTGGTCATGGGTATGGATTGTTATCTTTTGATCAACAACCATATATCCGATGATCTTGGTTAGAACATCATCGGTTTGATCGACAAACAACCAACCTAAGCTTGGGGAGGTCACATTATCTTTAGCTTATACCCTTAAGTGGGTGATTCCTTCGATAAGAGCTATTTCTAGCCTCAAATGTAGATGGAGTCCCAAGTTCCTACTAGCAATTTCACATCCAAAACCATGAAATCCTCTTTCAAGCAATCACATAGCCAAGTAATGAAAATTAATGTTTGCAACCACCAATTTTAGGATTAAAACTTGGTGAAACTACTATACCCATGTCAAATAAGCAATTATAAAGATGAATTAGCAACACCCACACCCATTTGTCAAGCACCCATCATCAACACACCCCTAGACAAGAGAAATTAGCCACTCATGGCAAAGGAGAAAGATATACCAAATGGATAAGTCAAAATCCTCTTCATTAGAGCTAAATCTCAAGTTCCAAGCTCAATTTGAGTACACAAATGGTTAACCAAGAGAATGGATTCAAACCCTCTTCTCTTTGGAGAGGAAAACTTGTTCTTAAGGCAAAAAGCTTTCTGAAATATTTAGGACTGAAGTAGAATATTTACAAATGAGCCATTTAAGCTTCCCAAAATGTCACTAAAATTTAGAACAAAATTTCCCCTTTGGGTGTTCTATAGTGCAATGTGAGGTTCACATGTCGTGATGTGTGCGTCGCACATCTTCTTCGATTGGACCAGTGACTTCAAATGACTTTGGGAGCTTGGTGCAAAGGTGGTGCGGTTCGCACCTTGGGATGTGTGCGTCTCACATCGACCACACTTCTTAAGCAATTTTTTAATGGATTTTGTAACTTTATATAGAGGAGGTGTGATTCACACCTCGGCTTGTACGTTTCGCACGGCCGCCGCATCTCCGGTCAGAATATCCAGCTTTTTGAAACACTTCACACTTCACATTTCACACTTCACTCTTTTTAAGCTCTTTTTGGGTCCATTTCTTTGTTTCTCATTATTTATCAAAAATACCTGCACATACATCAATAAAGGCCATAAGAACCTCTAAATCTATTCAAAGCATAGCAATAATTCATGGTTTTGGACGCAATAAGTTGTTAGATTACCGACTTATCAATGAGCTACATGGAGTCCAATGTCATACACCCACACCGAAAAGGGTTGTCCTAATTGGCCAAGGTTAGAACCTTACCTATCAAGATACTATCATAAGCAACAGAGGGCAACCTACGGTGGCAACATAGTTTTGGGACTTAAAGGTATGCTAAACCCTAGTCCAACTCAGTGCTAAATATTACTCCCAAAATATACATATAGCTCAATTCATACTTGTGACATATCTAATACCAAATCTGTTTGAAAAGCATAAAGACATATCTAATTTCAAGCAATTCAAAATCATAAGTCTTAAAACTTAGCATAGCCGTAATTCCAACACAAACTTTTCTTTATAAATTCATGACTTGAAGAATTAGGCATGCAATTTCATAAATACATAAGGTCATATTATCTAAACATGCTAATTTTCACTTGAAAACATGCAATTCAATGGAATCATGCTAGAAATCATTTTTAGTGCATGGGCTTTTGAAATCAATTAAGGAACCTTAAATAAATCATAGATAAGCAATGAGAAACCATGAATTGATGCTTTAAAACAGAACCCATAAGTTTTTTCCAAATTGGGTAAGAACCCTAATTTCACAATTTCATAAATCAAAGTAAAAGATGGGGTTTTGGGCATAAGGGTGAATGGAATCCTTTACTGAATAACCACATACCTTATTGAAGCTTGCTTGATCTAAGATTAAAAGAAATGGAGGCTTGAACTTGGAGCTTGAGACTTGGAGCTTGAAGGAGTTCCTTTCCTTTTTTGGTAGATGAATGAGGAATAATTAAAGACTTTGGCTATTAGGAGTAGAAACCCTACTAAAAATGACCAAAATAACCTCACTTACGAGTTAAAAAGGTGGATAATTATAGAAATACCCCTGGTATTTAACTAACTCAGCTTCAGGAATCATGCATGCAATCCACGAGCCGTAGACTGAACCACGACTCGTGGTTCTTGGCCCAAATGATCAACTACAGATAATGTTCTACGAGTCAATAGGATGGACCATAGAATGAACTACGGTCCGTAGACCTATTCGTACTTCCTGGAAAATTTGGCAGACCTCATATCAAGTTCCATGATTCGACAGGACGATCAAACTGCGGGCCGTAGAAGCCACTCGTGGTTTCTACGAAAAATAGGCAGACCTCAGGTTTGGTTCCACGAGTGGACAGGACGGTCCATAGAATAAAATATGTTCCAAAGAACCTACTAGTGGTTCTCAAAACAAAGGCTGATCCTGCAGAATTAAACCACGGGTTCATTCTATGGCTCGTGATTGAAACCATGATCCGTGGTTTAGACCCGTAGTTCCTGGAAAATTCAAAGTTTATAGATTTTTTGAAGTTTGAAAGCTGGATTGAATTTTCGAGGTGTTATAATATCTCCTTTTTGGAATCATTTATCCTCGAATGAAGGCTAAGTAAGGAAAACTGAAGAGAAAATAGCCTAACCAACCAACAAAACATAAAACGCAAGGATAAACATGAGAACTGAGCTTTTTAACTTAAAACAAGACTGAACTAACTTCAGAAAACATGAATGCATGGAACATGAGAGAAACTGATGGAATAGAATCGAAGGAATATACTAAGGAGGAAACTATTACCTCAAGCTGAAACTGAATCGGAAGGAAAGAGATGAGGGTACTTGGCTTTCGTGCCTGCTTCCACTTCCCAAGTAGCTCCCTCAACTAGCTGATTTCTCCAAAGGACCTTCACCAAAGTGACTTCTTTGTTTCTCAACCTCCGAATCTAACGATAAAGAATCTCCACGGGAACTTCCTCATAAGTAAGGCTATCCTTCACACTCATATCTTCCAAAGGAACAATCAAGGTGGATCACCAACACACTTCTTCAACAAAGAAACATGGAAAACCAGATGAACAACTTCTAAATCTGATCGCAAATCCACTCATAAGAAACATTACCAACTCTCCTCAGAATCCGATAAGGACCTACATAGAGGGGATTAAGCTTCCTTTTCTTGCCAAATCTCATCACACCCTTCATGGGTGACACTTTTAGAAATACCCAATCATCAACTTCAAACTCTAATTCTATTCTCCTTACATTTGCATATGATTTCTGTCGACTCTGAGAGGTCTTCAACCTCTCCCAAACAATATGAACCTTCTCCATAGTCTCATGAACCGAATCTGGACCAATCAAAGTTGACTCACCTACCTCAAACTAACCAATATGAGATCTACACCTCTGCCCATAAAGTGCCTCATAAGAAGCCATCCGGATGCTAGAATGAAAGTTATTATTGTAGGAAAACTCAAAAAGAGGTAAGTGATCATCCCAATTACCTTTGAAATCAATAACACAAGCTCTCAACATATACTCCAAAGTCTTAATAGTACGCACTACCTTGCCATCCGTCTGTGGGTTAAAAGTTGTGCTAATCTTAACCTGAGTACCAAGACCCTTCTGAAATGATCTCCAAAACTGAGATGTAAACTGAGTACCCCTATCTGAAATGATAGACAATGGAACACCATGCAATTTGAGTATCTCACGAATGTAGAGTTTGGCATAATCAGCTGCTGAATCTGTAGTCTTAACAACCAAGAAGTGAGATGACTTACTCATCCAGTCTACAATCACCCAAATGAATCATATTGCCTACGAGTATGAGGCAACCCAGTAATGAAATCCATATTTATCGCTTCCCACTTCCAAGTAGGAAGATCAATATCTTGAGTCATACCACCTGGTCGTTGATGCTCTACCTTCACTTGTTGACAGTTGGGACACTTAGCCACAAAACCTGCTATGTCCCTCTTCATGCCATTCCACCAATAGACTTTCCATAGGTCACGGTACATCTTGGTGGCACCAAGGTGAATAGAATACCTAGAGCTATGAGCCTCTGTCAAAATCTGTTGTCTCAATCTATCTATGTCAAGAACACACAATTGATCCTGATATCGAAGCACACTATTCCCCATTTTGGGAGAAAACCTCTACCCTTTGTTGATGGACTGCACTTTTCAGCTGGTGCAAAATAGGATCACTGTCTTGCTTTTCTTTCACTTCAGCTACCAAGAAAGATTCAGAACTATTTTGAACAATAACACCACCTTTCTGTCGAATCCATAAGGCAAACTCCCAATCGAGCAAGTCGATGAACATCATTGGACAATTCCTTCTTTCTGTCTTCAATCGAAGACACAATACCCATGGACAACCTACTAAGTACATCCTCCATGACATTGGCCTTACCCATATGGTAAAGCACACTCATATCATAATCATTAAGATGTTCAAGCCATATCATTTGACGAAGGTTCAATTTATTTTGAGTGAACACATACCGAAGACTCTTAGGATCGGTGAATACATCCACATGAGCACCATACAAGTAGTGTCTCCAAATTTTCAAAGAAAAAACCATGACCACTAACTCAAGATCATGAGTAGGGTAGTTCTTCTCATGAATCTTAAGCTGTCTCAAAGCATAAGCAATCACCTTACCATGCTGCATCAACTCACAACCCAACCCAATTCTAGAAGCATCACAATACACCACAAAGTCATCCGAACTTTCGGGTAGGGTCAATACAGGAGTTGTGGTCAACCTAATCTTTAATTCCTGAAAGTTTTTCTCGCACATATCAGACCACTGAAATTTCACCTTCTTCTGAGTTAACCAAGTCAATGGGGAAGCAATGGAAGAAAATCCTTTCACAGATCTCCTGTAGTAACCAGCCAAACCCAAAAAGCTTCTAATATCAGATGGGGAAGTAGATCTCGGCCAGTTCTTTACTACCTCAATCTTTTGAGAATCAACTCGAATACCATCTCTAGTCACAATATAACCCTGAAAAGCAACAGACTACATCCAAAACTCACACTTGCTATACTTAGCAAATAACTGCCGGTCCTTGAGAATTTGCAACACCATTCTCAAATGGCTTGCATACTCCTCCTTGCTTCGAGAATAGATAAGAATATCATCAATGAACAAAATCACAAATATATCTAAATACTACTTGAAAACACGATTCATCAAATCCATATAAGTTGTAGGAGCAGTCATTAGTCCAAAAGACATAACCACAAATTCATAATGACCATACCAAGTTTTGAAGGATGTTTTTGAAATGTCACACTCTCGAACACAGAGCTGATGATAACCAGACCTAAGGTCGATCTTGGAGAAGTAACTAGCACCCTGAAGCTGATCAAACAAGTCATCAATCCTAGAAATGGGATACTTATTTTTGATTGTAACCTTGTTCAACTTACCATAGTCGATACACATTCTGATAGAACTATCTTTCTTTCACACGAATAAGACTGGAGCACCCCATAGAGAGATGCTGGGTCAAATAAAACTCTTATTAAGAAGGTCTTTCAACTGATCCTTCAATTGCTTAAGCTCCGCAGAATCCATTCTATAAGGAGGAATAAAGATAGGATGTGTATCTGGGAGAAGATCTATTCCAAAGTCGATCTCTCGCTCGGGAGGGACTCCGAACAAATATTTAGGAAAGACTTCTGGAAACTCGCTCAAAATAGGAACTGACTGGAGAGATGGGGTTTTTGACTATGTGTCTACAACCCCAACTATATGATAGACATAACCCATAGAAATTATCTTCCTAGTCTTAAGATAAGATATGAAACAACCTTTCAAGGATTGAGGACTACCTTGCCACTCTAAGACAAGTTCATTTGGGAATTTAAAACTGACAACTCAAGTACGACAATCAACCGAGGCATAACATGCATACAACCAATCTATACCAAGAAAAATATCAAAATTAGTCATCTCCAACTCTGCTATATCCACTGAAGTGACTCTATGAAGGACTAAGATAGGGCAATTTCGGTAGATTCTTTTGGCTAGGACTTACTCACCAACATGAATAGAAACACAAAAGGGTTCTAAGAGTTGATCAAGACTAATCTCGAACTTTCAAGCCACATAAGGGATCACAAAAGATAAGGAGGCACCAGGGTCTAATAAAGCATATACATTAAGAGAGAAGACTTTCAACATACTAATAACAACTTCAGATAAACTCTCCTGGTCCTGGAGAGAGTACATGGCATAAAGGCGGTTCTGGCGCTGACTACCAGAACTAGAAGAAGTGTCCTGCTGGGCTGGTCGACCTCGTAGGGCTACTGGAGTAGACTGAGTCCTACTTCCTCCCTGTCCCTTCTTAGCTGAAGGGCAATCCTTAATCTTGTGGCCAACCTGACCATACCCAAAGCACCCACTTAAACCAGGTAAACACTCACCAAGATGACTTCTACCATATTTATAGCAAGTAGGGTAAGGAGTCCCCTTTGTAATTCTTCCCTGCAAAAAGGAATCTGGTCCTCTACTAGTATTATCATGACGAGGCCTGGGGGCCTGAGTAGGGGCACTACCTTAAGAATGAACGGATCCTGATGACTTCTTCTGAAATGAAAAGTGATGTCCACCTCCGGTCCTCTAATGGCTAAAACCCGAACCCTCTGATATGGACCTCTTGTTCTCACTTGCTATCTCTCTCAACTTGTCTCCCTCAATCTGATGGGCATGAGTAATAAGTCCAAAAATATCCATGTCACTCAAAAGCATTATGGACCTACATTCCTTCTTTACCAAATCTGATACTCCATAAACGTACTTACTCATCTCATCCTGTGGGTCTGCTACCATGGAAGGAGCATACTTAGAAAGCTGGGTGAACTTCAATCCGTACTCCTAGACCGATATATAAACTTGCCTCAAATTCACGAACTCTTCGAGCTTAGCTTGCCTCAACTCCCTCGGGGAGAACCGGTCAAGGAAAGCCCTCTCAAAGCATTCCCGAGTCATAGGGACCGCATCCCTATCCCTAGCATTCCTCCATTGAGTGAACCAAATGTGAGCCACGTCCTTGAGTTGGTAGGAATCTAGTTCAATACCATTAACACCACCCACTTGCATTACACCAAAGATCTTTTTTACCTTATCCAAGAAATTTTGCGGATCTTCACCAATATTCGAACCCCAGAACTCAGGTGGGTTCATGAGAATGAAATCTCAAACTCAGGCTGCAACTCCACCTTGGGGGTGGATGGGGATAGAATCCTACTGATTGGCCTGAGCGGCCATAGTCTGAGCTAGCATATGAATGGCATTCCTGAACTCCATATTTGTAACCTCAGGGTCTGGAATTGGAGGGTCAATATTTTGGGCAACTCAGCCAGGCATAGCACGGCGAGGAGGCATAATCTGAAAAGCATAAATAAAGGATTAGAAGGGTAATAGATTTAAACTCTATCGCACGATATTGATCATGTAAGAAGTAAAGTTTTTTCCTAAGACACCTCCTAGCTTCCCTCTCATAAGTGTGGCATGCTTCACACACATGAAGGAGACTCTACTTGAAGCGACTTTCAGACACCCTAGGACTTTTAAACCTGATGCGCTGATACCAAGTTTGTCACACCCTGAGGCTACCCCCTAGGTGTCACACAGGACCCGGGACCACAAGTGCCCCAAGTTAACCCTTGGCCATAGCACGACTTAAGCAAACATAGATAAACTTAGAAGAAGCACTAAACTAAGGAAATAAAAAAACTGAGTCATCAACAGATCAAAGTACAAACATAGTAAAATTTGAAGCCTCGAATATAGAATCTCGAACTATGTCTGAAAAGCCTCTAAGTTGAATAATAAGTTGCTAAGAAAAAGACCCCAGCTAACTCCAAATACTAAGAAGAAAACCATAGAAGTAGCTAATATGATACTGGTCCTCAAAGGGTGAGGACTCACCATTCGAAGCTGGGACACCTGCTAGCCTCTAGCCATGAATTTGAGGACCTGAGCCTAAATTTACATCATCAAAAGATGCATCGCAAGAATATACATCAGTATTATAGGATGTACCGATTATATGAGAAATGCAAAATCATGATAAAACATACTTAAAATAGAGATCATGCATAAATAAGGAAAACATAAGAAAATATCATAACTGAAATGTAAAACACGAGATAGAAGTCAAACCTCCAGATAAAATATCACAAGACTTAGAAAACTTGAAAACATTCATATAGGAGTTTCTCTTAACCGACATAAATCATGATGAGCTACATGAAGTCCAGTTTCTTACACCCACACCAAAAAAGGTTGTCCTAACCGGCCAAGGTTAGAACCTTATCTATCAGGATCTTGTCATAAGCCACAGTGGGCAACCTGCGGTGGAAACGTAGTTTTGGTACTTAAGGGTACGCTAAACCCTAGTCTAACTCGGTGCTAAATACTACTTCCAAAACATACATATAGCTCAATTCATACTTGTGACATATCTAATGCCAAATCTATTCGAAAGGCATAAAGACAAATCTAATGTCATGCAATTCAAAATCATAAGTCTTAAGACTTAGCATAGCCATAATTCCAAAACATACTTTTCTTTTGAAATTTATAACTTGAAGAATTAGGCATGCAAGTTCATAAATACATAAGGTCATGTTATCTAAACATGCCAATTTTAACTTGAAAACATGGAACTCAATGGAATCATGCTAGAAATCATGTTTAGTGCATGGGCTTTTGAAATAAATTAAGGAACATAAAATAAATCATAGATAATCAATGAGAAACCATGAATTGATGCTTTAAAACTGAACCCCTAAATTTTCCCCAAATTGGGTAAGAACCATAATTTCACAATTTCATAAATTAAAATAAAAGATGGGGTTTTAGGCATAATTGTGAAGAGAATCCCTTATTGAATACCCACATACCTTATTGAAGCTTGCTTGATCTAAGATGAAAAGAAATGGAGGCTTGAACTTAGAGCTTGAGACTTAGAGCTTGAAGGAGTTCTTTTCCTCTTTTGGTAGATGAATGATGAATAATGAAAGACTTTGGCTATTAGGAGTAGTAACCCTCTCACTTAGGAGTTAAAAGGGTGGATAATTATATAAATACCCCTGGGATTTAACTAACTCGGCTTCAGGAATCATGGGTGCAATCCATGAGTCGTAGACTGAACCATGACGCGTGGTTCTTGGCCCAAATGATCAACTACAAATAATGTTTTACGAGTCAACAGGATGGACCATTGAATGAACTACGGTCCGTAGACCCATTCATACTTCCTGGAGAATTTGGCAGACCTCAGATCAAGTTCCATGATTCGACAAGACGGTCCGTAGTTCAAACTATGGGCCGTAGAAGCCACTCGTGGTTTCTAGGGAAAATAGGCAGACCTCAGGTTTGGTTCCACGAGTAGACAGGACGGTCCATATAATGAACTACAGTCCGTAGACTCCACTCACGGTTCTCAGACCAGTGGCTGATCCTACAGACTTAAACCACAAATTCATTGCACGGCTCGTGATTTAAACCACGGTCCATGATTTGGACTCGTAGTTTCTGGAAAAGTCAAAATATGCAGATTTTCTAAGTTTGAAAGCTGGATCGAATTTTGGGGTGTTACAGGCCCACTAACTTTTATAGATTGGGAGAAAACCCCCAAGATATTTCACCCAAATTTACAAAAATTCCTTCAAGGAATTTACAATAACTTTTTTCGACTTTTATTTTACAACTTGCTTGACTTTAAAACTTATAATACGACCATTGTGAAATCAAAATACCTCATAAAATATCCTCCATAACATTTAAGGTACTCTTAGTCTTATCCCAAAAGTATGAGTTAATCCAACGTTCAAACTGGTTGGGTGTTACACCTAAAATATATGGTAAGAAAAAAATATATGATAAATAATTAAGTAGTACGAAAATATATGGTAACTACAATATATAAGAAGTCCTAATATTTTATACTTCTAAATAAATTTAAATATTACCTTATATAATTGTTTATTTGAAGAATACAGTAAATAAAATTTCAAACATGCATCGTTTCTTCCTTGTCTTTTTTCTTCGTTTCTTTTCTTCTTCTCCTCTTCTTCTTCCTTTATATTTTTATTTAGTTTTTGATGATTTAGATTGTGTTCTAGAATGCTGTAATCATCTAATCATTAATGGATATAAATTTACAAAATGATTCGGATTATATTAAATTCAAAATATATTAGTCCAAATAAATATTATGGATTAATTTAATTGAATTAATTAATTAAGTCAACAAAATATGGATTTAATCAAAGTTCATTTTTTATTGGGCTAGTCCTTTGATTTAGGATACAAATGATGAACCCACTTTGCAAAGCCCAAGGTGTCATCTTAATCTAGAGGCTCAATTTGGTGTCATGTGTCAAATGACATGGCATGCCAAGTCAACCGATGGATCCAATAGAATCATGCCACATATAAAAATGGTACAGCATGCCTAGTGAAATCAAAGACCAATAAAGACTTGCCATGTGTAGAAGTTACATGTTCTGACCAATCAAATATCGCCATGTCACTTAAATCTGATTGGTTAAAAGAAGCCTGTTTATACCACAATTCTTCCATTCTACAACTATAAATAGGGGTGTTCCGTAATTCAAAAAGGCATCCAAATTCAAACAAGATGCCAGAGAGAGCTCGTGGATCAAACGCCGCAAATTTCTCTGGAAGATACATATTCAAGCATTCAAGTACCAAAGTTCACAGATTCAAGATCAAGACCACCAGATTTAATATCAAGCTCAAAAGCCCTTGAATTCAAGTACAAGTCAAGATAAAATCCATCAAAGTCCACAAATCAAGATGAATCCCACTAAATTCAAGAACAAGCTTCAAGCCCTTGTACTTACATACTTGAAAAGACGAATCAGACAATTCATAGAGATTGTAACACTCATATATTCAAATTAAATACTATGATTATTGTGATATTCTCATTCCTGATAATTATATTTTGCGACTCAAATTTTATTGTCCATAACTTCTAGCACGCCTGATAGGATAATCTCTATCTCTTATCTCAACTTTTCAATCATCAAAGTTCAAGAACATCGAAATGGCTTCCAAGAAAATAAATACCAAATCAACTTCCTTCGAGGCTGCTGACTCCAAGTTCTTTACTGAACTGGAAAGCATCCTTGGCGTTACCTTTGGAAGTTTCAGACTAGTTATGAGAAGCAAGGCAAGTATATTGGGACAAAAAACACTCCAAGTGTCATCCGCATCATCGAGTCTTTGGTTCTTCATCTTCAAAAGGAGGAAGATCATCCATCAATGAGTCAGAAATAGGAAGCAATATTGCTGAAAGGATTAAGAAGACTTTAGCTCTACTTGATCTCTCTGGGTCTAAGAACTCTGTCACAAAGAAACATGATGATTTAAGTGATGGATCCTCCCCATTCTCACCATGTGATATGAGCCCATTGAAGATCAACTTATGCGATAATCCATGCTACTCTCCAATATCACCAATAATTACGCAAGCGATGGTGACTGATGCTTCATCTATGGAGGAAAAACTTGCAAACTTGATGAAGATGATTGAAGAATTGATCAAGACTGTGCATAATCAGGAGTCTCAAATTGACAAGTTGATGGACAATATGGATGGATTGATGGACACAAACTGTAACACCCCAGAAATTCCAAGCCTAGACTAAGTTTAGAAAACTAGAAAAAAATTATGTTTCCAGGAACCACGGTTCAAGATCACGGACTGAAGTTTGAAACCATAGTCCATCGTCTTAAACCGTAGTCCCAATTCCAGTAGAACCCCAGTTCATGTCTCAGGAACCACGAGGAAGATCACAGACCATAGTTGAGAACCACAGTTTATTTCTGTCGCTCGTGGTTTCCCTCATCAGAGAATCATCAGTCCAGGGCTCAACAACCACGAGTCATACGACAAACTGTCATTCAGGACCACGGTCTGTCCTGAGGACTCGTGGAAACAAAACATCATTGGACCCTCAGTCCAAGACCCAGGAACCACGAGTCATACGACAAACCATAATTTAGGAGTACGGGCCATCTTGTAGAGTTGTAGTTCCTCAGATTAGAGAAACCCCAAGACTCTTGGGCAGGACCACGACTCAGTTGACGGTCCATCATCCAGTTGTACGGTCCATCAAACCAAGTCTTGATCCTTGAGTAGCAAATTTCAAAAGTTTTTTAATTATTTTCTAGGGGCATTCCAGACTTTTCCTTTCTCTTTTAACACCTAGGCTATGTTGTTTTGACCACTCTAAGCCTATTTTATTAGTCAAAAACTACCGAACACTTTCATTCTCCTAAATTTATCGGACTTAGAAAGAACAGAGGAGAAAGAAGCGATAGTTTTCTTTCAAGAACAAGCAGAGGTCTTAATCAGGTTCAGCCCAAAAAAATCCACGGATTTCTCCATAGTTTTCTTCACCAGGTATGTGGGATTTCACTAGTGGGTTCTTTTCACACATTAGGTCCCTAGATCTTAGTAGTTCCTCCAGTACCTCCATGAATGATTAGACCTAGGGTTCAAAAACCTTAGAATTTTCCTTACTAATCAGATGCTATAATTCATGTGATGCTTAGTCCAAATTCCTTGGAGGATTGCTACAAATCATGTCTAGAATCCAGAACCCTAGCATGTCATAATCTTCAGTACTTTAGAAATTATTCTTACTAGGCATGTCAGTCAAGAAATCATGTTTCAGAATTTAAATGTCGTATCTTTCAGTATGTATATGTTGCATTCTCAGTTAATTATCAGAATTTTGAGCTTTCTATTATTTTAGTGCATTATTGCTTATATTCAGTTGGGAGTAGACTTAATACCGAGTGGACGAGGGGATAAAGGCTTAGATGTCAGTTTAGGCTAAGACCTTTAGTAGCGGTCCCCAAGTCCCAGAACTACGGCACCACCGTAGGTATAAAAAGAGTCAGCTGTCAGACTAGGCTACATCTCCTTGTCCCTTGAGGACATCAATGGTGGATCCACGTCAAACTTGTTCATACCCTTGGTAAGGTATGAACACCCTCCCATCCAGGGTTACAAGTTGGCCCCATAGTTAGCTCAACTTGGGGTATGTCGGTTAATAGTATCTCCCACAGTCAGATTCATTTTTCATTGACCATGTACTCTGTATTTATTTCAGTATTCAATTTAGCATGTTATATTCATGATTTGTACTTGGTCATTGTATTCAGTTCAGCTTTCAGTTATATTTCAGTGTACCTATTTCTATGTTTAGTTCTTTATTTCTTAGCTTAGTATATATACTGCATGCTCAGTATATTCAAAGTACTGACGCATACTTTTGTGCTACATCATTTTATGATATAGGTTCAGGCGCTCAGCATCCAGACAACACTTAGTCGACTTCCAGTCCATACTCAACAGTTCAGCGGTGTGTCCTAATAGTTCAAGGATGATAGACATGCTTTACCTTTAGTATTTACTTTTCAGTTTATGTCTTGTTAGAGTTACCTGGGGGGCATGTCCCAGCAACTCATATCAGTTAGAAGGCTTTCAGACATAGACTAGATTCCACTACTTGTTAGTGTTATTTCAGTCAGCACTATACTATTTGTATATCTCATATATTCAGAGATTTGGGTTCTTCCCGTTTCACTTATTAAATTATTTTTAGCTTTCGCACAGTGCATGTTTTAAAAATTAAACTTGTATAGATATGCCATGCCATGGGTTAGCTTGGGGTCACTTGTGACACTAAGCATCGTGTCGCATCCAGGGGGAAGCCTCGGGGTGTGAAAAACTTGGTATCAAAGCATCAGGTTTAAGAGTCCTAGGATGTCTGAAAGCCACGTCAAGTAGAGAATTCTTCATAGGTGTGAAGTGCGCCACACTATGAGATGTCATTAGAAACAAATTTCCTTCTTTCTTTTCCAGCTCGTGTTATAGAGTATAAACTCTACTTAATCTCCTTCTATTCTAACTCATGCTCTTCGCATTTCAGAAAAATGCCTCCCAGAATAGCTAACGCTAGGAATCAGCCAGCAGATCTGTTGAATGAGCAAGTCATGCATGCCAAATTCAGGGCTGCTTTTCAAGTGCTTGCTCAGTCCATGAACGCCCAGGTCAATCAGCAGGTTGCGGCACCAGCTCCACCTCAGATTAACGCAACTACAGCGAGGATCCAGGATTTCACGCGGATGAACCCTCTAGAGTTTTATGGGTCCAAGTCAGAAGAGGATCCCCAAGAGTTTTTTAGATGATATCCAGAAGGTGACAGGCATTATGGGTGTCACTCCGATCTAGGGTGCAAATTTGGCTGCCTATTAGTGGAAGGGAGTGGCCTACACTTGGAACCAGCAATGGAAGGAATCCTGTTGTGCCAATGCAGGCCTAGTGAGCTAGAATCTTTTCAAGACTGCTTTTCTGGACTTGTTCTTCCCACTAAAGCTCAAGGAAGCCAAGGTTCAGGAATTCATTAATCTGAAGTAGAATGACATGAATGTGAAGGACTATGCTCTCAAGTTCACTCATCTATCAAAGTATGCTTTAGCGATAGTATCTGACTCCTGAGCTTGAATAAGCAAGTTTATATCTGGTGTATCGGATGATGTAGTAAAGGAGTGCAAGACTTCTATGTTGATTAAGGAGATGGACTTCTCCAGATTTGTTATTTATGCTCAGCAGATTGAAGAGGAGAAAATCAAGGAAAGGGGAGGAGATACTAAGAGGGCTAGGACTGGTGACTTTAGCTACTCTCAGCGAAGGTTTGAGGGTGGCAACCGCTCTTAGTTCCGTCAAAAGAATTTAGCTCCAGCTTCATCTTCTACATGTTCCCTAGTGTGTAAGTTCAAGAAGGATCAACGGGATAGAGCATCTGGCTCTAAGTCCCAAGGTACGGTTACTAGTGGACGCACAAATCAAGTGTGTAAGAAGTGTGGTAGAAACCACGAAGGTGAGTGCATGGCAGGTAGTGGGAATTGCTTAGGGTGTGGTAAGCCAGTCAACATGATGAGGGATTGTCCAACGGCTTCTCAAAGGGGTAAGGATGTTCGCCCACAAAATCAGACAAGTTCTGCAATAGCTCCAGCAGGTCGCCCTACTCAGTAGGGTTCCTCATCTAGAATAGGTGGTGGTCAGCACCATAATAGGTTATATGCTCTTAAGACTCGATAGGACCAGGAGGATTCTCCCGATGTGGTCATGGGTACATTGCGAGTCTTTAATACTGATGTCTATGCATTGTTAGATGCATGGGCCATACTTTCCTTTATAACTCCATATAAATCAATAAACTTTGGTATCAGTCCAGAAATCCTCCCAGAACCCTTCTCGATCTCTACTCCAGTTGGTGACCTAGTTATAGCTAGACGGGTATACAAAAATTGCCCTATCACAGTTTCCCAGAAAGTCACTTCAACAGATCTTATAGAGTTAGAAATGGTATATTTTGATATCCTTCTAGGAATGGATTGGTTGCATTCCTGTTATGCCTCAGTCAATTGTAGAACTAGGGTCGTTAGATTTCTATTTCCAGACGATCCAGTCTTAGAATAGAAGGGTAATAACTCAGTGCCTGTAGGTCGTTTCATCTCCTACCTTAAGGCCAGAAAAATGATTTCCAAAGGGTATATCTATCATCTCATTCGGGTTAAGGATTCAAACTCTGAGACCCCAACTCTTGAGTCAGTCCTAGTGGTGAATGAGTTCCTAGAAGTGTTTCCAGAAGATATTCCTGGAGTTCCTCCTAAACGGGAAGTTGACTTCGGGATAGATCTCTTTCCAGATACCCAACATATTTTGATTCCTCCTTACAGAATGGCTCCAGCTGAACTTAAGGAGCTGAAAGAACAACTAAAAGACCTTCTAGATAAGGGCTTCATCAGACCCAATATCTCTCCATGGGGATCTCTAGTGTTGTTCATGTGTAAGAAAGATAGTTCTCTCAAGATGTGTATCGACTACCATAAGTCAAACAAAGTCACAATCGAGAACAAATATCCTATCCCCAAGATTGATGACTTGTTCAACCAGCTTCAGGGTGCTAGTTGTTTTTCCAAGATAGACCTCAGATTCGTCTATCATCAGCTCAGAGTTAGAGATATTGATATCCTGAAGACAACCTTCAGGACTCGATATGGTCACTATGAATTTGTAGTCATGTCTTTTGGACTAAACAATGCTCATGCAGCTTTCATGGATTTAATGAACATGGTGTTCAAGTAGTATTTGGATTTGTTCATTATCGTCTTTATTGATGATATCCTCATTTATTCCTGGAATGAGGAAGAGCATGCGACTCATCTGAGGGTTGTTCTACAAGCACTCAAATATCGCTAGCTATTCGCTAAGTTTAGCAAATGTGAATTTTGGTTGCAGTCTGTTTCTTTCCTTGGTCATGTAGTGTCTAATGAATGGATCCGAGTGGATTCCCAGAAAATTGAGGCAGTAAAGCACTGGCCCAGACCCATTTCTCTGACGGATATCAGAAGTTTCTTGGGTCTGGCCGATTACTATAGGAGGTTTGTTGAAGGATTTTCATCCATAGCTGGCCCATTGACCAAATTGACCAAATTGACTCAGAAAAAGGTCAAGTTTCAGTGGTCAGATGAGTGTGAGAAAATTTTCTTAGATCTTAAGACCAGGTTGACTACAGCTCCTGTCTTGACTCTACTTGAGGGTTCCGATGGTTATGTGATTTATTGCGATGCATCCAGGGTTGTCCTAGGTTGTGTTTTGATGTAGCAGGGTAAGGTCATAGCTTATGCTTCCAGACAACTTAAGGTCCATGAGAAGAACTACCCGACCCATGACTTAGAGCTTGCAGCAGTGGTGTTTACCCTAATGATTTGGAGACACTACTTGTATGGTGTTCATGTTGATGTGTTCACAGATCATAAGATCCTCCAATATGTGTTCACCCAGAAAGAGTGGAATCTTCGTCAGAGAAGATGGCTTGAGTTCCTCAAATATTATGATATGAATGTGCTCTACCATACGGGTAAGGCCAACATAGTGGTTGATGCTCTCTGCATCACATTCCACTCTGAATAAAGGGAAGACCGTATCCTTGAAAAAGAAGACAACTCCTTTAATAGTAACGAAAATATAGGCTCCAAAACCCTGCAGTGTCACTGTCTGCTGAGGCCAAAACAAGCTCATAGGCGGAAACAAGATGATAAAAAACAACACAATCATATCATGTAATCACAGGTGACCTCAATACAATCATAACATGCTCTTCTAGGCCGCTAAGTAAGGAATAGAGTGCTTCTGATAGTCGCTCTATCATGTTGTAGGGCAAAACTCAATACTATAAGGCCACTAGTAAAATAATGATGTTACACATGCTATACAAGCTTTGGCCTTAAAGGTCATACCAGTAAGTGAAAAGGAAGCCTTAACATACCTTTTAACCGAATCCCCAAATGTGTCTCTAGGAAGCTTGACCAACCAAAGGTAAAGCAACAAGTGCAAGAATTAATAAGGCTGCAAGATTGAGTCAAAGCCAATTGATAAGGCATTAATGCCACACTCATGACCAGCCAAGTACAAAGCATAGCATTAGGCAAATAAGAATAATAAACAACAGCTATATCCAATGAAAATATTCCAACAACATCTCAAAGGAACGATGAGCTCCCGAGGCAAAATAACAAGGCATACTTTACATCATTAAATCCAATAACTATCGTACGCGATTCCACTAAGAATCACACAAACTTCTCAATTCCTCCAGGATCTTAATACCATCAGTAAACGACAATAATATAACCAAACGTAATAAGATAGAGGAGATGTCTAAAGCCACGACATCCAAAACACCACTTTGTGGCTCGAAAAGCTGTTAAAATGATTCTAGAATATGTAATTATGAAGGAAGGTCGTCGGTAGAACATTTCCTTGACAAAAGGGACTGAATTCCAAATCTAAACAACCTTCCTCCTTGCAGTAACAACAAACAAAGTAAAAACCAAGAAGAAAATACTACAAGTCATCGGCAAGTACGACTTTTCATAACTAGAAGCTTAGAATCTTATTTTAACAAATAGATAAGTGTACGGGATCCTTACCTTGCCAACATAACTCCGTAGCTACTTCCCAATATCACTAATATCCAGTAAGCCTCACTGTCCAAGCTCCAAAAGAGAAGCACCACATAAAACACGGAGAAAACTATGTCAAGATGATGAGCTCAACGTGTAGAACAACTTTTGTGAAACCCTTAAGCTCTAGTTGGCAAACTTTAGGGAGTCTTTTGGTCTAGGGAGAAGTTAAGATCTTTTATAAGGCTTGGGAAGAAGTAATTTAAAGAGAAAATGGTTTTTAAAAGATGAAATCTCAATATATATCCATTCCATCGACTTGGGCCCACCTTGATGTGCCTATTTGCATAGTCTTACAAAATTGCGAACTTCTTCCTATTCTGAAGTCGTATGAATGAACGGTTTGATGCGTTGGAAACTAGACTTGTAGAACTTTAATTTGGTATTTTGGAGGCCCACAAATATTTTATAGATAGGGAGAAAACTCCCAAGACATTTAAACTAAATTTTAAGAGAATTCCTTAAAGGAATTTACAATAATTTTTTACTACTTTTATTTTGCAACTTGCTTGACTTTAAAACTTATAATACGACCATCGTGGAATTAAATACCTCATAAAACATCCTTCATAAAATATAAGGTACTCTTAGTCTTATTTCAAAAGTATGAGTTAATCCAACATTCAAACGGATGGGGTGTTACATCCTCCCTTCGTTAGAAACATTCATCCACGAATGAAGATAATGTACATGGAATCATATGAAACATCATAAGAAGTTATAAATACCAAAATAATATGCCTCAACTACTCAAATGTGGGTCTACTATCTATCTGTTTTGAATATCATCTGAAGGAGTGAACAAGTGGGGATACCTGAACTTCATGTTCTCTTTAGCTTCCCACGCCATCTCCTGATATTACGGTTCCACCACTATACTTTCAATGAAGCTATATTATTATTCTTCAATCTACTAATATGGCGGTCTACTATGACAACTAGGACTTCTTTATAATATAATTCATCTAAAATTTGAACATCTGCCATTAGTATTATATGTGTTTGATCTCCGATACACTTCTATAACATAGAAACATGAAAGACTGGGTATACTGCCTCTCACTCTGAATGCAACTCTAGCTAGTAAGAAAATATGTATATCCATCACACAATTGAGGGCTCAGCTTGCTCTTCTTACCAAATCACATAATGCTCTTCATTGGCAAAACCTTCAAAAAGACCAAATTGTCAACATTGAACTTTAAGTCCCATTTCCTAACATCTCAATATGATTTCTGGTGGCTCTGAGATATCAACAATTTCTCTCTCAGCTTAACCTTTTTCACGGCCTAGTGTACTACGTCAGGTCCAAGAAACCCTGACTCTCTAACCTCAAACTAATTAATAAGGGATCATTATTTCTACCCACATAAAGCCTCATAGGGTGCCATACCAATGCCTTAATGATAGCTATTATTATAAGAAAACTCAATAAGTGACAAGTGATCATCCAGTTCCCTCTGAAATCTAGCACACATGCCTATAACATATCTTCGGTTTTCTATATCTTACATTTGTCTTGGCCATTGGTCTACGAATGAAAAGTAGAACTATGATTAACCTGAGTCCTCAAACCCCTATGTAATGATGTCCAAAATTGTGTTGTAAACTGTTCCCCTCTATCTGAAATAACCGATATTGAAACACTATAAAGTTTGACTATTTCTTTAATGTACAGTTTGAAATACTCTTCAGCTTAGAATGTGGCCCTAACCTGCACAAAATGGGCCGATTTGAGCAACCTATCAACAATCACTCCAATAGAATTAAACTTTTATTGCAAACAAGGAAAATTTGTGATAAAATCCATATTTACGACCTCCCACTTCCACAGTGGAATAAGTATTTCATGAGTCAGTCCACTAGGATTTTGATGCTCTACCTCTACCCGATGACTATTTCAGCACTATGCCATGAACTTAGCTATGTCCCTATGCACCCCAGACACCAATAAATCTCCTTAATATCATGATATATTTTCATGGATCCTGGGTAAATATAGTAACAAGAAAGGTGTGCCCTTTCCATAATATGTTGTCTAAGCCCTGCAATATATAGAACACATAACTGATCTTTCAAATCTGAGGACTCCATCTACTGCTATATCCAAGGCTAAAGATTCACACTGCAGAGCCTTGCCTCTTACTACTCTAAGCTAGGATAGTTTTATTATTGTGCCTTCACCTTAACAACTAGAGGTGATACTGCTGTATCCTGAACTGTGACCCCTGTATCATCGGAGTCTAATAATCTACCCCCCAAACCAGCTAGCTGATGGAGCTCCCAGGATATCTCTCATTTTTCAGCTCCCAAATACAATAGACTACCCATAGACTTATGACTGAGGGAATCTGCTACTATATTGACTTTCCCTAGATGATATAAGATATCCACATCATAGTCTTTCAGCAATTCAAGCCATCGACGCTATCGCAGGTTCAACTCTTTCTGTCTAAGAATATACTGGAGGCTTTTATGATCTGTATAAATATTAACATTAATGACATATAAATAATGCCTCCAAATCTTCAGGGCATGAATAAATATAGCCAACTCTAAATTGTGGGTCGGGTTGTTCTTCTCATTCTTCTTTAATTGTCAAGAAGCATATGAAATTACCTTTTCGTGTTGCACCAGAACACAAACTAGCCTAAGCTTAAGCATCACAATACATTGTGTAGCCCTCAGGACCTTCTAGTGAGGTCAGAGCTGGTGCTAAAGTCAATCTATCTTTCAAATCTTGGAAACTCTAATCGCAGGTTATGGTCTACTGAAACTTAGCTGCTTTCTGAGTCAGCTATATCAAGGGAGCTAAAAGTCAAGAAAATCCTTTCATAAACCTTCTGTAATACTCTGTTAACCCTAGAAAGCTGCAAATTTCTATTGGGGTTGTGGGTCTAGTCCAAGTCTTCACGGCCTCAATCTTTTGTAAGTCAACCTGAATACTAACATCTGATATAATAAGGCCCAAAAGGCCATATAATGCAACCAGAACACACACTCCAAGAGCTTAGCATACAACCTCTGATCTCAGAGTACCTGAAGCACTGATGTACTCTCCAAGATGGAGGTATCGGTGATAATTAAGCAAAAAAAAATTTATATTACCCGACAGGAGTCGGGGTCAATCCCTTAGGGAATTGGAGCTTAGAAAAAGAGATTGTAGAAAAGATTTCACAACAAGAGTAAATTGTCCAAACAACAAATAATGTAAAAAGGGGAGAATTGGGAATCTGTTACAATACAATTCCAAACCAAATAATAAAAATAAATGCAAGGTGTAAACAAGAGAGAGAACGACTAGGGATGTGTTTCTGATGGGAATCAAACATGGGTGAAGGTACTTGATTAAATGCATGAATTCTTACAAAATAACATAGGTATAATTGGTTTTAGCAATGATTATTAATCTCTCAATCACACAATCATTCATCCAATGGGTCTTTGTTTAGGAACCATTGTTTAGGCTTAAACCAACTAATATAGTCTTGGGGAGGTCACACTATCTCTAGCTTAGACTCTTAAATGGGTGTTTCCGGCGAATTGAGCTATTTCTAGCCTCAATCTAAGTGGAATCCCAAGTACCCACTAGCAATTTCACATCCAAAATCATGAACCCTTTTGTCAAGCAAGAACACAATCTAGTAAATTAAATAAATGTTTGCAACCACCAATTTTAGAGTTAAAATATGGTTAAATCACTAGAACCATATCATATTAGCAATTATAAACACAAATAAGAAAGACCCATACCCTTTTATCAAGCACCCATCATCAACACATCCCTAGACAAAGGGACTTAGCCACTCATGCTAAAGAAATAAGAAAGTATACCCATAGGAAAATTCAAATTCCTTTTCATTAATTGTAGAAAGAATCCAATATTCAAGCTCAAATTTACAAGTCCAAGGTTGAAGATTGAAAGAATGGATTGAAACCCTCTTTCTTTCCTTGGGAGAGAAACTTGCTCCAAAATTGAAAACTATTCAAAACTATGAAAAACTATGCCTAAATTGGATTTTAGAATGTTCCAAAATCATCACATCAAAATGGACAAAAATGCATTTCGGGAGTTGTGCAGCGTGGTGTGCATTTCACACGTCGTCTTGTGTGCATTGCACAGATCCGCACAAGCAAAGCAGTGATTTAGACGATTTCCAGTTGTCATGCAAAGCAGGGTGCGGTTTGCACCAGGCCTTGTGTGTGTCGCACGATGGCCGCACCACTTAATAGATCCTTCACTTCTCTTCTGAGCTTTATGCAGAGAAAGATGCAGACCGCACCTCGTGTTGTGTGTGTCGCATGAGGTCTGAACCTAACGACATAATCTTTATCTCTTTCAATCAACTTCACACTTCAACTCCTTTTGAGCTCTTTTGGGTCCATTTCCTTGTTTTCTTCTCTAGGACAAGAGTACCTGCAGTTAAGTTTATAAAGGCCATAAGAACCTCTCAATCTCATCAAAACATGACAATAATTCATGAGTAAAGGCTTAATAAGTTGGTAGTTTACCGACTTATAAAAACCCCAAACTTAAACTATTGCTTGTCCTCAAGCAAGATACTCATAAGGTAAGGAATGAATTATGCTCTAAAACTCAATCAAGGCACAAAGACTAATCTATTCTAAAAATTAAGGAAAATAAAAAAAAAGACTCAAACAAAAGGCTCAACTACAATGCTCATCTCAATTTGAACCACCACATTATTAAGGAAATTGATCATTTCAAAAGTTTTTCAAAAGGACTTCAATTCTCATTCAAAAACAAGGGAATTTTTCTCAAGTCATTGGCATGGACCATCAAGGTTTGCCTCAAGATTCGCTGCATAACTTATCTCATTTATTCCTCTCAATTGAAATAGAGACTTTATGTTTCAATTCGAGTTCGTCATACCACTCACCACAAGAGAGATCTCTCTCACAATCATGCAATTCACAATACAAGGGATTAGAAAAGAACTAAAAAGTCTCTCACTCTCTCAAGAAAGTTCAAGTGCACCCATGTCGAACAATAGGCTTGCCCTTCATGTAAATCGCCACTAATGTAGAGTGGTCAAGCTCGAAATCACTAAGGACTTGTGGGTTATGATGTTGGCTAGGGTTAAGGTGAGGATTGAATTTGGCTCAAGTGGATAAACCTCTGTTATTCTCTTTCATATCATTTTTGAACACCGCTCACATTTTTGAACTTTGGCTTCACATTATTTCTCCATCACACAACCCAAGATTTTTTACTTTAAATATTGATCATTCAACCTCCTTATAAAACCTTTGCTTGGTAGCACCGATTCTTTTCTTTTCATTTTTCTCATTGGATTGAACTTTGGGAGCAATTTTCAATTCAACATAAGGTGCTACCTTGCACTTGAAGTGCATTCCTTTTCTTCTCCACATTAAGCACATACACCCGCAAACTTAGGCTTTTGCCTATGTTGTCATTTCATCCCTCCCAAACTTAGGCTTTTAGCCTACGTTTCACTTTCAAGCCATTAGGGAGGACAACTGCCAAGATAGAGATTCCAATAAGGGTTAAGGTATCGAACAAGGTGCCAAAGTACGGTCACAATCTCTAAAGGGTTCACTAGGATTGACGTCAAGGGAAGTCATTTGGGTGAAGTGGCTATTCAAAAAGGGCCCAAGATCATCTTCCAAGCACGGTCACATCTAGAATTTTGCCTTGAATCACATTCAGGGCAAGTTCTAGATGATACGCATGAACGAGAATCATGGTATACCTTTACCACACATGGCATCACCTTACAAAAACTTTCAACATTAGTCTCAAGATCAATTGGGACAAATGAGTTTTGAAAAGCTACTCTGAGTTCATTACACACTCGTTTGTGAATCAATCAAGCCAAACCAAAAGTGTGCAAGTCATGACAAGAGAATTCTTTTCTCAAAAATTTATTTTCCCTCTTTCCTTTTATTTCTAAAACGTCTTGCCAAGAAAAATTTCCGGTGGGTCCATTTCAAGACAAGCAAAGCACGGACTCAAATTAAATGAAAACTTGGCATTTTCCCTTAAGAAAGTCGCTCTCAATCTATCATAGGGAAACATCAACTCGGTTTGATACAAAAATAAAAGAAAAGAAATTAAAGAAAAATATTTTCTCCTTGGGAAAAAACCATGGTATTAAGAAAACCCTCGAATTTTATTGTTAAACTACTATTAACAAGGAGACTATCGAATTTAAAGCACCCCCAAACACAGACATAACATTGTCCTCAATGATATTAGAGCGTAGGAAAAAAGAATACTCCCTGGGGACCATGTGCGAAATGCACAGTGTCTGAGGTGAGCCACATCATCAATTACACCAGCATATGGAGTATTGGTGTGTTCTGGCCGGTGCTGTGGGACAGACATGTGAGGCACACATTATGATGTGCGAAATTCCTCAATAGTCGCATGATGGGTTGAATTTTTTTGGTAAAATTTCCAGTGTTCTGGATGATGGTGTGAAACTAATGTGCATTGCGCACAATCGATGAGACAGACCGCATGCCAGTTGCATGCCCAAGCTTCAGACTTATAAGTTTTTGCTAGTGTTCTGGGACTTCTATGTGAAGTGTTGTGCGATACGCACTAGGCATTTTGCGATCGCATGGTGCGATGAACGACCTCATGTTTGCTCCAACACCCTTTTGATGTGTGTCTAACTACAAAGCCAACAAAAACAACACACAAAACAATACCAAAAAGAAAAAATACAGAAAGTAAAGGCAAATGCTTGGGTTGCCTCCCAAGAAGCAATTGGTTTACTGTCATGGCGCAATGATGGTACCTTCTATTCAAGGCTCATCCAGGTAAATGGATTTTAAGAGTGCAAATTCCTCTGGTATGCCCAATTACTTTTTCACTCGCTGCCCATTCACTTTAAAAGTTGAGCCATTTTCAGCTTTGAGCTATATTTCACCATTTAGAAATACTTGACACACTTTGAAAGGGCCAGAACATTTGGACTTCAACTTTCCTGGAAAGAGTCGGAGTCTAGAGTTGAATAAAAGGACCCAATCTCTGGGGGGATAATTCTCACTTGAGAATTTGGTAATCGTGATAGTTCTTCATATTTGCTTTATAAATTGACGTGCTCTCATATGCCCTCATTCGGAACTCATCTATCTCGTTGAGGCCCTCAACTCTAGTATGAGTGGCCTTTTCCCAATCTAAGTTTAGCCTCTTCAAAGCCCATATAGCTTTATGCTCAAGTTCTAATGGGAGATGTCAAGACTTTCCAAAGACCATTTGATAGGGACATATACCAATCAGGGTCTTGTACGCAGTTCTATAGGCCCATAGGGCATCATCTAACTTCCCGGTCCAATCCGTTCGATGGATGTTTACCGACTTTTTAAGAATAGACTTGATTTCCCTAGTGGATACCTCAACTTGTCTGCTCATTTGTGGGTGGTAGGGGTAGATACTTTATGCTTGACTCCATAATTTGCAAGGAGAGCACTAAACAACTTGTTGTAGAAGTGTTTACCCCCATCACTAATGCTGGCACGGGGGATGCCAAACCAGGCCAATATGTGCTTCTTTAGAAAAGTTGTGACACTTTTGCCTTCATTGTTTAGAAATAACATAGCCAACCTACTTTAAGACATAGTCCATAGCCACAAGGATGAAGGTGTATCTATACGAACTTACAAATGGGCCCATAAAATCAATCCCCCACATGTTAAATAATTCCACTTCAAGGATTAGTGTAAATTGGAGCTCATGGCGCTGAGACCCACCCCTTTTGCATTGACATTTGTCACATGCCTTCACCATATCATTGGCATCTTGAAATAGAGTCGGCAAAAAAAATCCACATTGTAACACTTTTGAAGCCGTACTCATACTCCTATGGTGACCACCAATGGGTGAAGAGTGGTATGCCTTAACAATAGGCATCGTCTCAATTTTGGGGATGCACCTCCAAATCATTCCATCGGCGCAAATCTTAAATAGGTAGGGTTCATCCCAATAGTACTTCTGGACGTCATACAAGAACTTCTTTTTCTGGTTTGAATTCAAACCATCCGAAAGAAAATCACTCACTAAAAAGTTGGCAAACCATGGTGTGAGATCATGCAAGGCAGCCAAAATGCGCTTGTCGGGGAATGAAACATTTATCTCAGGTTCCCCTATGGGCCTTCCCTCTTCTTCTAGTCTTAATAAATGGTCAGTCACTTGATTATCGCAGACCCTCTGATTTTTTACTTCAAAATTGAATCCTTGGAGGAGTAATACCCAATGAATTAGCCGGGTCTTGGAATCCTTCTTAGTCATCAAGTATCTTATTGCTGCATAGTTAGTTTGCATTATGACTTTGGTCCCCAAAATATATGCTCAGAACTTTTCAAAGGCAAATACTACGACTAACAACTTTTGTTCAGTCACGTTGTAATTGGTTTGAGCCATATTCAATGTTTTGCTCGCATAGTAGATTGGGTGGAAGAGTTTCTCTCTTCATTGACCAAGTACAGGCCCCAAAGCTACACCACTAGCATCGCACATAAGTTTGAATGGTTTTTTCTAATCTGGTGAAATGATTATGGGTATTTAAGTTAACTTCTCTTTAGAGTTACACAAAGGATAAGCCACCTTCGAGAAATCTTTTATGAAACGCCTATAGAACCTGGCATGACTAAGAAAACTCCTTATTTGTTTTTACAGTTTTTGGAGGAGGTATCTTGGATATGACTTCAATTTTGGCTTAGTCAAATTCAAGCCCTTTTTCGAATATTTTGTGCCCCAATACTATCTTTTCGTTTACCATAAAATGGCACTTCTCCCAATTTAACACCAAGTTTGTTTCCTCACATCATTTAATCACTTCCTCTAAGTGTTCTAAACAATCACCAAACTCATACCCAACTACCGAGAAGTCATCCATGAAGATCCGCATAGTATCTTCGACCATATCGGAGAATATAGACATCGTGCACCATTGGAAGGTGGTCGAGGCATTGCACAGTCCAGAGGGCATTCTTTTGAAAGCAAAAGTCCCATAGGGGCATGTAAAGGTTGTTTTCTCTTGATCTTTCGGGGTGATTGAGATCTGCTTGTAGCCGGAATAGCCATCAAGAAAGCAATAAAACCACGTCCAGCCAACCTATCTAGCATTTGATCCATGAATAGGAGAGAGAAGTGATCCTTCTCCATCCATGAGTTCAATTTTTGGTAATCCATACACACCTTACATCCAGTCACGGGTCTGAGGGCTATCATCTCATTTTTTTCATTTGGCACAATAGTACTTCCACCCTTTTTTGGCACACACTTCACTGTACTGACCCAAGTACTATCGGAGATATGAAAGACCACCCCAACATCTAACCACTTAATAATATACTTCTTCACCACCTCTTGCATAAGCGGGTTCAGCCTTTGTTGATTCTCAATGAAAGGGATTCTTTCCCCTTGGAGATTTATTTTGTGTATGCATATCCTCGAGGGTATACCAATGACTTTGGCAATAGTCAACCTCATGGCGCGAATGTGCTTCTTTAACACTTTGAGCAATGCCTCTACTTTTTTATCACTTAACTTGTTGCAGATGATGACCAGCAAGGTTTCATTAGCACCCAAGTAGGAATACTTCAAGTGAGATGGTAACGGCTTGAGCTCCTATGTAGGTGGTTCAATAACTGAAGGTTTGGAGATAGGTGTTTTCCTATTCTTCAAGTCAAGATCGAGCTTCTTTGGGGGGTAGGAGTAGGAACCCATTCCCACTAAAGCACAATAAATATAGTCATATGCTTCTATCCCTTCAAATTATAATTCAACAACACCGCTTCTAATGCTTCATCGATGAATCCCTCTTTTATATGTAGGGTAACTCTTTCCTCAATCTTGATAATTGCAAAGATCATTTGAAGGTCATTCAGTTTTTTCATAGACCTACACAAATCAAAGGTTGCCTCTTCTTTATTCATGGAGAATTTTAATTCTCCCGAGTCCATTTTGCAAAGAGTATGCCCTGTTTTTAGACTTGGTTTCCCCAAGACAATAGGTATCTCAAAGCCCCCTTTACTATCAAACACAATGAAATAAACAGGGCACACTAGTCGACCCATCTTAACTAAGATATCGTATCCAACCCCTACGAGGTGATTTATTGACCTATCTGTTGTGAGGAACTTTACATTTGTGATGATAGGTTGCCCAAGCTCCAACTTTCTAAAAGTGGCTAGCAATATCAGGTTCACACTTGCATTTCATCACATACCAATTTTGTATACTTGTGCACTCCATTCAAATCATAAACAGTGTACACACCCTGAGTCACCTCATCGTTCACGAAGTCGCTAGAAAGCATTGCACTACTTTGAGGGTACATGTGAACAACCCCAAATTCTTCAAAGTTGCATATAGCGCACATCTCCTTCACGAACATGGCATACTTAGGAATTCTGTTGAAAGCACTACCCGCTGGAACGTTGATAGTGATTCTCTTTAACATAGATTCCAAGTTTCTCGGAGTCTCACTTCCTTTTTATTACAATAAACATTGAGGGAACGGAGGTTGGCATGTAGGAAAAGGATTGAAAACCTTGGGTACCTTATTCTTGTGATTTAGCATTGTTAACACACCATTTCCCCATGGTCTCCTGTTCGTAGGCTTAATCATATTAGGGTTTGCAATATCCACAGGGTCAGTTGGGTGTTTTATATCACCCATTCCTTCATCTCCTTTGATTTCATTAGACTCAAATAGAGAAGTGATCCATACAATTCTTTCTTCAAGATGTTCGATAGCAATGGAGTGTGATTGCACAATTTGGGAAAGACTCCCAAGGTCATTTCTCAGCTCCTTAACGACTCCATCAGTGGACTCTACTTTCTCAATACTGTCGCGAGCATACTTTCAATTTTAGAGACACCATTTCATTTGCTCCAACTTTGATTCCCATGATCATGTCTTTCCAGACTTTGGGGACTTCCATGGGAACCCATCTCGTGGTCTGCCACAAGTGCCTCTATATTTCATTCATTGTAACCATCTACATCTTCCACTAACCTCACAGCCCCAACAACACCAATGGTATTGACTATTTCAAACTGGTGAATTGCTGCACTCATTGCCATGAATTCAAGGAGTGTGGTGGCAATTGATAGCTCTCTATCCCTTCGCGCACCACTCTTTACCCAATCCTCAGTCGCTTTAGTGGAGGTCACATCCATTGCTCCCTTGGCTCCCCAAATATCTAACTCACGATCTAATATGGTCTGATTTTCAAGTGCACATGGGTTGAATGAGAAGTACTGAGCATTGGATCTTGAGGAATGTCTACCTGTAACAAATTACCAACAACAAACCAAATAAAAAGAATAAACACTCTACAAGGTGATTTCAAATCAAAATGAAAAAGGCTATTCAAACACAATTCCCTGGCAACGATGCAATTTTTGATAATTCTCAAATGTACTCTCCAAGATGAAGGTATCGACAATCGTTAAGCAAAACAAAATTTATATTACCCAAAAGAAGTTGGGGTCGATCCCACAGGGAATTGGATCTTAGCCAAAGAGATTGTAGAAAAGATTTTACAATGAGAGTAAATTGTCCGAACAATAAATAATGTAAAAAGGGGGGAATTGGGAATCTGTCACAATTCAATTCCAAACCAAACATTAAAAATAAATGCAAGGTGTTAACAAGAAAGAGGATGAGTAGGGATGTGTTTCCGATGGGACTTGAACACGGGTAAAGGTACTTGCTTAAATGCATGAATTCTTACTATATAACATATGTAGCATTGGTTTTAGGCTTGATTGTTAATCTCTCAATCACACAATAATTCATCCAACGGTCTTTGTTTAAGCACCATTGTTCAGGCATGAACCAACAAATATAGGGTTGGGGATGTCACACTATCTCTAGCTTAGACTCTTAAATGGGTGTTTTCAATGAATTGACCTATTTCTATCATCAATCTAAGTGGAATCCCAAGTACCCACTAGCAATTTCACATACGAAATCATGAACCCCTTTATTAAGCATGAACACAATTAAGTAAATTAAATCAATGATTACAACTACTAATTTTAGAGTTAAAACATGGTGAAATCACTAGACCCATATCATATTAGCAATTATAAACACAAATAAGCAAGACTCATACCCTTTTATCAAGCACCTATTATCAACACATCCCTAGACAAGGGGACTTATCCACTCATACTTAAGGAACAAGAAAGTATACCCATAGGGAAATTCAAATTCCTTTTCATTAATTATAGCAAAAATGCAATATCCAAGCTCAAATTTACAAGTCCAAGGTTGAGGATTGAGAGAATGGATCGAAATTATCTTTCTTGCCTTGGGAGAGAAACTTGCTCCAAAACTAAAAACTATTCAACACTATGAAAATCTATGCCTAAATTGGTGTTTTAGAATGTTCCCAAATCGACATATCAGAATGAACAAAATTTCCCTTTGGGAGCTATGCCGTGCAACATGCATTTTGCATGTCATCTTGTGCGTATCACACAGCTCTGCATAAGAAAAGAAGTGACTTAGCCAATTTCCAGTTGATATGTGAAGCGGGATGCGGTTTGCACCAAGCCTTGTGTGTGTCGCACGATGGCCGCACCCCTTAAAAGATCCTTCTCTTCTCTTTTAAGCTTCAGGCAGAGGAAGATGCAGACAACACCTCATGTTGTACGTGATGCACGAGGTCCGTACCTTATGATAGAATCTTCGTCTCTTCCGATCAACTTCACACTTTAACTCCTGAGCTCTTTTGGGTCCATTTCTTTGTTTTATTCTCTAGGATAAGAGTACCTCCATTGATGTCAATAAAGGCCATAAAAACCTCTTAATCTCATCAATACATGACAATAATTCATGAGTAGAAACTTAATAAGTTAGTAGATTACCAATTTATCAGTCTCTATGCTCGATCTTTGAACGAGATATACCAAAATATCATCAATAAACATAATGGCAACATGTATAAAAAGGCCTATATATACTATTCATCAGGTCTATAAATATTGTTGGGGTGTTCATCAATGTGAAAGACATCACAAGAAACAAAAAATGGCCATATCTTAGCCTGAAGGTTGTCTTTGGAATATCACTCTCTCGAACAAGTACATGGTTGTACTTTAAATGTAAATCAATCTCT
The DNA here is from genome assembly GCA_003996215.1 of Jaltomata sinuosa. Taxonomy (NCBI): domain Eukaryota; kingdom Viridiplantae; phylum Streptophyta; class Magnoliopsida; order Solanales; family Solanaceae; genus Jaltomata; species Jaltomata sinuosa. The sequence continues at coordinate 140,035 of QJPP01007595.1, read as the reverse complement.
GAGAAGCATCGAGCATCCCAAAGTTAATAAAAAAAACTCATCAATTTTTGTATTTGATATTTGTCCTTTATAGTCACCTTATTCAGTTTTTTTGTTATATATACACTTTTGCAATGAGTTGTCTTTCTTCAGCATAAAAAACACTGGTTCACCCCATGGTGACATACTACGCCTTATGAAGCCCTTATCTAATCAATATATTAGTTGTTCCTTCAATTCTTTTAGTTCTGCTGGTGCAATTCTACATGGGAGAATTGATATCGACTGGGAATCTGGTAATATATTGATAGCAAAATCAATCTCCCATTCTAGGGAAATACAATAGAGCTCGTCTAGAAACGCAACTAGAAATACATTAATTACATGAATAGATTGAAGAGTAGGTGGCTCAGCATCAACATCCTGAACTCGAACAATATGGTAAATGTAACCTGTGATGATCATTTTCTTTGCCTGAATCTAGGAAATATACCTGCCTTTTGGTATTGCTGCATTATCCTTTCACTCCTAAACTACTTCCACTGGAATGTGGAATTTAAAAGTCTTCGCTCGTTAGTCAAAATTGGCATAACAAGATGCTAACCAGTCCAGGCCCATAATAATATCAAAGTCAAGCATCTATAGCTCTATCAGGTCTATAGAGGTCTAATGGACAACAATCTATAAAGTATATTCTCGATAAGCCCTCTAGGCAATAATAGAGTTGCCAACTGGGCAGACACAACAAAAATAATTCTACAATGACTCTTGTACTACACACAACAATATAGTAGTAAATGGGGTAACATACGATAATGTGGAGCCTGGATCTTTCAAAGAATAAACAAGGTGTGAGCAAACACTGAATGTACCTTCCACAACATCTGGCGATGACTCTGAATCTTGAATACATGTCAGTGCATAAGTGCAATTCTAGCCATACTCAAAATTGGATGCTCCTTCTCGGTCGTGACCTCTAGTTGCTAAAATCTGGGACCCATGCTTTACAAGTTGTACTGTGGAAGATGGTTTAGTTGCTGATTCATCCCTCTATCCTAAACCCTATTTGTTCCTTAACGTACAATATCATTGTATATGAATTTCTTGGCCACCAAATAGCATATTGTGGATCCCTTATGGCATCTCCCGACATGTGTTTACTACTTGTATCATAATGTGGCACAGCTGATCTAAACTGTTATGAGTCCTTGTGCTGTTGTGATCCTGATGCTCGTGAACTCTTACCCAGACCTGACCGCCCTCGGTGATCAAACCTTCTATCTTGGGACTACTGTGGTAGGGGTCTAGGTGGTCTCTCTGAATATTAAGTTTTAGAGCCACCATGTGCCTCCGTCTAAAACTCCTGGGCCTAGACATCTTATGCTTCCCTTTCTCGACTCTCTCAATCATATAACTCTTATGTTAAAACACCTCTATGTTCTGTATAACAACATGGATTTTCATGATGTCCATATTGTCATTATGTATGGTTTGAGTACAAGACCAATAACAATCATAAGCTTACAACTTAACCCGTATGACTCATCTCTATAGCACGATTTGAGAAATAAAAGGGTAACTTTCCTTAACAATGTCTGTAGCTTCCTACTTATAAAATATGGTGCACAACACACTTATAAACAAGACTCTACTAGACACGGCTTGCAGGCGCCCTAGGATACGATATTTCTCTGATACAAAGCTTGTCACGCCTATAATTTGGGGGGTCCAATTGGCACCTAATGCCAAAATTTAGGCCAAGCCGACCCTGTTGAACTATTTGCCAATGGCGCATAGCAGCCACGCACAATCAAGAAAACAAACAAGTATATCTTAGCTTAAAAAATAGCCCTCGACCGGCAAGACCCCTATCAACAGCTCTAGAAAGAAAATAGCTACTCCCAACAATTGATATAAAGCAATAAGAAGGTAGCACATAAGTCCTGTTTGTGCCGTCAAGGCTGCCATAATATCTAGGAAAGAATAAATGCTATGCGGGCCGTGAAGGCCACTATAATCTTTATATAAAAACTGAAGACATGTATATACAATGTAAACTAGGCCAATGAGCTGCTAAACTGCCAACAAAACAACAACAAGGCCCAATTAGCTAACAAGCTATAACTATTAAACATACCAGGCCATAATGGCCACCATCGTAGCTATGCAACCCAACTAACTAGTCTGCAATCCTCTATGAATACAATGCTTGGTGGGACTGGGCCACAACCTACCCAAAAACTATAAACAACAAAAAGGGCCAACCTTTGATACTCTGGCGACCCTTGGAAGGATGGGAGTCAACCAACTCGCTGAAAGATCAGCTATGCTACCCAACAGGTCTGTCTAGTCATCGCTCAGGACCTGCAGGCATGATGGAGCGTCCCCCAGGAAATGGTGTGTCAGTATGAAATAATGTACCATGCATGTAAGCCAAACTGAAAACTGAAACTGAAGTATGAGGATTGAACAAAAGGGCAGTAGTAAAACCAAGGTACAATAACTTACCTTCCTGAAATAAAATACCATCTAAAGCACATAGCATACAATAACCTTACCTGTCCCCTATAAGCCTGACAGATACAAATAACACACAATCTCCATAAGTCTTAGTAGGCGCAAACAATCGCTAAATACCCATACTGACCCCCTTACCTGGACCCTAGTGATAATCTTATCTGAACTATCTGATTGTACATGTGTCATGAATCAGTGCAACTCTGAGGCTCAGTGGTACCATATAAGTGATGCCCCATAGGTACAGCCTGCTCGGCCCATAAGCACAGTCTGCCTGGCCCAAATGCGCAATAATGTAATGTAACTACTACCCTGTAGGTACAGCCTACACATCCTATAGGTACGATCTGCTTGGCCTAAAGGAATGGTAATAGTAACCAGGATATAGGCTCTAAAACCCTACAATGTCTGTGTCTGTTGAGGCCAAAACAAGCTCATAGGTAGCATTAAGAAGGTAAAAAATAACACAACAATATCATGTAATCACAGGTGACCTCAATACAATCTCTTCTAGGCTGCTAAGTAATGAATAGAGTGCTTCTGATAGTTGCTCTATCACGTTGTGGGGAAATCTCAATACTATAAGACCACTAGTTGAATAATGATGTTACACATTCTACACAAGCTTTAACCTTAAAGGTCATACCAAAAAGTGAAAACAAAGACTTAACATACCTTTTAACTAGAGCCCCAAATTTGTCTCTAGGAAGCTTGACCAACCAAAGGTAAAGCAACAAGTGCAAGAATTAATAAGGCTGCAAGAATGAGTCAAAGCCAATCAATAAGGCATTAATTCCATACTCATGATCAGTCAAGTCCAAAGCATAACATTAGGCCAATAAAAATAATAAACAACAGTTATATCCAATGAGGATATTCCAACAATATCTCAAAGGAGCGATGAGCTCCCGAGGCAAAATAACAAGGCGTACTTTACATCGTTCAATCCAATAACTATCGTATGTGATTCCACTAAGAATCACACAAACTTCTCAATTCCTCTAGGATCTTAATACCATCTGTACACGACAATAATATAACCAAACGTAATAAGATAGAGGAGATGTCTAAATCCACGACATCTAAAACTCCACTTTGTGGCTCGGAAAGCTATTAAAATGATACTACAACATGTAATTATGAAGGAAGGTCATCGGTAGAACATTTCCTTGACAAAAGGGACTAAATTCCAAAGCTAAACAACCTGTCTCCTTGCAGTAACAATAAACAAAGCAAAAACCAACAAGAAACTACTACAAGTCATCGGCAACTATGACTTTTCATAACTAGAAGCTTAGAATCTTGTTTTAACAAATATATAAGTGTACGGGTTCCTTACCTTGCCAACATAACTCTGTAGCTACTGCCCAATATCACTAATATCCTATAAACCTCGCTGTCCAAACCCCAAAAGAGAAGCACCACACAAAATATGGAGAAAACTATGTCAAGACGATGAGCTCAACGTGTAGAACAACTTTCGTGAAGACCTTAAGCTCTAGTTGGCAAACTTTATGGAGTCTTTTGGTCTAGGGAGAATTTCAGCTCTTTTATAAGGCTTGGGATGAGGTAATTTGAAGAGAAAAATTATTTTTCAAAGCTAAAATCTCTATATATATCCATTCCACTGACTTGGGCTCACCTTAACGTGCCTGCTTGTGTAGTTTTACAAAAATGCGAATATCTCACTATTCTGAAGTCGTATGAACAAATGATTTAATGTGTTGGAAACTAGACTTGTAAACATTCAATTTGGAATATAAGGGGCTCAGTCACACCTCGAGGTTACCCCTTAGGCGTAACACGGGACTCGAGACCACAAGTACCCCAAGTTAACCCTAGCCATAGCATGAGTTAACTAAACATATATAAACTTAGCGGAAGAATTAAACTGGGGAGATAAACAAACTGAGTCATCAATAGATCAAAGTATAAACATAGTAAAATCTGAAGCCTCGAATACAAAATCTCAAACTATGTTTGAAAAACCTCTAAACTGAATAATGAATTGCTAGGACAAGACCCCAGCAAACTCCAAATACTAAGAAGAAAATAATAGAAGTAGCTAATCAGATACTATTCCTCGAAGGATGAGGACTCACCACTCGAAGCTGGGACACCTGCTAGCCTCTAGCCAGAAATTTAAGGACCTGAGCCTGAATCTTCATCATCAATGGATGCAGCGTGAGAATATGCATTAGTACTATAGGAAGTACCGAGTATATGAGATATGCAAAATCATGATAAAACATACTTAAAACCGAGTTCATGCTTAAATAGAGAAATCATAAGAAAATATCATAATTGAAAGGTAAGGCATGAGATAAAAGTCAAACCTCAAGATAAAATATCATAAGACTTAGAAAACTTGAAAACATTCATATGGGAGTTTCTCTTAACCGAAATAAACCATGCTGAGCTACATAGAGTCCAGTGTCATACACCCACACCGAAAAAGGTTGTCCTAACCAGCCAAGATTAGAACCTTATCTATCAGGATCCTATCATAACCCACAGAGGGCAACCTATGGTGGCAACATAGTTTTGGGACTTAAGGGTATGCTAAACCCTAGTCTAACTCGGTGTTAAATACTACTCCTAAAACATACATAATGCCAAATATGTTCGAAAAGCATAAAGACATATCTAATGTCATGCAATTCAAAATCATAACTCTTAAAACTTAGCATAGCCATAATTCCAAAATATACTTTTCTTTGTAAATTCATAACTTGAAGAATTAGGCATGTAATTTCATAAATACATAAGGTCATGTTATCTAAAAGTGCCAATTTTCACTTATAAACATGCAACTCAATGGAATCATGCTAGAAATCATCTTTAGTGCATGGGCTTTTGAAATCAATTAAAGAACCTCAAATAAATGATAGATAAGCAATGAGAAACCATGAATTGATGCTTTAAAAGTGAACCCATAAGTTTTTTCCAAATTGGGTAAGAATCCTAATTTCACAATTTCATAAATTAAAGTAAAAGATGGGGTTTTGGGCATAAGGGTGAAGGAAATCCCTTATTGAATACCCACATACCTTATTGAAGCTTGCTTGATCTAAGATGAAAAGAAATGGAGGCTTGAACTTGGAGCTTGAAGGAGTTCTTTTCCTCTTTTGGTAGATGAATGAGGAATAATAAAAGACTTAAGGCTATTAGGAGTAGAAACCCTACTAAAAGTGGCAAAAACGACCTCACTTAAGAGTTAAAAGGGTGGGTAATTATAGAAATACCCCTGGGATTTAATTAAAGAAAAGTTGTTAAAATCTCGGTTTCAGGAATCACGGGTGCAATCCATGAGCCGTAGACTGAACCATGACTCGTGGTTTCCACTCGTGGTTCCTAGCCTAAATGATCAACTACAAATGATGTTCTACGAGTCTAAAGGATGGACCATAGAATGAACTATGGTCTGTAGACACATTCGTAGTTCCTAGAGAATTTGGCAGACCTCAGGTTTGTTTCCACGAGTGGACATGACGGTTCATAGAATGAACTACAATTCATGGAACCTACTAGTGGTTCTTAGACCAGAGGTTGATCCTGCAGACTTAAACCATGAGTTCATTCCATGGCTTGTGATTCAAACCACAATCCGTGGTTTGGACCCGTAGTTCCTGAAAATGTCAAAATTTGTAGATTTTCTATGTTTGAAAGCTAGATCAAATTTTGAGGTGTTACAATATATCCCCCTTTGAATCATTCACCCTCGAATGAAGGCTAAGTAAGGAAAACTGGAGATAAAATATCCCAACCAACCAAAAAAACATAAAACTCAACGATAAACATGAGAACTGAGCTTTTTAACTTAAAACATGATTGAACTAACTTTTGAAAACCTGAATGCATGCTAGGACCATGAGAGAATCTGATGGATTAGAATCATAGAACTTACTAAGGAGAAAACTATTACCTCAAGCTGAAACTGAATTAGAAGGAGAGAGATGAGGCTACTTGGCTTTCATGGTTGCTTCCGCTTCCCAAGTATCTCCCTCAACTAGCTGATTTCTCCAATGGACCTTCACCAAAGCGACTTCTTTGTTTCTCCACCTCCAAATCAAAAGATAAAGAATCTCCACGGGAACTTCCTCATAAGTAAGGCTATCCTTCACACTCATATCTTCCAAAGGAACAATCAAGGTCAGATAACCAACACACTTCTTCAACAAAGAAACATGGAAAACCGGATGAACTTCTTCAAAATCTGATGGCAAATCCAACTCATAAGCAGTACTACCAACTCTCCTCAAAATTTGATAAGGACCTATATAGCTGGGACTAAGCTTCCTTTTCTTGCCAAATCTCATCACACCCTTCATGGGTGACACTTTCAGAAATACCCAATCATCAACTTCAAACTCCAACTCTCTTCTCCTCACATCTGCATATGATTTTTGTCGACTCTGAGCGGTTTTCAACCTCTCCCTAATGATCTGAACCATCTCCATAGTCTCATGAACCAAATCTGGACCAATCAAAGCTGCCTCACCTACCTCAAACCAACCAATAGGATATCTACACCTCTGCCCATAAAGTGCCTCATAAGAATCCATCCAAATGCTAGAATGAAAGTTGTTGTTGTAGGAAAACTCGATAAGAGGTAAGTGATCATCCCAATTACCTATGAAATCAATCACACAAGATCTCAACATATCCTCCAAAGTCTGAATAGTATGCTCTACCTGGCCATCCGTCTGAGGGTGAAAAGTTGTGCTAAGCTTAACCTGAGTACCAAGACCCTTCTGAAATGACCTCCAAAATTGAGATGTAAACTGAGTACCCCTATCTGAAATGATAGACAATAGAACACCATGCAATCTGAGTATCTCCTGAATGTAGAGTTTGGCATAATCATCTGCTGAATTGGTAGTCTTAACAGCCAAGAAGTGGGATGAGTTACTCATATTATCAATAATCACCCAAATGAATCATGTTTCCTACGAGTACGAGGCAACCCAGTAATGAAATACATATTAATCGCTTCCCACTTAGGAAGATCAATATCCTAAGTTATACCACCCGGTCGTTGATGCTCTACCTTCACTTGTTGATAGTTGGGACACTTAGCCACAAAACCTGCTATGTACCTCTTCATATCATTCAACCAATCGACTTCCCGTAGGTAACGGTACATCTTAGTCGCACTGGGGTGAATAGAATACCTAGAGTTATGAGCCTTTGTCAAAATCTGTTGTCTCAACCTATTTATGTCAAGAACACACAATCGACCCTAATATCGAAGCACACTATCTCCCCCTTGGGAGAAAACCTCTACCCTTTTCTGATGGACTGCACCCTTCTGCTGGTACAAAATAAGATCACTGTCTTGCTTTTCTTTCACTTCAGCTACCAAGGAAGATTCGAAACCATTTTGAATAATAACACCACCTTTCTGTCGAATCCATAAGGCAAAATCCCAATCAAGCAAGTCGATGAACATCGTTGGCCAATTCCTTCTTTATGTCTTCAACCAATGACACAGTACCCATGGACAACCTACTAAGTGCATCCGCCACTCATATCATAATCCTTAATAAGCTCAAGCCATCTTCTTTGATGAAGGTTCAATTTCTTGTGAGTGAACACATACTGAAGACTCTTATGATCGGTGAATTTATCCACATGAGCACCATACAAGTAGTGTCTCCAAATCATCAAGGCAAAAACCACGGCCGCCAACTCAAGATCATGAGTATGGTACTTCTTCTTATGAATCTTAAGCTGTCTCGAAGCATAATCAATCACCTTACCACGCTGCATGAACACACAACCCAACCCAATCCTAGAAGCATCACAATACACCAGAAAGTCTTCCGAACCCTCGGGTAGGGTAAATATAGGAGCTGTGGTCAACCTAATCTTCAATTCCTGAAAGTTTTTCTCACACATATCAGACCACTGAAATTTCACCTTCTTCTGCGTCAACTGAGTCAATGGGGCAGCAATGGAAGAAAATCCTTCCACAATCTTTTGAGAATCAACATGAATACCATCTCTATTCACAATATAACCCAGAAAAGCAATAGACTGCATCCAAAACTCACACTTGCTAAACTTAGCAAATAACTGCCGGTCCTTGAGAGCTTGCAATACCACTCTCAAATGGTCTGCATACTTATCCTTGCTCCAAGAATCGATAAGAATATCATCAATGAACACAATCAAAAACATATCCAAATACTTCTTGAACACAAGGTTCATCAAATCCATAAAAGCTGCAGGAGCATTCGTTAGTCCAAAAGACATAACCATAAATTCATAATGACCATACCGACTTTTGAAGGTTGTCTTTGCAATGTCACACTCTCAAACATGGAGCTGATGATAACTAGACCTAAGGTCAATCTTGGAGAAGTAACCTCGACCCTGAAGCTGATCGAACAAGTCATCAATCCTAGGAATGGGATACTTATTTTTGATTGTGACCTTGTTCAACTGACGATAGTCGATACACATTCTGAGAGAACCATCTTTCTTACGCACGAATAAGACTGGAGCACCCCATGGAGAGATAATGGTTTGAATAAAACCCTTATTAAGGAGGTCTTTCAAATGATTTCAATTCCTTAATCTCCACCGAAGCCATTCTATAAGAAGGAATAAAGATATGTGTATCTGGGAGAAGATCTATTCCAAAGTCGATCTCCCGCTTGGGAGGGACTCCGGGCAAATCTTTGGGAAACATTTCTGGAAACTCACTCACAACAGGAACTGACTGGAAAGATGGGGTTTTGGACTCTGTGTCCACAACCCAAACTATATGATAGATATAACCCTTAGAAATAATCTTCCTAGACTTAAGATAAGATATGAAACAACCTTTAGAGGATGGAGGACTACCTTGCCACTCTAAGACAAGTTCATTTTGGAATTTGAAACTGACAACTCGAGTACGACAATCAATCGAGGTAACATGCATTCAACCAATCCATACCAAGAATAACATCAAAATTAGTCATCTACAACTCTACTATATCCACTGAAGTGACTCTATGAAGGACTGAGATAATGCAATTTTGGTAGATTCTTTTGTCTAGGACTGACTCACCAACAGGAGTAGAAACACAAAAGGGTTCTAAGAGCTGATCAGGACTAATCTCGAACTTGTAAGCCACATAATGGGTCACAAAATATAAGGAGGCACCAGGGTCCAATAAAGAATATACATTGAGAGAGAAGACTTTCAACATACCAATAACAACGTCCAGTGAACTCTTCTGGTCCTTGTGAGAAGACATGGAATAAAGGCAGTTCTAGCGCTGACCACCAAAACTAGAAGAAGTGCCTGCTGGGCCGATTGACCTCCTAGGGATGCTGGAGCAGACTAAGTCCTACTACCTCCCTGTCCCTTCCTAGATGAAGGGAAATCCTTAATCTTGTGTCCAACCTGATCACGCCCAAAGAATCCACCTAAACCAGGTAAACACTCACAAAGATGACTTCTACCACATTTATTGCAAGTAGGGTAAGGAGTCCCCTTTGCACTTCTTCCCTGTGAAAAGGAATATGATCCTCTACCAGTCTGATCATGATGAGGCATGGGGGCCTTAGTAGGGGAACTACCTGAAGAATGAATGGGTCCTGATGACTGCTTCTACAATGAAGAGCGGTATTCACCTCCGGTCCTCTAATAACTAAAACCCGAACCCTCTGATATGGCCTTCTTGTTCTCTCTTTCCATCTCCCACAACTTGTCTCCCTCAATCTATTGGGCATGAGTCATAAGTAGAGAAATATTCATATCACCCAAAAGCGTTATGGACCTATATTCCTTCTTTACCAAATCTGATACTCCATAAAGATACTTACTCATCTCATCCCATGGGTCAGCTACCATGGAAGGAGCATACCTAGAAAGCTGGGTGAAATTCAATCTGTACACCTGAACTGACATAGAACCTTGCCTCAAATTCGTGAACTCCTTGACCTTAGCTTGCCTCAAATCGCTCGAGAAGAACCAGTCAACAAAAGCCCTCTCAAAGTATTCTGAAGTCATAGGGACTACATCCCTATCCCTAGCATTGCTCTATTTAGTGAACCAAATGTGAGCCACGTCCTTGAGTTTGTAGGAAGCTAGCTCAATACCATCAACACCACCCACTTGCATTACAACAAAGATCTTTTATACCTTATCCAAGAAATTTTATGGATCCTCACCAACATTCGAACCCCAGAACCCAGGTGGGATCATGCGAATGAATTCTTGGACTCGGGTCGCAACTCTACCTTGGGGTGGATGGGGATAGAAGCCTGCTGATTGGCCTGAGCGGCTATAGTTTGAGCTATCATATAAATGACATTCTTGAACTCCGTATTTGTGACCTCGGGGTCTGTAATTGGAGGGTCAATATTTTGAGCATCTTGGTGAGGCATGGCAAGGAGAAGAGGCGTAATCTAAAAAGCATAAATAATAGATTAGAAGGGTAATAGATTTAAACACTATCACATGATATTGATCATGAAAGAAGTGAAGTTTTTGCCTAAGATACCTCGTAGCTTTCCTCTCATAAGTGTGGCGCGCTTCACATACTTAAAAGAGACTCTACTCGATGCGGCTTTTAGACACCCTAAGACTCTTGAACCTGATGCTCTAATACCAAGTTTGTCACACCCTGAGCCTACCCCCTAGGCATAACAGGGGAACCGGGACCACAAGTGCCGCAAGTTAACCCTTGTCCATAGCATGACTTAAGCAAAACATAGACAAATATAGCAGAAGCATTAAACTGAGGAAATAAACAAATTGAGTCATTAACAGATCAAAGTATAAAAATAGTAAAATCCAAAGCCTCGAATATAAAATCTCAAACTATGTCTGAAAAGCCTCTAAACTGAATAATGAGTTGCTAGAACAAGAACCCAACTAACTCCATATACTAAGAGAAAAGCCATAAAAGTAGCTAATCTGATACAAGTCCTCGAAGGATGAGGACTCACCACTCGATGCTGGGATACCTGCTAGCCTCTAGCCACAAATTTGAGCCCGGGCCTGAATCTGCGTCATCAAAGGATGCAACACGAGAATATGCATCAGTACTATAGGATGTATCGAGTATATGATATATGCAAAATCATGATAAAACATACTTAAAACTAAGTTCATACTTAAATAGAGGAATCATAATAAAATATCATAATTGAAAGGTAAAGCATGAGATAGAAGCCAAACCTCAAGAGAAAATGACATATGACTTAGAAAACTTGAAAATCTTCATATGGGAGTTTCTCTTAACTGACATAAATCATAATGAGCTACATGGAGTCCAGTGTTTTACACCCACACAGAAAAAGGTTGTCCTAACCGGCCAAAGTTAGAACCTCATTTATCAGGATCCTATCATAAGCCAAAGAGGAAAACCTACGGTGGCAACGTAGTTTTGGGAATTAAGGGTACGCTAAATCCTAGTCCAACTGGGTGCTAAATACTACTCCCAAAATATAAATATAGCTCAATTCATTCTTGTGACATATCTAATTCCAAATATGTTCGAAAAGCATAAAGACATATCTAATGTCATGCAATTCAAAATCATCAGTCTTAAAACTTAGCATAGCCATAATTCAAAAGCATACTTTTCTTTCTAAATCCATAACTTGGAGAATTAGGCATGCAATTTCCTAAATACATAAGTTCATGTTATCTAAACATGTCAATTTTCACTTGAAAACATGACACTCAATGGAATCATGCTAGAAATCATCTTTAATGCATGGGCTTTTGAAATCAATTAAGGAACCTAGAATAAATCATAGATAAGCAATGAGAAACCATGAATTGATACTTTAAAACTGAATCCATAAATTTTCCCAAAATTGGGTAAGAACCCTAATTTCACAATTTCATAAATTAAAGTAAAAGATGGGGTTTTAGGCATAAAGGTGAAGAGAATCCCTTATTGAATACTGACATACCTTATCGAAGCTTTCTTGATCTAAGATAAAAAGAAATGGAGGCTTGAACTTGGAGCTTGAAGGAGTTCTTTTCCCCTTTTGGTAGATGAATGATGAATAATGAAAGACTTAGGCTATTGTAGAAACCCTACTAAAAGTGGCCAAAATGACCTCACTTAAGAGTTAAAAGGGTGGGTAATTATAGAAATACCCCTGGGATTTAATTAAAGAAAAGATGTTAAAAGTCTTGACTTCAGGAATCATGGGTGCAATCTACGAGCCGTAGATTGAACAACGACTCGTGGTTTCCACTCGTGGTTCTTGGCCAAAATGATCAACTGCAGATGATGTTCTACGAGTCAATAGGATGGACCATAGAGTGAACTACAGTCGGTAGACCCATTCTTAGTTCTTGGAGAATTTGGCAGACCTCAGATCAAGTTCTATGAGTCAACATGATGATCCTTAGTTCAAACTACGGATGTAGAAGCCACTCGTGGTTTCTAAGGAAAATAGGCAGACCTTAGATTTAGTTCTACGAGTGGACAGGACGGTCCATAGAATGAACTATGGTCCATAGAACCAACTCGTGGTTCTCAGACCAAAGGATGATCCTACATACTTAAACCACAGATTCATTCCACGGCTCGTGATTCAAACCACGATCCATGGTTTGGACCCCTAGTTTATGAAAAAGTAAAAATTTGCAGATTTTCTAAGTTTGAAAGTTGGATCAAATTTTGGGATTTTACAGGCCCACTAACTTGTTATAGATTGGGAGAAAACCCCCAAGATATTTCACCCAAATTTACGAAAATTCCTTAAAGAAATTTACAATAACTTTTTTTGGCTTTTATTTTGCAACTTGCTTGACTTTAAAACTTATAATATGACTATCGTGAAATAAAAATGCCTCATAATACATCCTTCATAACATATAAGGTACTCTTAGTCTTATTCCTAAAGTATGAGTTAATCCAACGTTCAAACAGGTGGGGTGTTACACCTAAAATATATGGTAAGAAAAAAAATATGATAAATAATTAAGAAGTACTAAAATATATGGTAACTACAATATATAAGCAGTCCTAATATTTTATACTTCTAAATAAATTTAAATATTACCTTATATGATTGTTTATTTGAAGAATATAGTAAATAAAATTTCAAATATGCATTGTTTCTTCCTTGTGTTTTTTCTTCGTTTCTTTTCTTCTCCTCTTCTTATTTCTTTGTATTTTTATTAAGATTTTGATGATTTAGATTGTGTTCTTGGATGTTGTAATCATCTAAAACTTATTGGATATAAATTTATAAAATAATTCAGATTATATTAAATTCAAAATATATTAGTCCAAATAAATATTATGGATTAATTTAAATGAATTAATTAATTAAGTCTAACAAATATGGATTTAATCAAAGTTCAATTTTTATTGGGCTAGTCCATTGATATAGGCTACAAATGATGAACCCACTTTGTAAAGCCCAAGACATAATATTAATCTAGAGGCTCAATTTGGTATCACGTATCAAATGATGTGGCATGCCAAGTGAAGCGAAGGAGCCAATAGAATCATGCCACATATCAAAATGATGCAGCACGCCTAGTGAAATCAATGACCAATAAAGACTCGCCATGTGTACAAGTAACATATTCCGACCAATCAAATATCGCCATGTCACATAAATCTGATTGGTTGAAAGAAGATTGTCTATACCACAACTCTTCCATTATACAACTATAAATAAGGGTGTTCCATAATTCATAAAAGAAATAAAAATTCTAACAAGAAGCCAGAGAGAGCTTGTGGATCAAACGCCGCAGATTTCTTTACAAGATACATGTTCAAGCATTCAAGTACCCAAGTTCATAGATTCAAGATCAAGCCCAACAGATTTAATATCAAGCTCAAAAGCCCTTGAATTCAAGTACAAGTCAAGATCAAATCCATCAAAGTCCACAAATCAAGATCAATCCCACTAAATTCAAGAACAAGCTTCAAGCCCTTGGACTTACATACTTGAAAAGATGAATCAGAGGATTCATAGAGATTGTAACACTCATATATTCAAATCAAATACTATGATTATTATGATATTCTCATTCCTGATTATTGTATTTTATGACTAAAAGTTTATTTTATACAAATTCTAGCATGCCCAATGAAATAATCTCTGTCTCTTTTCTCAACTTTTCAATCATCAAAGTTCAAGAACATCGAAATGGCTTCCAAGAAAATCAACACCAAATCAACTTCCTCCAAGGCTGCTGACTCCAAGTTCTTTGCTGAACTTGAAAGCATCCTCTGCGTTACCTTTGGAAGTTTTAGATCAGTTACGAGAAGTAAAGCAAGCATGCTGGGACAAAAAACACACCAAGTGTCATCCACATCATCGAGTCTTTGGTTTTTCATCTTCAAAAGGAGGAAGATCATCCATCAATGTGTTAGAAGGAGGAACCAATATTCCTGAAAGAATTAAGAAGACTTTAGCTCTACTTGATCTCTCTGGGTCCAAGAACTCTGCCGCAAAGAAAGATGATGATTTAAGTGATGGATCCTCCCCACTCTCACCCTGTGATATGATCCCATTGAAGATCAACTTATGTGATAATCCATGCTACTCTCCAACATAACCAATGATCATGCAAGCGATAGTGCTGATGCTTCATCTATGGAGGAGAACCTTGCAAACTTGACAAAGATGATTGAAGGATTGACCAAGAATGTGAATAATCAAGAGTCTCAAATTGACAAGTTGAAGGACAAGATGGATGGATTGATGGACACAAAGTCTATTCATGCACCTTGAAAGGCTCCTGAAGTTCAAGAGTCTGAACCTCTTGCAAAACAAGCACCCTCAACTAAGGAACTTCCAGTTTCTTCTGAAGGGATGATACCATTTGATCGACTGAAAGAGTTCATAGAAGAGATCATCAAGGAAAAATATGAAGTTTCTACCAAGTCTTCCCTTAGGTACGCCAAGTTGTACACTGCAAAAATTGATAGCTTTAAGATGTCTGCCGTTTATTAGCCCCCTGAATTTCAACAATTCAAGGGCAAAGGAAACCTAAAGCAATATGTTGCACACTTTGTTGAGATATGTAACAATGCTAAAACCTATCAAGACTATTTGGTCAAGTAGTTCATCCGCTCCTTAAAAGGAAATGCCTTTGATTGGTACAGACATCACGATCCAACCTTTATCGATAGTTAGGAGCAACTGGAGCATGAGTTCTTCAATCAATTCTATAGTACAAGGCATATGATGTGCATAGTGGAACATACATGTACTCATCAAAGGGGGAATGAATCAGTTATCGATTTCATCAATCGGTGGAGGAATACAAGCCTAAACTGCAAAGATAGACTCAGTGAAGCATTCGGAATAGAAATGTGCATCCAAGAAATGTATTGGGAGCTTCTCTACATCTTAAAAGGAATCAAACCAAGGACCTTTGAAGATCTAGCTACTCGTTCTCATGATTTGAGATGCAGGAAAGAGAATACCTCTTCCTTGATTCTGACGTTCCTGCAATTTTTGATAAACTCCTCGAGCTAAATCTCATTGATCTACTAGAAATGAAGTAGCCCAATAAATCTGAAAGAATTGATGACCCAAATTGTTGCAAGTATCTTAGGCTTGTGGGTCACCCTCTGGAGAAATGTTTCACCTTTAAGGATAAAATCATGCAACTAGCCAATGAGAATAAGATTGTGCTTGATGATGAGAAGGCCAGTTCTTATCAAATCTCCATCATATTTGGCTCACTTTATCTAGTCCAAATATGCATCTTTGAAGAGCATAATGAGGAACCATTGGAGAAAGACAACTCCCAAATTGGTGAAGACAGAGGGGAAGGTTGGATTATGGTGACTAGGCAGAGACGCTGAAAAACAAGTCCATTAAAGGAGTCATTTGAGAAACAAACAATTAGGAGGGGTGAGAAGACTAAGGAAGATGAAATTATTTACGCATCCAAAAAAGGCAAAGGTAGAGGTGCATCACCACCAAACACCATGACGTCCTATGACTTTAGAGGATTTCATACCGAGTTGGTTCCATATGAAAATTTCTCAAGACAACCTCAAGGTGTCATGTTTCAATATTCACAAAGAAGAAGTAAAAAGTGAGAGTCTATCGATGGTGCCTCCTTCATCCTCTGAAAAGCCTACCAAATACCCTCTCCAAGAAGTACATGCATGTGATAAAAAAATTGTATTTATAGATGATGATCTTCTGTTTGGTAAACCACTACATAATCGTCATTTGTATATGGTGGGTCATGTTCTAGAGAAGAGCATAAATAGAATCTTAATAGAAGAGGGATATAGAGTCAATATGCTTCATATTCACACAATGAAGTAGCTTGACATCACAACTGAGGAACTTGTTGAAAGTTATTTGATGATCCAAGGATTCAATCAAGGCGATCAAAGGTCCATAGGTTCTATCAAGTTAGAGATCCACATGGAAGATTTGCAATCAAGTGCGTGGATGAATATGATTGATACAAAGATTTCATACAATATATTGCTTGGCAGGCCTTGGGTACATAAGAAAAAAATTATCATATCCTCCTACTATCAATGTTTAAAGTATCTCAAAGGTGGAATTGAAAGGAAATAATTACTGATGACAAAACATTTGCTGAAGTCGAGTCACACTTTGCTGATAAAAAGTACTATTTGAAGAGTGACATTAAGAAGGATGCAAGAATTGATGACATTAAGACAACCAAGTATGATGAGCTTGAAATCAAAAGAGTTGATGTGATTGTTGGAAAAGTCAAAGTTGATCCTCAGTTTATATCTCATTTTTGGAGGTTATTTCATAAAGGTCTTGGTACTCAGGTGAATCTCAATACAATTTTTCACCTACAGATGGATGGTCAGGCAGAGCATACCATCCAGACCTTAGAGGACATGTTGAGAGCTTGCATGATTGATTTCAAGGGTATTTGGGATGATCACCTACCTCTCATAGAGTTTTCCTATAATAATAGCTTCCACTCCAGTATCCAGATGGCTCCTTATGAGGCACTTTATGGGCGTAGATGCAGATCACCGGTTGGTTGGTTTAAAGTAGGTGAAGTAGCCTTGATTGGTCCAGGCTCGGTCATTAGTCTATGGAGAAGGTTCAGCTCTTCAGAGGAAGATTGAAAACAACTCAGAGTCGTTAGAAGTTCTATGCAGATGTGAGAAGAAGGGACTTAGAGTTTGGGATCAATGATTGGGTTTTCCTGAAAGTATCACCCAGGGGGTGATGAGGTTTGGAAAGAAAGGGAAGCTTAGTCCCAGGTATGTAGGTCCTTACTGAATCTTAAAGAGGGTTGGTAATGTGGATTATGAGTTAGAGTTTCCAGTAGAACTAGCAGCGATTCTTCAAGTCTTTCACATTTCCTTGTTGAAGAAGTGTGTGGGTGATCCGACATCGATAGTACCATTAGAGAGTGTGGTTGTGAAAGATTGCCTCACCTTTCAGGAGGTTCCATTTGAGATTTTTGACCATAAGGTTCGTAGGGTGATAAATAAGGAAGTCGCTTAAGTGAAGGTTTTGTGGAGGAATCAGTCTGTACAAGGAGCTACTTGGGAAGCAGAAGCAACCATGATAGCCAAGTATCCTCACCTCTTTCGCTCTGAGTCAGTTTCAACTTCAGGTAATAGTTTCTCTCTAGTCTCTCAGTTTACTGTTGTGTAATTCAGTCTCGGTACCTCATTCCATCAGTTACCCATGTATTTCAACATATTTGCATGTTCATGGGACCCATTTAAGTCATATGATAGTTTCTAGTACTTGTTTGGTAGGGATTGCAACTCCTTTCCTTTAAACTCAGCTTGTAAAGTCTTTCTTCGAGGATGAATGATCCTAAGGGGGAGATATTGTAATACCCCGAAAATTACAAGCCTAGACTAAGTTCAGAAAACCAGAAAAAAATTAAGTTTCCAGGAACCACGGTTAAAGACACGGACCGTCGTTTGGAAACACGGTCCGTCGTTTCAAACCATAGTCCCAATTCCAGTAGACGCCCAGTTCATGTCTCAGGAAACACGAGGCAAATCATAGACCATAGTTGAGAACCACGATTCATCTTGTCACTCATGGTTTCCCTCATCAGAGGATAATCAGTCCAGGGATTAGCAACCACGAGTCACACGATAAACCGTCATTCAGGACCACGGTCCGTCCTGAGGACTCATGGAAACAGAACATCCGGGGACCCTCAGTCCAAGCCCCATGAACCACGAGTCACACGATGAACCGTCATTTAGGAGTACGGTCCATCCTGTAGAGTCGTAGTTCCTCAGATCAGAAAACCCCCAAGACTCCTGGGCCGGACCATGACTCAGTTAACGGTCCGTCATCCAGGAGTATGGTTCGTCAAACCAAGTTGTGATCCCTGAGTTGCGAATTTCAACAATTTTTCTAAATATTTTCTAGGGTCATTCCAGACTTTTACTTTCTCTTTTAACACCCAGGCTACATCATTTTGACCACTCCAAGCCTATTTTATTAGTCAAAAATTACCAAACACTTTTATTCTCCTAAATTCATCAGACTTAGAATGAACAGAGGAGAAAGAAGCGATAGTTTTTTCTCAAGAACAAGCAGAGGTCTTAATCAAGTTTATCCCCAAAAATCCACGGATTTCTCTGTAGTTTTCTTCACCAGGAATGTGGGATTTCACTAGTGGGTTCCTTTCACCCATTAGGTTCGTAGAACTCAGTAGTTCCTTCAGTTCCTCCATGAATTATTAGACCTAGGGTTCAAAAACCTTAGAATTTTCCTTACTAATCAGATGCTATAATTCATGTGATGCTTAGTCCAAATTCCTTGGAGGATTTCTACAGTTCATGTCAAGAATCTAGAACCCTAGCCTGTCATAATTTTCAGTACTTCAGAAATTATTCTTGCTAGGCGTGTTAGCAAGAAATAATATTTCACAATTTAAATGCCATATCCTTCAGTATGTATATGTTGCATTCTCAGTTAATTATTAGAATTTTGAGCTATCTATTATTTCAGTGCATTGTTGCTTATATTCAGTTGGGAGTAGACTTAATACAGAGCGGACGAAGGGATGAAGGCTTATCCGTCAGTTTAGGCCAAGACCTTTAGTAGCGGTCCCCAAGTCCCAGAACTATGGCGCCACCGTAGGTATTAAAGGAGCCAGCTGTCAGACTAGGTTGCATCTCCTTGTCCCTTGAGGACATCAGTAGTGGATCCACGTCAGACTTGTTCGTACCCTTGGCAAGGTATGAACACCCTCCCATCCAGGGTTTTAGGTTAGCCTTATAGTTAGCTCAACTTGGGGTATGTCAGTTAATAGTATCTCGCACAGTTAGATTCATGTTGGATTGACCATGTACTCAGTATTTATTTGAGTATTCAGTTCAGCATGTTATATTCATGATTTGTACTTGGTCATTGTATTTAATTCAACTTTCAGTTATATTTCAGTGTACCTATTTCTATGTTTAGTTCATTATTTCCCAGCTTAGTGTATATCATGAATGCTCATTACATTCAAAGTACTGACGCATACTTTTATGGTACATCATTTTATGATATAGGTTCACGCGCTCAGCATCAAGACCGCACTTAGTCAACTTCCAGTCCGTACTCAGCAGTTCAGCGGTGAGTCCTCATAGTTTGAGGATGATAGGCATGCTTTACCTTCAGTATTTACTTTTCAGTTTAAGTCTTGTTAGAGTTAGCTAGGGGGCATATCCCAGCAACTCATATCAGTTAGAAGGATTTCAAATATAGACTAAATTTCAGTAGTTGTTAGTGTTGTTTCAGTCAGCACTATACTATTTGTATATCTCATATATCAGATATTTGGGTTCTTCCCATTTCAGTTATTAAATTGTTTTTGGCTTCCACATAGTCCATGTTTTAAAAATTGAACTTGTATAGATATGCCATGCCATGGGTTAGCTTGGGGTCACTTGTGACACAAAGCACCGTGTCGCATTCAGGGAGTAGCCTTGGGGCATGACACAAAATCTATTCATGCACCTGGAAAGGCTCCTGAAGTTGAAGAGACTGAACCTCTAGCTAAACAAGCACCCCCAACTAAGAAACTTCAAGTTTCTTCTGAAGGAATGACACCACTCAATCGACTAAAGGAGTTCATAGAAGGGATACTCAAGGAAAAGTATGAATTTTCTACCAAGTCTTCCCTTATGTACTCCAAGCCGTACACTGCAAGAATTGGGAGCTTCAAGATGCCTACCAGTTATTAGCCCCCTAAATTTCAATGTTTCAAGGGCAAAGGAAACCTAAAGAAATATTTTGCACACTTTGTTGAGATATGTAACAATGCTGCAACCTATGGAGGCTATCTGGTCAAGCAGTTCATCCGTTCCTTACAAGGAAATGCCTTTGATTAGTACACAGATCTCGAGCCAACCTCTATCGATAGTTAGGAGCAACTGGAGCATGAGTTCCTCAATCACTTCTATAGTACAAGGCATATGATTAGCATGGTGGAACTCACATTTACTAATCAAAGGGAGAATAAATCAATTATCTATTTCATCAATCGGTGGAGGAATGCGAGCCTAAACTGCAAAGATAGACTCAATGAAGCATTTGTAATAGAAATGTGCATCCAAGGAATGCACTGGGAGCTTTTATACATCTTAAAAGGAATCAAGCCAAGGACCTTTGAAGAGCTAGCTACCCATGCTCATGATTTGGAGATGAACATGTCATCTGTTGGAAAAGATATGGTGCCTGTTCATGACCCTCGCAAAGGAAAGGGAAAATAATAACCCCTGAGATAGAGTAAGTTTGTCCCCAAAAGTGATAATAAAGAATCCATGAATGTCAACGTGTCTCCTGTGAAATTCACCACAAAGGTGAGCAAGAAGCAAAGTGTGAAGATGACTTTTTCTCAAGAATGTCCAAATCAGAAGTTGACTTTGAAGGAGATGCAGGAAAGAGAATACCTCTTCCTTGATTCTGACGTTCCTGCAATTTTTGATAAACTCCTCGATCTAAAGCTCATTGATCTACTAGAAATGAAGTGGCTCAATAAAGCTGGAAGAATTGATGACCCAAACTATTGGAAGTATCTTAGGCTTGTGGGTCACCCTCTGGAGAAATGGTCCATCTTCAAGGATAAAATCATGCAACTAGCCAATGAGAAGAATATTGTGCTTGACGATGAGAAGGTCAGTTCTCATCAAATCTCCATCATATTTGGCTCGCTCAATCTGGTCCAAATATGAAACTTTGAAGAGCATAATGAGGAACCACTGGGAAAGACAACTCCCAAATTTGTGGAGACATAGGGGAAGGTTGGATTATGGTGACTAGGAGGAGATGCTGAAAAACAAGTCCATGAAAGGAGTCATCTGAGCAACAAACTACAAGGAGGATTGTGAGAAAACTAAGGAAGAAGAAACTATTTGCGCGTTAAAAAAAGGCAAAGGTAGAGGTGCATCACCACCAGAAACCATGAAATCCTTTGACTTTAGAGGAATTCTTACCGAGTTGGTTCCATATGAAAATTTCTCAAGACAACCTCAAGGTGTCATGTTTCAATATTCACAAAGAAGAAGTAAAAAGTGAGAGTCTATCGATGGTGCCTCCTTCAACCTCTGAAAAGCCTACCAAATTCCCTCTCCAAGAAGTACATGCATGTGATACAAAAATTTTATTGATAGATGATGATATTCTATTTGGTGAACCACTAAATAATCATCCTTTGTATATAGTGGGTCATCTGCTAGAGAAGAGGATAAATAGAATCTTATTAGAATAGGGATCTAGAGTCAATATGCTGCCTATTCACACAATGAAGGAGCTTGGCATAACAACTGAAAAACTTTCTAAAAGTCATTTGATGATCCAAGGATTCAATCAAGGTGATCAAAGAGCCATAGGTTCTATCAAGTTAGAGATCCACATGGAAGATTTGCAATCAAGTGCGTAGATGCATATGATCGATGCAAAGACTTCATACAACATATTGCTTAGCAGGCCTTGGGTACATGAGAATAAAATTATTGCAACCTCCTACTATCAATATTTGAAGTATCTCAAAGGTGGAATTGAAAGGAAATAATTACTGATGACAAGATATTTGCTAAACCCGAGATACACTTTGCCGATGAAAAGTTCAATTTGAAGAGTGACATTAAAAAATGATGCGAGAATTCATGACATTAAGACAACCAAGTATGATGAGCTTGCAATTAAAAGAGCTAATGTGGCTATTGGAAAAGTCAAAGTTGATCATAATGCATCACATTCCACTCTGAATAAAGGGAAGACCGTATCCTTGAAAAAGAAGACAACTCTTGTACTTCGCTATGTTCCAAAGGTAAAGAAAGAGAAAGGTCAATCATATGACATCCAAGAAAATATACTAGGGGGATAACTCTTCCTATTAAACAGATCAATGCAATAAACTTATCCTCAAAGCTTCTTGGTGAGTTTGTGGCTAAGAATCCTACACAAAATATTACACTCCTAAAGAAGCGTACGAGTGAAGGTTTCGACCCAAATGCTTACAAGTTGTTTGCAAAGGCTGGACATAATGCCAATGAGCTATCAAAGTTAGGGAAACTCCAATCAGAAGTTACTACCAGACAATCATGTGAAGGCTTAGGTTACAAGCAACCACCGCTAGTCTGCATCTCCATAAGAAGGACACGTATAAACTACATCATTGTGTAAGATGAGTCAGCTGCTTCCAATAAAAAGCCTTCTGTCTTAGATCGACTAGGAAAATCAATTGAAAGAACTTACATGTTTGAGATTTTAGGTCCATTGAAGAAGAATAACAAGAACTAGAGAGACTATCAAAGCTTGATAACACCTGCTTCACTTGGATTCCAAAAGGATTTTTGAAGTTTGATCCCTTCTTGAATAAGATGACAAACAAAACTAGTGATTTCATGTGAGGAGATTCTAAAATCAAGGACTCATACTATGGTTCACACAAAGGAACGTGAGAAAGATGAAGAAAGTATTGGCTCTTCATATCATATTACTGCCCAAAGTAAGCAAGTTACCTTATCTCAAATGGAGGTTGACAAAGATATCGTTTGGTATTATCACATATTTGTCAATTATGGTTATCCTCAAGAGGATAAAGATGCTGGAGATGCTCCACTAGAACTTGAAGAAGGATTGGAAACCATAATTGACCCCTTGAAGGAAGTTAATCTTGGCACTGAAGAATAACCAAGGCCAATATACCTAAGTGCTTTCCTTGGAGTTGATGAAGAAGCCGCTTATATGAATATACTTAAGGAATATAGAGATGTATTTTCTTGGAGTTACAAAGAGATGCATTGCTTGGATCCCAAAGTGGCAGTCCATCAATTGACGGTCAAAAATAGTGCTCGTTCTATTAAGCAGGCCCAATGATGTTTTAGACCAGACTTGGTTCTATTGATCAAGAATGAAGTTAACAAGCTCATTGAAGTTGTCTTTATTTACGAAGATAAATACCCCACATGGATTTTAAGTATTATCCCTGTACAAAAAAAGAATGGCCAAATTTAAGTTTGTGTTGACTTCAGGGATCTCAACTACGCATTCCCTAAGGATGAATTTCCACTCCCTATTCTAGAGTTGATGATTAATGCTACCACGGGTTATGATGTAATGTCTTTCATAGATGGTTCGTTCGGTTATAACCAAATCTAAATGGCATCAAAGGATGAAGAGCTCACTGTGTTTCGTACACCCAAAGGTATTTATTGCTACAAGGGGATGCCTTTTGGCTTGAAGAATACTCGTGTCACATATAAAAGGGCTATGCAAAATATCTTTGATTACTTTTTCCATAAAAATGTTTAATGCTATGTTGATGACCTAGTGGTGAAGTCAAGAAAGAGAAGAGACCACCAAAAAGATTTGGGAATGGTGTTTGAATTATTACAGAGATATCAACTCAGAATGAATCCATTGAAATGTGACTTTGTTGTTACTTTTGGAAAGTTCCTTAGCTTCATTGTGTGACACTGAGGAATAGAGGTTGATCAAACTAAAGTAGATGCAATTTTAAATATGACCGAGCCTCAAAATATCCATGAGTTAAAAAGTCTTCAAGGAAATTTAGCATACCTGAGGAGGTTAATATTGAATCTAGCTGGAAGATGTCAACCATTCAACCATCTCATGAAGAAGGGTGCTCCTTTCAAGTAGGACCAAGCTTGTAGTAATGTCTTTGAAAGTATCATGTCATATTTGATAAAGCCTCTAATTCTAGCGGCTCCTATACCTGGAAAAAACATTGATACTCTACATTATGGCTTTAGGAAGGTCAGTTGGAGCACTATTGGCTCAAGAAAATAGTTAAGGAAAAGAGAACTCTCTTTATTACATGAGAAGAATGATGACACCAAATGATCTGAAGTATTTTCCAATTGAAAAGTTTTGTTTGGTGTTAGTATTCTTAATCAAAAAGATGAAACACTACTTTTAGGCTCATGTTATTCATCATTGTCTCTAGAGCGAATCCCATCAAGTTTTCATGTTCAGTCCTTCGTGACCGACTTGCAAGGTGGTACCTTTAGTTTTAATAGTTTGAGATCATGTACATCCCTCAAAAAGCTATAACGGAATAAACATTAGCAGACTTCTTGGCAGATCACCCAATGCCTGATGATAGAGAGCTAACCAATGAACTTTTTGATGAGGATGAAATGGTCATTGAAATTCAACCTCCATGAAAGGTACATTTTGATGGTGCAACACATCAAGGTGGAGCCGGCACTGGCATGGTGTTTGTGACTCTGCAAAGAGAGGTTCTCCCATACTTCTTTACTTGGACACAATGTTGCTTCAACAATGTTGCTGAATATCAAGTGCTAATACTTAGACTTGAAATGGCTGTCAACATGAAGTAACTACAATTGCAAGTATTTGGTGACTCCCAGCTGGAGAATAATAAACTCTTGGGAAGTTATGAGGTCACGAAGCCTGAGCTACGTCCATATCATAGTTACACTCAGAAGTTGATAGGATAACTTAGAGATGTGAGCCTCCAACATATACTGAGGAAGGAAAACTAGAAAGCTGATACCTTGGCTGCTCTGGCTTCAACTCTAACTCTTCCATATCAAACACAAGTTACCATTTGCCAATAATGGGTAGTACCTCCACCAAATGAGGATGAATATGCAGAAAATGAGCTTGACAACTTTGTCGCTATTTATGAAGCCGTAAAGGAAGATTGGCGATAACTTGTCATTAACTACTTGTGTTATGGGATACTTCCAGAAAATCCAAGGAAAAGGACTGACATCCATCATTGTGCACATCATTTACTTTACTACAAGTACACGTTATATATAAGATCATTTGAGGGAGTATTCTTGCGATGTTTGGGGAGGAAGAAGCAGTCCAAGCTTTGCAAGAAGCACATTCAGGAGTATGTGGATCATATTAATCTAGACTAAAGCTTTACATCCACATAAAAAGGATGGGATATTACTGGCCAATGATGGTGAAAGATTGCTTGGATTATGATCGCAGATATAAGGCTTGCCAATTTTATGCAAATTTCATACATTAGCCCCCTGAAGTATTACGTAATCAGCCCCCAGTACATCTTCTCCTTCTAGAGTGGAAGAATCTCTTGGCACTTGTTGTATTATTCCTCTACAACTTCTGTTCCTACAGTGGAAGAATCTATAGGCACTTGTTGCACTTGTACCTGACCATCTTGTAGTTTTAGAGTGGTAGAATTCTGAGTAACCCGTTGAATTGGTTCTTGCACAGCTTGTGCTTCAACACCAATTGAGGATCTCTGAGACACTTGTGGAGTTGGTTCCTTCCCAACCTATGCTTTTGCAGTAGTAGAATTCTGAGAATTTTGTTGCACTTGTTTTTGTATACCTTTTGTTACCAGACTCGCACACTTTCGAGGATCCATTTGAGGTAGTTTTTCTTGTATAGCTTGTACTTTCAAACTTGCAGACTTCCGAGGAGACTTTTGAGGCACTTGTTCTTGTATAGCCTGTGCTTCCAGACTTACAGACTTCCGAGGCACTTGTTCTTGTATAGCTTGTACTTTTAGACTCACAGACTTTCAAGGAGACTTTCAAGGCAGTAGTTCCTGCATAGATTGTGCCAGAAGATTAGCAGAAGAGTTTTGACACAGAATATATTTAGCAGTTGGTTTTGTTCTCAATGAAGAAAGCCTTTTGCATGCCATAGATGTAAGACTTCCATCCGCCATTTACTTCTTTGACTTCCCATTTTTGTTTTCTTTGCACTTATAATTGCTGAATCTAGTAAAAAACTATACGTAAGCATCTCATTACCTTACAAATGCCTTAAATATCAGTTAGTCTAGATACTACTAATGGAGTAGCAGAGAAAAGCAAGCACCAAATACATAATTTTGAAACAACTTCATCAAGAACATGGCCACTCTAGTTCAGGAAATAGATCGTTCAATACAAACAGTAGAGTATTTTATTGTTCATACAGATAAAACAAACAAGTAGTAGTGCAAACCCTTCTGCAACTCTAGTCAGTCAGTATTGAAGCCGATTCTCCGATCCCTTCAACAATTCACTAAATCATATATTAAATCTCCTGTAAAATTGAAGCAACTGATCAACACAAAATTCTAAGGAAAAAGAACAAATAATAAATGAATAATGAGGATATAAATAAGAAACATAACAAAACTATTGCTTTCAAAAGCGCTTTATCACTCAGTCAAAACAACTAAAACCATGATCAAAATTTAAAGTTAAATAGATAGGATTAATCAGGAGCATCAGGTTGATGCTAACAGCAAAAGTGTACAAGAAACAAGGTCCTAATCTACAGTCAATGAGCCAACAAAATCAATAAAAATGTCTATTACAGTAGACCAAATATTCTAGTTGAACAAGTTTACTAGGCAGCTAGCATTTAGACAAATGTTTAAACTTGCTAGAGAAGTTCTGAAGTTTCTTATTTAATCATCTGCCTCCATCCAATCCCAATCAGTGTCATCATAATCATCCTCCTCTTTTGATGTCTCCCTAGTCGTATCTTCTAAAAGTTATGAAGTAGGAGGCATATCAACAACATCAACGGGGATATCTTTTCTTGCCCATCTAATGTCAATATTGGGTGTTGTGTTCAAGGGACCAATATCTTTAGTAGGCTCCCTCCAAAATGTCACTCCTATGTTAGGACAGTTTTCTTCCTCCAAGTCATACAAATCAACGGGGACTTTATTCCTTGCATAATAAACATCCTTCTCAGTTGGATCCTCCGTATAAAATACTTGATGCACTTGAGATGCCAATACAAAAGGGTCATTCGTACTACGTAATCTGTTAAAGTACACACGGGTCAACCTAAATTCATTTTTTTCATTATGATACCAAGTACATCTAAATAGTACAACACTAAAATGACCATAATAATCAAGCTCGATAATATCTTGAATAGAACCATAATAGATAACCTCTGTATCAATTGGATTCTGATCTCGGGCACTAGCAAAACGATCAGTTGTTGCAGCCAAAAACACTCCACTATTTTGAGACTTTCATGTGGAATCTCATTGTAATATGTGAAACCTGTATCCATTAATGAAATAGGCAGTATAGCTTCTAGTTTCCTAATTGTCCCTTTAGCTAGCCACTTTAACTAATTAGGCACTTCAACTATATCAACTTTCTTTTTGAACCAGTTGCCAAATTCTTGAATGTGAATCTTTGCTCTTGTCCATGCATTTAATCTAACAGTATTGTCAATTATAACTTTATGTTCCATGCAATGAATATTTCAAATACAACCATTAAGAATTTATAACTTATGTTTACAGTACATTAATAGTAACAAAATAAATAAAGTTCAAAATATAAAGACTTACTTGATAAAATCCCTGACTTGTTCATGTCCGGTTTTGAATAGTATATATCGATGTGCTTCAGAAGATAACTGTTGATCCATCTTGAAAGGCTTTCCTTTTGTTTTTTTATCTTTTCTAATTGGATGACCTAGCTTCGGGAATACAGTTGGTACATCATCTTGCTCTTCTTGTTCATCATCCTGGTCATCCTCAGTTTGGTACCTGCTGAATCTTATTTTCACCTCATCATGTTAGTATCTCGAGCAAAAGGTCAAGCACTCTTGGGCAATAAACCCCTCTACTATTGAAGCTTCTGGATTATATCAATTATGAACAAGGTCCTTCAATTTATCCAATTCTCTCTCCATTGGATACTATAATGAAGATAATTTGGACCCCCCAACTTAATTTCATCAACTAAATGGATAGGCAAATGTTCCATTATATCAAAAAAGTTTGGAGGAAATATTTTTTCAAGCACCCATTCAATTTCTTTGATTTTAGCTTGCAATCCCTCTAGATCTGCCCGCTTTATTACCTTACTGCATATGGCTTTAAATAAGTTTGCCAACCGAATCAATACGACTGCAACATTCTTAGGCAATGATTTACGAACTGCAATCTGTAGTAAGTAGTGCATCATAATATGAGCATCATGGCTCTTATATCTTATATCCTGATATCTTTATTTATTCCACGTCTACATGGTTTGATATGTTCGAGGCACACCCTTTTGGTAATTAGGCATTTTAAAACACTGTGCAGAATACTTTCTTTTCTTCTGGTTTCATGAAAAAACAGGATTTAGCTAAGTACACTTTGTCATTTGTGTTATCTTTTATTGGATGCAACTCTTTCCTTATCCCCATTAATTGCAAGTCATACCGAGAATTAATGTGATCCTTTGACTTTCCTAATACTTCAAATAAAGTCGCAAGTAAACGATCAAAAAAGTTTTTCTCAATATGCATCACATCTAGATTGTGTCTCAACTTATTTGTAGGACAATATGGTAATTGAAAGAAGATGGATCTTTTCTTCCATGGGCCCTCAGTAGTTCGATGCCATTTATTTTGGCCCTTTCCAAAAACATTATTGAAATCCTGTAGCTTTTCAACCACTTATATTCCCGACAAAGGTGTAGGTGTAGATCTATGATCCTCCGCACCATTAAACGATTTCTTGCCTCTTTGATATGGATGATCAGGAGGAAAAAATGCCCGATGACCCAAGTAACACATCTTATGACTATGCTTTAGATATTGAGAGGATGTGCTATAGTTACAAGTTGGACTTGCCAATTTCCCCTTAGTTCTCCATTCGGACAGCATTGTTAGCGCCAGAAAATCACTAACTGTCCATAACAAGGCTGCACGCATTTGAAAAGTTTTTTTCATATGAGCATCATATGGTTCTATCCCAACTTCCCATAGCTCATTCAACTCATCAATTAATGGTTATAGGTACACATCAATATCATTTCCTGAAGAGGATGGACCTAGAATGAGCATTGACAACATTATGTACTCTGGCTTCATGCAAATCCACGGTGACAGATTGTAATTCATTAGCATAACAGGACATGTGCTATGGGAAATGCTCATGGTCCAAAATGGATTGAACCCATCATTTGAAAGACCCAATCTGACATTTCAAGGATCACTCGAGAAAGTTGGATGTAAAGCGTCAAAATCCTTCCAAGCTTCTCCATCAGCAGGGTGTCTTAGATTCCCGTCATTAGGTGATTCAGTAGCATGCCATTTCATTGCAGCAGCCATTTCAAAACACATGAACAGTCTTTGAAGCCTACGCATCAACGGAAAATATATCAAAACCTTGGCAGGTTTTTTAGATTTTCTAGTAGTCAATCCATGAGAAACATTTGACCATCTAGACGACCCACACACAGAGTAATTATCGGCCTCTGCCTTGTCTTTCCAAAAGAGCATGCAATCGTTAGGACATGCATGTATTTTTTATAACCGACACACAAATCTCTTATCATATTTCTAGCCTTATTGAAAGAATCAGGCAGTTGAGCAAATGGAAATGCTTCTTTCAATAAGTCTAGAAGATCTGAAAAGGCCATATTACTCAATCCATGCAGACTTTTGAGCAAGTATAATCGAATCACGAAACTCAACTTGCTAAAGTTCTCACATCCTTGATATTACTCCTTTTTCCCTTCTTCAACTAATCTAAAATACTTCTTTGCATCTTCAGATAGTCCTTCTCTCACCCCTTCTTCATGTCCTACATCATCTTCTATATTTCTAAATGTGTCATGAAGCAGTCCATCAATATCATTATGACCGTTACAAGCTTCATCATTACTGCTTGGATGTGGTGTACTTGAGGTTACCCTTTCCTCGTGAGAAATTCACTTGTCATATCCTACAGCAAATCCTTTTGCAAATAAGTGATCCTCCACAATATTTCTAAAATGCCAATAGCGATTCTTGAAAACATCACATGGGCGTAATATATCTTTTCCTTTAGAACCTCGTTCAAATGCCTTAACAATAAAATCCTTCACTCTATTGATGAACCCATCATTGCTTCTTCTTAGATTCATCCAACTTCTATTTAAATTACTCATTGACATCTATTTGACACAAGAAATCAAAAAAATTAACTAACAAACATAAAAGACAACAATGCTCTGAAACTGAACAATCCATCAGAACATTCCAGATGAACAATCATATCTCAAACAATACATGGACACTACAAAGTTTAAGATTTAACGCAAAAATAGCAAGCACTTCACAGTATTATTTTACGATAACCCAAAAACAAGATAGATTAATAACTAGGCAATAATTTCAGACATACTGCTAACTACTAAAACAAAAACTAAGAACCATTCATGTCTTTTATAGGATACATAAAGTGAGATCTTTTATCAATATTCAATTGAAAGCAAAAGCAGAATCAAATTTAAAAAAATAATGAAAGTTATAATGTCTACTTGATGGACTATTACAATTACTTCATGCTTAACACTCATACAACAACAATCAGATATGATTCACACATTAATCACGTTATCAATAACTCATTTAGGTTCAACAAACAGAATTATTTCAAATTTAATTTAACTTTATCAAAAAAATAAAGATCATTTCAAACTTAAACATGAGAATATATACTGGACCAAATAATCCCTTTTTCAATAAACATGAGTATATTAGACCAAATATGAGAAAGCTGGACAAAACAGTCTTTTTTTAATAAAAGACCATTTTTCAGTTTGTGCTAAGCAAAGCATATAGCCAAAATCAGTAACTTAACAAGACATATCACTTTAATATAACAGATTTCACACTCAAGAAGACACACTAAGTAGATGAAAGAGATGACACACTAAAAACAATGAAAGGTATAACTACTACTTGATGGACTATTACTATTACTTCATGTTTAACAATAAGATACAATTCTCACATCAACTACTTTACTAATAACTCATTTAGGTTCAACAAACAGAATCATTTCAAATTTAATTTAACTTTACCAAAAAAATCAAGATCAGTTCAACTTAAACATCAGAATACTGGACCAAACAATTTCTTTTTAATAAATATGAGAATACTCGACCAAACATGAGAATGTTGGATCAAACATTTTCTTTTTAATTAAAAAACTATTTTCAGTTTGTCCTGAGAAAATCATAGCCTTAACCAGTAACTTAACAAGAAACATCACTTCAATATAACAAATTTCACACTTAAGTAGACACACTAAGTAGATAAAAGAGATGACACACTAAGTAAACAAATATTGTTGCCAAAATCAGTAACTTAAATGAAAGAGATGACTCACTAAGTAAATCAACAACTTATCCAAAACTAGTAGCATACATAAAAGATATGACACAATAACTAAACCAACACCTTAGTAAAAATCAGTACCAAAAAAAAAAAAGATGTTACACTAAGTAAACCAACAACTTAGCCAATGTTTGGACACTTCAAAAAAATAGATTCCACAATTAAGTTTTTGAACAAACAGTGATCATTTCTTGCAAAGAAGCAGATACAGTTTTATCCAACTTTATAAACATTCAAGAAAGGTCACACAAATTATTATAAGAAAACAAATAGATAAAGGTTTAAATCATGCCTCAGGAATTCTTGTCTTAATAAATCATGCCTCTAAAATTCAACATCAACGACAAGAGAAATCTGGTTCACAGTAACCAATTTTACTAATATATTATCAAAAAATAAACAAAAACAGGGTAAAAATACACTACCAGATTTATTAAAATCTAATGCAACAAGAAATCAACATCAATGTCCACATTGAATAATCTAGCAAAAAAGATTCTAAAAATGACAAATTAAGACAATAAACAATAGCTACTATAGCACATACAATAGAAAAATACCACAATTATACTATAACTAACAACAACAAATTTGGACCACACATAATAGCAAATTTAATAGCTACATACAATAATAAAATCTCACAATTATACCATACCTAACAACAATAAATTAACACAAATATATAGCAACAACTAAACAATACATGTAACAGAAAAAATCAATAATTTTACCACACCTAACAACAACAAATAATTACAACACACAATACAAACTACCAGCAAAATCCAACAGAAAAATCTAACAATTTCACTAACTCTAAAATAAACAAACAAAACTCCACTCATAGTTGCAACCTAAGCACATGCAACAATAAAATTCGACTATTTTACAAACAAAGTTAAAGAGAAACAACCACGTAGCTCAAAACTTAAAGAAAAAAAAGAGATTAAAGAAAAATACCTTAAAAGACCAAACTTAATGAAAAAATCTAGGTCCAGCTCCAGTCACAAGCAGAAACACCAATAGATCTGAGAGATGTAGCTAAAATCACCAAAACCCTAATTAAAATCACCAAAAACCCAACTTAAATCACACAAACCCTCAATGAGATAAAAGGGGTTTGCAGATTTTAGCTCATAATAGTGAAATATGAGCTTAGATTAGTGCAAATCTGAAAACATTAGCTCAGATTTGCAGCGTCGGCGATTTTAAGAAGAGAATAACTCTTGCTTTAGAGGCAAAACTTAGCCTAAGCACTTCCAAACAACAAATTATGCCCCACGAGCAAGACTTGACACTAGTACATTGTGTCTTGATTTATGAGATGTTTTATAACACTTGTCTCAGAGGCAAGACTTAGCCCAAGAACCTCTCAAAAAATACAAGTTACGCCGGGCAAGCGTTCATACTACTTCATTGTGTCTTAATTTATGAGATACTCTATAACTCTTGCCTTATATGCAAGACTTCTCAAGGATTTTCAAACAACAAGTTATTCCCCACGAGCAAGACTTGACACTACCTCGTTGTGTTTTGATTTATGATCATAAGAAGATCATATTTAGCAAAACCCATAAGAATTGGATAAGAAACTTAATTTGAAGATCATGAAACCAAAATTTGAATTAGGGGTTTTGGGCACAAGGGTGAAGGGAACCCATTTTTGATTACCCACATACCTTGGGTGAAGATAACCTACTTCAATGGAAAGACTTAGGAGACTTGAACTTGGAGCTTGAGACTTGAAGCTTGGAGAGGAAATTTTCCTTTTTGAGAGAAGAATGAAGATCTTAGGAGGAACTTAGGCTAATAAGGATGAAAACCCTACTTGAAATAGCAAAAATGATATCATTTAGGAGTTTCAATGGTGTGTAATGACTAAAATACCCCTAGGACTAAAATGAAAAATTTTGAGAAACTGGGCCACCTCACGGGAAGACTGGGTGATGGGGAGGAGTGGCTGGACCATTTTGATGGCTTGGTCCTACGGGACATCGCACCTGCAACGCCCATCGTGGCCGCCCATCGGGCTGAGGTAGCTAGCACAAACCAACTGTTTGGTCTTCACGGGGCACCCTACGGGCCATCTGAGCTACGATGCCCGTGGCACTTCCCCTGGTGACCTACAATTGCAAAAAATGCATCAAACTCATTGGATTCAGGATTCAATAGCTAGTTGACTTTTTCCCAGGTGTTACATATCTCACCCTCGGGATCATTCATCCTCGAATGAAGACTAATCAAGGTAAAAATGAAGAGGAAACAGCCCAACCAACAACAGAACAAGGAAATCAAGGAGTAAACATAAAAATTGAACTTTTCAACTTGAAAACATGATAAACTAACTTCGTAAAACAGGGGTGCATGCTAGAGTCATGAGAGGAATTGATGGAATAGAATTAGAGGGACATACTAAGGAGGAAACTAGTACCTCAAGCTGAGACTGAATCGAAAGGAAAGAGATGAGGATATTTGACCTTCATGGCCTCTTCTGCTTCCCAAGTAGCACCCACTACAAGCTGATTTCTCCAAAGGACTTTCACCGAAGCGACTTCTTTGTTCCTCAACCTCTGAATCTGACAATCAAGGATCTCCATGGGATCCTCCTCATAGGTGAGACTATTCTTCACACCCATATCCTTCAAAGGGACAACCAAGCTCGAATCACCATAATACTTCTTCAACAAGAAAACATGGAAAACTGGATGAACCGCTTACAACTCTGTTGGCAACTCCAACTCATAAGAAACGCCACCAACTCTCCTCAAAACCCTATAAGGACCTGCAAAATGGGGGTTGAGCTTTCCTTTCTTTCCAAATCTCATCACACCCTTCATGGGTGACACCTTAAGGAAAACCCAATCATCAACCTCAAATTCCAACTCCCTTCTCCTCGCATCTGCATAATATTTTTGTTGACTCTGAGCGGTCTTCAACCTTTTCCGAATAAGCTGAACCTTCTCCATGGTCTCATGCATAGAATCTAGACCAATCAAGGATGCCTCACTAATCTTGAACCAACTAATAGGAGATCTACACCTCCGTCCATAAAGGGCCTCATACGAAGCCATCTGGATGCTAGAGTGAAAACTGTTGTTGTAGGCAAACTCAATAAGAGGTAAGCGATCATCCCAATTACCTTTGAAATCAATCACACATGCCCTCAACATATCTTCCAAGGTCTAAATAGTACGCACTGCCTGGCCGTCTTTCTGAGGATGAAAAGTTGTGCTAAGCTTTACCTAAGTACCAAGACCTTTCTGAAATGATCTGCAAAACTGAGATGTAAACTGAGGACCTCTATCTGAAATAATAGACAAGGGAACACCATGCAATCAAACTATCTCCCGGATGTACAGTCTAGCATAGTCGTCTGCTGAATCAGTAGTCTTAACAACCAAGAAATGGGATGACTTTGTCATCCAGTCGACAATCATCCAAATGGAATCATGTTGCCTTCGAGTACCAGGAAAACTCATAATAAAGTCCATATTGATTGCTTCCCATTTCCAAGTGGGGAGATCAATATCTTGAAGAATGCCACCCAGCCTTTGATGTTCCACTTTTACTTGTTGACAGTTGGGACACCTAGCTACAAACCCGGTTATGTCCTTCTTTATACCATTCCACCAAAAGACTTTCCGTAGATCACGGTACATCTTAGTGTCACCCGAATGGATAGAATATCTAGAACTATGAGCCTCGGTCAGAATATACAGTCTCAACCCATGTACATCTGGCACGCATAAATGACCCTGATAGAAAAGCACACCATCTCCCCCGTGGGAGAAAACCTCAACCCGCTGCTGATGAACTGCACCCTTAAGCTGAAGTAAAACTGGATCATTATCTTGCTTTGCCTTCACCTCAGCCACTAAGGAAGATTGAAAACCATTTTGCACAATCACACCACCTTCGATCGAGTCCATAAGGTTAACTCCCAACCGAGCTAGCCTATGAACTTCTTTAACTAATTCTTTTTTCCCATCATCAACAGAAGACACACTTCCCATGGACAATCTACTCAAGGCATCTGCCACGACATTGGCCTTACCCGGATATTAAAGCACAATCATATCATAATCCTTATGGAGCTGGAGCAATATCCTTTGTCTCAAATTCAACTCTTTCTGAGTAACACATACTGGAGACTCTTATGATCGGTGAATACATCCATATGCACACCATATAAGTAATGTCTCCAAATCTTCAAAGCAAATACCACGGATGCCAATTCAAGATCATGAGTAGGATAGTTCTTCTCATGGGTCAGAAGCTGTCTAGAAGAATAAGCAATCACCTTACAATGCTGCATCAAAACATAACCCAAACCAATCCTAGAAGCATCACAATAGACCACAAAATTGTCTAAGCCCTCGAGTAGATCTAACACTGGAGCGGTGGTCAATCTAGTCTTCAGATCCTGAAAGTTCTTCTCACACAAGTCGGACCAATGAAACTTTACCTTCTTCTGAGTCAATCGGGTCAAAGGGGCAGCAATGGTAGAAAAGCCTTCCACAAACCTCCTGTAGTAACCATCCAAACCCAAAAAGCTCCTAATATCAAATGGAGAAGTAGTTCTAGGCCAGTTCTTTACTTCCTCTATCTTTTGAGAATCAACCAGAATACCATCTTTAGTCACAATATGACCCAGAAAAGCAATAGACTGCATCCAAAACTCACACTTCCTAAACTTAGCAAATAACTGTCTATCCTTAAGAGTTTGCAACACAACCCTCAAGTGATCCGCATTCTCCTCCTCACTCCGAGAGTAGATGAGGATATCATCAATGAAAACAATCACAAACATATCCAAATACTGTTTGAACATACGATTTATCAAATCCATAAAAGCTGCAGGAGCATTCGTTAGACCAAAAGATATCACCAGCAATTCATAATGACCTTACCGAGTCCTGAAGGCTATCTTCAAAATATCACACTCTCTAACACAAAGCTGATGAAAACCGGATATAAGGTTGATTTTGGAGAAGAAACCAGCACCTTGAAGCTGATCAAATAGGTCATCAATCCTAGGAATGGGATAATTATTTTTGATTGTGACCTTCTTCAACTGACGTTAGTCAATACACATTCTAAGAGAACCATCCTTCTTCCGAACAAATAAAACTGGGGCACCCCATAGAGAAATACTAGGCGTGATGAAACCGTTATCAAGAAGATCCTTTAAGTGATCTTTCAACTCTTTGAGTTCCGCGGGAGCCATTCTATAGGGGGAATAGAGATAGGATTCTAATCTGGGAGAAGATCTATCCCAAAGTATATCTCCCGCTCGAGAGGGACTCCGGGCAAATCCTCGGGAAACATTTCTTGAAACTCATTCATAATAGGAACAGACTGAAGGGATGGGGTTTCGGACTCCGTGTCCATAACCCACACTATGTGTTAAACATACCCCTTTGAAAACATCTTCCTAGCCTTAAGATAAGATATTAAATGACCTTTAGAGGAAGGGGGACTACCTTTCCATTCAAACACAGGTTCATTAGGAAACTGGAGACTAACAACACGAGTACGATAATCAACAGAAACATAACATGCATACAACCAATCCATACCAAGAATGACATCAAAATCAGTCATCTCCAACTCTAATAGTTCCTCTCAACTGACTCTATGAAGGACTAAGATAGGGCAATCTCGGTAGATTGTTTTGGCTAGGACTGACTCACCAACGGGAGTGGAAACACAAAAGGGTTCTAAAAGTAATTCAGGACATACTTCGAATTTGCATTCCACATAAGGGGTCACAAAAGATAAGGAAGCACCGGGGTCCAACAAAGCATACACATCAAAAGAGAAGACTTTCAACATACCAATAACCATGTATGGGGAACCCTCCTGATCCTGACGAGAAGATATAGCATATAGGTGATTCTGGTGTTGATCAGCAGAACTAGAAGTTATGCCCTGTTGGGTTGGTCGACCTCCTGAAGCTATTGGGGTAGACTGAATCCTACCACCCTTCCCCTTCTTAGCTGAAGGGCAATCTTTAAGCAAGTGCCCAGTCTGTCCACACCCATAGCATGCACCCGAGTCCAAACGACACTCTCCTAGGTGATTCTTCCCACACCTGCTACAAACGGGGAAAGAAGTCCCCTTAGCAACACTTCCCTGAGACTGGGAATAAGAACCAGATCCTCTACCACCCTGATCATGATGAGGCCTCAGGGCCTGGGTAGGAGCACTAGCAGAAGAATGAACGGATCCTGATGACTTCTTCTGGAAAGAAGAGCAGTGTCCACCTTCAGACCTGTGATGACCAAAACCTGATCCCTCGTATCTAACCCTCTTGTTCTCCCTTTCCACATCCCTAAGCTTGTCACCCTTAATCTGATTGGCATGAGTCATGAGTCGAGAAATGTTCATATCACTCAACAACAAAACAAACCTACACTCTTTCTTCACCACATCAGAAACTCCATGTATAAACTTGCTCATTTGATCATGTGGGTTCTCTACCATGGAGGGAGCATACTTAGGCAACTGAGTGAACTTAAAACTATACTCTTTAACCGACATCGAACCCTATCTCAAGTTCACAAATTCTTCCACTTTTGCTTGTCTCAACTCAGAGGGAAAAAACCTATCAAAGAAGGCCCTCGCAAAACACTCCCAAGTTGTGGGGACCACGTCCCTCACCCTAGCCTCCTTCCTTTGCGTGAACCAAATGTGAGACACATCCTTGAGTTGATAGGATGCAAGCTCAACACAATAATACCCAACCAATTGCATAACTTCAAAGATCTTTTTCACTTCATCAAAAAAGTTGAGCGAGTCCTCACTCACTTTTGAACCCTAAAATACAGGTGGGTTCATCTGGACAAAGTCACAAACTTGGGATGCTACCTCACCTTGAGGATGCACGGGGGTAGGAGCTTGTTGATTAGCCTGAGTGGCCAATGTCTGGGCTAGCAAATGGATGGCGTTCCTAAACTCCTCATTCGTGACATCGAGAACCAGAATAGGAGGAACAACATTCTGAGCGGCTAAGGGAGGCATAGCACGTCGAGTAGGCATGATCTGAAATATACAAGATGAGGATTAGAGGAACATAAGAGTTAAGATCTATCGCATGACATGATCATGAAATAAGTAAAGTTTCCTAAGACATCTCATAGCTTCCTTCTCATATGTGTGGCATGATTTACACACATGAAAAAGATTCTACTCGATGCGAATTTTAGACATCCCAAGACTCTTGAATCTGAGGCTCTGATACCATGTTTCTCACGCCCTGAAGTCACCCCTTGGACATAACACGGGACCTGGGACCATAAGTGCCCCAAGCTAACCCCTTGGTCATAGCATACTTAAGCATAACAATAAATAAGAGAGGAAGCATAATAGATAAATCTGGAATGACATACATAGGTAATCAAGTTGAATTGAAATATAAAATCCAAAAAGAGACTCGAACACTGTCTATATCTGAAAAGCCTCTACATGACATAAGGAGTTGCTAGGACAAGACCCTAGCTAACTCGAAGTACCGAAATAAGGAGCTAACATAACTAGGAACATATATATATATAGTCCTTGACCTAAGAGGACTCACCACAAGCTGACAAGATGTGGCCCGAGAACTCTAGCCACGAGTCTGGGAAGGAACACCTGAATCTGCATCATCAAAGGATGCAGTGCAAGATATGCGTCAGTACTATAGGATGTATCGAGTATGTGGGCGATGCATGAATCATGATAAAACAGTTGAAACCATGCTTAAGAATGAACTTGTTACTTAAAGAAGGACCATAAGTAGATATCAAGGTATGAAAACATAAAACATGAAATAAAGCTTATGTTTAATAATATAGATCCATATAACTTCATAGCTTCCAAATAAACATGTGGGGATTTCTCTTAACCGACATTAAACCATACTGAGCTACATGAAGTTCAGTGTCTTGCACTCACACTGAAAGAGTTGTCCTAAACGGCCAAGGTTAGAACCATTTCATACCAAGATCTTGTCATGATAAGCCTCAACACGGGTAACCTACGGTGGCAACATAGTTTTGGACTTGGGTTATCTGAACCCTCGTCTCTTGGTGCTAAATACTACTCCCAAAACATAATAATAGCATGAGCTTATATTCATGTGACATATCTAATGCCAAACTTGTTCATACTTGTTCATGACTTATTCATACTTTTTCATGACTTGTTCATACTTATTCATACCCCGGATCGTCATACTACTTATGAGTTTTAGTTTAGAAAGTGGCTCCCATGAGCATTGATGGAACATCGAGTGTCTTACCTTGCATCATACTTCATAACATGGAAACACTTGCATGCTTCATGACTTGTAAAATTTGCATGGATCTAGTTCAATTTTCATAAAACATATACTTTCGTAGAATCATAGGAACTAGGCATTCACATACTTAAAAATTCATAAGGATCATGATCATCAAAACCCAATTTACTTAAATCAACTTCATGCATGTAGAAATTTCCATGGTTAAACTTCAATTCATGAAATAAGAGTTAACATGCAAAAACCCATGTGAAATCATGCAATTCAATAGTAATTTCATAACCAAATCATAAGAAGATCATATTTAGCAAAACACATAAGAATTGGATAAGAAACTTAATTTGAAGATCATGAAATCCAAATTTGAATTAGGGGTTTTGGGCACAAGGGTGAAGGGAACCCATTTTTGATTACCCACATACCTTGGGTGAAGATAACTCACTTGAATGGAAAGACTTAGGAGACTTGAACTTGGAGCTTGAGACTTGAATCTTGGAAAGGAAATTTTCCTTTTTGAGAGAAGAATGAAGATCTTAGGAGGAACTTAGGCTAATAAGGGTGAAAACATTACTTGAAATAGCAAAAATGACATCATTTAGGAGTTTGAATGGCGTGTAATGACTAAAATACCCCTAGGACTAAAATGAAAATTTTTGGGAAATTGGGCCGCCTCACGAGTTTCACGACGAGTGTCGTTCCCATGATGGCCCATCGTCCAAGGTGTCGGGCAGGGGTACCTCAGTTGAGGTTTGGTGGACCCTTTCGATGGAGAGTTCCCACGGCCCATCGCGCTTTTGACGCCCATGGGGTTGCCCGTCGAAGGAAAAGTAGACAAGGGAAAAGAGCCCTGGATCATTTTGATGGGTTGTTCTCACGGTTAGTCGCACCCATAATGCCCGTGGAAAAATCCGTAAGGAAGATTGGGTGATGGGGAGGAGTGGCTGGACCATTTAGACAGCAAGGTCCTATGGGCCATCGCACCTGAGAAGCCCATCGTGGCCGCCCATCGGGCTGAGGCAGCTGGCACAACCTAACTATTTGGTTTTCACGAGGCACCGCACAGGCCTTCTGAGATACGACGCCGGTGGAACTGCTCGTGGTGACCTACAGTTGCAGAAAATGCAGCAAACTCATTGGATTCTAGATTCAATAGCTAGTTTGCTTTTCCCTAGGTGTTACATGCTCGGATAATGACATTTGCACAGTAGAGTAAGGAGCTTCAACAGAAAAATAGAGAAGAGTATGAGTGGGATCATAGTAAGAGGGGCATAACATCTAGTGTTTATTAGGGTTGTGATAGATCCTCTTCCAGTAGAGGGCCATAAAGACCACCACCACCAGCCTATTCCACCGCTCGACCTCCCTCCCAGTCCTGAAGGCCAAGGCCTTGGCAGAGCTAGCATTTTAGGCACCAGGTCCACAGTCTCAGAGAGGTAGGGTAGTCTCTGAGAGGTAGGGGTCGAGGATTACCACCTAGGCCCTATTGTATTCAGTGTGGTAGATCACACCCTAGTTAGTGCCGACTAGGATTCGATGCCTATTATTGGTGTGCAGTCCCTAGTCCAGTGATACGAAATTTTCCAGTGATCAGAAAGAGAGATGCTAAGAGAAAAGGTAGAGCATAGTCCACAGGGTCCATGGTAGCATCATTATCAATTGCTCCTTCTTTATCTCGTGGTCCTCAAGCACCAGTAGAATGGAGTAGGGGCAGAGGTAGACCTTCTAATTCAAGAGGGGGTCCAAATTATATGTATGCATTAGTAGGCCGACAGGATTCAGAGCTATTGCCAGATATTGTTACATGTATCTTATCTATCTTCTTACGTGATGTTTATGCATTGATAGATCCAGGGGCTACTTTGTCATATGTTACTCTTTTTATTGCTAAAAAGTTTGGAGTAGGACCAGAATTATTACGTGAGCCATTTTTTGTATCAACTCCAGTTGGAAAGTAAGTTATAGTTTAATGACTTCGTAAAAATTGCATAGTGAAAGTATGTGGTCGAGATACTATAGAAAATTTGTTTGAGCTTGATGTGATAGACTTCAATGTCATCATGGGTATGGATTGGTTATCATCCTTTTATGCTACAAATGATTTTCGGGCTAAGATTTCTCGATTTCAGTTTCTGGATGAGCCAGTCCTTGAATGGAAAGGTAGTGTCATGATGCATATGGGTAGGTTTATTTCCTACCTTAAGGCTAGGAAGCTGATTTCCAAGGGATGTTTATATCACTTAGTCAGAGTAAGGGATCTTGATATTGATAAAGAGACATCGACTATTCAATCTGTACTAATTGTAAATGAATATCCAGATGTGTTCCCGGAGGAGCTTCAAGAACTTCCTCCACATAGAGAGGTTGATTTTTGTATTGATGTAGATATCGATACTCAACCTATATCAATTCCACCCTATAGAATGGCCCCAGCAGAGCTGAAAGAGCTGAAAGCACAATTCAAATATCTCCTTGATAGAGGGTTCATCTGACCCAGTATATTACCTTGGGGTGCACTCGTGCTATCTGTACGAAAGATAGATGGTTCGTTGCACATGTGTATAGATTATAGACAGTTGAACAAGGTAACTATTAAGAATAAGTATCCACTTCCCCTAATAGATGATTTATTTGATCAGTTGCAGGGTGATCAGTATTTTTCAAAAATTGATTTAAGGTCTGGATATCACCAGTTGAAGATCATAGAAGACGATATTCCAAAGACAACTTTCTGGACTTGGTATGAAAACTTTGAATTTCTTGTTATGTCCTTTGGTTTAACAAATTCCCCTGCAGCTTTTATAGATATGATGAATAGGGTCTTAAAACCCTTTCTAGATCTATTTGTGATCGTATTTGTAGATGGCATCATTATATATTCACGTGGCAAGGCAGACCACGCAGATTATCTTAGAGCAGTAGTGCAAACTGTTAAAGAACATTAGTTATATGCTAAATTTTCCAAATGTGTGTTTTGGGTTGCTTATAGAGCTTTTCTTAGGCATGTGGTCTCTAGTGAGGGCATCAAAGTGGACTTTTAGAAGATTAAGGCTGTGAAGAATTGGGCTAGGCTACTATTCCCACGAAGGTATGCAGTTTCTTGAGGCTGGCAGGTTATTACAGAATGTTCATTGAAGGCTTCTCTTCTATAGCTGCACAATTGACTAAATTAACATAAAAATCAACAAGGTTTTAGTGGTCAGAGAAGTGTGAGCAAAGTTTCCAAGAGTTGAAGGACAAGTTAACTACGACACCAGTACTGACACTTCCAGAAGTCATAAAGGGGTATGCTATATATTGTGATGCTTCGGGAATTTTTCTAGGTTATGTATTAATGCATCATGGTAAGGTTATAGCATATGTTTTGAGGCAAACTAAAGCGACACGAGCAAAACTATCCAACACATGATCTAGAATTGGCTGTAGTTGTATTTGCACTAAAGATGTGGCGACATTATTTGTATGGGATTCATATTGATATATTTACTGATCATAAGAGCCTTCAATATATATTTAAGCAAAGGGAGCTAAATTTGAGGCATAGGAGGCG
This sequence comes from Jaltomata sinuosa, assembly GCA_003996215.1. Classification (NCBI taxonomy): domain Eukaryota; kingdom Viridiplantae; phylum Streptophyta; class Magnoliopsida; order Solanales; family Solanaceae; genus Jaltomata; species Jaltomata sinuosa. The sequence goes on along the minus strand of QJPP01007595.1, from coordinate 96,137 downwards.
GCTAGAACTACTAAAATATTATGATGTTGATATTCTCTACCACCTGGTAAAGAAAATATTATAGCAGATGCTCTTAGTCAAAAATCTATGGGAAGTCTAGCACACTTTCCGGAAACAAAGAGGAATATAGTTAGAGAGGTTAATAAGGTATCAAGCTTAGGTGTTTGGTTAATTGACATTGAAGATGGAGGCATATCGGTTCATAGTACTGCAGAGTCATCATTAGTTACAACGATAAAGGAGAGATAATATGATAACCAAATATTAAAACAACATAAAGAGGGTATTGTTCAACATAAATTTGCCACATTTGAGCTTGAAAGTGATGTCACTTTAAGGTGCCAAGGCAGGTTGTGTGTTCCTAATATGGATGGATTGCGAGAGAAGATTTTTACTGAGGCACACTGTTTATGATATTCTATACACCCCGATGCTACAAAAATATATCACGATCTGAAAGAAATTTATTGGTGGAAAAATATAAAGAGAAATATAGCCGATTATGTGGCACAATTCCCTAATTGCCAACAAGTAAAAGCAGAGCATCAACGGCCGGACAACCGAGCACAAACCATAAAATCCCCAATGTGGAAATGGGAGGCCATTAATATAGAATTTGTTATAGGTTTTCCTCATTCCTTCCATAATCATGATTCTATTTCGGTGATTGGTTATCGATTGACAAAATCAGCCCATTTCTTACCTGTTAAATCCACCAGTACAACAAAGGATTATGCTAAGTTATATGTGAAGGAAATTGTTCGCTTACATGGGACTTCTATGTCCATTATTTTTGACAGAGGTGCCCAGTTAAAAACTCACTTCTAGAAATATTTCCAGAAAGGTTTAGGGACCCATGTGAATCTTAACACAACCTTTCATCCGCAGACAGATGACCAAGCTGATCACACTATTCAGACACTAGAAGATATGTTGAGAGCATGTGTTCTAGGTTTAAAATGCAACTGGGATGATCATTTACCCCTTATAGTATTTGCATATAATAATAGCTATCATTCCATCATCCAATTGGCACCATTTAGAGTCCTATATGGGCGACGTTGCAGGTCTCCTATTGGATGGTTTGAGGTAGGTGAAGCACAGGTGCTTGGTCCAGATTTGGTCCACCAGGCAGTTGAGACAGTTAAGTTAATTTAATAGCAATTGAAAACTGCTCAAATCTTCCAAAAATCTTATTTAGATGTGAGGCGCAGAGACTTGGAATTCCATATAGATGACTGGGTTTTCATAAAAGTATCGCCTATGAAGGGTGTTATGAGATTCGTAAAGAAGGGAAAGCTAAGACCAAGATATACTGGGCCTTACAAAATCGTACAAAGAGTTGGGCAAGTGGAATATGAGGTGAAACTACCTTTGGAGTTAGCTACTGTACATCCAGTATTCCATATATCTGTTCTACATAAGTGTATATAGGACCCATCAGTTATTTTTCCTGCAACAGATGTACATATCACAGAAAAAATGTCATATGATGAGGTTCCAGTGGCTATTCTTGATAGGCAGATTAGAATGTTTAGAATAAAAGATGTCGCATCCGTTAAAGTACTATAGAGAAATCAGTAGATCGAAGAAGCCACTTGGAATCTGAGGACTCCATGAGGTCCAGATACCCCCACTTATTTAAAGAACAAAGAGAAGGATTCTTATAACATACATTCGATTCATATTACTCATAGTTTAAGTCGCATCTATTGATAAGTCAATAATCTACCAACTTATTGAGCCTAAGTCCATGAATTATTTATGTTTTGAATAGATTTAGAGGTACTTATGGACTTTATTGATGTCTATGCAGGTACTTTTGATAAATGATGAGCAACAAGGAAATAGACCCAAAAAGAGCTCAAAAGGAGTGAAGTGTGAAGTGTTTCGAAAAGATAGAGATTCTGACCTGAGATACGACGTTCGTGCGACACGCACAAGCCGAGGTGCAAACCGCACCTTCTCCGAATAAAGTTGCAAAAGCCACTGAAGAATCTGTTAAGAGGTGCGGTCACTGTACGACACGCACATCCCAAGGTGCGAACTGCACCACCTTCACATGAAGATCCCAAAGTTAGCTAAATTCACCGTTCCAATCGAAGAGGGTGCGCGATGTGCACATCACAATATGCGAATCGCATGTCGCGCTGTATACCACCCGAAGGGGTAATTTTGTCCTAAATTTTAGTGACATTTTGGGAAGCTATAAAAGGCTCATTTGTAAAGAATTCTTCTCCGGTTCTAAAAATTTTAGAAACCCTTTTGTCTTGAGAATGATTTTTCCTCTCCAAAGAGAAGAGGCTTTGAATCCTTTCTCTTGGTTAACCATTTGTGCACTCAAATTGAGCTTAGAACTTGAGATTTAGCTCTAATGAAGAGGATTTTTACTTACGTAGTTGGTATATCTCTCTCCTTTGCTATGAGTGGATAATTTCTCTTGTCTAGGGGTATGTTTATGATGGGTGCTTGACAAATGGGTGTGGGTGTTGTTAATTCATCTTTATAATTGCTTATTTGACATAGGTCTAGTAATTTCACCAAGTGTTAATCCTCAAATTGGTTGTTGCAAACATTAATTTTCATTACTTAACTATGTGATTGCTTGAAAGAGAATTTCATGGTTTCGGATGTGAAATTGCTAGTAGGAACTTGGGACTCAATCTAGATTTGAGGCTAGAAATAGATCTTATCGAAGGAATCACCCATTTAAGGGTCTAAGCTTGAGATAGTGTGACCTCCCCAAGATTAGGTTGGTTGTTTATCGATCAAACCGATGATGCTCTAACAAAGGTCATCAGATATATGGTTGTTGATCGAGAGACAACAATCCATACTAATGACCAATGCTACTTATGTCAATAAGCGAGAACAAATGTGAATTGATGATCACCCTAGACCATGACTAAAGCCTCATCGGATATACATCCCTAGTCGCCTACTCTATTTAGTTCACCCGCTTTTGTTTATTTGCTTTTATTTGAAATCTGATCGTAGTGATAACATCCCAATTCCCTCAACCTTTTACTTTTCTTGTTTAAGAACTTACTCTTGTCTTGAACTCAATTCGACACAATCTTAATTTAGTTAGATCCAAGTCATTTGGGTACAACCCCGACACTCATTGGGAAATATAAATTTTGTTTTGCTGCACGATCAGTGTGACCACCAACATTGGGAGCACAATTTGAGCGTTCAACAAAAAATGTAAGTCGGTAATCTACTAACTCATAGATCCTAAATCCATGAATTATTGCTATGTTTTGAATATATTTAGAGGTTTTTATGGCCTTTATAAATGTCTATTCAGGTACTTTTGATAAGTGATGAGAAACAAGGAAATGGACCCAAAAAGAGCTAAAATAGAGTGAAGTGTGAAGTGTTTTGAAAAGCTGGAGATTCTGACCTGAGATCCGGCAGCCGTGCCACACGCACAAACTGAGGTGCGAACCGCACCTCATCCGTATTAAGTTGCAAAAGCCACTGAAGAATCTGTTAAGAGGTGCAGTCGTTGTGCGATGCACACATCCCAAGGTGCAAACCGCACCACCTTCGCATGAAGCTTCCAAAGTCAGCTGAATTCACTGGTCTAATCAAAGAGGGTGTGCGATACACATATCATGATGTGTGAACCACACGTCGCACTGTACACCACCCGAAGGGGCAATTTTGTCCTAAATTTTAGTGACATTTTGGGAAGCTATAAATGGCTCATTTAGGCTCATTTGTAAAAAATCTTCTTCAGTTCTAAATATTTTAGAAAGCTTTTTGTCTTGAGAACTAGTTTTCTTGTCCAATGAGAAGAGGGTTTGAATCCATTCTCTTGGTTAACCATTTATGCACTCAAATTGAGCTTAGAACTTGTGATTTATCTCTAATGAAGAGTATTTTGACTTACCCAGTTGGTATATATATCTCCTTTTCTATGAGTGGCTAATTTCTCTTGTCTAGGGGTGTGTTGATGATGGGTGCTTGACAAATGGGTGTGGGTGTTGTTATTTCATCTTTATAATTGCTTATTTGACATGTTTCTAGTAATTTCACCAAGTTTTAATCCTAAAATTAGTGGTTGCAAACATTATTTTTTATTACTTTACTATGTGATTGCTTGAAAGACGATTTCATTGTTTCGGATTTGAAATTGCTAGTGGTAACTTGGAACTCCATCTAGATTTGAGGCTAGAAATAGCTCGTATCGAATGAATCACCCATTTAAGGGTCTAAGCTAGAGATAGTGTGACCTCCCTATGCTTAGGTTGGTTGTTTATCGATCAAACTGATGATGCTCTAACCAAGGTCATCGGATATAATGGTTGTTGATCAAGAGATAACAATCCATACCCATGACCAATGCTACTTATGTAAATAAGGGAGAACAAATGTGAATTTATGATCACCCTAGCCCACGACTAAATCCCATCAGATACACATCCCTAGTCTCCTACTCTATTTGGTTTATCAGCTTTTCTTCTTCTATTATTTTTAAAGCCGCCTCTCTTCTCTTCCTTCCACCATATTTTCTCTCAAACTCCCAAAATTCATTCCCAAAACCTTCCACAAACCTCTCCATGTTTCCCAAAATATTATTCTCCTCTCTCTCTCAATAATCTCCACCACTACTCCATCACTGCCGCCATCGTTCTCCGGTGAGGTTTACTTGGGTCACCATTGTTGAAGTCCAAAAAACTTTAATTTTCACTCCTCCTTTCGTAATATTCACTTGTGGTAAGTTTCCCAACGTTAAATACTTATTTTTATGGAGGTTGGGAACTCATATTATGAAGCATGCTTAGTAGAATTGCCATGTTGGTTTTGGTTGAGATCCAAAAATTTTGGGTCCCCAATTTTGAGTTGTATTGATGATTTTGCTTACTTCCAATTTTTTAGAACTTGAATCTGGTTAATGCATGTTGATTGGTAGTAACTTTTAGCCTTCAAAATTTGTGTTTAGGGTGAAGTCTGAGTAACCCACTTGTGATTAATGAATGAGTTGGACCAATGATAGATTGGGTGACGTCGTTCTAAAGGGCAAATCATCATTTTTCATGAGGTTTTGATTGGAAATTGACTCTTAAGGCTGAATTTTGTTGATTGTATACCCATGATTATTGTTGAGAATTATATGTGGGGCTTATGATCTTATGCACGGAGGGGGATAATTATTGGTACCCATTGTTGCAAGTGAAGGCTTGATGTTCCCAATGATAGACGGGGTGGGTCCATCTTAATGTAAGTTGTTGAGTTTCTTTCCTTCTTGCTATTGTGTTAATGGAAACTCGGGGAAGTCTAAGTACCTGGAGGTTGTGGTCATGATATACCTTGTCCCTCTTTGTTCATTGTTGATTGGTTGATTGAATGGTGCCAAGTGCTAAGCACATCTTGCTTTATGGATCACATGCGGTATTCACAAGGACACAAGGAACCAAAAATTCCAATTGGGCCATTGGGCATTACGCATGCTATGCATAGATCTTGATGAGTAGGTCACATAAGGCATCGCACCAGGTTGAGAATAGAAGTTCATTCACTGCTTTGAGGGGCGACGCATGGTGCAATGTTGATAAGTTGGTAATCCACCAACTTATTGAGCCTATATCCATGAATTATTGCTATATTTTGAATAGATTTAAAGGCTCTTATGGCCTTTATTGATGTCTATGCAGGTACTTTTGATAGATGATGATAAATAAGTAAATGGACCCAAAATGAGCACAAAAAGAGTGAAGTGTGAAGTGTTTGGAAAAGCTAAAGATTCTGACTGGAGATATGATGGCCATGCGACACGCAAAAGCCAAAGTGCGAACCGCACCTCCTCCGCACAAAGCTGCAAAAGTCCTGAAGATTCTGTTAAGAGGTGTAGTCACTGTGTGACGCGCACATCCTAAGGTGAGAACTGCGCCTCCTTCGCACAGAGCTCCCAAAGATAGTTGAAGTCACTGGTTCAACTGAAGGTAGTGTGCGTGTGCACATCACAACGTGCGAACTCCATGTCGCGCCGCACACCTCTCGAAGGGAATTTTTATCCTAAGTTTTAGTAATATTTTGGGAAACTATAAAAGGCTTATTCAGGCAAAATTGTAAAAAACTTTCTTCACTCTGAAATATTCTAAAGATATTTTTGCTTGGAGACTAAGTTTTTCACCTCCATTGAGAAGAGAGTTTCAATCTAATTCTCTTGTTTAACACTTGTGTTCTCAAATTGAATCTAGAACTTGAGAATCAGCTCTAATGGAAGAGATTTTGACTTACCCAGCTGGTATCTCTTTCTATCTTGCTATGAGTGGCTAAATTCTTTTGTCTAGGGGTGTATTGATATGGGTGCTTAAAAAATGGGTGTGGGTGTTATTTATTCTTGCTTATAATTGCTTAATTGACACGGGTCTAGTAATTTCACATATTTTTAATTCTAAAATTGGTGGTTGCAAACATTAATTTTCATTAGTTGACTATGTGATTGCTTGAGAAAGGATTTCATGGTTTTGGATGTGAAATTACCAGTGGGAACATGGGATTCCACTCAGATTTGAGGCTAGAGATAGCTCTTATCGACGGAATTACCCATTTAAGGGTCTAAGCTAGAGAGAGTATGACCTCCCCAAGCTTAGATTTGTTGTTTATTGATCAAATCGATGATGCTTTAACAGAGAACATCAGATATTATATTATTGATTGAGAGATAAGCAATTCTTACCCATGACCAATGCTACTTATGTAATTAAGCGAGAAAAAGTATGAATTGATAATCACACTATCCAATAACTAAAGCCCCATTGGATATGCATCCCAGTTCGTCTAGTCAACTTGGTACACCTACTTTAGTATTATTACTTTTTAATTGAATTGCGATTGTAGTGGCAAAATCCCAATTCCCCTATCCTTTTACTTGTTATTGTGAGCAATCACTCTCACTTTGAACTCAATTTGCCACAATATCTATTTACCTACTCCAAGTCCCTTGGGTATGATCCCGACACTCGTTGGGATTATAAATTTTGTTTTGTTGCATGATTATCGTGACCTCCTACTTTGGAGAACACAATTTAAGCGTTCATCAAAAATGGCATCGTTGCCAGGGACTTAATTTGTTAGCTATTTTTTATTGTTGTTTTGAAATCTATTTAAGAGTACTTATTTCTTTTACTTTTGTTTATTGTTTGTGGTTGATTGAACATGATAGCCTATGAATGAAGTCGACGACAACGAGAGCATTGACGGCTTCATCGAGGCCGACAAGGCTGAGCCTATGATGCAAGGGGGTGTAGGTGCAATCTGCCTACCCCTCACAGTGGGAAATGTTGTCTTTCATGTAACTAGCACCATGCTCTAACTTAATCCAAATGAAGGGCCTATTTGGTGGAGCAGCACATGAAGATGCAAACCAGCATATTCGGAATTTTGTGGAGATTTGCCAATCGTTCATCTTTCAACATATCTCCCAAGAGTCTATCCGATTGCGCCTATTCCCTTTTTCCTTGACGGGGGAAGCCACGGAGTGGTTGGAAGAGTTGTTGAATGGCTCTATCACATCTTGGGCCAAGTTGGTTGAGGCATTTACATCGAGATTCTTTCCTCCATCTCGAATGATGAAGCTAAGATATGAGATTACTAACTTTTGGAAGCTCCCGGATGAGCCTCTTCATGAGTTTTGGCTAAGATTCAAAAAGAAACTTCTCTTGTGTCCAAATCATTAGTTGTCAAACAATGTGCTGCTACAAAGCTTCTATTGATCATTGAACTCTATGAATAAATCGGTGGCTGACAACCTTGGAGGTTGCACATTCATGAACTTAGAGTTTCCTATTACCTCGACTTTGTTAGAGCGAATGACAAAGACTAATCAAGCTTTGCATACAAGAGAAGCGGATGTGCCATCTTTGGGAGGACCCTCATCTATCTTGATTAATGGAACAAGTAAAAAGGAGGAGGATCGAGATGAGACAATGGCCAAAATGATGACACAAATTGATTTGATGGCCAAGCATGTAATGGGAGCTAGTGGTGCTAAGACAGTGAATTCAGTGAGTACACCGGAAATCAAAGCTAGTGATGATAAGCTTATGACTGTGGTTGATGGAAAGCTATGTTTTGTGTCAACGGGTTCTTGTCCCAGCTATTATCTCCCGAGGGAGGAGAACCAAGGTTGGATTCAAGACAAAAAAAAGACGGAAATTGGTGGGATAGAGACAAGGATGGTGATCATTTCAATCACTGAAGTTTGAATCCCTATATCCCTCTGAACAAGACAGACTCTCTCTATAATCCGGGCACAAGAAACCCCAGCCATTCCAAGTTGGAGCACATGTTATCCTTGGTTCTTAAGAAGGTGGACACCACAAATACGGGAGTGAGCGAGCTAAAGAGTGAGGTCTCAATACTTCACCAAACTGTGAGCTCCTACTCAGCCTAAATCATGCATCTGGAGGCCCAAATGAACCACCTCTCAAGCCAAATAAACCCAAGGATGAAAGGGACATTGCCTAGCGACACCATCACCAACCCAAAGAATGATTGAGGATTAAGGTACTATCGTCGTGCCACGACGTAAAATCAAGCGCTGCTTGGGAGGCAACCCAAGTTTCTTTATTTGTTTTTGATTATCTTTTTTTTGTGTTTTTTAGGGAATGCATGGATGGAAAAATGAACAAGGGAAAGCAGGGCAAGAAAGGGCCGTGCTGTGGACTGTGCGGACAACACGAGCCAAAGTGCACATCGCACCTCCATCGCATTGTGAAATAGATGCCTGGGAAACCCAGGGGAGAAAAAGGGGCATGTGCAAAACTCCATACGGTCTGCACCTTGTCTGGTGCAAATCGCATGTCGTGGCGCACAAGCGGTAAGTTTTAATTTTAATTGACCTAACCCGTTGACCGACCTGACCCAGAGATGACCCGACTGACCTTTCTTTTTCCTTTTCTTTTAAAACAACCTCTTCTCTTCTTCTTCCACCATCTTTTTCCTCAAACCCTTAAAAAACATCCCAAAACTCTCTCTAAATTCCTCAAACCTTTCCAAAAAACATCTCTTTCTCTCACCCACAATCTCCACCACTCCATCACCACTGTCGTCGTGATCTCTCCGAGAAGGTTTCGTTGGTCACCATTATTGAATAAAAAAAGCTTCAATTTTCACTTCTCTCTTCATAATATTCACTTGTGGTAAGTTCTCCGATGTTAAATACTTGTTTCTATAAAGGTTGGGAACTCATATTCTGAGGCATGCTTAGTAGAATTGCCATGTTGATTCTGGGCAAGATCCGAAAGTTTTGGGTTCCCAATTCTAAGTTGTATTGATGATATTGTTATGCGTCAACTTGGTAGAACTTTATTTTTTGTAATGCATATTTGTTGGTAGTGATTTTTAGCCTTGAATTATGTGTTGGGGTGAAGTCATAGTAGCCCACTTGTGATGAATGAATGATTTGGCCCGATGATAGATTTGGTGATGTTGTTCTTAAGGGTAAATCGTCGTTTGTCATGAGGTTTTGTGAAAATTTGTTATGGAGGCCTAATTTCGCAGATTGTATACCCATGAGTTTTATAGAGCATTTTGTTTGGGATATATAATCTTGTGCAGGGAAGGTGTTAATTATTGCTGAAATTGTGGGTGTTCATTGTGCAAGTGAGGGCTTGATGTTCCCGATGACAGATAGGGTAACGTCCATCTTAAGGGAAGTCGTTGAGTTCCTTTCTTTCTTGTTATTGTGTTAATGAAAACCCAGGAAATTCTGAGTATCCGGAAGTTATGGTCATGATATCCCTTGTCCCCCTTATTTAATGTTGATTGGGTTGTTGTGGGGTGCCCATTATCTATGCACATCTTGCTCTATGGGTCATATACGGAACTCACAAGATCAAAAGGAACCAAAAATTCCAATTGTGCCATTGTGCGCTTTGCATGAGACATATAGATCTTAATGTGCGGGTCACATGAGGCACCGCAACATGTTGAAAAGAAAAAGCAGGTCACTGATCTGAGGTGCGACGCCTGGTGCGTCACACACTTTTGATGGTGCGAATCACACCAGCTTCGCTCCTTGACAAGAAAATCCCTGTAGGATTCTATCTAATTGTGCAATAGCACATGCGACGCGCACTCTCTCTGGTGAGTTTCGCATATGGTTTGGGGGTGCATGTGATCAAATGAGGAAAAGAAAAGAAGTGCACTTCAAGTGCAAGGTAGCACCTTAATTTTGAATTGAAAATTTGCTCCAAAAGATCAATCCAATGAGCAAATTGAAAAGCAAAAATAGGTGCTACCAAGTGAAGGCAGTATAAGGAGTCTGAATGATCATGAGTAAAAAGGAGGAATCTTGGGTTGTGAGAGGGACAAATAAGGTGAAGTTGAAAAAGAAAAATGTGAGTGGTGTTTGGAATAAGAACAAAGAGCATTAGGGAGGTTTAGTCACTTTAATCAAATGATATCCTCACCTTAGCCCTATCCAACATCGCAACCCGTAAGTCCTTAGTGATTCCGAGCTTGGCTACCCTACATTAGTGGCAATATACATGAAGGGAAAGCCTATGGTTCGACGCATATGAACTTGAACTTCCTTGAGAGAGTGAGAGTCTTCTTGGTTCTCCTATAATCCCATGTTTTGTGAATTGAATGATTGTGAGTGGGATTTTATCTTTTGGTGAGTGGCATCATGCACTCGAATTGAAACATAGAGTCTCTATTTCAATTGAGGGGAACGAATGAGACAAGTTGTGTGGAGAATCTCGAGGCAAACCTTGATAGTCCATGCCAATGACTTGAGAAGCTTAAAATGTCTTGTTTTGAATGCCAAAATTCCCTTGATTTTGAATGAGAAATGATGTCCTTTTGGAAAAGGTTTTGAAATTATCAATTTCCTTGAATTTGTGGTGGTTCAAATTGTGATGAGCATAGTAGTTGAGTCATTAGTTTGAGTGTTTTGTTCATTCTTTTCTTAATTTTTAGTGTAGAGTAGTCTTTTGTGCCTTGATTAAGCCTAAAACATAATTCATTCTTGACTTGTGAGTATCTTGCTTGAGGACAAGCAATAGGTCAAGTTTGGGGGTTTGATAAGTCGGTAATACACCAACTTATTGAGCCTATATCCATGAATTATTGCTATATTTTGAATAGATTTAGAGGTTCTTATGGCCTTTATTGATGTCCATGCAAGTAATTTTGATAGATTATGATAAATAAGGAAATGGAACCAAAATGAGCTCAAAAGGAGTAAAGTGTGAAGTGTTTGGAAAAGATGAAGATTCTGACTGGAGATGCGGTAGCCGTGCGACACGCACAGCCGAGGTGTGAACTGCACCTCCTCTGCAAAAAGCTATAAAAGTCCTAAAGAGTCTATTAAAAGGTGCGGTCGTTGTGCGATGCGCACATCCTAAGGTGTGAACCGCACCTCCTTCGTACGGAGCTCCCAAAGATAGCTGAAGTCATTAGTTCAACTGAAGGTAGTGTGCGACACGCATATCAAAACATGTAAACCGTAGGTCGTGCTGCACACCTCTCGAAGGGCATTTTTTCCCTATATTTTAGTGACATTTTGGAAAACTATAACAGGCCTATTGAGGCAAAATTGTAAATAACTTTTTTCACTCTGAAATATTCTGAAGAGCTTTTTGCTTGGAGACTAAGTTTTTCACCTCCATTGAGAAGAGGGTTTCAATATAATTCTCCTGATTAACACTTGTGTCCTCAAATTGAATCTAGAACTTGAGATTCATCTCTAATGGAAGAGATTTTGACTTACCCAGCTGGTACCTCTTTCTCTCTTGCTTTGAGTGGTTAAATTATCTTGTCTAGGGGTGTATTGATTATGGGTGCTTAAAAAATGGGTGTGGGTGTTATTTATTCTTGCTTATAACTGCTTAATTGACATGGGTCTAATACTTTCACCAAGTTTTAATTCTAAAACTTGTGGTTGCAAACATTAATTTTCATTACTTGACTATGTGATTGCTTGAGAAAGGATTTCATGGTTTTAGATGTGAAATTACTAGTGGGAACTTGGGATTCCACTCAGATTTGAGGCTAGAGATTGCTCTTATCGATGGAATTACCCATTTAAGGGTCTAAGCTAGAGAGAGTGTGACCTACCCAAGCTTAGATTGGTTGTTTATTGATCAAATTGATGATGCTCTCACAAAGATCATCGGATATAAGATTGTTGATCAAGAGATAAGCAATTCTTACCCAAGACCAATGCTACTTATTTCATTAAGCGAGAATAAGTATGAATTGATAATCACCCTATCCCATAAGTAAAGCCCCATCAGAGATGCATCCCTAGTCGTCTAGTCAACTAGGTACACCCACTTTAGTTTTATTGCTTTTTAATTGAATTGAGATTGTAGTGACAACATCCAAATTCCCCCATTCTTTTACTTGTTATTGTGAGCAATCACTCTCACTTTGAACTCAATTCGCCATAATCCCTATTTAGCTACTCCAAGTCCCTTGGGTACTACCCCAACACTCGTTGGGATTAGAAATTTTATTTTGCTGCATGATCATCGTGACCTCCTACTTTGGAGAGCAAGATTTGATCTTTCATTAGACGCGCACTTTGGATGGTGCAAATCACACCAACTTTGCATCTCAATGAGAAAATCCCTGTAGGTTTTTGCTTGTTTGTGCGATAGCACATGTGATGCGCACTCTCTCTAGTGCATTTCGCATATGGTCCGCACAAACTGACAATCACCTACTTTGTTTTTCTAGTCCGTTGCATTCCATCATTTTTATTTTGCTAACTTCTTCTTAGGTTTTGTTTGTGTTTTTGGCTCACAATTTTTGGATGCAGAACATGTCTTCTAGTAGGAGAAACACGGGAGGCCAACCTAGGTAAATGACTATAGTGGAAGAATCAAAGCTTCGATTCGACGTTGAAGGCATGAAGGCCTACTATAAGTGGGACAAGAATAGAACTTTCAATATAGAGCAGAGTTTTAACTTGGGGGAAGTTGGGAGTAAGTTGCCCAACATGCACCAACAATTTTCTAATCAGGGATGGCAGCCATTCCAGAATGTACCTAGGGGATACTATGAGGAGATAGTCCAAGAATTCTGTGTGGTCTATCAAGCCACACAAGATTCCAAGGGTTAAAAAGGAAACAAGGACAAGTTCCCCAACTTAAATGTAGTTGTCGTCCGGGGCAAGAAAGTTTTTATTACCCCAGCTTCCATCAATACTTTCTATTAGGGTCATCCAATCGAGCTTTCCCCTGCACTTCTATCTAGGTTGATGGTTGAATCAAAGCCATATCAGGAGACAACCCCCATCATTGCTCAAGATGTCCCTCTTTGGTCCACTATAGGGGGGATATTTCAAATACGTCCCTGATATTCGAGGCTCGTCTTTCATATGATCTTATTCGCAACTATTTCTTGCCTTCCCAAAATGATCAGAAGATAACCCAAGATGGGGCCATTCTAATTGCAGCCATTATGATGAGGGAGCATGTGAACTTTGGGGAAATTGCAGCTATGGTGATAAGGAGAAAATCTCATCGAGGAAATGACTTCTTCCCCTTTCCAGTGCTGATTACTAAGCTTTGTGCTAAGGACAATGTCCCCACTCTCAGTTGTGACAACATCACTCATGCTATTAGGACAATCGACCTTGATAAGAAAACAGACAAGGATGCCCCCAAGTTCAAGAGGAAAAGGATTGAGCAGTCGAGTGAGGTTGCCAGTGATGAACTTGGTGCTAAAGCAGACGTTTCATCCCCCTCCAGGACCACTTCAGAGGCACACCCACATGCCCCTGTACCGTCTATGACCAAAAGTGTCCTTCAAGACATGGTGGACAAAACTCAAAGCCATGAGCGACAACTCGCTGACCTAGCCACGAAGCTACCCGCTATGATAAACAAGGTTTTTAAAGACGTAGTGCGAGGGGTTATGGATAGCTTGAACTTACTGTGCAAGAGTGTCGGCATCATAGAGGGGTAAATCAAGACACTGGAGGATGATGCTTGCAAGGGCAAAGGTAAATCTCCGGTGGTAGAAGCAGATTTGACCACCTTGCCTTAACCTCGTTCCATTCCCGGACCTTTGGATAGCTTATTTGAAGCCTATGCATATGAGGTATTGCCTTACAATGACGATCAAGAGTTGGGTGATGATCAGGATCCGGAGTTTCAGAAGGTTCTCTATGACTCCACACTTTCTACGCACTCCCGAAAGGGTGGTGATGGCCCGAGTGGGAGAGCCTCAGATGAGGAGAAAACTGCTGATGATGATGATTATCAGGCTTAGTTCTCCAGGGAGTTCCACCCTCATCCCGTTGAACTATTACCATTGAGGGCAATGCTATATTAGTGGGGAGGGGTGGCTTTACTTGCTTTTGCTGGTGCCCGTGAGTGAGCTTGAGATATTAGTTTTTATTGCCCTTGTCGGGCCTTGATGACATTTTTCTAGATTTTATTTGGATTTTGTCAGGCACATTTTGTATAATTGTGATGCTATTGCCCTCGCCAGGTTTTTTAATTATGTTTTATTTTTAGTTTTGAGCTTATTTGTGCCCTCGCCGGGCTTGACTTTTAGATTTTGAGATTCTGTTGCTGGGTTGGTTTTCCATGACCCATTGTGTCACTACATGTGCTTTGCAAATGTGCCAAAAGCCTACGCCGAGGCTTCTTTGAAAATGAATCATGAGCGCGCAAATTGGATATTGCCTTGTTAATATTTGTTTAGAAAAAAACTCTGAGGGTTTTCTTAATACCACGGTTCTTTCCCAAGGAGCAAAAGTTTTGATTATTTTCTTTTGTTTTTGTGTCAAACCGGGTTGGTGTTTCCCTATGATAGATTGAAGGCAATTTTCTTAAGGGAAAATGCCAAGTTTTAGTTTTGGAATTGAGTCTGTAGTTGCTTGTCTCGAAATGGGCCTACCAAAAAATTTCTCTTGGAAAATTATTTTAAAATAAAAAGAAGAAGGGAAATGAATTTCTTTTAGGAAAAGCATTCTCTTGTCATGACTTACACACTCTCGCTTTTGCTTGATTGACTCACAAACAAGTGTGTAATGAACTCAGAATAGCTTGTCGAAAATCATTTGTCCCAATTGATTTTGAGACTAATGAAAGAAGTCTTGTGTTGTTAGGCTTTACCTTGATTCTTGTGCATAAGTGTTGTCTAGAACTTTCCCCGAATGTGATTCAAGGTGAAATTCTAGGGGTGACCAAGCTTGAAAGATGACCTTAGGCCCTTTTTATAACCACTTCACCCAAATGACTTCCCATGACGTCAACCCTAGTGAAACCCTTTGAGCTTGTGACCGTTCTTTGGCACCTTGTTAGAACCTAGGCCTTTTTGGAACCTCTATCTTGGCACTCATCCTCCCTAATTGCTTGAAAATGAAATATAGGCTAAAAGCCTATGTTTGAGGGGGAAATGAAGGATAACATAGGCAAATGCCTAAGTTTTGGGGTGCATGTAATCAAATGAGGAAAAGAAAAGAAATGCATTCAAAGTGCAAGGTAGCACCTTCGGTTTGAATTGAAAATTGGCTCTAAATCCAATGAGCAAAATGAAATCAAACATAGGTTCTACCAAACAAAGTCGATACAAGGTGTTTGAATGATCATGAGTAAAATGGAGAAATCTTGGGATTGTGTGAGGGAAAAATAAGATGAAGTTGAAAATTTAAAAATATGAGCGGTGATTCGAAATGAGAACAAAGAGCATTCGGGAGGTGTAACCACTTGAACAAAATAAAATCCTCACCTTAGCCCTAGACAACATCGTAACCCGCAAGTCCTTGGTGATTTCGAGCTTGTCTACCCTACATTAGTGGCGATCTACATGAAGGGAAAGCTGATGGTTCTACGCACTTGAATTTCCTTGAGAGTGTGAGAGTCTCTTTGGTTCTCATATAATCCCGATTGTTTGTGAATTGAATGATTGTGAGTGGGATTCTCTCTTGTGGTGAGTGGCATCATGCACTCAAATTGAAACATAAGGTATCTATTTCAATTGAGGGGAATGAATGAGACAAATTGTGTGGCAAATCTCGAGGCAAACCTTGACGGTCCATGCCAATGACTTGAGAAGCTTAAATATCTTGTTTTGAATGACAAAAATCCCCTTGATTTTGAATGAGAAATGATGTCCTTTTGAAATTTTTTTTGAAATGGCCAAATGCCTTGAGTTTGTGGTGGTTCAAATTGAGATAAGCACCGTAGTTGAGTCTTTTGTTTAAGTCTTTTTTTTATTCTTTTTCTTTTTTTTTTTAGTATAGATTAGTCGCTTGTGCCTTAATTGAGTCTAAAGTATAATTCATTCCTTGCCTTGTGAGTATCTTGGTGAGGACAAGAAATAGTTCAAGTTTGGGGGTTTGATAAGTCGGTAATCTACCAACTCATTGAGCCTAAATCCATGAATTATTGCTATGTTTTGAATAGATTTAGAGGTTCTTATGGCCTTTATTGATGTGTATGCAGGTACTTTTGATAAATGATGAGAAACAAGGAAATAGACCCAAAAAGAGCTCAAAAGGAGTGAAGTGTAAAGTGTTTCAAAAAGTTGGAGATTCTGACCTGAGATGCGGCGGCCGTGCGACACGCACAAGCTGAGGTGAAAATCGCACCTCCTCCGCATAAAGGTGCCAAAGCCGCTGAAGAATCTGTTAAGAGGTGCGGTCATTGTGCAACGCGCACATCCCAAGGTATGAACTGCACCACCTTCACACAAAGCTCCCAAAGTCAGCTGAAGTCACTGGTCCAATTGAAGAGGGTGTGCGACATGCACATTACAACGTGCGAATATTTAGGTTAAATTTTGTCCACACACCACCCGAAGGGATAATTTTGTCCTAAATTTTAGTGACATTTTGGGAAGCTATAAAAGGCTCATTTTGGCTCATTTGTATAAATTCTTCTTCAGTTCTAAATATTTTAGAAAGTTTTTTGTCGTGAGAATAAGTTTTCCTCCCCAAAGAGAAGATGGTTTGAATCTATTCTCTTGGTGAACCATTTGTGCACTCAAATTGATCTTAGAACTTGAGATTTAGCTCTAATGAAGAGGATTTTGACTTACCCAGTTGGTTTATCTCTCTCCTTTGCTTTGAGTGGCTAATTTCTCTTGTCTAGGGGTGTGTTGATTATGGGTTCTTGACAAATGGGTATGGGTGTTGTTAATTTATCTTTATACTTGCTTATTTGACATGGGTCTAGTAATTTCACCAAGTTTTAATCCTAAAATTGGCGGTTGCAAGCATTTATTATCATTACTTGACTATGTGATTGCTTGAAAGAGGATTTCATGGTTTTGGATATGAAATTTTTAGTGGGAACTTGCCATATAGATTTGAGGCTAGAAATAGCTCTTATCAAAGTAATCACCAATTTAAGGGTCTAAGCTAGAGATAGTGTGACCTCCCTAAGCTTAGGTTGTGTAATGACCCTCCAGGTCATTTTCCGTTTTCCGTGCTTTTCTTCATTTCGAGCTTTCCCTTAATGGCTACAGGTAAATTATGACTTGATGGGACTGATGGTCTGGTGCCTGGGCTGTCTGTTAGTTCATTATGACCATTTCCCTGTTTCAGCACTTAAGGTTGGTAAATCTTTGACTTTGGTCAACTTTCTTGGTTAACGCGGTCAGAATAAAATTCTGACATTTCCTTTAGCTCTGGAATGGAGATTTTGGTCTAGTAGGACCTTTGGTCTTAGTTTGAGTGCCTTTGGTATGGTTTCGTGTTGCTTTGTGTGTTTTGGAGTTAGTTTGGCTGGCAGGGTTGACTTTGGTCAATATTCAGAGAAGACAGTCTTGGATGGGAATTTCGTCAGCGCCGTTAGCTCCGGAATTTCGACTTTGGGATAGGGAGACCTTTGGTTTGGGTCTCGAGGTTTTTGGGCTCATTTTTGGGTTTTGAGTTTCGATTTAGTTTTAGGTGTGGGGCCCACTTTTCATTAAAACAATCTTCGTTGGGAGTTTCATGATTTCTATTGAGTCTGGAATGCCATTTCTGGTAGGGTAGCATGGTTGGTTTGTGTTCACGGGGTTCCGGATGAATCTCGAGGGTCCGTCAAAAGATTTTTGGACTTGGTGTTTTTGCTGGTTACTGCATTAAGTTGAAGACAACTTTGCTCTTCGCGATCGCGGGGACCCCATAGCGTTTGCAATGGTCTAGTTTCTTGACCATCGCGTTCGCAAAGGGTTTCTTTGCATTCGTGGTGTAGCCGGCTGGGACCCGACTCTGCTTCCTCTTCGCGAATACGGTCTGGAGCATCGCGAACGCGGCCTAGACAATTGTGAACGTGATGGTTGGGCCGGCTGTTCTCCGCGAACGCGGGGGTCCTTTCACGATTGCGATGAAGTACCCTTGACAGTAATATTAAGTCCCAATTTTGTTTTCTTCTCCAAAAATCCGAGAAACTCCATTTGTAGGCTCTGAAGCTCAACATTTCTAGCATCCTTGCATAATTTCCTTCACCCGGTAAGTCCCCTCGTCACCCCTCTCCCTTTTCCGTGTAAATTCCCGTGATTCTCTCTCTAAATTCCCTTGTTGTTAAATTCGTAGATTTTAGGGATTCTTGTGGAATCTGATCATTGGGGACTGCATACTCGTAAGCTCATGCAACTCAGCTCCGTAGCGTGTTTTTCTTGTTGAGGTAGGTCCCCGCCTCTAAATTTCCGAGCTTTCTGTTTCAAATCCTGTGAATTGGTAGGACTTCAGGGCTAATTTAGGCCCTAAATCTAGACCCATTAACGCTCAAACTTTGGGCATGGGTTCCTTGACCCACCTCGAGCATAATTGTGAAGTTTGTTTTCTATTTTGTTGCGCGGGCCCCAAGGGTCATTTTTCTGACCTGATTTTCTGTATAGCAATATGGGTGTCATTATTCTTGTCTTGACACCTAGTTTATGTTCTTGATAGAGCGGCAGCTTTCTGAGGCTGTTCAAAAGGGGAAGGCATACGAGTGATGATTCTTGCTTGTAGTTCATCCCTGAGATAGGTTACGGTTTACCTTCTAGACTGAGTTTAGTTGGATTATATAAACTTGTATGTTATTGGAACGCTAGGTTCGATTTTAGATAGACTTTAGGTTTAAATCCTGTTTATTATGTTAATTGGCCATTTTGAGTTTTTAGCACTAGGATTTTATGTTATCCTTAGCCTAGGAACCTGTTTCTTCTGTGTGACTAGTCTAAGACCCTTAGCATACTTTTATTAGGCTTTACGGGTAGAATAGAGTTTTCCTATTTGTTTCCACTTTTATTTCCGCTTTACCGCTTTATTCTATCATCGTGTGTAAGTCTGGGATCGAGGCCATGGCTAGGATTTGGATGGATTCCAGGTCAGTTCCCTTGTTTGGAGGGTATTCTTGCCCTATTTGATCTGATGATGTGGTTTCCCTCTGTGTGTAAACATTCATACTCATATCGCATGGCATATCATTGGTACAGTAAGGAAATAATTTTTGAAGGTTTTGGTTTTAAAAGAGGCTCTTCTATTGTTGTGATGGTTTTTCGGACTAAATCGAGCTATTTTGAGTATCACCTTGGGTTTTTAGAGGAAAAGAGGAACTACTATTTTCTGTATATAAATTTATAGTCTGATGCGGTATTCTGGACCCCCGATGCATTATACTGGGTATTTTACTTTCTCATTGATATACATATTAGTCTTATGCAGTATTCTGGACCCGTGATGCATTATTTTGGGTATTTTATTATTTCATATATATATATATATATATATATGCATAGTTTGATGCGGTATTGTAGGTGCCCGATGCAGTATTTTGGGTTTATATTATATTGCATACATTTATGCATCATCGTGCATCGCATTACATTTTTTTTGGCATGTGGATTCACTATGGTTTGGCTTGATGTTGTTTCCCTTCCTCTTTTTGTTTATTGGCATGTCTCCGGCTTTATAACTAGATTCAGGTAGATCCCTGTATAGTTAGATGCTTTCCTGTAATCTATATTTATATACTATCTTTCTACGCTCGGTCGGCACCCATTGTCTCGGTACTCATACTACTCTCTGCATCTCTTTTTCTGATGCAGCACCTAGTACGAGCCACCCTCATTGATCTTCTGTCGTTCGAGGCCTACTGCTATTCGTATCGCGGTGAGATCCCAGCGCTTTGGAGACTTTACTTGCTTTCCATCTTATACTTCCTGTCTATATTTTGCATTTTTGATAGACAGAGGTTATTGTATAGCTACTCCTTACTTTAGTCGCTCTTGTACTAGTGACACCAGGTCCGGGTTGGTGTTCGGGTTGTTTTGCCCTTATCAGTCACTTTAGGGCCATCTTTTGTATATTGTGTACGTTGGTATGTATTAAATGATTTTGGCCCTATCTTTGGTTATATCTTCCGATTCTCTTTAGTTACATTATTATTTACTACTTTCCGCGGGTTTAGGATAGGCTTGTCTACTGGAGGTTATGTAGATGCCATCATGGCTCGATTTCGGGTCGTGACAGGTTGGTTGTTTATCGATAAAACCAATGATGCTCTGAACAAGGTCATCGGATATATGGTTGTTGATTGAGATATAACATTCCATACCCATGACCAACGCTACTTATGTCAATAAGCGAGAAGAAATTTGAATTGATGATTACCCTAGCCCATGACTAAAGCCCCATCGGATATGTGTCGCCTACTCTATTTGGTTCACCCGCTTTTGTTTATTTGCTTTTATTTGAATTGTGATTGTAGTGACAACATCCCGATTCCCCCAACCTTTTACTTTTCTTCTTTAAGCACTTACTCTCATCTTGAACTCAATTCAACACAATCTTAATTAAGCTAGCTCCAAGTAACTTGGGTACGACCCCGACACTCATTGGGAATTATAAATTAAGTTTTGTTGCACGATCGATGTGACCTCCAACTTGGGGAGCATGATTTAAGCGTTCATCACCTATACATAATCAACTTTTACTCAGGTGTTCTGTATACATATCCAGGTGTATCACTTGTGCCTACGAGTTCATAGCTTCCATATGTTGCACTATAAGTCAAAACATGGAAAGGAATATAAGGTAAATCAGATGCATAGTTATTTCCTTATGTAACACAGCAGAACCTTACTTTCATTTTGTACTACAACTCTTATGGTGCCCCATGAGGCTTATATATCTGTATTCTGGTTAGTTTATAGATTTTGGATAGCCCCTTGTAAAAAGGAAACTCTAGCAAAATTTTAGAAAAATTCCAGTGTTAATTCTATTGAGAGCTAAAGTCTACATTCGAGGACGAATGGTCCAAAAGGCGGGATAATGTAATACCTCTGTAACACCCCGAAAACCTATGCAGCTGTCTAAGTTAATATCACAGAAAAATTTCAAGTTCCCAGAGATGATGAGTTAGTTGACGGTTCGTGGTTTGGAACCACGGTTCGTCTTGTGCACTCGTCGTCCAAGTTTCAGGAACCCCATAAAAGAATACCAGAGAAGACGAGTCAATGAACCGTCCATCCTTCTGGATGACGGACCGTCATC
Source organism: Jaltomata sinuosa (assembly GCA_003996215.1). Classification (NCBI taxonomy): domain Eukaryota; kingdom Viridiplantae; phylum Streptophyta; class Magnoliopsida; order Solanales; family Solanaceae; genus Jaltomata; species Jaltomata sinuosa. The sequence continues at coordinate 74,689 of QJPP01007595.1, read as the reverse complement.
CCAACCTAGACTGATACACGTCGTTCAGAGTTTAGAAACCTCCCCTTAAGGTCCCAGAAATAACGGGTTACAGGCCTGTCCTTCTGGACGACGGGTCATCGTTTCACCCGTAGTCCCCGAGATCCAGAAGCTTCTAGACTCCTCCAGTCAAACTATGGATCCCTTTGACAGTCAGTCATCTTGGACGATGGACCATCGACCCACCCGTGGTCCCTGAGACCGACCATTTCCCAACTTTTTCTTATTTAAATCCCTGGGGCATTTTGGTTATTTCCCACCCTTTTTAACTCCTAAGGGAGGTCATTTTGACTATTCCAAGAAGGGTTTTCACCCTTATTATCCCAAGTCTCTTCTAAATTCTTCATTCACCTCCCAAAAAGGAAAAAGGATTCTCTCAAGCTCAAGGTCTCAAGCTTCAAGTTCAAGTCTCCTAAGTCTTTCCATTCAAGTAGGTTATGTTCATCCAAGGTATGTGGGTAATCAACAATGGGTTCCTTTAACCCTTGTGCCCAAAACTCCTAATTCAAATTTGGATTTGATGATCTTCAAATTAGGGTTCTTATCCAATTCTTATGGGTTTTTCTCAATATGATCTTTTTATGATTCGGTTATGAAATTTCTATCAAATTTCATGATTTCACATGGGTTTTTACATGATAACTCTTATTTCATGAATTGAAGTTTAACCATGGAAATTCCTACATGCATTAAGATTTATTTAAGCAAATTGGATTTTGATAGCATGTCCTTTATGGATTTTCAAGCAAATGCATGCCTAGTTCCTATATTCTATGAAAAATCTATGTATTATGAAATTGAACTAGAGTCATCAAAAGTTTTACAAGTCATGAAGTATGTAAGTTTTCTATGTTATAAAGTATTATGCAAGACAAGACACCCGATGTTAAATCAATGATAATGAGTCATTTTCTAAACAAAAATGCATGAGTAGTATGATGATCCGCGTTATGAACAAGTATGAACAAGTATGAACAAGTTATGAACAAGTTGGCATCAGATATGTCATATGTATGTGAGCACATGTTATACATTTTGGGAGTAGTATTTAGCACCGAGTTGGACCGAGTGAGAGTACCCATGGTCCCAGAACTACATGCCCCTGGAGGTTTTAAGTCTCCTCTGTTGTGCATTAGATTTATTGATCACGCCACATGTCATGCCTCTATACCCTGGCAAGGTATATTGGGTCCTTTTGATGCGGAGGATACATCAGACTCCATGTAGCTCAGCATGGTTTATGTCGATTAAAAAAACTCCCACATGTTTATTTTCAAGCTATGAAGTTATATGAGTCTATATTATGAAACTTAAGCTTTATCTCATGTTTCATGTTTTATACCTTGGTATTTACTTATGGACCTTCTTTCAGAAACAAGTTCATTCTTAGGCATGGTTTAAACTATTTTATCATGATTCATGCATCGGTCACATACTTAGTACATTACATAGAACTAACGCATATTGTGCTGCATCTTTTGATGATGCAGATTTAGGTGTCCCCTCACAGATACGTGGCTAGAGTTATCGGCCATTCTCAGTCAGCTTTAGTGAGTCCTCTTAGGTCGAGGACCAGTTATGTTTCTAGCTTTGTTGGAATTTCAATTTCGTACTTCGAGTTAGCTAGGGTCTTGTCCTAGCAACTCCTTATGTTATGAGTTATGAATAGAGGCTTTCAGACATAGACCATATGTAACCTGTCGGGGGTGTCATATCTCTTGACTTGGCTATCTATCTTATGATATGTTGCCTTTATCCTTGATGCTTCCGCTACATTTCCTTTATGTATGCTTGAGAATGCTATGACCAAGGGTTAGCTTGGGATTCTTGTGGTCCTAAGTCCCGTGTTACGTCTAGGAGGTAACCTCAGGTCGTGACAAATAGTGTATCAGAGCCGCAGGTTCAAGAGTCCTAGGATGTCGGTAAATCGTATCAAGTAGGGTCTTTTTCATGTGTGTGAAGTGCGCCACACATATAAGAGGAAGCTATGAGATGTCTTAGAAAACTTCACTTCTTTCATGATCATGTCGTGCGATGCAGATTAAATCTTATGTCCCTCTAATCCTCATCTTGTATGTTTTAGATTATGCCTCCTCGATGTGCTATGCCTTCCCAAGCCACTTGGAATGCTGCTCATCCCATTCCAATTCCCTATGTCATGAATCAGGAGTTCAAGAATGCCATCCATTTGCTAGCCCAGACTTTGGCCACTCAGGCCAATCAGCCAGCTCCTGCCCCAGTCCACCCTCAAGGTGGGATTGCCTCATACTTTGCGGAGATTTGATTCTATTTGGGTTATCATGGATAGGTTCACGAAATCTGTCCACTTCTTGCCAGTTCAAACATCGTACAGTTCTGATAGGTTGGCCCCGATCTATATTCGAGAGATTGTTCATTTACATGGGGTGCCAATTTCTATAATTTTCGACTGAGGTACTCATTTCACTTTGCACTTCTGATGGTCTATTCAAAGAGAGTTGGGCACTAGAGTTGAGCTTAGCACTTCTTTTCATCCGCAGACAGATAGCCAGTCAGAGCATACTATTAAAGTTCTGGAGGATATATTGAGGGCCTGCATTATTGATTTTGGGGGGTCAGTGAGACCAGTGTTTAACCTTGGCAGAGTTTGCATATAATAATAGTTACTATTCCAGTATCCAGATGGCTCCGTTCGAGGCTTTGTATGGTAGGCGGTGTAGATCTCCAATGTGTTGGTTTGATGCTTTTGAGGTTAGGCCGTGGGGTACTGATTTGTTTCGTGATTCCATTGATAGAGTTTGGGTTATTCAGGAGAGGCTTCGTACTGTCCAGAGTAGGCAGAAGAGTTATGCTGACTGGAGAGTTCGAGATCTTGAGTTTATGGTTGGTGACAGTGTGTTCCTTCGAGTGTCGCCCATGAAGGGCGTGATGCGGTTCGAGAGGAAGGTGAAGCTCAGTCTGCGGTTTATTGCTCCATTTGAGATCCTTTGCCATATTGGAGAGGTTTCTTATAAGTTGGCCTTGCCTCATTCTCTTTCTTGTGTTCATCTGGTGTTTCATGTTTCTATACTGTGGGGTTACATTCCGTATGAGTCTCACGTGCTTCAGTGGGAGTCAGTTTAGTTAGACGAATCTTTGGCATTCGAGGAGGAGCATATTTCTAAGTTGGACAGGCAGGTTAGGACGTTGAGGTCCAAGGAGATTCTGTCATTTAAGGTTCAGTGGCGGCATCATTCTGTCGAGAAGGCTACTCGGGAGATCGAGACAAACATGCGGACACGTTATCCTTGTCTTTTCGAGTTTTCAGGTACTATCCTTTTTCTAACTTTTATGGATGAAAGTTCTTTTAGTAGTGGATGTTGTAATGAGCCTCCAGGTCATTTTTCGTTATTCGTGCTTTTCTGTATTTCGAGCTTTCCCTTAGCGGCTACAAGTCATTTATGACCTTTTGGGACTGATGGTCCGATGCCCGGGTTGTCCGTTAGGTCGTTATCACCATTTACCTATTTTAGCACTTAAGGTTGGTAAATCTTTGATTTTGGTCAACTTTCTTGGTTAACACGCTCAGAATCGAATTCCGACAGTTCCGTTGGCTCCGGAATAGAGATTTTGATCTAGTGGGACCATTGGTCTGAGTCTGAGTGCCTTTTGTTTGGTTTTGTGTGGGTTTTTGTGTTTTAGAGTCAGTTTGGCTAGCAGGGTAGACTTTGGTCAACATTCAGAGAATACGGCCTCGGATGGGAATTCCGTCAGCGCTGTTAGCTCTGGAATGTCGACTTTGGGCTAAGGGGACCTTTAGGTTTTGAGTTCGAATGGTTTTTGGCGTGGGGCCCACTTTTTTTTAAAACAATCTTCATTGGTAGCATGGTTGGTTTGTGTTCACGGGGTTTCGGATGAATCCTGAGGGTCCGTCGGAAGATTTTTGGACTTGGTGTTTTTGTTGGTTGCTGCATTAAGTTGCAGACAACTTTGCTCTTTGCGATCGCAGGGACCCCATTGCGTTCGCGATGGTCTAGTTTCTTGACCATTACATTCGTGAAGGAGTTCTTTGCCTTTGCGATGTAGCCAACTGGGACCCAACTTGGCTTTCTCTTCGCGAACGTGCCCTAGACCATCGCGAACATGATGGTTGGTCCGGCTGTTCTCTGCAAATGCGGGGCTCTTATCTCGAACGCGATAAAGAACCCCTGGCAGTTATTTTAAGTCCCAACTTCGTTTTCTTCTGCAAAAATCTGAGAAACTTCATTTGTAGGATCCCAAGCTCATTATATCTAGCATCATTTCATAATTTCCTTCACCCAATAAGTCCTCTCGTCACCCCTCTCCCTTTTTCGTGTAAATTCCCGTGATTCTCCCGCAAAATTCTCTTGTTGTTAAATTTTTAGATTTTGGGGATTCTTGTGGAATCTGATCATTGGGGACTGCATACTCGTAAACTCGTGCAACTCAGGTCCGTAGCGTGTTTCTCTTGTTGAGGTAGGTCCCCCCCTTTAAATTTTTGAGCTTTCCGTTTTAAATCCCATGAATTAGTAGTACTTCGAGGCTGTTTTAGGCCCCAAATCTATCCCCGTTCGTACCCAAACATTGGGCATGGGGTCCTTGACCCACCGCGAGAATAATTGTGAAGTTTGTTTTCTGTTTCATTGCACGGGCCCCGAGGGTCATTTTTATGACCTGATTTTCTGCCCAATTTTTTGTATATCAATATGGGTGTCATTATTCTCTTCTTGACACCTAGTTTATGTTCTTGATAGCATGACACCTTTTAGAGGTTGTTCGAAAAGGGAAGGCACACGAGTGATGGTTCGTGCTTGCAGTTCGGCCCCGAGCTAGGTTACGGTTTACCTTCTAGATTGAGTTTAGTTGGATTATATATATTTGTATGTTACTGGAATGCTAGGTTGGATTTTTAATAGACTTTAGGCTTAAATCTTGTTTATTATGTTAATTGGTCATTTTGGGTTTTTAGCACTAGGATTGTATGTTATCCTTAGCCTAGGAGCCTGTTTCTTCTGTGTCATTAGTTTAAGACCCTTAACATGCTTTTAGGAGGCTTTAGGGGTATAATAGAGTTTTCCTGTTGATTTTTGCTTTTATTTTCGCTTTACCGCTTTATTCTATCATCGTGTGTAACTGTGGGTTCGAGGCCATGGCTAGGATTTGCATAGATTCCAGGTCAGTTCTCTTGTTTGGCGGGTATTCTTGCCTTATTTGATCTGATGATGTGGTCTCCCTCTGTGTGTAAACATTCATACTCATATTGCATGGCATATCATTGGTATAGTAAGGAAACAATTTTTGAAGGTTTTGGTTTGAAAAGAGGCTCTTCTATTGTTGTGATGATTTTTCGGACTAAATCGAGCTATTTTAAGTATCACCTTGGTTTTTTAGAGGAAAATAGAAACTACTATTTTATTTATATAAATTTATAGTCCGATGCGGTATTCTGGACCCCTGATGCATTATTCCGGGTATTTTACTTTCTCATTTATATTCATATTAGTCCGATGCGGTATTTTGGACCCCCGAGGTGTTATTCTGGGTATTTTATTATTTAATATATATATATATATAAATATTCATGGTCCGATGCGGTGCCCGATGCAGTATTCTTGGTTTATATTATATTGCATACATATATGCATCATCGTGCATCGCATTACATTTGCTTTGGCATGTGGATTGACTCTGGTTTGGCTTGATGTTGTTCCCCTTTCTCTTTTTGTTTATTGGCATGTCTCAGGCTTTATAACTAGATTTAGGTGGGTCCCTGTATAGTAAGCTTCTTTCCTGTAATCTATATTTATATATTATCTTTCTGCACTCGGTCAGCCTATGATTCCTACTGATTACCCGTTGTCTCAGTACACATACTACTCTCCACATCTCTTTTTCTGATGCAGCACCTAGTACGAGCCACCCTCGTTGATCTCCTATCATTCGAGGCCTGCTGCTATTCGGATCGCGGTGAGCTCTAGCGCTTTGGAGACTTTACTTGCTTTCAATCTTATACTTCCTGTCTATATTTTGTATTTTTGATAGACAAAGGTTATTATATAGCTACTCATTACTTTAGTCGCTCTTGTACTAGTGACACCAGGTCCGGGTTGGTGTTCGGGTTTTTTTGCCCTTTTAGGTCACTTTAGGGCCATCTTTTTTATATTGTGTACGTTGGCATGTATATATATGATTTTGTCCCTATCTTTGGTTATCTCTTCCGATTATCTTTAGTTACATTATTATTTACTGCTTTTCGCGTATTTAGGATAGGCTTGTCTACTGGAGGTTATGTAGACGCCATCATGGCTCGATTTCAGGTCGTGACAGGTTGGTTGTTTATCGATCAAACTGATGATGCTCTAAACAAGGTCATCGGATATATGGTTGTTCATTGAGAGATAACAATCCATACCCATGACCAACGCTACTTATGTTAATAAGCGAGAAGAAATTTGAATTGATGATCACCCTAGCCCATGACTAAAGCCCCATCGGATATGTGTCGCCTACTCTATTTGGTTCACCCACTTTTGTTTATTTGCTTTTATTTGAAATGTGATTGTAGTGACAACATCCCAATTCCCCCAACCTTTTACTTTTCTTCTTTAAGCACTTACACTCATCAATAACTCAATTCAACACAATCTTAATTTAGCTAGCTCCAAGTCACTTGGGTACGACCCCGACACTCATTGGGAATTATAAATTTATTTTTGTTGCACGATCACTGTGACCTCCAACTTGGGGAGCATGATTTGATCGTTCATCACCTATACATAATCAATTTTTACTCAGGTGTTCTGTATACATATCCAGGTGTATCACTTGTGCTTACGAGTTCATCGCTTCCACATGTTGCACTATAAGTCAAAATATGGAAAGATATATAAGGTAAATCAGATGCATAGTTATTTCCTTATGTAACACAGCAGAACCTTACTTTTATTTTGTACTACAACTGTTATGGTGACCTGTGAGGCTTATATATCTGTATTCTGGTTAGCTGACAGATTTTGGATAGCCCCATGTACAAAGGAAACTCTGGCAAAATTTTAGAAAAATTCCAGTGTTAATTCTATTGAGAGCTAAAGTCTACATTCGAGGACAAATGGTCCAAAAGGGGGATAATGTAATACCTCTGTAACACCCCGAAAACCTATTCAGTTGTCTAAGTTAATATCGCAGAAAAATTTCAAGTTCCCAGAGACGATGAGTCAGTTGACGGTTCATTGTTTGGAACCACGGTTCGTCCTGTGAACTCGTCGTCCAAGTTTCAGAAACCCCAGAAAAGAGTCCCAGAGAATACGAGTTGGTGCATGGTCTGTCCTTCTGGACGACGGACCATCATCCCACCCTAGACTGAGACTCATCGTTAAGAGTTCATAAACGTCCCCTTCAGATCCCAGAAATAATAGGTTACAGGACAGCCCATCCTTATGGATGATGGGTTGTTGTTTCACCCGTAATCCCCGAGATCTAGAAGCTTCCAGACTCCTCCAGTCAAACTATGGATCCATTTGACAGTCATTCATCTTGGACGATGGACCATCGACCAACCCGTGGTCACTGAGATCGACCATTTCCCAGCTTTTTCTTATTTAAATCCCAGGGGCATTTTAGTTATTTCCCACCCTTTTTAACTCCTAAGTGAGGTCATTTTGGCTATTCCAAGAAGGGTTTTCACCCTTATTATCCCAAGTCTCTTCTAAATTCTTCATTCACCTCCCAAAAAGGAAAAAGGATTCTCTCAAGCTCAAGGTCTCAAGCTTCATGTTCAAGTCTCCTAAGTCTTTACATTCAAGTAGGTTATCTTCACCCAAGGTATGTGGGTAATCAACAATGGGTTCCTTTCACCCTTGTGCCCAAAACCCCTAATTCAAATTTGGATTTCATGATCTTCAAATTAGGGTTCTTATCCAATTCTTATGGGTTTTTCTCAATATGATCTTTTTATGATTCGGTTATGAAATTTCTATCAAATTGCATGATTTCATATGGGTTTTTACATGATAACTCTTATTTCATGAATTGAAGTTTAACCATGGAAATTCCTACATGCATTAAGATTTATTTAAGCAAATTGGATTTTGATAGCATGTCCCTTATGGGTTTTCAAGCAAGTGCATGCCTAGTTCCTATATTCTATGAAAAATCTATGTATTATGAAATTGAACTAGAGTCATCAAAAGTTTTACAAGTCATGAAGTATGTAAGTTTTCTATGTTATAAAGTATTATGCAAGACAAGACACCCGATGTTAAATCAATGATAATGAGTCATTTTCTAAACAAAAACTCATGAGTAGTATGATGATCCGCGTTATGAACAAGTATGAACAAGTATGAATAAGTTATGAACAAGTTGGCATCAGATATGTCATATGTATGTGAGCACATGTTATACATTTTGGGAGTAGTATTTAGCACCGAGTTGGACCGGGTGAGAGTACTCATGGTCCCAGAACTACGTGCCCCTGTAGGTTCTAAGTCCCCTCTGTTGGGCATTAGATTTATTGATCACGCCACATGTCATGCCTCTATACCCTGGCAAGGTATATTGGGTCCTTTCGATATGGCGGATACATCGGACTCCATGTATCTCAGCATTGTTTATGTCGGTTAAAAGAAACTCCCATATGTTTATTTTCAAACTATGAAGTTATATGAATCTATATTATGAAACTTAAGCTTTATCTAATGTTTCATGTTTTATACCTTGGTATTTACTTATGGACCTTCTGTCAGAAACAAGTTCATTCTTAGGCATGGCTTAAACTGTTTTATCATGATTCATGCATCGGTCACATACTTAGTACATTGCATAGTACTAACGCATATTGCGCTGCATTTTTTGATGATACAGATTTAGGTGTCCCCTCACAGATACGTGGCTAGAGTTATCTGCCATTCTCAGTCAGCTTTGGTGAGTCCTCTTAGGTCGACGACTAGTTATGTTTCTAGCTTTGTTGGACTTTATTTTCCGTACTTCGAGTTAGCTAGGGTCTTGACCAAGCAACTCCTTATGTTATGAGTTATGACTAGAGGCTTTCAGACATAGACCATATGTAACCCTTCGGGGGTGTCGTATCTCTTGACTCGGCTATCTATCTTATGCTATGTTGCCTTTATCCTTGATGCTTCCACTACGTTTCCTTTATGTATGATTGAGAATGCTATGACCAAGGGTTAGCTTGGGATCCTTGTGGTCCTAAGTCCCATGTTATGTCTAGGAGGTAACCTCGGGTCGTGACAAATATTGTATCAGAGCGGCAGGTTCAAAAGTCCTAGGATGTCAGAAAATCGCATCATGTAGGATCTTTTTCATGTGTGTGAAGTGCGCCACACATATGAAAGGAAGCTATGAGATGTCTTAGAAAAATTCACTTCTTTCATGATCATGTCGTGCGATAGAGATTAACTCTTATGTCCCTCTAATCCTCATCTTGTATGTTTCATATTATGCCTCCTCGATGTACTATGCCTTCCCAAGCCGCTCGGAATGCTCCTCCTCTCGTTCCAATTCCCGATGTCATGAATCAGGAGTTCAGGAATGCCATCCAATTGCTAGCCCAGACTTTGGCCACACAGGCCAATCAGCCAGCTCCTGCCCTAGTCCACCCTCAAGGTGGGATTGCCACATACTTTGTGGAGATTTGATTCTATTTGGGTTATCATGGATAGGTTCACGAAGTCTGCCCACTTCTTGCCAGTTCAAACATCCTACAGTTCTGATAGGTTAGCCCCGATCTATATTCGAGAGATTGTCCGTTTACATGGGGTGCCAGTTTCTATCATTTTCGACCGAGGTACTCATTTCACTTTGCACTTTTGGCATTCTATTCAGAGAGAGTTGGGCACTAGAGTTGAGCTTAGCACTACTTTTCATCCACAGACAGACAGCCAGTCAGAGTATACTATTCAGGTTCTGGAAGATATATTGCGGTCCTGTATTACTGATTTTGGGGGTTAGTGCAGAGTTTGCATATAATAATAGTTACTATTCCAGTATCCAGATGGCTCCGTTCAAGGCTTTATATGGTAGGCGGTGTAGATCTCCAGTGTGTTGGTATGATGCTTTTGAGGTTAGGCCGTGGGGTACTGATTTTTTTCGTGATTCCATGGATAGAGTTTGGGTTATTCTGGAGAGGTTTCGTACTGCCCAGAGTAGGCAGAAGAGTTATGCTGACTTGAGAGTTCGAGATCTTGAGTTTATGGTTGGTGACAGTGTGTTCATTTGAGTGTCGCCCATGAAGGGCGTGATGCGGTTTGGGAGGAAGGTCAAGCTCAGTCCGACGAGTATTGCTCCATTTGAGATCCTTTGCCATATTGGAGAGGTTTCTTATAAGTTGACTTTGCCTCCTGCTCTTTCTTGTGTTCATCCGGTGTTTTATGTTTCTATGTTATGGCGTTACATTACGGATGAGTCTCACGTGCTTCAGTGGGAGTCGGTTTAGTTAGACGAGTCTTTGGAATTTGAGGAGGAGCATATTGCTAACTTGGACATGCAGGTTAGAAAGTTGAGGTCCAAGGAGATTCTGTCAGTTAAGGTTCAGCGGCGGCATCATTCTGTCGAGAAGGCTACTTGGGAGATCGAGACCAACATGCGGACTCGTTATCCTTATCTTTTCGAGTTTTCAGGTACTATCCTTTTTCTAACTTTTATGGATGAAAGTTCTTTTAGTAGTGGATGTTGTAATGAGCCTCCAGGTCATTTTTCGTTATTCGTGCTTTTGTGTATTTCGAGCTTTCCCTTAGCGGCAACAAGTCATTTATGACCTTCTGGACTGATGGTCCGGTGCCCGGGTTGTCCGTTAGGTCGTTATCACCATTTACCTATTTTAGCACTTAAGGTTGGTAAATCTTTGATTTTGGTCAACTTTCTTGGTTAACACGCTCAGAATCGAATTACGACAGTTCCGTTGGCTCCGGAATAGAGATTTTGATCTAGTGGGACCATTGGTATGAGTTTGAGTGCCTTTGGTTTGGTTTTGTGTGGGTTTGTGTGTTTTAGAGTCAGTTTGGCTAGCAGGGTAGACTTTGGTCAACATTCAGAGAATACGGCCTCGGATGGGAATTCCGTCAGCGCTGTTAGCTCTGGAATGTCGACTTTGGGCTAAGGGGAACTTTAGGTTTTGTGTTCGAATGGTTTTGGGGTGTTGCCCACTTTTTGTTAAAACAATCTTCGTTGGTAGTTTCTTCTTTTCTATTAAGTCCAGAATGCCATTTCTGGTAGGGTAGCATGGTTGGTTTGTGTTCACGGGGTTTCAGATGAATCCCGAGGGTCGGTCGGAAGATTTTTGGACCTGGTGTTTTTGCTGGTTGCTGCATTAAGTTGCAGACAACTTTGCTCTTTGCGATCGCAGGGACCCCATCGCATTCGCGATGGTCTAGTTTCTTGGCCATCGCGAAGGGGTTCTTTGCATTTGTGATGTAGCTGATTGGGACCCAGCTTGGCTTCCTCTTCGCCTAGGTGACCTAGACCATCGTGAATGTGATGGTTGGGCCAGCTTTTTTCCGCAAATGCGGGGGTGCTATCGCGAACGCGATAAAGGACCCCTGGCAGTTATTTTAAGTCCCAACTTCATTTTCTTCTCCAAAAATCTGAGAAACTTCATTTGTAGGCTCCTAAGCTCAATATTTCCAGCATCATTGCATAATTTCCTTCACCCAATAAGTCCTCTCGTCACCCCTCTCCCTTTTCCGTGTAAATTCCCGTGATTCTCCCGCTAAATTCTCTTGTTATTAAATTTTTAGATTTTGGGGATTCTTGTGAAATCTGATCATTGGGGACTACATACTCGTAAACTCGTGTAACTCAGGTCCGTAGCATGTTTCTCTTATTGAGGTAGGTCCCTGCCTCTAAATTTTCGAGCTTTTCGTTTTAAATTCCGTGAATTAGTAGTACTTCGAGGCTGTTTTAGGCCCCAAATCTAGCTTCGTTTGACCCCAAACATTGGGCATGGAGACCTTGACCCACCGCAAGAATAATTGTGAAGTTTGTTTTCTGTTTCATTGCACGGGCCCCGAGGGTCATTTTTCTGACCTGATTTTATGCCCAATTTTTTGTATAGCAATATGGGTGTCATTATTCTCTTCTTGACACCTAGTTTATGTTCTTGATAGCATGACACCTTTTTGAGGCTATTTGAAAAGGGAAGGCACACGAGTGATGGTTCATGCTTGCAGTTCGGCCCCGAGCTAGTTTACGATTTACCTTCTAGACTGAGTTTAGTTGGATTATATATATTTGTATGTTACTGGAATGCTAGGTTGGATTTTTGATAGACTTTAGGCTTAAATCCTGTTTATCATGTTAATTGGTCATTTTGGGTTTTTAGCACTAGGATTGTATGTTATCCTTACACTAGGAGCCTGTTTCTTCTGTGTCATTAGTCTAAGACCCTTAGCATGCTTTTAGGAGGCTTTAGGGGTAGAATAGAGTTTTCCTGTTGGTTTTCGCTTTTATTTCCGCTTTATCGCTTTATTCTATCATCGTGTGTAACTGTGGGCCCGAGGAAATGGCTAGGATTTGGACAGATTCTAGGTCAGTTCTCTTGTTTGGCGGGTATTCTTTCCCTATTTTAACTGATGATGTGGTTTCCCTCTGTGTGTAAACATTCATACCCATATTGCATGCCATATCATTGGTATAGTAAGAAAACAATTTTTGAAGGTTTTGGTTTGAAAAGAGGCTCTTCTATTGTTGTGATGATTTTTCGGACTAAATCGAGTTATTTTGAGTATCACCTTGGTTTTTGAGAGGAAAAGAGGAACTACTATTTTATTTATATAAATCTATAGTTCGATGCGGTATTTTGGACCCCTGATGCGTTATTCCTGGTATTTTACATTCTCATTTATATATATATTAGTCCGATGTGGTATTTTGGACCCCCGATGCGTTATTCTTGGTATTTTATTATTTCATATATATATATATACATAGTCCTATGCGGTGCTCGATGCAGTATTCTTGGTTTATATTATATTGCAAACATATATGCATCATCGTTTATCGCATTACATTTGCTTTGGCATGTGGATCGACTCTAGTTTGGCTTGATGTTGTTGCCCTTTCTCTTTTTGTTTATTGGCATGTCTCCGGCTTTATAACTTGATTTAGGTGGATCCCTGTATAGTTAGCTTCTTTCCTGTAATCTATATTTATATATTATCTTTCTGCGCTCAGTCAGCTTATGATGCCCACTGATTACCCATTGTCTCGGTACACATACTACTCTCTGCATATCTTTTTCTAATACAGCACCTAGTACGAGCCACCCTCGTTGATCTCGTGTCGTTCGAGGCCTGCTGCTATTCGGATCGCGGTGAGCTCCCAGCTCTTTGGAGACTTTACTTGTTTTCTATCTTATACTTCCTGTCTATATTTTGTATTTTTGATAGACAGAGGTTATTGTATAGCTACTCCTTACTTTAGTCTCTCTTGTACTAGTGACACCAGGTCCGGGTTGGTGTTCGGGTTGTTTTTCCCTTTTCGGTCACTTTAGGGCCATCGTTTGTATATTATGTACGTTGGTATGTATATATATGATTTTTGCCCTATCTGTGGTTATATCTTCCGATTCTCTTTAGTTACATTATTATTTACTGCTTTTCACGTATTTAGGATAGGCTTGTCTACTGGAGGTTATGTAGACGCCATCATGGCTCGATTTCGGGTCGTGATAGGTTGGTTGTTTATCGATCAAACTGATGATGCTCTAAACAAGGTCATCAGATATATGGTTGTTGATTGAGAGATAACAATCCATACCTATGACCAACGCTACTTATGTCAATAAGCGAGAAGAAATTTGAATTGATGATCACCCTAGCCCATTACTAAACCTCATCGGATATGTGTCGCCTACTCTATTTGGTTCATCCCTTTTGTTTATTTGCTTTTATTTGAATTGTGATTGTAGTGACAACATCCCAATTCCCCCAACCTTTTACTTTTCTTCTTTAAGCATTTACTCTCATCTTGAACTCAATTCAACACAATCTTAATTTAGCTAGCTCCAAGTCACTTGGGTACGACCCGACACTCTTTTGGAATTATAAATTTAGTTTTGTTGCACGATCGCTGTGACCTCCAACTTGGGGAACATGATTTGAGCCTTCATCATCTATACATAATCAATTTTTACTCAGGTGTTCTGTATACATATCCAGGTGTATCACTTGCGCCTACGAGTTCATAGATTCCATATGTTGCACTATAAGTCAAAACATGGAAAGGAATATAAGGTAAATCAGATGCATAGTTATTTCCTTATGTAACATAGCAGAACCTTACTTTCATTTTGTACTACAACTTTTATGGTGCCCTGTGAGGCTTATATATCCGTATTCTGGTTAGCTGACAGATTTTGGATAGCCCCATGTACAAAGGAAACTCTGGCAAAATTTTGGAAAAATTCCAATGTTAATTCTATTGAGAGCTAAAGCCTACATTTGAGGACGAATGGTCCAAAAGGGGGGATAATGTAATACCTCTGTAAAACCCCAAAAACCTATTCAGCTGTCTAAGTTAATATCCCCGACACGATGAGTCAGTTGAAGGTTCATGGTTTGGTACCACGGTTCGTCCTGTGCACTCGTTGTCCAAGTTTCAGAAACCCCAGAAAAGAGTCCCACAGAAGACCAGTCGAAGCACGGTTCGTCCTTCTGGACGACGGACCGTCATCCCACCATAGACTGAGACTCGTCATTCACAGTTCAGAAACCTCCCCTTTAGGTCCAAGAAATAACGGGTTAAGGGACGGCCCATCCTTCTGGATGACGGGTCGTCATTTCACCCATAGTCCCCGAGATCCAGAAGCTTCCAGACTCCTCCAGTCAAACTATGGATCCCTTTGAGAGTCATTCATCTTGGACGATCGACCATCAACCAACCCGTGGTCCTTGAGACCGATCATTTCCCATCTTTTTCTTATTTAAATACCAGGGGCATTTTGGTTATTTTCCACCCTTTTTAACTCCTAAATGAGGTCATTTTGAATATTCCAAGAAGGGTTTTCACCCTTATTATCCCAAGTCTCTTCTAAATTCTTCATTCACCTCCCAAAAAGGAAAAATGATTCTCTCAAGCTCAAGGTATCAAGCTTCAAGTTCAAGTCTCCTAAGTCTTTCCATTAAAGTAGGTTATCTTCACCCAAGGTATGTGGGTAATCAACAATGGGTTCCTTTCACCCTTGTGCCCAAAACCCCTAATTCAAATTTGGATTTCATGATCTCCAAATTAGGGTTCTTATCCAATTCTTACGGGTTTTTCTCAATATGATTTGGTTATGAAATTTCTATCAAATTGCATGATTTCACATGGGTTTTTACATGATAACTCTTATTTCATGAATTGAAGTTTTGCCATGGAAATTCCTACATGCATGAAGATTGATTTAAGCAAATTGGATTTTGATAGCATGTCCCTTATGGGTTTTCAAGCATGTGCATGCCTAGTTCCTATATTCTATGAAAAATCTTTGTATTATGAAATTGAACTAGAGTCATGCAAAGTTTTACAAGTCATGAAGTATGTAAGTTTTCTATATTATGAAGTATTATGCAGGATAAGACACCCGATGTTCCATTAATGATCATGAGTCATTTTCTAAACAAAAACGCATGAGTAGTATGATGATCCATGTTATGAACAAGTATGAACAAGTTATGAACAATTTGGCATCAGATATGTCATATGTATGTGAGCACATGTTATACATTTTGGGAGTAGTATTTAGCACCGAGTTGGACTGGGTGAGAGTACCCATGGTCCCAGAACTACGTTCCCCCGTAGGTTCTAAATCTCCTCTATTGGGCTTTAGATTTATTGATCACACCACATGTCATGCCTCTATACCCTGGCAAGGTATATTGGGTCCTTTCGATGTGGAGGATACATCGGACTCCATGCTGCTCAGCATGGTTTATGTCAGTTAAAAAAAACTCCCACATATTTATTTTCAAGCTATGAAGTTATATGAATCTCTATTATAAAACTTAAGCTTTATCTCATGTTTCATGTTTTATACCTTGGTATTTACTTATGGACCTTCTATCAGAAATAAGTTCATTCTTAGGCATGGTTTAAACTGTTTTATCATGATTCATGCATCGCTCATATATTTAGTACATTCCATAGTACTAACGCATATTGCGCTGCATCTTTTGATGATGCAGATTTAGGTGTCCCCTTGCAAATACTTGTCTAGAGTTCTCGGCCATTCTCAGTCAGCTTTGGTGAGTCCTCTTAGGTCGAGGACTAGTTATGTTTCTAGCTTTGTTGGACTTTCATTTTCCTACTTCGAGTTAGCTAGGGTCTTGTCCTAGCAACTCCTTATGTTATGAGTTATGACTAGAGGCTTTTAGATATAGACCATATGTAACCCTTCGGCGGTGTCGTATCTCTTGACTTGGCTATCTATCCTATGCTATGTTGCCTTTATCCTTGATGCTTCCGCTACGTTTCCTTTATGTATGCTTGAGAATGCTATGACCAAGGGTTATCTTGGGATCCTTATGGTCTTAAGTTTCATGTTACGTCTAGGAGGTAACCTCGGGTCGTGACAAATATTGTATCAGAGCCACAGCTTCAAGAGTCCAAGGATGTCGAAAAACCGCATCAAGTAGGGTCTTTTTCATTTATGTGAAGTGCGCCACACATATGAGAGGAAGCTATGAGATGTCTTAGAAAACTTCACTTCTTTCATGATCATGTAGTGTGATAGAGATTAACTCTTATGTCCCTCTAATCCTCATCTTGCATGATTCAGATTATGCCTCCTCGACGTGCTATGCCTTCCCAAGCCACTCGAAATGCTGCTCCTCCCGTTCCAATTCTCGATGTCATGAATCAGGAGTTCAGGAATGCCATCTATTTGCTAGCCCAGACTTTGGCCACTCAGGCCAATCAGCCGGCTCCTGCCCCAGTCCACCCTCAAAGTGGGGTAGCGGCCCGAGTTCACGACTTTGTCCGGATGAACCCACCTGAATTTTGGGGTTCAAAAGTGAGTGAGGACCCACTCAACTTTATTGATAAGGTGAAGATGATATTTGAAGTTATGCAAGTGGTTGGGGTTGATTGTGTTGAGCTTGCATCCTATCAACTCAAGGATATGGCTCATATTTGGTTCACGACATGGAAAGAGGCTAGGGTGAGGGATGCGATCCCCATGACTTGGGAGTATTTTGAGAGAGCCTTCCTTGATAGGTTCTTTCCCCGTTAGTTGAGGCAAGGGAAGGTGGAAGAATTTGTGAACTTGAGACAGGGTTCGATGTCAGTACGGGAGAATAGTCTGAAGTTCACTCAGTTCTCTAGGTATGCTCCCTCTATGGTAGCAGCCCCGCGCGATCAAATGAGCAAGTTTATATATGGGGTTTCTGATGTGATAAAGAAGGAGTATAGGTCCACCTTGTTATTGAGTGATATGAACATTTCACAACTCATAACTCATGCCCATCAGATAGAGGGTGACAAGCTTAGGGAGATGGCAAGGGAGAACAAGAGGGTCAGATCTGTGGGATCAAGTTTTAGCCATCAGAGGTCCGGAGGTGGACATCGCTCCTCATTCCAGAAGAAGTCATCAGGCCCTGTTCATTATTCTGCTAGTGCTCCTACCCAGTCCCTGAGGCCTCATCATGATCAGGGGGGTAGAGGATCTGGTTCTTATTCCCAGACTCAGGGAAGTGTTGCTAAGGGGACTTCTTTCCTCGTTTGTAGCAGGTGTGGGAAGAATCACCTCGGTGAGTGCTTGGCTGGTAAATAAGGTTTATTTGGTTGTGGTCAACCTGGACATCATATCAAGGATTTCCCTTACGCTAGAAAGGGACAGGGAGGTAGGACTCAGTATACCCCAGCAGCTTCAGGAGGTAGACCAGCCCAGTAGAACACAGCTTCTAGTTCTAGTGGTCAGCGCCAGAACCGCCTTTATGCTATGTCCTCTCGTCAGGATCAGGAGTGTTCCCCAGATGTTGTTATCGGTATGTTGAAAGTCTTCTCTTTTGATGTTTATGCTTTGTTGGACCCCGGTGCTTCCTTATCTTTTGTGACCCCTTATGTGGCACGCAAGTTCCAAGTTTGTTCTGAATTTCTTTTATAACCCTTTTGTGTTTCTACCCCGGTTGGTTAGTCAGTCTTAGCCAAAAGAATCTACCGAAATTGCCCTATCACAGTCCTTCATAGAGTCACTTCAGCGGATCTAGTAGAGTTGGAGATGACTGATTTTGATGTCATTCTTGGTATGGATTTGTTATATGCATGTTATGCTTCTGTTGATTGTCATACTAGGGTTGTCAATTTCAAGTTTCCATTTTAGAATGGCAAGGTAGTCCCCCTTCCTCGAAAGGTCATTTCATATCTTATCTTAAGGCTAGGAAAATGATTTCAAAGGGGTATGTTTATCATATAATGCGGGTGATGGAAATGGAGTCTAAAACCCCATCCCTTCAGGATGTTCCTATTGTGAATGAGTTTCCAGATGTGTTTCCCGAGGATTTGCCCGGAGTCCATCCTGATCGAGAGATAGACTTTGGGATAGATCTTCTCCCATATATGAATCCTATCTCTATTCCTCCCTATATAATGGCTCCCGCAGAACTTAAAGAGTTGAAAGATCAGTTGAAGGATCTTCTTGATAAAGGTTTCATCAGGCCTAGCATTTCTCCATGAGGTGCCCCAGTTTTGTTTGTTCGAAAGAAAGATGGTTCTCTTAGAATGTGTATTGATTATCGTCAGTTGAACAAAGTCACAATCAAGAATAAGTATCCCATTCCTATGATTAACGACTTGTTCGATCAGCTTCAAGGTGCTAGTTTCTTCTCCAAGATCAACCTTAGATCTGGTTATTATCAACTTCGTGTTCGAGAGTGTGATATTCTGAAGACAGCCTTCAGAACTCATTATGGACATTATGAATTTGTTGTGATGTCTTTTGGTCTAATGAATTCTCTTACAGCTTTCATGGATTTGATGAACCATGTGTTCAAACAGTATTTGGACATGTTTGTGATTGTTTTCATTGATGATATCCTCATCTATTCTCGGAGTGAGGAGGAGCATGCGGATCACTTGACGGTTGTGTTGCAAACACTCAAGGATAGGCAGTTGTTTGCTAAGTTTAGCAAGTGTGAGTTTTGGATACAGTCTGTTACTTTTCTGGGTCATATTGTGACTAAAGATGGTATTCGGGTTGATTCTCAAAAGATAGAGGCAGTAAAGAACTGGACTACACCTATATCTCCGTCTAATATTAGAAGCTTCTTGGGTTTGGCTGGTTACTATAGGAGGTTTATGGAACGGTTTTCTTCAATTGATGGCCCTTTGACCCGATTGACTCAGAAGAAGGTAAAATTTTAGTGGTCCGACTTGTGTTAGAAGAACTTCCAGGAATTGAAGACTATATTGACCACCGCTCCAGTGTTAACTCTACCTGAGGGCTTAGATAATTTTTTTGTGTATTATGATGCTTCTAGGATTGGTTTGGGATGTGTTTTGATGCAGTGTGGTAAGGTAATTGCTTATGCTTCGAGACAGCTTAAGACTCATGAGAATAATTATCCCACTCATGATCTTGAATTCGCAGCCGTGGTCTTTGCCTTGAAGATTTGGAGACATAACGTTTATGGTGTGCATGTGGATGTATTCACCGATCATAAGAGTTTTCAATATGTGTTCACTCAAAAGTAATTGAATTTGCGACAAAGGAGATGGCTTGAGCTTTTTTTGATTATGATATGAGTGTGCTTTACCATCCGGGTAAGGCCAATGTTGTGGCGGATGCTTTGAGTAGGTTGTCCATGGGAAGTGTGACTTCTATTGAAGATGGAAAGAAGGAATTGGTTAACCAAGTTCATAGGCTTGCTCGATTGGGAGTTCGCCTTATGGACTCGACCGAAGGTGTTGTGATTGTGACCAATGGTGCTGAATCATCCTTGGTGGCTGAGGTGAAAGCAATGAAGGACCAAGATCCCTTTCTACTTTAGCTTAAATGTGCAGTTCATCAGCAAAGGGTTGAGGTTTTCTCCAAAGGGGTAAATGGTGTGCTTCGTTATCAGGGTCACTTATGTGTGCCAGATGTTGATGGGTTGAGACAACAGATTTTGTCTGAGGCCCACAGTTCTAGATACTCCATTCATCCGGGTGCCACTAAGATGTACCATGATCTACGTGAAGTCATTTGGTGGAATGGTATGAAGAAGGACATAGCCAGGTTTGTGGCTAAGTGTCCCAAATGTCAACAGGTAAAGGTGGAACATCAAAGGCTAGGTGGTATGCTTCAAGATATTTACCTTTCCACTTAGAAATTGCCCTATCTCAGTCCTTCACAGAGTCACTTCAGCGGATCTAGTAAAGTTGGCGATGATTGATTTTGATGTTATTCTTGATATGGATTGGTTGTATGTTTGTTATGCTACGGTTGATTGTCGTACTCAGATTGTCAGTTTCAAGTTTCCAAATGAACTCGTCTTAGAGTGGCAGAGTAGTCCTCCATCCTCGAAGGGTTGTTTCATATCTTATCTTAAGGCTAGGAAGATGATTTCTAAGGGTTACATTTATCATAGAGTTTGGGTTATGGACATAGAGTCCGGAACCCCATCCCTTCATTCTATCCCTGTTGTGAATGATTTCCCAGAAGTATTTCCTGAAGATTTGCCCGTAGTCCCTCCTAAGCGGGAGAATGACTTTGGGATAGATCTTCTTCCAGATATGAATCCTATCTCTATTCCTTCTTATAGCATGGCTCCTGTGGAACATAAAGAGTTAAAGGATAAGTTAAATGATCTTCTTGATAAGGGTTTCATCAGAACTAGTATTTCTCCATGGGGTGCCCCAGTTTTGTTTGTGCAAAAAAAGGATGGTTCCGTTAGGATGTGTATTGACTATCGTCAGTTGAACAAGGTCACAATTAAGAATAAGTATCTCATTCCTAGGATTGATGACTTGTTTGATCAGCTTCAAGGTGCTAGTTTGTTCTCCAAAATGGATCTTAGATCCAGTTATCATCAACTTTGTGTTCGAGAGTGTGATATCCCGAAGACCGCCTTCAAGACTCAGTATGTTCATTATGAATTTGTTGTTATGTCTTTTGGTCTATCGAATGCTCTTGAAGCCTTTATGGATTTGATGAACTGTGTGTTCAAACAATTTTTTGATATATTTGTGATTGTTTTCATTGATGATATCCTTATCTACTCTCGGAGTTATGAGGAGCATGCGGACCATTTGAGTGTTGTGTTGCAAACTCTCAAGGATAGACAGTTGTTTTGCTAAGCTTAGCAACTGTGAGTTTTGGATACAGTCTGTTTCTTTTTGGGGTCATATTGTGACTAGAGATGGTGTTCGAGTTGATTTTCAAAAGATAGAGGCAGTAAAGAACTAGCTTAGACCCACTTCCCCGTCCAAAATTAGGAGTTTTTTGGGTTTGGCTGGTTACTACAGGAGGTTTATGGAAGGATTTTCTTCCATTGCTACCCCATTGAATCTATTGAATCAGAAGAAGATCAAATTTCAGTGGTCTGATCTATATGAGGAAATTTCAGAAATTGAAGACTAGGTTTACCACAACACCAGGGGTGGCTCTACCCGAGGGCCTAGATGACTTTGTTGTGTATTGTGATGCTTTAAGATTTGGTTTCGGTTTTGTTTTGATGCAGCATGGTAAAGTGATTGTTTATGCCTCTAGACAGCTTAAGATCCATGAGAAGAACTACCCTACTCATGATCTTGAGTTAGCAGCGGTGGTTTTTTCTTTGAAGATTTGGAGACATTACTTGTATGGTGTGCATGTGGATGTATTAACCGATCATAAGAGTCTACAGTATGTGCTCACTCAAAAGGAATTGAATTTGCTTCAAATGAGATGGCTTGAACTTCTTAAGGATTATGATATAAGTGTGCTTTGCCATCCAGGTAAGGCAAATGTTATAGCGGATGCACTTAGTAGGTTTTCCATGGGTAGTGTGTCTTCAGTTGAAGACCAAAAGAATAAATTGGTTAAAGAAGTTCATAGGCTTGCTCAGTTGAGAGTTCTCCTTATGGACTCGACAAAAGGTGGTGTTATTGTTCAGAATGGTTCTGAATCATCTTTGGTAGCTTAGTTGAAGGCAAAGCAAGACAGTGATCCTATTTTTCTTCAGCTAAAGGGTGCAGTCCATCAGCAAAGAGTGGAGGTTTTCTCCCAAGGAGGAGATGGTGTGCTCTGTTATCAGGGTTGATTGTGTGTGCGAGATATAGATGAGTTGACACAATAGATTTTGACTGAGGCTCATAGTTCTTGATATTCTATTTACCCTGGTTCCACCAAGATGTACCGTGACCTACGAAAAGTCTATTGGTGGAATAGTATGAAGAGAGACATAGCCGGTTTTGTGGCTAATGTCCTAACTGTCAGAAAGTGAAGGTAGAGCATCAGCGATCGGGTGGCATGACTTAGGAAATTGACCTTCCTACTTGGAAGTGGGAAGCGATCAATATGGACTTCATCACAGGTTTGCCTCATACTCGAATGCAACATGATTCCATTTGGGTGATTGTCGATCGGATGACTAAGTCATACCACTTCTTGGTTGTTAAGACTATAGATTCGGCAGATGATTATGCCAGACTCTGCATTTGGGAGATAGTCAGATTGCATGGTGTTCCTTTGTCTATCATTTCAGATAGAGGTACTCAGTTTACCTCACAGTTTTGGAGATCGTTTCAGAGAGGTCTTGGTACTCAGGTGAAGCTTAGAATAACTTTTCACCTACAGACGGATGGCCAGGCAGAGCATACTATTCAAACCATGGAAGATATGTTGAGGGATTACGTGATTGACTTCAAGGGAAATTTTTCAATCAAGGGAAATTGGGATGATCACTTACCTCTTATCGAGTTTGCCTACAACAACAACTTTCATTCTAGCATCCAGATGGCTCCTTATGAGGCAATTTATGGTCGGAGGTGTAGGTCTCCTAATGGTTGGTTTGAGGTAGGTGAGGCAACTTTGGTTGGTCCCAATTCAGTTCATAAGACTATGGAAAAGGTTCAACTTATTAGAGAGAGGTTGAAGACTGCCCAGAGTAAACAAAAATCATATGCGGATGTGAGAAGAAGGGAGTTAGAATTTGAAGTTCATAATTGGGTTATTCTGAAAGTGTCACCCATGAAGGGTGTGATGAGATTTGGCAACCAAGGGAAGCTTAGTCCCCATTTTGTAGGTATTTATTGGATTCTGAGGAGAGTTTATAGCGTTACTTATGAATTGGATTTTCCAACAGAATTAGAAGCGGTTCATTTGGTTTTCCATATTTCCTTGTTGAAGAAGTGTGTTGGTGATCTGACCTTGATTGTCCCTTTGAAGGATGTGGGTGTGAAGGATATTCTGACTTATGAGGGGGTTTCTGTGGAGATTCTTGATCGTTAGATTCGTAGATTGAGAAACAAAGATGTCGCTTTTGTAAAAGTCCTTTGGAGGAATCAGCTAGTTGAGGGAGCTACTTGGGAAGTAGAATCAGCCATGAAAGCCAAGTACCCTCATCTCTTCCCTTCCAATTTCGTTCCAGCTTGAGGTAATAGTTTCCTCCTTATTTTGTTCCTCCGGTTCTATTCCATCAGTTTTCCTCATGATCCTAACATGTATTCATATTATAGAATTTGATTCCGTCATGTTTTAAATTGAAAATTTCAGTCTTCGTGTTTATTCCTTAGTTTTCCATGTTTTGTTATTGGTTGGGTTGTTTTCTCTCCAATTTTACTTGCTTAGTCTTCATTCGAGGAGGAATGATCCCAAGAGGGAGATATTGTAACACCTCGGAAATTGATTCAGCTTTTAAAACTCAGAACTGCAGAATTTTAAACTTCCAGGGAACACGGGTCAAGTCCACGAGCCATGGAAAGTTCCACGAGTCGTGGAAAGGACACATGATTCTAGTCCTGCAGACCACCCTTAGATCTGAGGACCATGGATCAGTTTCACGGTTTGTGGATGTTTCCACTGTTCGTGGTACCAACCCATGGAAATCAGACAGAGAGTGGCTATTTTACCTTGCACCATGAATTAGTTCCATGACACGTAGAAGTTTCTACGGGTCATCCTGTTAGTCCGTGGAAAGTTATCTGCAGCCTCAAATTTTGGCTTAAGAACCATGACTCAAGTCCACGAGCCGTGATAAGTTCTACGATTCATGGAAGGGACCCGTGGAACATGAAGTCGAGTTTTAAACTAGCTTTTTCTTAATTAAGTTCTAGGGGTATCTTTATAATTACCCACCCTTTTAACTCCCAAATGAGTTCGTTTTGACTACTTCTAGAAGGGTTTTCACCCTCATTAGCCTAAGTCCCTATTCAAATCTTCATTCATCTCCCAAAAAGGAAAAGAACTCCTTCAAGCTCCAAGTCTCAAGCTCCAAGATCAAGTCTCCTTTCTTTTCAATTTCAAGTGGGTTAGCTTCAATCAAGGTATGTGTGTTTTCAACAATGGGTTCCTTTCACCCTTGTGCCCAAAACCCCAAATTTTTATTTTGATTTCATGAACTTTCAAATTAGGGTTCTTACCCAATTCTTCTGGGTTTTTCTATAAATTGCCTTCTCATAATTTTATTATGAAATTACTACTAAATTGCATGATTTTTGCATGGGTTTTTACATATGAACTACTACTTCAAATTGAAGGCTAATTATGGAAAATTCTACATGCATAAATTCATTCAAGTAAATTGGGTATTTGGTAGTATGTTTTCATGGATTTCAAGAAAGTGCATGCCTAGTTCCTATGTTTTATGAAAGTATATGTTATTATGAAATTGATCTAGTGCCATGCAAATTTTCAAGTTATGAACTATTATGCAATGCAAGACACCCGATGTGCCATCAGTGCTCATGAATCAATTTCTAAATCAAGATTCGTGAGTAGTATGAAGATTCGGGTTATGAACATGTTTATGAATAAGTTTCGACATTTAGATATGTCACATGTATGTTAGCCTCATGTTATATGTTTTGGGAGTAGTATTTAGCACCGAGCGATGAAGGTTATAGATAACCTATGTCTAAAACTATGTTGCCACTGTAGGTTGCCCTACGTGGCTTATGAAAGTATCCTTATGATATTGTTCTAACATTAGCCAGTTAGGACAACCTTTTTCAGTGTGGGAGCATGACACTAGACTCCATGTAGCTCAGCATGGTTTATGTCGATTAAGAGAAACTCCCGCATATTTATTTCCAAGCTAATAAGTTACATGATACTCTACTTTGAATCTTGACTTTATTTCACGTTTTATGCCTTATATCTTGATATTTACTTGTACTATTTCCTTATATGTACGAACTCATTCCAAGTATGTTTTAAGTATGTTTTCGTCATGATTATGCATATCTCACATACTCAGTACATCCTATAGTACTGACGCATACTTTTCACTGCATCCTCTTGATGATGCAGATTGAGGTTCCCTCCCTCAGGCACGTGGCTATAGGCTACAGGCCATTTCCAGTCAGTGTTGGTGAGTCCTCGTTGTTCGAAGGCTAGTTATGATTCTAGCTAGTTTTTGGTTATTTACTTTCGTACCTTGAGTTAGCTAGGGTCTTGTCCTAGCAACTCCTTATGTTATGTGTAGAGGATTTTCAGACATACACAATATTCGAGTCTCTTATTTCGAATTGTGTTTCATCTTGATTTACCAGTTATGTGTTGGGTGACTAACTTTCTATTTATGTTTTTTCCATATTTCCTTCATGAATGACTGAGTATGCTATGACCAAGGGTTAGTCTAAGGCACTAACACCTTGGATCTTGTGTTACGTCTAGGGGGTAGCCTCGGGGCGTAACACCACCTTTTGTATATATACGGGATTTTACTTGTGGAAATTGTTATATTTGTAAGCTCTAGTGGCCCATGAGAATACTCTGGGTTTTCTTTATTTTATGTGGATATTGTGGCATTGATTTTATACTCATAAGCTTCGACAGCCTGAAGGGACATTCCAGGTATAATGGTATGGTATTGGTTGGTATGCTCCGGCAGCTCATGAGGTGACTCGGGGTTCACATTCATTATTGCATTGGCCACATTTTATTCCATTTTATTTCATCCATTCCATATAGCATCTTTATAGTATTCCTTGCGTATCTTTACTATCAAAATCTGTGTGTCGTTTGTTGTCTTTATTGGGTGTATTTTCTGGACTCAGGAATCCTAAATTAGTTATAGCTAGTTTACTGTTTATGCTTTTCATATTGTGGCGGTATTTCCCTTTTTTATTAAGGTTTTGACAACTATATTTCTTTCTGATTCATCTTTCTTACCCTAGGGTTATATTCGCTTTTGTTATATTTATATCTTATTTGAGCTCAATCAGCCGATAATGCCTACTAGGTACTATGTGTTTTAGTACTCATACTACACTTCTGCATCTTTTTATAGATGCATATCCTAGTACGAGTTATCGCCGTTGATTGTTGTCCTCATGCAGAGTTGCTAACTGGAGACATTGGGTGAGCTCTTGGCGATCGGAGTTGATCCATCTCCCTCTACTTTTGGAATAGTCTCCTACTGTACCTTCGAAGATTTTCCATATTTTGTTATATCTACCTAGAACATATAGGTTGTAGTAGCACTTGTACCGAATGACACCAGGTCTTGGGGGATTCTTGTGTAATTTATTCTCCCCCCTTCTCTTTTAACTTAAGTTGGTTTATTTTATCTTTCGTTGTTATTGTTGTTTCTTCCACTTTGGGGATTCTTTCTTGAGTTAGACCATTACTTGTGGTTTTGGTCTAAGGGTTGGCTTACCTACTGGTTGGTTATAGTAGGTGCCATCACGACTTGAGCTTTTGGGTCGTGAAAGAGTGGTATCAGAGCTTTAGGTGCACCGGTGTCATGGGTACAAGGGCAGGTGTTTAATAGAATCTCGCATATCAGTACGATGACGTCCGTATCCTATCTACGGGAGGCTACTGGGCATCCTTAGGAAAAATTCCATCATGTTGATTCCTTATCATGTGTTCTTCGCTCCATCAAAGTCTAAACATCAATTGTTCCTTTCCTTCTTCGATGGTTATGACGAGATCGAAAATGGGCTTGGGCGAGGCTCATAGGGGGTTGAGGGTGTTTAGTTTCAGTCGAAGGGCGTGGGGTCAGCCCATCCTCCAGCAGGATTTGTAGCTTTACCGGCCCTTCAGGGTATTCTTGCCAGGATTCTTAGCTTAATTGAGAGTTTGTCACATGCCGGGACTCTACCTAGTGCACCTGATGGTTCGCAGATTAGAGTTGAGACAAAGACTTCAGCCCAGACAATGGCGCATGGTAGTCAGGGACTAGGAGCACAGTCAGCAATTGTGGCTCCCCATTTGGGTATTTTGCCGGTTCCATTAGTTTCTCAGCCTATTACAGCTAGTCTGGTTATATCGATTGAGGAGCAGAAAATGCTGGACAGGTTCATCAGATTAGGTCCTCTGAGGTTTTTTGGTTCCCTAGGGGAGGATGCTTACGAATTCTTGATTAGTTTCGAGGAGAGGTTGTGTAACCTAGGGTTAGTTGAGTCTCATGGAGATGATTATACTTCATTTCAGATTGATAGTTTGGCAAAACAGTGGTGGAAATCTTATACTGCTTGCAGACCAGTCGGGTCACCTCTGATGACTTGGACTCAATTCTCTGATGCTTTCTTGGAGAAGTTTGTACCTTGCAGCTTAAGGGAGAGGTTGAGAGATCAGTTCACCAGGTTAGAGCAGGGCTCTATGTCAGTTTCTGAGAATGAGGCAAGGTTCCATGAGTTGTCTAGGCATGATACAATGATTCTTCCTACAGAGAACGAACTGGTTCGCCAGTTTGTCAGAGGGTTGGATCTACCACTTCGTATGGCTACAGAACATCTAGTGGCATCAGGGGATATATTCCTTGCGGTTGTTGATCATGCACGGGTTATTGAGGGTATATGTCTTGAGGCCGGTTGAGGCAGTGGTAAGAGGCCTCGCCATTAAGGTAGCTTCAGTGATTTTCCATTTCTAGCAGAGGTTTCTGTCACGCCCCAAACCATGGGAGGCATGACCAACACCCGGAGCCCCAAAAGGCCGAGGGTGCCAAAATAGAGTGTATCTCTGTTGAACCTGCTGGGGGTCTGAGACCGACAAGGTCTCTAAGAATTACAATTGGAAACACTGAAAGGTCAATAGTAGTTAAGCAACCTCAAGGCCGACAAGGCTATTATCATAGTAGATAACTAATAACAAGGCCGACAAGGCCATACCCAACACTGATGTACATATACACGTCTACAAGCCTCTAGGAGTAAGTAAAATATCTCATATCCAGGACAGGGCCCTGGACTACCCATAAGCTGTACATATACATAACCTGGTCAAAATATAAGCTAGACCTCTGACTCGTCAGCTCCAGGAAGAATGGAGCTTACCAAAATGGCTGAACTCCGCAACTCCTACTGAAGAGGTCTATCTGGGTTTCTGTCTGGACCTGCAGGCATGAATGCAGCGCCCCCAGGCAATGGGGCGTCAGTACGACAATAATGTACTGGCATGTAAGGTAGAAGCATAAAAGCAAGTCGCAAGTAGTAAATCTGAACAAGATAAAATATGAAACTTGTAAACTGTAATTGGTAAGACTCGTTAAGCTCTTTCTCCTTTATTCTTTTTAGAACACAACACATGCATTAACTCACGCTGCAACTCACTCTTTATAACCCACACTGAACCACAACAGCGCCTCGGCGCACCCTATATTTAATAGCCTCAATATGGCAGTAGCGCCTCGGCGCACACTATGTATATAATGGCCTCAATATGGCAGTAGCACCTCGGTGCACACTATGTGTATAATGGCCTCAATATGGCAGTAGCACCTCGGTGCACACTATGTATATAATAGCCTCAATATGGCAGTAGCACCTCGGTGCACACTAACACGCAAACCACACATAATAAGTGTATTACTAGATTGACCTTCAAAGCTATTCTTGTTATTTATGAAGGTTCATTTAGATAACTTCTTTAGCCTTGGCTTACTAGGTGTTGGAATCAACATACCAAACACATATAAATGGGGATTTGACTTTCTAACTTTCATTGTATACTTTCTAAAGCTTGATTAGAGATCACAATACAAAGAAGAAACTTGACAAAAGGATAACTTACATTTCGTGCAAAAAGAATCAGATTTTTATAAGAAGGCGACTTGAATCACCATAATGTATAAATTAGTTCCTTAAGACTTGTTGAGTTACCAAATCAGCTCTCTTACAACAAAATACTCAAATTCCTTCTTTCGGAGATTTAGAGTTCTATTTCTAGATTCATGCCGATAAGGAATAAAGAAGCCTTAACATACCTCGTTCTTTCCGAAGATTGCGCTTACCACAACTTGGACTTTCCTTTATTAAGTTAATCTACAACACAAGGGTATAATGAAGCTAATATTAGCTCTTAAACCTGCTGCAACATCCCCAAAACAGTAGCTAAACATTTCCCGGGCAGATTTACGTATTTTGCATTAATTAAAGGTGTATCGTCACACCTTACTCCCCTATCCAATACACATCACACACACACCAACCTACTGCCTCCAATAATACAAAACACATCAAACAGCCCCTACACAACTCACCATGTCGAAATACAATAGCAACACATTGAACCCACGGCTTCCGATCGCCGTCCCGTGAGTTCTTAACAACAATTCAACAACAATTGTCTATCCGAACTTCAATCCAAAAATATGATTATGGGCAGAGTACTTACCACACTTGAAGGGGTGTTTTTATCCTCTTTTTATTGATGCTTTAAAAGCTTAAGTACCCCCTACACATACACCAACAAGAGAAGAAGAAATCTCTTAATTGTTACACAATTTCCATGTGTTAAATCATAAGAAAGGGGCTGCCATAGTTCATGTCTTTCTTACCATAGGATATCCTAGCTATATGTAGTAGATTAATACCAAGATAACAAGTTGTTTAACTCACCTTAAGCTTCAATTAATCTTGGTCTTCTTAGAACCCTAAAGGGAAAGAAGGGCTGCCAAAAAGGAAATGAGATAAGAGAGAATTTTCCAGCTTTTTGTGATGAACATTGATCAGCAAAAGCCCTATATAAAGGGACCTTTTTGGCCGACTTTTTTGAGTATATTTGGGCCAAAATGGGTCAAGAAACTTGGGCCTAAATTACCCTTTGCTTGGGCCTCAAAAGGGTTAAGTTTTGGGGCTGATTTTGGGCTTCTCTTGGGTCAAAATGTGGTCAATATTGGTGGCTAACTTTTGTAGTTGTTTGGGCCAGATTTGGTTGTGCTTTGATGGGCCAACTTTAAGCTTCATTTGGGCTACCATTAGGTCTAATAATCCATGGTGTTGCTGCCCGTAATCGGCCCTCGGAACTTAGTTCGTTAGCGTAGGTAGGTGATGCACCTACTTGTCACCTAAGATCTTAGATAAGTCGAGCAAGTACCTCACTTGTTTTATCTCATTTTCAAAACCCTCCTCCTTATAATTTAACTTAACACTTATATACATTTGACCATTTCAAATTCTAGGCCAAAGTACCCCTTCACAATCTCGAGCTCAAATACCTTCGTCGATATTTACTTAGTCACATAGGTTTTGAAAGGTACGGGGTGTTATAGTTTCTCTCGTGGGAGTCACCCATAACATTTCCAGTTTCATTGGCCAGTTCTTGTGGCATTTCAGATTTCAAGGAGCGATTGTTCGAGGAACAGTGGGCAGAGTAGTCAGGGGTTAGGTCAGACTTCTCGAGGCTTACATTCTAGGTATCTAGGTTGTGGTGGCCACTCAGGTTCAGCCAGATTTTCTCAGCGGGGCACTTCTAGTCGGGGTTGCTATGTTTGTGTTGAGAAGGAACACTTTGCTAGGACTTGTCTGAGATTTAGGGTGTTTTACCCCCTCCGAGTTCCAGCATCACTGGCCAGGAGCATTGCACAGATTTGTAGGATGGCTCCCAGGTTGTTAGTGATGGTCCCCAGCCGTATCGGTGAAGTAGTCATGGCACATGGAGTCACACAGATGCTTCTATCATAGGTACGATTTTGTTATCATCAGTGATCTTTTGGTATTGTTCGATGTAAGGTTTGCATGTCCTTATATAAATATGCTTACCTTACTTCTCATCCACTTGCATGGTGAGATTGTGGTACTTGTGCATATATCTACCCTGTATAAGAATTCTTTTAGTAGTGGATCGAGTATGTTGGCTTTTGGGTAGTAACTATATTGGGTTGCAAAGCACGGTAAGCCTAGTCGTTATGGTTAGTGGGCTTCCATAAATAATCTATGCTTGGTTTTTCCATTTCTGGGTTGTTGGGTTGTCTTGCTTTTGTTTATGGTGTTGGTTTTGACATTCTTCCTTTGGGTCAATTTCTGCGATTGATGAAGGTTCAGGTTGCAGAATTGTTTTCTAAAGTCAGAGTTTGAGATTTGGGTTATCTTCTGTTAAGGGTCAGGGTGGTGGGCATTGCAAGGGCTACCTCAGGACTCGTTCCTTTATTAGTTGCCAGCTATGCCTTTTGGTTTGACCCATGCCCCATTAGTTGTTGCAGATTACTGAGCATCATATTCAAATCCTTTTCGGGTTCCAGTTACTAAAGTATTCTTAGGTGGCAGCTGAGTCTACTCAAGGAGTAGGGAGGAGATAGATTAGGATTTGGTTGTGTTTCAGACTTTACGGGTTAGCAGACTATTTCAAGAGGGTTGTGGAAGACTTCCTCTATTTGTGGCACTTTTAACTAGATCGATTCAGGAGATCTTTCGCTTCTAGTGATTCAGGAGACTGTTCGCTTTTGCATTTGCGATAAAAGTGTCGCATTTGCGGTATCTGCTGGCAAATATATTAAATTAAGCCTCTTCTTTATTGTTTAAACTCCCAAACTCCGAATCCTCTATTATAATAGATCTAAACCTCCATTTCCTTCACTTTGTTCATCAAATCTCTTGGAGGATAATCATCCTTGCTTATTGATCATTTTTTCGGCCTTAATTCGGTAAGTTTTATTGCTAAATTTTGATTTAGTTCCTTCAAATTCCCTCTTTGTTCTCTTGGGGGTGGGATGTTTTAGCCCAAATTTCTTGCCCAATTCCCTCAACATTCAGGGAATTCACTCCTTGGGTCATTGGGATCATCGTGTGCTCTTTTGTTTCCAGCTGTTGGTTGTGGGGCCCACGGGCATGCCGGTGACCCAAATTTTGACCCGTTTATTCTTATAGAATTATGGGTATCGTTAGTCTAGTTTTGACGTGTATATCATTGTTATGATATTGGGGCAGCTTGCGGATACTTCTCGGGAGAGATAGGCTCTGGTCTTGTGAATTGGATTGTGCGCGCGTGCTTAGCTTTTCTGGTAGGTTATGGTTTACTATTTTCTAGACTTTGGTCGTATGAGGTATGAATATAATAACTTTCTAATGGTTGGTGGGATCTTGTGGTATGGATATGGTTATGAGTAGGCTTATTAATCCTTATAGGTTATTTAGGTGCTCTAAAGTAAGAATTTGGCTAGCAATCCTTAGTATAGGCTGTAGCTTTTCGTAAGACTTGGCGTAGATTGTGTAATATCCTTGGGATTAGGGTGAGATGCTTTAGTTAGTCTAGACTGCTTGTGATTGATCTTTTTAGATTAGGGAGCCATAGCATAGAATTGGATAAAGGTTCAGTATAGAGTAGACGTTATCATTGCTTCGGTATTATTATTATTATTATTCTTGCTGGTTTGGTGTTCTATTTATCATGTAATTATGGGCCTGAGGCTGCGAAGATACGACTAGCCAGAATCAGGTCAGTATAGTGGTGCTTTGCTCAAGTTTCATTTATTGTATGCTTTATACTTAGTTCCGTATAGTGGATTTCCTTAGGAAGGTCCTGTGGCGGTTAGTAGATAGTGTAGTGTTCCATTTTAGTATTTGTATTAGAATAGTCGGCCTTAGCATCCGATGGGTATTGTTCATGGTAGGGTAGTTTCTTACTTGGTTTTCTGGTTGTTCTTATAGTGTTATATTCTTTTGGTTGCCTTGGTATGCGGATTTATAGGCCTGAGGCCATGGTGTTGGGATGGCTGGAGTCCAGGTTAGTACGATATTTGTACAGAAAGTGCAGAAGTGTAGTATGAGCACCAAAACAACGGGTACTCAGTAGGTATCATCGGCCGACTGAGCGCATATAAGATATAAAAATAGTAAGTAACAGATAGCAAGAAAGCAGTCATTGAAGCAATAAAGGAAGAACAAGGAGCTAGCATAGAGAATAGGCAACCAAAAGCTACAAGTAAAACAGGCTAGCACAGAGGATACAATTACACAGAATCACAGGTGAAGGAAAGGAGAACGCACCTAGGGTCCTTGCACAACAATATCAGTAAGTAAAGAGAGAAAGCGAGTTGAGAAAATTGCAGTATACAGGTAACCTCAAGTAAAGGGAAAAGACATAAAATAGTCTAACATACTCAAAATGGAGTAAACAAGTATAAGGGAATCATAACACCAATACAATCACGTGATAGCATAAACAGGAATTCACATCACGAGTACAACCCTAGGATGGAATAATTAACCCATAACAACCGAGATATACCACTCAAATCTCGACAAGAAAGAACCAGAATCTCATACTCTTCTCAGAGGCCACACAAAACTGCCTCAATAAGATAGGACTCCCTAGCCCTCTCAATAATAAGAAATCCCACAACCGAAGCCTCAACCGGTTAAACATCACTAATCCTTTGATAACTAAGTGCCAAGACAATCTCCAAATAAATACAGGAGTAAGTATAATCTACCTACAATCCCAATGGCCGCCCATACAGCCGAGGAACGCAATCAAGTGAATACAAACCCTCCGGCCGCCCATACAACTGGTGTACACTGAACACACAACAAACAAGGGTGGAATCAAATGCATTATATGATATGATGTGCCAGAAACCGGTATGTTCCCCCTCAGGTACCCCTCGGGCCCATATAGAGGCGAGACCCATGGAAGGCTCTTTCCCGTGTACCTCTCCTCCGTGGTACACCCCACCTCCTGGCATGCTACGTCGGCCTATATCCTATGGGCCAAGAACGACAGGGGTCCATGGAGGTCTACCTCTCGACCACATACAAAAACTCAATCTCAAAATGTGTCCTCCGGAATCAAGTCCGAGTTCAAGCCAGTGGCTATGTCTCAAATGTAGCTCAAAACTCGAAACCTCATAGTACATGCCCGTCTTTGACCTGGGTATAAAACAGTAGTAGTAATATCAAAATACCCTGTCAAAGGGTGACCGAAGTATACTCGGGTCTAAATTAGTGATCAAAGTCTAAGTAACCCTCTCAAAGGGTGCCCGGAGTGTGGCCGGGTCTAAAACTCTAGTAAATCAAGCCTAGTGCTCTACCCAGCAGAGACTAGTATCAGTAATAAAATCAAGTCAGGTGCTCTACCCAACAGAGACTAGTACCAGTAATAAAATCAGTGCGAAATCATCCAAAAATCCCTTTTTCTATCATCAACCGTACCAAAAATGGGCCCCCGGGGCCATGCAAGTTTAGGAAAACCTTCTGTAGTGGTTCGCAACCAATACTGTAGTAAAACATGCAGGGGGAAAATCTTTTTCATGGATGATATGCTCTCACACAAATATAAAAATATCCCAACGGCTCACAACAACTCCTATCATCCCTGCACATGCGCAAAAGCTACTCCAGAGACATAACCAGCCTACAAAGATAATCTTTATGTCCGGGACTCATGGACATTTCCCTAAATAACCCACAATCTATGTTCCAGAGTCAATACAAGGCCGCACAGGACCATAAGGGTAATATACAATACTACGTGAATGCTACAAATAACATATGGATTAAACGAACGAACAAGGCGGACAAGGTCTGGGGTACCAACCTATAAAAACCCACCCAAGGATGTTAATAAATGGAGTTATAGCCTATATACACAGAGTCTAGGTAGGGAAAGCTATAACCTACCTATCATCCAACGAATAGTTGTGGGGACAGCGTCGTCCGGGATTGAACTCCTCCGGGAAACTCCAACTTGCAAAACTAATATCAAAATAGCAATATACACGTCAACACAAGACCAACAATACCTATAATGCCATAAGCATAACGGGTAGAAATTCGGGTCACAAACAGGCCCGCTGGCCCCGCGATCCAAAACTTGAAATGAAAAACACACTTGTGTTCCTTACCCTTCAGGGAGAGCATGCCCAAAAATTGAGCAAAAACGGACAACAAATGGGGCCCTAAACAGCCCGCTAAAGCCAAGAATTTAAGTTGGAAATTTTCAAGAAATAACCAGAAATTGGACAAGAACTGGGGTCGCTACATATCCAATCAGAGGCTGGGCTGGCCCTACACCCCCTATCTGAGGCAATAAACTGTCACTCCAAAGTACTGGCACTGACGGAAGTACTGAAGCAACAGGCACAGAAGCCTCGGAACCAGTCGTTGTCGAATTCATTTTAGGCACCTGAGAATAAATGAACAACTGAAGTTTAAAAGACAGTAGAGCCAAGAACGCACAACAAGGAGCCAAGAAGATGAAACTTTTCTTAATAATGCCCTGTAGCCTCCCGCAGATAGGATACAAATATCATCATACCGATCAGCGAGACTCTACTTAGACACTTACTTTTGTACCATGAAACTGGTGAACCTAGAGCTCTGATACTAAGCTTTCATGACCTAATTTCTCAGGTCATGATGGCACCTATAACCCCTAGTAGGCAAACCAATTCCCGTAGCCCAGAATGGTTAGTAATGGGCTATTATCTAACAAAAATGCACCAACAAGCAAAAATAAGTGGAAGAAGAAAGTAAAGGTAGACAAAGCAAAAGCCAAACTCGAATATATACATAAAGGAAGCTACACCAACCCCAAGACTTGGTATCGATAGTACAGAAGCTTTTAATAGAGTATAAGTGCTAGAAATAACAAAATATAATACAATTTGTCTCCGAAAGTAAAAGGAGTAATAGTGCCAAAAGATGAGATACGGTCAATCCCCGACCATCCGGCGCTCATCCTAGTCTCGAATATCCACAATCTATATGAGTCTCCAATGGGATCAATGGTGAAAGCTCAACTAATATCTGCACAAAAAGTGCAAAAGTCTAGTATGAGCACCAAAATAACGGGTACTCAGTAGGTATCATCGGCTGACTGAGCGCATAAAAGATATAAAAACAGTAAGTAACAAATAGCAAGAAAGCAGTTACTAAAGCAATAGAGGAAGCACAAAGTGCTAGCATAGAGAATAGGCAACCAAAAGCTATAAGTAAAATAGGCTAGCACAGAGGATTCAATTACACATAATCACAGGTGAAGGAAAGTAGAACGCACCTGGGGTCCTTGCAAAATAATATCAGTAAGTAAAGAGAGAAAGAAAGTTGAGAAAATGGTGGTATACCGGTAACCTCAAGTAAAACGAAAAGACGTAAAGCAGTCTAAAATACTCAAAATGGAGTAAATAAGTATAAGGGAATCATAACACCAATAAAATCACGTGATAGCATAAACAGGAATTCACATCACAAGTACAACCCTAAGATGGAACAACTAACCCATAAAAACTGAGATATACTACTCAAATCTCGACAAGAAAAGAACCATAATCTCATACTCTGCTCAGAAGGACACACAAAAGTACCTCAATAAGATAGGACTCCCTAGCCCTATCAATAATAAGAAATCCCACAACCGAAGCCTCAACAGGTTAACCATCACTAATCCTTCGATAACCAAGTGCCAAGACAAGCTCTAAATAAAGACATGAGTAAGTATAATCTACGTACAGTCCCAATGGCCGCCCATACAGCCGAGGAACGCAATCAAGTGAATACAAACCCCTCCGGCCGCCCATACAACTGGCGTACACTGAACACACAACAAACAAGGGTGGAATAAAATGCATGATATGATATGATGTGCCAGTAACCAGTATGTTGCCCCTCAGGTACCCCTCGGGCCCATACAGAGGCGAGACCCATGGATGGCTCTTAACCATGTACCTCTCCTTTGCCGTACACCCCCCTCCTGGCACGCTGCATCAGCTCCTAGCCTATGGCCCAGGAATGACAGGGGTCCATGGAGGTCTCCCTCTCAACCACATACAAAAACTCAATCTCAGAACGTGTCCTCCGGATTCAAGTCCAGGTTCAAGCCAGTGGCTAAGTCTCAAATGTAGCTCAAAACTCGAAACCTCGTAGTACATGCCTGGCTTTGACCCGTGTCTACAACAGTAGTAGTAATCTCAAAAGACCCTCTCAAAGGGTGCCCGAAGTATACTCGGGTCTAAATAAAGTGATCAAAGTCTCAGTAACCCTCTCAAAGGGTGCTCGGAGTATGGCTGGGTCTAAAACTCTAGTAAATCAAGTCTAGTGCTCTGCCTGACAGAGACTAGTATCAGTAATAAAATCAAGTTTGGTGCTCTGCCCAGTAGAGACTAGTACCAGTAATAAAATTAGTGCAAAATCATCCAAAAAAATCCCCTTTTCTATCATCAACTGTACCAAAAATGGGCCCCTAGGGCCATGCAGGTTTAGGAAAACCGTCTGTAGTGGCTCGCAACCAAAACTGTAGTAAAAAATGCAGGGGAAAAATCTTTTTAATGGATGATATGCTCACACACAAATATAAAATTATCCCAACGGCTCACAATAACTCATATCAGCCCTGCATAGGCCCAACAGCTACTCAACAGACATAACCAGCCTAAAAGGATAATCTCTATGTCTGGGACTCGCGGACATTCCCTAAATAACCCACAATCTATGTTCCAGAGTCAATACAAGGCCGCACAAGACCACAAGGGTAATATTCAATACTACGCGAATGCTACAAACAACATATGAATTAAACGGATGAACAAGGTGGACAAGGCCTGGGGTACCAACCTATAACAATCCACCCAAGGATGTTAATTAATGAAGTTATAGCCTATATACGCAGAGTCTAGGTAGGAAAAGCTATAACCTACCTGTCGTTCGATGAATAGCTGCGGGGACGGCGTCGTCCGGGGTCGAACTGCTCTGGGAAGCTCCAACTTGCAAAACTAATACCAAAATAGTAATCTACATGTCAACACAAGACTAACAATACCCATAATTCCATAAGCATAACCAGGTCACAAACAGGCCCGTGTGCCCTGCGACCCAAAACTTGAAAGGAAAAACACACTTGTGTTCCTTACCCTCCCGGGAGCGCATGCCCAAAAATTGAGCAAAAATGGACAACAAATGAGGCCCTAAAAAGCCCGCTAAAGCCAAGCATTTAAGATGGAAATTTTCAAGAAATAACCAGAAATTGGACAAGAAAGCTTACCAAAATAATGGAAATTGAGGCAAACACGAGTAATCCTTCAAGCCTACTTGCATGCACAAGCTGGAGGGGAAGATTCTACACAATATTCCAAGGTTGGGTCATGAGCATCAATGAAGGTTTATGCAACAATGGAGGAAATTGGTTTTGGGAAGAAGAGGACCTACCAATAATCAAAGGATCGCGAATTATCGATGAACAATTGACCTCTCAAAAGTTAGGACTGAAATGGAGCAATTTAGAGAGTGATTTAGGTGCCTAGGAGTTGAGGGAAATGAAGAAAACTGGCTGGAAAAATGAAGGCCAAAGAATTATATAGCAGCTGGTCGCTGGTCAGCGCTATAGCTCTAAAGGAGCGTGATCGCACTGAAGAAAAGTCCCAGATCAGTGCAATCGAGCTACAGGAGTGCGATCACGCTAAAGGGAAAAACTTAGACCAGCACAATTACGCTAGAGGAGCGTGATTGTGTTGAAGGGGAAATCATAGGCCAGCGCTATCACGCAAAGGATCATGATCGTGCTAAAGGCCACCCAACCAGAAAAAACCAACAACAGATAAAACTTCTACGGGGCATTTCAGGCACAATCAGAACACAATACTCATAAACCAAAAATGCTATTAGAGTGGAAACGATATTCAGGACTCAATGGAATCAATGAACTTTCCATATGAGGTTGTTTCGAAATAATGTTGACCCAAGTCAACACTAGTCAAAGCCAACCAAACACCCGAAATGAGCCCGGCTCATCTGGAACCCAAACCAACCAACTAACTAACACAAACTCAAAATTCTGAAGCTAAAAGCGCTGACGGAATTTCCATCCCAGGCCATCTTCTCTGAATGTTGACCCAAGTCAACCAAAATAGCCCAATTGGCCTAAAAACACAAACGAGAGAGAATTCCAAGCTGAAAAGCTCCCGGATCCTGACCAAATGTCCCTTTAGACAAAAGTCCACGCTCTAGAGCTAACAAAACTGTCGGAATTCAATTTTGAGCATGTTCACTATGAATGTTGAATGAAGTCAACAATTTCCAAAGTTAAAATCTCTAAAACCAGGAACTGCCAAAAAGACCAAATAAATGGCCTGGGCACCGAACTACTGATCCTAGCAAGCCATAAGTGACTTGGGGATGCTATAAGAAAGCTCTAATGGTACAAGAAAGGAGAACTCGCGTAAATGACTGGAAGGGTCAATACAGTGTGTTTTGGTACTCATAGTACACTTCTGCATCTTTTTGTTGATACAGATCCTAGTACGGGTTATCGCCATTGATTGTTGTCCTCGTGTAGAGTTGCTGACTGGAGACATTAGGTGAGCTCTTGGCGATTGGAGTTAATCCATATCCTTCTACTTTTTGAATAGTCTCCTACTATACCTTCAGAGATTGTTAATATTTTTTTGTATCTATCTATAACATCTAGGTTATAGTAGCACTTGTACCGACTGACACCAGGTCTTGTGGGATTCTTGTGTATTTTATTCTCCCCTCTTGTCTTTTTACTTATGTTGGGTTATCATATCTTCCGCTGTTATTGTTGTTTATTCTTCTTTTGGGGTTCTTTCTTGAGTTAGAGCATTACTTGAAGTTCCAGGCTAAGGGTTCGCTTACCTACTGGTGGGTTATAGTAGGTCCCATAATGACTTGAGTTTTCGAGTCGTGACAGAGTGGAATCAGAGCTCTAGGTTCACCGGTGTCATTGGTA
Organism: Jaltomata sinuosa; assembly: GCA_003996215.1. NCBI lineage: Eukaryota > Viridiplantae > Streptophyta > Magnoliopsida > Solanales > Solanaceae > Jaltomata > Jaltomata sinuosa. Next base: position 34,674 of record QJPP01007595.1, on the reverse strand, counting down.
CAAGGGCAGGTGTCTAGTAAAGTCTTACAGATCAGGACAAAGACGTCTGTATTCTATCTACGGGAGGCTATTGGGCGTCCATAGGAAAATTTGCATCTTGTTAATTCCTTATCGTGCGTTCTTCGCTCTATCAAAGTCTAAACTTCAATTGCTCCTTTCCTTCTCAGATGGTTATAAAAAGGTCAACAACGGGCTTGGGCGAGGCTCATGCGCTTGCTAGTGGATTGCAGTTACCAAAGTAGGGGGTTGAGGGTTTTCAGTTTCAGTTGGAGGGCGTGGGGTCAGCCCACCCTCCAGCATGATTCGTAGCTTAACCGGCCCTTCAGGGTATTCTAGCTAGGATTCTTAGCTTAATTGAGAGTTTGTCATAGGCCAGGACTCTACCTAGTGCACCTGGTGGTTCGCAGATTAGGGTTGAGACATATACTTCAGCCCAAACAGCGGCGCATAATAGTCAGAGACTAGGAGAACAGCCAACTCTTATGGCTCCTCATTGGGGTATTTTTCTGATTCCATTGGTTGCTCAACCTATTACAGCTAGGCCGGTTATGTCGATTCAGAAGCAAAAGATGCTAGGCAGGTTCATCAAATTGGGTCTTCCGAGGTTTTTTGGTGCCTCGAAGGGGGATTCTTAGGTGTTCTTGATTAGTTGCCATGAGAGGTTGCATAACCTTGGGTTAGTTGAGTCTCATGGAGATGATTACACTTCATTTCAGATGGATGGTTTGGCAAAATAGTAGTGACAATCTTATACTGCTTGAAGACCAGCCGGGTCACCTCTGATGACTTGGACTCAGTTCTCCGAGGCTTTCTTGGAGAAGTTTGTACCTCGCATCTTAAGGGAGAGGTTGAGGGATCAGTTCACCAGGTTAGAGCAGGGCTCTATGTCAGTTTCTGAGTATGAGGCACAGTTCCATGAGTTGTCTAGGCATTCTACTATGATTCTTCCTACAGAGCACAAACAGGTTCGCCAGTTTGTCAGAGGGTTTGAAGTACCACTTTGTATGGCTATAGAGCAACTAGTGGAATTAGGTGCAACATTCCTTATGGTTGTTGATCATGCATGGGTTATTGAGGGTATGTATTAAGGCCCGTGGAGGCAGTGGTAAGAGGCCTCGCCATCAGGGTAGCTTCAGTGATTTTCAGTTTTGAGGAATGGTTTCTCCCGTGGGGGTCACCCATGAAATTTCCAGTTCCATCAGCCAGTTCTTGCAGTATTTTAGACTTCAGGGAGCAGTTGTTTGAGGAACAATGGGCAGAGTAGTCAGGGTTCAGGTCAAACTTCTCGAGGTTTATATTTTTAGTATCCAAGCCATGGTGGCCAGTTAGGTTCAACAAGATTTTCTCAGCGGGGCACTTCTAGTAGGGTTTGCTATGTTTGTGGTGAGCAGGGAAACTTTCCTAGGACATGACTGAGATTTAGGGAGTTTTACCCCCTCCGAGTTCCAGCATCACCGGCCAGGTGCGGTGCACAGATTCTTAGGGATGGTTCCTAAGTTGTCAGTGATGGTCCCCAGCCGTATCGGTCGAGTAGTCATGGTCGATTGAGTCACACATATGCTTCTATCACATGTATGATTTTTTTAATCATTAGTGAGCTTTTGGTATTGTTCGATGTGGGATTTACGTGTCCTTATATAAATTTGCTTACATTACTTCTCATCTAGACTTGCATGGTGAGATTGTTGTACTTGTGCATATAGCTACCTTGTAGAAGAATTCTTTTAGTAGTGGATCGAGTATGTTGGCTTTGGGGTAGTAACTATATTGGGTTGCAAGGAACGGTAGGCCTAGTTGTTCTGGTTGGTGGGCTTCCACAAAAATTGTAGGCTTGGTTTTGCCATCCTATTAACTAGAAGTTCTGGGTTGTTGGGTTGTCTTGCTTTTTTTATGGTGCTGGTTCCGAAATTCTTCCTTTAGGTCAGTTTCTGCGATTGATGAAGGTTCAGGTTGCAGAAGTGTTTTCTAAAGTCAGAGTTTGAGATTTGGGTGATCTTCTTTTAAGGGTCAGGGTGGTGGGCATTCCAAGGGCTACCTCAGGACTCGTTCCTTTATAAGTTCCTAGATATGCCCTTTGGTTTGAACCATGCCCCATTAGCGATTGTAGATTACTGAGCATCATATTCAGATCCTTTTCGGGTTCCAGTTACTACAGTATTCTTAGGTGGCAGTTGAGTCTACTCGAGGAGTAGGGAGGAGATAGATTAGGATTTGGTTGTGTTTAAGACTTTACGGGTTAGCAGACTATTTCAAGAGGGTTGTGGAAGACTTCCTCTATTCGCGGTACGTTTGACTAGATCGATTCAGGAGACCGTTTGCTTCTAGTGATTCAGGAGACTGTTCACTTCTGCATTTGTGATAAAAGTGCCGCATTTACGGCATCTGCTGGCATATATATTAAATTAAGCCTCTTCTTTATTGTTTAAACTCCCAAACTCTGAATCCTCCATTATAACAACTCTAAACCTTTATTTCCTTCACTTTTCTCATCAAATCTCTTGGAGGAGAATCATCCTTGCTTATTGATTGTTTTTTCGGCCTTAATTTGGTAAGTTTTATTGCTAAATTATGATTTAGTTCATTCAAATTCCCTCTTTGTTCTCTTGGGGCTGGGATGTTTTAGCTCGAATTTCTTTCCCAATTCCCTCAATATTTTGGGCATGCACTCCTTGGGTCATTGTGATCATCGTGCGCTTTTTTATTTCTGGCTCTGGGTTGTAGGGCCCACGGTCCCACCAGTGACCTGAATTTTGACCCGGCTATTCTTATAGCATTATGGGTATCGTTAGTCTAGTTTTGACGTGTATATCATTGTTATGATAGTGGGGCAGCTTACGGATACTTCTCGGGGGAGATAGGCTCTGAGTCTTGTTGATTGGATTATGCGCGCGTGCTTAGCTTTTTCATGTAGGTTATAGTTTACTATTTTCTAGACTTTGTTTGTATGAGGTATGAATATAATAACTTTCTAATGGTTGGTGGGATCTTGTGGCTTGGATACTATTATGAGTAGTCTTATTGATCCTTATAGGTGATTTAGGTGCTCTAAAGTAAGATTTTTGCTCCGTAAGACTTGGCGTAGGTGGTGTAATATCCTTGGGATTAGGGCCATATACTCTAGTTAGTCTAGACTGCTTGTGATTGAAGTTTTTAGATTATGGAGCCTTAGCATAGAATTGCATAAAGGTTCGGGATAGAGTAGATGTTACTATTGCTTCGTTATTATTATTATTATTATTATTATTGCTGGTTTGGTGTTCTATTTATCATGTAATTGTGGGCCCGAGGCTGTGGAGATGGTACTGGCTGAAAAAAAGTCAGTATGGTTGTGCTTTTCTCAAGCTTCTTTTGTTGTATGCTTTATGCTTAGTTCTGGTTAGTGGATTTCCTTAGGTGGGTCCCGTAAGGGTTGGTAGATAGTGTAGTTTTCTATTTTAGTATTTGTATTAGAATAGTCGGCCTTAGTATCCGATGGGTATAGTTCATGGTAGGGTGGTTTCTTACTTTGTTTTTTGGTTGTTGTTATCGTGTTATATTGTTATGGTTGGCTTGGTATGCGGATTTCTGGGCCTGGGGCCATTGTGTTGGGCTGGCCAGAGTCCAGGTTAGTATGATATTGTTTTTAAGGGTGAAAAGCCCTATCGTGGTTTAGCCGAGGGCATATTATGCATACATACATACGTTTGAATTAATTCGTGTTCATCTCATTTTCACATATGATTGGGTTATGGTATGGATTGATGGGAGTTGAATGGTACAAAATTACGGGAATCAATTGGCTCGGTAATTTAATAAGAAACTCTCTTTTTAACAAATAGTTTTCAAACTAAGGAAAGATTTTACTGATTTATGCTAATTTTTAACGTTTAAAACCCAAAATACTTCCTTTTAAAATGAATGGAGCTCCAGGGAGAGCCCCTAACTTTTATCACTACGTTTCGATTAATAAAGAGGGGAATATGGTTTCTTTTCTATAAACATGTGCGGTTAAGGAGAAATTGTACATCACTATTTTACTGACTTCGAAATGGGAAAATACTTCTATTTTGTGCACTTGGTTTGAGAGATGATTTGAACCTTGCTTTCCATTGGTTATGGGATTATATTGATAATCTCTGACAGCCCCCCCATTTGTATATATATGGGGTTTTACTTGTGGAAATTGTTATATTGGTAAGCTCCGGTGGCCCATAAGAATACTCTGGGTTTTCTTTATTATACGTGGATATTGTGGCATTGATTGTTATACTGATAAGATTTGGCAGCCTGAAGGGACATTCCAGGTATAATGGTATGGTATTGGTTGGTAATCTCCAGCGTCTCGTGAGGTGACTCAGGGTTCTCATTCATTAATGCATAGGCCACATTTCATTCCATTTTATTTCATCCATTCCATATAGCATCTTTATTGTATTACTTGCATATCTTTACTATCAGAATCTGTGTGTAGTTGGCTGTCTTTATTGGGTGTATTTTCTGGACTAAGAAAGCTCGAATTGGTTGTAGCTGGTTTATTATTTATGCTTTTCAAATTGTGGCGGTATTTCCCCTTTTTATTAAGGTTTTGAGCACTATATTTCTTATTTGAGCTCAGTTAGCCGATGATGCCTAGTGGGTATCGTATATTTTGGTACTCATACTACACTTCTGCATCTTTTTGTTGATGCAGATCCTAGTATGGGTTATCGCCATTGATTGTTGTCCTCGTGTAGAGTTGCTAACGGGAGACATTGGGTGAGCTCTTGTCTATCAGAGTTGATCCATCTCCCTCTACTTTTGGAATAGTCTTCCACTATACCTTCGGAGATTGTCATTATTTTGTTATATCTATCTAACAAATCTAGGTTGTAGTAGCACTTGTACCGACTGACACTAGGTCTTGGGGGATTCTGGTGTATTTTATTCTCCCTACTTCTCTTTTTACTTATGTTGGTTTATCGTATCTTCCGTTGTTATTGTTGTTTCTTCCCCTTTTGGGGTTCATTCTTGAGTTAGACAATTACTTGCGGTTCTGGGCTAAGGGTTGGCTTACTTACTGGTGCATTATAGTAGGTGCCATCATGACTTGAGTTTTTTGGTCGTGACAAAGTGGTATTAGAGCTCTAGGTTAACCGGTGTCATTGGTACAAGGGCAGGTGTCTAGTAGAGTCTCGTGGATCAGTATAATAACATCTGTATCCTATTTACGGGAGGCTATTAGTCATCCTTAGGAAAAGTTCCATCATGTTAATTCCTTATCGTGCGTTCTTCACTCCATCAAAGTCTAAACTTCAATTGTTCCTTTCCTTCTCATATAGTTATGCCGTGGTCGACAATGGGCTTGGGTGAGGCTCATGCACCTGCTACTGGATTGCGGTTACCAAAGTTGAGGGTTGAGGGTGTTCAGTTTCAGTAGGAGGGCGTGGGGTCATCCTATACTCCAGCAGGATTTGTAGCTTCACTTGCCCTTCAAGGTATTCTTGCCAGGATTCTTAGCTTAATTCAGAGTTTGTCACAGGCCAGGACTCTACCTAGTGCAACTGATGGTTCGCAGATTAGAGTGAGACACATACTTCATCCCAGACAGCGGTGCATGGTAGTCAGGGACTAGGAGCACATCCAGCTGATGTGGCTCTACATTTGGGTATTTTGTTTATTCCATTGGTTGCTCAACCTATTACAACTAGGCTAGTTATGTCGATTGAGGATAAGAAGATGCTGGGTAGGTTCATCAGATTGGGTCCTCTGAGGTTTTCTGGTTCCCCGGGGAAGGATGCTTACGAGTTCTTGATAAGTTGCTAGGAGAGGTTGCATAACCTTGGGTTAGTTGAGTCTCATAGAGATGATTACACTTCATTTCAGATGGATGGTTTGGCAAAATAATGGTGGAAATCTTATGCTGCTTGCAGACCATCCAGGTCATCTCCGATGACTTGGACTCAGTTCTCCAAGGCTTTCTTGGAGAAGTTTGTACCTTGCAGCTTGAGGGAGAGGTTGAGGGATCAGTTCACCAGGTTAGAATAAGGCTCTATGTCAGTTTCTGAGTATGAGGCACGGTTCCATGAGATGTCTAGGCATGCTACTATGATTCTTCCTATATAGCACGAATGGGTTTGCCAGTTTGTATGAGGGTTGGATCAACCACTTCGTATGGCTACAGAGAAGCTAGTGGAATCAGGGGCTATATTCCTTGCGGTTGTTGATCATGAATGGGTTATTGAGGGTATCTGTCTTTAGGCTTGTGGAGGCAGTGGTAAGAGGCCTCGCCATCAGGATAGCTTTAGTGATTTTCAGTTTAGAGGTAGAGGTTTCTCCCGTGGGGGTCACCCATGACATTTCTTATTTCGTCGGCTAGTTCTTGAAGCATTTTAGATTTCAGGGAGCTGTTGTTTAAGGAACAGTGGGTAGAGTAGTCAGGTTCAGGTCAGACTTCTCCAGGTTTACATTCTGGGTATCCAGGCTATGGTGTCCAGTCAGGTTCAACAAGATTTTCTCAGCGAGGCACTTCTAGTAGGGGTTGCTATGTTTGTGTTGAGCAGGGACACTTTGCTAGGACTTTTTCGAGATTTATGGAGTTTTACCCCCTCCGAGTTCCAGCATCACCGGCCAGGGGCGGTGTAAAGATTTGTAGGGATGGTTCCCAGGTTGTTAGTGATGGTCCCCAGCCATAATGGTCAAGTAGTCATGGTAGATGGAGTCACACAGATGCTTCTATCATAGATACTATTTTGTTACAATCAGTGAGCTTTTCGTATTGTTCGATGTGGAGTTTGTGTGTCCTTATATAAAGCTGCTTACATTACTTCTCATCCAGACTTGCATGGTAAGATTGTGGTGCTTGTGCATATAGCTACTCTGTTGAAGAATTCTTTTCGTAGTGGATCGAGTATGTTGGCATTTAGATAGTTACTATATTGGGTTGCAAAGCACGATAGGACTAGTCATTATGGTTGGTGGGCTTTCATAAAAATTCTAGGCTTGGTTTTACCATTCGATCACCTATCATTTCTGGGTTGTTTGGTTGTCTTGTTGTTGTTTGTGGTGCTGGTTCCGACATTCTTCCTTTGGGTCACTTTTTACGATTGATGAAGGTTCAGGTTGCAGAAGTGTTTTCTAAAGTCAGAGTTTGAGATTTGGGTTATCTTCTGTTAAGGGTCAGGGTGGTGGGCATTCCAAGGGCTACCTCAGGACTCGTTCCTTTATAAGTTACCAATTATGACCTTTGGTTTGACCCATGCCACATTATCAGTTGCACATTACTGAGCATAATATTCAGATCCTTTTCGGGTTCCAGTTACTACAATATTCTTAGGTGGCAGATGAGTCTACTCGAGGAGTAGGGAGGAGATAGATTAGGATTTGGCTGTATTTCAGACTTTACGGGTTAGCAGACTATTTCAAGAGGGTTTTGGAAGACTTCCTCTATTCGCGGCACTTTTGACTAGATCGATTCAGGAGACCGTTCACTTCTAGCAATTATACCAGGGTGTTATGGGTTCCCTAAGGGTTGGAGGATTGACTTTAGGCTTCGTCGCATACTTGCTACATTTCTTTCTTGGTTTTGGTGTCCTTGGGTTCTGCTCAGAGAGGCAGAGCTAGCCTAATCCCTTTTTGCCAGATCAGACATTGTGTTATTTAGAGGGTTTAGTTCAGAATCTATGTTCGGAAGGTTATCCTTCAGCATGGGTTTCCAAGTTACTTTCTTTTTCAAATACCAACGTTTTCTTTTTAGTTGGTTATTTCTGGTAAGTTTGGGATATTCGGGTGATCTTACCATAGTTGTCTATCTGCGGATCGATGGTCAATCAGGGAAGGCTAATCCGGTCATACTGGGTATGTCTCGGGCATGTGTTTATGTTTCTAAGGTTAGTAGGACTAGTGTTTGGTTTTTTTTGTTGAGATCGAGTTTTTAGACCGCTTTGTGGAGGTAGAGTATGGTGGGAGTCCTAGCCTTTTGATGGGTTTGTTGATGTTTTTCGTGTTTAACTTGAGTGTTTAACTTGTGTTTGACTTTATGGTTTGAATGTTGATGTTTCGATATAGACGGAAGGGTCTTCGGACCCACGATTCTTTAGTTAGATTATTGGAGGAAGTGGGTTTTGTGCTTTATATTAGCACAATTTTCGGTTATTTGTGATGCTTGCCTTGGTCTTTTGGGGTTCTGTTTAAGTTACATGACCGGTTAGCTTTTGAGTTAGATGTTGTGGTTTTTCCTGTTTTGGCTAGTTTTGATTTAAGGTTTTAGTAAGCTTTCTTTGGTCATCTTTCCGTTGGCGATTGTCTGATTGAGGAGGCTCCTCGAGAGGCCTAGCTTGACTCTCGGACCTAGTATCTTTTCTTTTTTGGGCCTTTGGGTACTTACTATTTCTTAACTTTCGAGGACGAAAGTTTATTTAGTAGTGGATGTTGTAATGAACCTCCAGGTCATTTCTCTATTTCCTTGCAGTTTTTGCATTTTGAGTTTCCCTGCAGCGGCTATAGGTCATTTATGACTTGCCGGGACTGACGGTTTGGTGCCCAGGCCATTCGTTTGGTCGTTATGACCATTTCCCTATTTTAGAATTCCAACTTGGGAAATCCTTGACTTCAGTCAACATTCTTGGTAAACATGCTCGAAATTGAATTCCGATAGTTTTGTTAGCTCCAGAGCGTGGACATTGGTCTAGTAGGACTTTAGTCGAGATCTGGGAGCTTTTCAGCTTGAAATTCTCTCTCATTTTGTGTTTTCAAGCCAGTTGGGCTTATTTGGTTGACTTTGGTCAACATTCAGAGAAGACGACCTCGAATGGATATTCCGTCAGTGTTGTTATCTCTGGAGTGCCAAGTTTGTGTTAGGTAGTTGGTTGGTTCAGGTTCCGAGTGAGCCAGGCTCAGTTTAGATTTTCGGTTGGCGTTAAATATTGTTGACTTGGGTCAACATTCCTCTGAGATGACCTTGTATGGAAGTTTCATTAATTTCATTGAGTCCGGAACGTCGTTTCCACTCTAATAACACTAATGGTTTTTGAGTATCGGGTTCCGATTGTGCCCGGAATGCCCCGTAGAAGTTTTGGCTGTTGCTGGTTTTTGTAGTCTGGTGGGTCTGCAATTGCGGAGTTTGATCGCATTTGCGGCTATCGAATTTGCTGTAAATGCCTCATTTGTAGTGTTTTTGCCGCATTTGCGATATTTTGGCCAAAATTGCAGAGTTCCGCATTTGCGGTGATTTCTCCGCATTTGCGAAGGTCACTATTCATCTGTGCCTCTGCATTTGTGATAAAAGTGTCGCATTTGCGGTATCTGCTAGAAAATATATTTAATTAAGCCTCTTCTTTATTGTTTAAACTCCCAAACTCCGAATCCTCCATTATAACAGCTCTAAACCTCCATTTCCTTCACTTTGCTCATCAAATCTCTTGGAGGAGAATCATCCTTTCTTCGTGATCAATTTTTCCGGCCTTAATTCGGTAAGTTTTATTGCTAAATTATGATTTAGTTCCTTCAATTTCCCACTTTGTTCTCTTGGGGGTGGGCTATTTTTACCCGAATTTCTTGCCCAATTCCCTCAATATTATGGGCATGCACTCCTTGGGTCATTGTGATCATTGTGCGCTCTTTCATTTCTGGCTTCAGGTTGCGAGGCCCACGGGCCCACGGGTGACCCAAATATTGACCCGGCTATTCTTATGGCATTATGGGTATGGTTAGTCTAGTTTATACATGTATATTATTGTTATGATAATGGGGTAGCTTGAGGATACTTCTCGATGGAGATAGGCTCCGGTCTTGTGGCTTTGATTGTACGCGCGTGCTCGGCTTTTGTGGTAGGTTATGGCTTACTATTTTCTTTACTTTGCTCATATGAGGTATGAATATAATAACTTGCTAATGGTTGGTGGGATCTTGTGGTTTGGATATGGTTATGGGTAGGCTTATTGATCCTTTTAGTTGATTTAGGTGCTCTAAAGTAAGATTTTAGCTAGCAATCCTTAGTATAGGCTGTAGCTTTCCGTAAGACTTGGCGTAGGTGGTGTAATATCCTTGGGATTAGGGCCATATACCTTAGTTAGTCTAGACTGCTTGTGATTGAAGTTTTTTAGATTAGGTAGCCTTAGCCTAGAATTAGATAAAGGTTTGGGATAGAGTAGACGTTATCGTTGCTTCGTTATTATTATTATTATTATTATTATTATTCATGCTGGTTTGGTGTTCTATTTATCATGTAATTATGGGCCCGAGGCCGTGGAGATGGTACTGGCAGGACTCAGGTTAGTATGGTTGTGCTTTGCTTAAGTTTCTTTTGTTGTACGCTTTATACTTAGTTTCGGATAGTGGATTTCCTTAGGCGGGTCCCTTGGGGGTTGGTAGATAGTGTAGTGTTCCCTTTTAGTATTTGTATTAGAATAGTCAGCCTTATCATCCGATGGGTATAGTTTATGGTTGGGTAGTTTCTTACTTGGTTTTCTGGTTGTTCTTATCATGTTATATTCTTATGGTTGGCTTGGTATGTGGATTTATGGGCCTGAGGCCATGGTGTTGGGCTAGCTGGATTCCAGGTTAGTACGATATTGTTTTGAAGGGTGAAATTCCCTATCGTGGTTTAGCTGCGGGCATATTATGCATACATAAATACATTTGAATTGATTCTTGTTCATCTCTTTTTCACATATGATTGGGTTATGGTATAGATTGACGGGAGTTGAATGGTATGAAATTACAGGAATCAATTTTCTCGGTGGTTTAATAAGAAACTCTCTTTTTAACAAATAGTTTTCAAACTAAGGAAATATTTAATTGATTTAAGCTGATTTCTAATGTTTAATACCCAAAATACTTCCTTTTCAAATGAATGGAGCTCCAGGGAGAGCGCCATACTTTTATCACTACGTTTCGATTAATAAAAAGGGGAAAATGGTTTCTATTCTATAAACTTGTGCAGTTTAGGAGAAATTGTACATCACTGTTTTACTGACTTCGAAATGGGAAAATACTTCTATTTTGTGCACTTGGTTTGAGAGACGATTTGAACCTTGCTTTCCATTGGTTATGAAATTATATTGATAAGCTCTGGCAGCCCCCCTTTGTATATATATGGGGTTTTACTTGTGGAAATTGTTATATTGGTAAGCTCCGGAGGCCCATGAGAATACTCTGGGTTTTCTTGATTAAACGTGGATATTATTGCATTGATTGTTATACTGATAAGCTCTGGCGGCCTGAAGGGACATTCCAGGTATAATGGTATGGTATTGGTTGGGAAGCTCCGATGGCCCGTGAGGTGACTCAGGGTTTTCATTCATTATTGCATTAGCCACATTTCATTCCATTTCATTCCATTTCATTTCATCCATTCCATATCGCATCTTCATGGCATTCCTTGCGTATCTTTACTATCGGAATCTGTGTATAGTTGGCTGTCCTTATTGGGTGTATTGTCTTGACTCAGGAAGCCCGAATTGGTTGTAGCTGCTATATTTTTTATGCTTTTCATATTGTGGCGGTATTTCCCCTTTTTATTTAGGTTTTGACCACTATATTTCCTTCTGACTCATCTTTCTTACCCTTGGGTTATATTTCCTTTTTGTTATATTTATATCTCATTTGAGCTCAGTCGACCGATGATGCCTACTGGGTACCGCGTGTTTTGGTACTCATACTACACTTCTGCATCTTTTTATTGATGCAGATCCTAGTATGGGTTATTGCCGTTGATTGTTCTCCTCGTGCAGAGTTGCTGACTGGAGACATTGGGTGAGCTCTTGGCGATCGGAGTTGATCCATCTCCCTCTACTTTTAGAATAGTCTCCTACTGTACCTTTGAAGATTGTCCATATTTTATTGTATCTATGTAGAACATCTAGGTTGTAGTAGCACTTGTACCGACTGACACCAGGTCTTGGTGGATTCTTGTGTATTAAATTCTCCCCCTTCTTTTTTTACTTATGTTGGTTTATCGTATCTTAAGTTGTTATTGTTGTTTCTTCCACTTTTGGGGTTGTTTCTTAAGATAGCCTGTTACTTGCGATTCCGGGATAAGGGTTGGCTTACCTACTGGTGGGTTATAGTAGGTGCCATCACGACTTGAGTTTTCGAGTCGTGACAATAACACAGAACACAGGTGAAGGAAAGGAGAATGCACCTGGATTCTGGCAACAATAATATATAAAGGGAAAGTTTAAGAAGAATGGCGGTATAACAGTAACCTCAAGTAAAAGGAAAGGAAGGAAAGTAACTGAACATAGACATGCTAGCACTGAATCACACAAGGTAAGGATGATCAAATAAAAATCCACAAGTGACTATTGAATGAACCAGTACTACAAAAAGATATAATAAGAATAAATCTACCTACAGTCCCAACAAATGCCCATACACACAAGAAACACATACAAGTGAAAACAAACTCTCCGGTATCCTATACTACCAGAGCGTACACTTAGTAAGTAGCAAACAAGGATGGAGTTGAACATAAATGAATGATATGATGCGATCTGATGAAACCAGGTGTGACAGTAGTATTGTATGTACCTCCTCCGGTGCCTATAGGACCAGTAGGTAGGATTCATAGAAGGACGAACTCGTATACCTAAACTACACTGTATAACCCTCTTTCGGCACTCAAAGCACGTACCACTGGTTTGGATCGGCAAGGTCCATGGAGGTCCTCCATCACATACTAAATCTCAGAATCTCAAATATAATCGCTCGAAGTGTAACCGGGTCTAAACTAGTAATTGTAACCTCGAAATAATTGTCCAGTATATATCCAGGTCTAAATAAGTAAGTCAAGTCTAAAACCCCCAGTATAGGGTGAATATCGAGGAGAAGGATTTATATGCTCAAGGTCGTAGACCAGCACCATTGGCATTGTCCTGGCGTGATTGTGCTGAAGGGAGGTACAACAGACTAGCGCTATTGGCGCTGGTCTAGCGCCGTTAACGCTGAAGAAAGGCACAGACTAGCGCCATTGGTGCATCCCCAACGTTGTTGGCGCTGAACACTTCTCTGTTGTAGAAAAACCAGCAAAATGGAAAACTTCCATGGGAGGTTCCGAGCACAAATAAAACCTGATACGCACCAAACAAAGATGCAACTAAGAGTGGAAACAACGTTTCAGTCTCAACAAAATTGAAAAAACTTCCATACGAGGTCATCTCGGAGGAATGTTGACCTAAGTCAACACTTACTAAAATCAACCAAACACCTAAAATGAGCCCGGCTAACCTAGGACCCGAACCAACCACCTACCTAACACAAAATCTATATTCCAGAGCTAATGTAACCTTTAGATTTTTGATTTGATGCTCCGATCATCAAAAGTTGATCAAAGTCAAAATACTAACTCCAACTAGCCTGAAATCTCAAAAAGTGAGATAAAATCATACCAGAAGTTCCCAGGCCCCGACTAAAGGTCCAACTAGACCAAAATCCATGTTCCGAAGCTAACATAACTGTCAAAATTCAATTCCAAGAATGCTAGCTAAGATTGTTGACTAAATTTAATGATTTCCTAAGTTTAATCTCTAAAACAAGGACACGACCATAAAGACCAAAGGAAATGCCAGGGCACTGAACCATTGGTCCTAGGGAGCCATAAATGACTTGGGGCCACTACAGGAATGCTCTAATATTACAAAGAAAGCAAGAACGTGACAATGACTGGAAGGTTCATTACATTATCCACTTCTAAAAAGGAATTTCGTCCTTGAAAGTCAAGAGCAATGGAGTACCTGAAGGCTCAAACAACTGCGGATACAAATCCCACGTCTCTCTCTCGGTCTCCCAGATAGCCTCCTCCACTGGATGGTGCCTCCACTACACCATAACTACCAGAATCTCTCTAGAACTCAATATCCTAAAATCTCTGGCCAAAATAGCAATCGGCTCCTCAACAAAAGCTAAACTCTCATCCAAATGTATTAAATCCCAGTGCAACACATGTGACTCATCCAGAACTTACCGCCTCAATATCGATACACGGAAAATAGGGTGCATAGCTAAAAACATCGAAGGCAAAGGTAGCTGATAAGCAACACTACCAACTCTTTGAAGGATCTCAAATGGACCAATGTACCTGGGGCTAAGCTTGACTCGCCTACAAAATCTCATCACGCCCTTCATGGGCGATACACGGAGAAACACCAAGCCACTAAAATTGAACTCTTAGGTACAAAGTCTATAATCTGCATACCTCTTCTGCCTACTCTAGGCTAACTTGTTTATTTTAGATATTTTAGATTTCTATGTTATTTTGGGCATGGACTGGTTATCCCCTTACTGAGCGGTTTTGGATTGCTATGCCAAGGCTGTTACCATAGCCATGCCCGACGTATCCCTAGTTGTGTGGCAGGGTTCTATTAGATGTGCACCATCTGGGATCATTTCTTGCCTTCATGCTGGAGAGTTGATTTCTCATGGGTGTTTGGCTTATCTAGTATATGTCTGAGATTCTAGCGCCGACACTTCTTCTCTTGAGTCGGTTCCTGTGGTTAGAGATTTCCTAGATGTGTTTCCCACCGACCTTCCAAGCTTTCCACTTGAGAGAGATATTGACTTTGCTATTGAGTTAGAACCAGGCACTAGGCCCATTTCTATTACTCTATATCATATGGCTCCAACTGAGTAGAGGGAGCTTAAGGATTAACCCCAGGACTTGTTAGCTAAGGGTTTTACTAGGCAGAGTATGTCACCTTGGGGTTGTCTAGTTCTGTTTATAAAGTAGAAAGATGGGTCTTTGTGGATGTGTATTGATTATCGGCAGCTGAATAGGGTGGCTGTGAAGAATAGGTATCCAATGCAGCGCATAGATGACTTTTTCGATCAGCTTTAGAGTTTTACCATGTTTTCTAAGATAGATTTGAGGTCATTCTACCACTATTTGAGGATTAGGGTGGAGGAAATCCCTAAGACAACATTCAAGACACGTTATAACCACTATGAGATCTTGGTGATGTCTTTTGGGTTGACTAATGCCCCCGCAATGTTCATGGACTTGATGCATAGGGTGCTCCAGCCGTATTTGGACTCATTTGTGATTGTCTTCATCAAAGACATATTGATATACTCGTAGAGTTTAGAGGATCATGAGCAGCACTTGAGGATTATACTCCAGACTTTGAGATATCATCGACTTTATGCCAAGTTCTCAAAGTGCAAGTTTTGGCTTGAGTCAGTAGCATTCCTAGGATGCGTGGTATCTAAGAATGGGATTAGAGTAGACCGAGTGAAGATTTTAGCCTTTCGTGATTGACCAAGACCTACTACTCCTACTGAGGTTTGCAGCTTTGTTGGGTTGGAAGGATATTATAGATAGTTCATTGAGGGATTTTCTTCTATTGAAGCACCTTTGACTAGGTTGACTAGGAAGGATGTTCTACTTTAGTGGTTGGATCAGTGCGAGGACAGTTTTCAGAGGTTTAAGGCCTTATTGACATTAGATTTGGTGTTGACACTGCCAGTTGAGGGTTAGGGCTTCTTAGTGTATTGTGATGCTTGAGTAGTTGGTCTTGGTTGTGTATTAATGCAGCAGGGTCATGTGATAGCATATGCATCGAGGCATTTGAAGGTTCACAAGTGCAACTACCTCACTTATGACTTGGAGTTGGCAGCAGTAGTCTTCGTGCTCAAGATTTGGAGGCACTACTTATATGGGGTTCACTGTGAGATCTTCACCGATCACCGTAGTCTTTAATACATTACGAGTCAACGAGATCTGAACTCTAGACAGCGGGGATGGATTAAGTTACTAAAGGACTATGACTTCACTATTTTGTACCATCCGAAAAAGGCATAAGTGGTAGCGGATGCCTTGAGCCAGAAGATAGAGAGTATGGACAGTTTAGCTTCTCTTTCAGTTTCAGAACGACTGTTGGCCTTGGACATCCAGTCCTTCGCCAATAGTTTGGTTAGGATTGACTTGTCGGAGCCCAGCAGAGTTTTTTCCAGTATTGAGGTTCATTCTACTTTGGTTGATAAGATTCAGAGTCATCAGTTTGAGGATCAATGGTTGTGCGACATTCATGATTAGGTGATTCAGGGTGAGGCCAGTCGGGCTACTTTGGGTTATGATGGTGTTCGGAGGTTTGATAGTCACCTTTGTGTTCAGAGAGTTTGGGATTTTATTCAGTTGATTCTCCATGAGGCACATTGTACTACATATTCCATCTATCTTGGCGTAACTAAGATGTATAGGGATTTGAGGCAGCTTTACTGGTGGAGTTGTATGAAGCGGGACATAGCAGAGTTTGTATATCGATTCTTGATCTATCAGCATGTTAAGTTCGAGCACATGAGGCATGGTTGGTTGATACAAAGACTTCTCATTCCTGAGTGGAAGTGGGAAGGGATTACTATGGACTTCATAGTTCGATTGCCACGTACTTCTCGAGGTTTTGACTCCATAGGGTGATTGTTGACAAGCTGAATAAGTGTGCACACTTCTTGCGGTTCATTATTCCTAAAGTGCAGAGAGGTTGGCTCAGATTTACCTTAATGATATTGTTCATTTGAATAGGGTCCCAACTTCTATCATTTTAGAGCATGGCACTCAGTTCACATCTCAGTTTTGTAGGACTATTCCGTGATAGTTGGGTACAGAGGTTCATCTTTGTATTGCATTTCACCCTCAGACAGATGGCCAGTCCGAAAGGACTATTCAGGTCTAAGAGGATAGAGTTTGCTTATAATAACAGTTATCATTCCAGCATTGGCATGGCACCAGTTAATGTATAGTAGGAATTACAGATCGCCAGTGGGTTGGTTTGATGGTTTGGAGTCCTGGCCACAGTGTACAAACTTACTTCGTGGCTCCTTGGACAGAGTTTGGGTGATTTAGAATAGGCTTCGCTATCACGAGCCGATCCACTACTAAAGAATTACCTACTGGGGTCAAAATAGATATAAGAACAGATAACAGATCACTAGCCAACCCTAAAAGAGGAACATAGTAGGCAGAAACATACAATCATGTACAACCAGGATCAAATAATGTTAAAGCTGACTGGCGGCATATAGAAATCATGCCTGTGATCACTATATCCGAGGCCTCTGCCTCCGATCTACCAGGCACCATATAGAACTGACACCGACCTCCACCTGACCGACCACCATTCCTACCACCTATTCTACTATGCTAGGAACAATCTCAATCCTGAACACCATCTCCTTTAATTGGTGGATGCACTGCTCTTAATGGCTGAGCCGGCTGAACTGTACCCTGATGGGGTCACTCTCTAGAATAGTGGCTGATGATATCCCACTCATAACAAGGCCCTGATGGCCTACCCTGCCTGGATGAAGTAGTTGAACTGGTGTGGACACCATGGCCTAATGCCCGAGAAGTTGTACCCCTTGAAGTCTGGTCATTGTAACCCTGGTGACTGCTCTAACCCTGCTCAAATTGAGGCCCGCCTGACACCTAGAGTGATGCCTGAATTGGCCGGCTAGACTGACCCTGATGATGTTGTGGTTGATACAATCTACCCCACTGGCCTGAACCTCTATCTCCGTAGCGCTAACCACTGTAGTTGCCCTAGTATTGTGGCCTCTTATTTCTGGCCCCCGAATCATGATGGTGTAAATCCTCCATAGTACGAACATGGTTTGTTATAGCCTGAAAAGATCACCCACTGGCAACTAGTACCTTAGCAGTCTGCCTAAGCTCTATCCTCAAACCCCAAGCAAACTGACGAACTCTATTTGGCTCGGTAGGAATGATCATAACCCCAAATGGAGCCAGCTAGTTAAAACAAGTCTCATACATTGACACGTACATAGATCCCTGCATCAGTCTGGTGATTCTCTCTGCGATGCTCACGATCACTCTGAGGTAGTAACTTGGCCATAAAGGCCTCACAAAACTCTCTCCAAGTCAACCGAGGAGCTGTAGATGGTCTGAAAGTTACTTGGGCCCTCCACCAAAGATTAACTAGGCCCTCCAGTTGATAAGTAGTATAACTAACCTCGTGAGTCTCCAATAACCCTGGATGATGTAGCATCTTCTCACAAGTACAAATAAAATCATCTGGATACTGACCAGGAGTACCGGAGAACCTCGGCAGTGCCAATTTCAGAAACTACCGAAATCCTTCTGCTCAATCTTTGTCATATCTGGGAGAGGAGCAAGAGGTTGAGCAATAAAAGGTACCAGAAGAACCTCAGCACGGGGAGCCACAGTAGTAGGTTGCGCTCCTGAACTCTGAACACCCAGAGCTACCCCCTAAGTGGATGTATATGCTACATCTGATGGCTGACCCTTAAGCATACCCAACAACTATAGAAGCAAACCCCGGATATCTGACAAAAGAGTTGGGGCTGGTGCAGATGCAGATGTTGGTGCCGGCCCTGGTTGTACTTGGATTGTCCCTTTATCCATGGGTTGCTGCTCTAGGACTATCTCCGGCTCCAACTCAGCCTCAGTAGCTTTAACTGGTGCCGGTGCTCGGGTATTCCCTCAGCCTCCACCTCTATGACCACCCATGCCCCTAGCTAAAGTCGGGTGTGATAGGGTCAAAGGCTCTCCCTTGCCCGCTGTCGAAGACCTCATACGAGCCATCTGCAAAAGAGTGAACTAGAATAAATGAGATTCAAAGAAACCATCTAGGATAAGACACACGATATAGAAGCAAGAAAAGATCCATGTTTCCTAAAATTCCACTGTAGCCTCCCGAAGATTGAGTTCGGACGTCTCCACCCCAATCTGCAGGACTCTACTTGAAATTAGCTCCTATACCGACGACATCGGTGAACCTAAGTTCTGATACCAAACTGTCACGACCCAATTTATCAGGTCATGATGGCACCTATAACTCCCCTAAAGGCAGACCAATCTCCATCGCTCAAAATGGTTAGTAATGGGCTACTAGCTAACTAAGCAAGCGGAAAAATAATATATAAGCGGAAGATATAAATAAATGAAAAAAAATATAGCAATAGAATATATAAATATATAGGAAAACTAAACCAACCCACGACCTGGTATCATAGTATAAGAGTCTACTACATAAACAGAGTACAAAAGGGGTACAAAAGTATATATACATCTGTCTCTGAATAACAAAACAAAACATGGTAAAAAATAGGAAAAACAAACTAAGCCCCGGTCGCCAAGAGCTCACCCTATGTCTCAGATGTCTGAAAAGCTGCACGAGTCTCCATGCAATCAATGGTGAGAGATCATACTAGGATTTGCACCAAAAAGATACAAAAGTATAGTATGGGAACCAAATGCAAAGGAACGGGTACCCAGTAGGCATCATAGGCCAACTGATCACATATAAGATATAAAAGCAGTAAATAGCAGAATGAAAGAAGGAAGTCACAGGAGCAAACAGAGAATAGTACACGAAAACTAGCACAGATACAATACCAGAGAATACAATAAAACTATGCTAGCCACAGAAGATATATATATAACATAGAACACAACTGAAGGAAAGGAGAATGCACCAGGATCTTTGCAACAACAATATATAAAAGGAAAGTTTAAGAAAAATAGCGATATACTGGTAACCTCAAGTAAAAGTGAAGGAAGGCAAGTATTTGAACATAGATATGCTAGTGGTGAATCACACAAGGTAAGGATGATCAAATAAAAACCTACAAGTGACTATAGAATGAACCAGTACTATAATAGAATATAATAAGAATAAATCTAGCTACAGTCCCAACGAGCGATGATACACCCAAGGAACACATACAAGTGAAAAAAACCCTCTGGCATCCTATACTACCAGAGCGTAACTCAGCAAACAACAAACAAGGGTGGAGTCAAACACAAATGAATGATATGATGTGATATGATAAAACCAGGTGTGATAATAGTACTGTATGTACCTCTTTTGGTGCCTATAGGCCCAGTAGGTAGGATCCATAGAAGGATGCACCCGTATACCTCAACTACACCGTATACCCCTCCTCTGGCACTCACAGCACGTATCCCCTAGTCTGGATCAGCAAGGTCCATAGAGGTCCTTGAAAACATACTAAATCTCAAAATCTCAAATATAATCGCCCAAAGTGTATCCAAGTCTAAACTAGTAACCATAATCTCGAAATGAGTGTCTAGTGACTATCCAGGTCTAAATCAGTAAGTCAAGTCTCAAATCACTAGTAAAGGGTGCCAGGAGTATAACCGGGTCTAAATCAGTAGTAAAACAAGTCTAGAACTCGGCTCGACCGAGTCTAGTATCATCTCAAATTAGTAGTAAACATATCTAGCACTATAACATAGTCAATCTAGTGTAAGTGTGAAAAACGGTGACAAAATATCATTTAGTCTCTTTTACCCCAAGAAGATCCATAAAGTCTGTTCCAAACCCTTTTTATAACCATTTTTACCAAAAATAGGCCCTCGGGGCCATGCAAGGTTTAGAAAATCGGTTATAGTAGGCCCGCAGCCAAAGTAGTAGTAAATAATGTAGAAAAACCCTTTATATGAATGATAATGATATTCTCAAACACAATCAGTAGCCCAGAGGCTCACAATCAACTTATTGGCCCTGCACAGGCTCCAATCGCTCTACACCACATATAACTAGTTTTATAATCATAATTCCGATGTCTGAGACTCACGAACATTCCCAAATAACCCACTTTCTATGGTACAGAGTCAAATACAAGGCCACACGAGGCCACAAGGAGTAATGCTACTAACTAAATCGAATACTACAATGAGATAATATAAAAAAGGCAAACAGGAAGAAAGCATACAATGTCTAGGGTGCCTAGATAATAAACCCAACCCAAGTGTGCTAAATAGTTCAATTATAGCCTATATATGCAAAGTCTATAAAGAGAAATAGTAATCTACTAGTCATCCGATGACAAGCTGCTTGAACAATGATGTTTAACCCTAAATTGCTCCGAGAAGCTCTGAACAACAGTCAAATTATCACAAACATAATCTACACATTAAAATGAAGCTAATGATACCCATATTGCTAAAAGTTTAGCCGGGTCAAAATCTGGGTCAAAAGTGGACCCGTGGGCTCTATAACCCAAAACCGAAAATGAAAATTACTATGAGGTTCCCAACCTTGCCAAGAACACATGCCCAAAAGTTGAGCAAAATTTGGGTAAAGAAAAGAGCTAAAACATCCCAGAGAAGAAGAGGGAATCATGCGAAACTTTCCAAAATCCGAAATAAAAAGGGAGAATTACTTACCACGAAGAGAGGGAGCAAGTCTACGAGATGAGACACACGAAACCACGAAGAGCAGCCCTAATAAAGCCACTAAAAGCAAGAAGCAACTCCAAGCTACTATAAGAACCTTTAATGGTGTTTTAGCCATGGAAGAGAAGGAATTCAAAGAAGAAGGCTTACTAAAGGAAGAGGGAAATGATAAATCCTCCAATAGATGAACTCCAATGTCTATAATAATGATTTGGAACAAGTTTCAGGAGAGGAAAAATGTGTTAGAGAGAGAAGGAGGTGAGAAAATGAACTAATATTTTGAGGAGAAAGCTTTATATGATGCAGGTCACTGACTAGCACCATTGGCACTGGCCTGGCACGATCGCGTTGAAGGGAGGCACAGAAGACTAGCGCCATTGGCACTGAAGTAAGGCACGAACTAGCGCCATTGATGCTGAACACTTCTTTGCTGCAGAAAAACAAGAAAAATGAAAAACTTCCAAGGGAGGTTTTGGGCACAATTGAAATCTGATACACGTAAACCAAAGATGCAACTAGAGTGGAAATGACATTCCAGACTTAACGGAATAGAAAAAACGTCCATATGAGGTCGTATCGGAGGAATGTTTACCCAAGTCAACACTTACTAAAATCAACCAAACACTCAAAATGAGCCTGGCTCACCCGGGGCCTGAACAAATCACCTACCTAACTCAAACTCGACATTCCGGAGCGAATGGACCATTGGATTTCGTATTCGACGCTTCGATCATCGAAAGTTGACAAAATGCACACTTCTTACTCCAACTACTTGAAATCTCAAAAAGAGTGATAGAATCATACTGAAAGTTCCCAGGCCCCGAATAAAGGCCCAACTAGACTAAAATCCATGTTTTGGTGCTAACAAAACTTTCAGAATTTGATTCTGAGTATGCTAGTTAAGAATATTTACTAAAGTCAATAATTTCCTAAGTTAAAGCTCTAAAACAGAGAAATGATCATAAAGACCAATGAATGGCCATGGAACCAAACTACTGGTCCCAGTAAGCCATAAATGACTTGGGTCCACTAGAAGAATGCTCTAACAGTACAAAAAAAAAGAGAACGCGACAATGACCGGAAAGGTTACAGTATCTAATGTGATTTATGCAAAATTGGGATATTCTAGGAGATGCTCAATCCTGATATATTCTCTTCCCATCGGATTTTCGTCAAATACATCCACCATTGAAACCACACTACTAAGCTTTCAAATAACCTTAAATCCAACATGCATATATCTTATCATTCGAAATACAATAAGCATTATTATTTATTCCTCCAACTACAAGGGTGCTGTAATTTCTTTTTGTTCTTATAAAAAAATTAATTCTTCTTTTTGGTTTTGATAACTGTAAAATTATTAAATATTGTCTAAAATTACATTTTTTTGAGACCCAAAAAAATCAATGACTTTATTTTTATACTAAAATTGAATGAGTAAATGGCACTTCAAATTAGCAAAGGATATCCGTCAATAATCTAAGAACCAGATAAGAGAAAGGGGTTGATGATTAAAACTACAACAAATTAAAAAAAAATTGAAGGATAGATCCAATGACTGAGACAGAAAGAAAATGTACCTTTCTCTGGGGAAAATGTTTCGGCTCTCTTTTGAAAGTTTAGGGTTTTTGACTCTTTAATCTCTCCAATCTTTTTGTAAGGGTTATTTTGGCTCTATAATCTCTCCAATCTTTTTGTAAGGGTTATTTTGGCTCTATAATCTCTCTAATATTGGGAAATAAGCTGCAATTTTGGCAAAGAAATTAGAGGGAAATATCTTGGAAGGAATATTATTTTGGGTTAATAATTTTTCAATTTTGTCCAATCATTTTTCCCTCTGAATGACCCTAGCAAGAGGAAAGAAGTTTGATATTCCTTTTCCATGTATAGTAATTAGATTTATTTATTTTATTTTATAACTTTAAAATTATTAAATATTATTTAAAGTTAATATGTATTAGATATAAATTATGATATACATATACTTCTATATTGACTATATTTAATTATTAATCCTTAGTTCAACTAATTATAATTATATTTACAATAGTATTAATTAATTCAAATTAATGGTAGATCATGAAGAGATTGTAGGTTCGGTCCACGTAAAATATCAATTCTCAAAACACTTGATGAAGATAAAATTTGAGTGAGACTTAGTGAAGTTTTGTTTAAATTCGATATAATTAGCTAATCTCAATTAATAAGATATAATCACCTATTTATTTAAATTATATTTGAAACTTACAAGAAAGATCGTGTAAAATTGAATCGAGTTGAATGATGAACACTTCTAATAGACCGTGGAATCTTAGCAGCTCAATTGGTTGGGTACCTGAATTTTTACCTCGTTTTTGATGGTATGATTCCCAACTTGTAATCACCTCCCCTATTTCTCTACTCCTAATTTCAAAAAATAAATAATTATGAACACTTATAATTACACTATATCGATAAAGGTACTGTTTCAATAAATCATGTCTAAGTCAATTAACATGAATACTCGAAACACTTATCAGGCAACGAAGCATGAGTGAGAGACTTAGTGAAGTTTTGTTTGAATTCGATATAATTAGATGATAAAAAATAATTCGATATAATAACTTATTTATTTAAATCATATTAGAATTTACATGTAGGATCCTATGGAATTGAATTGAGTCAAATGATGAACACCTCTAATTACACTAAATTTATATTAATAAATAAAGGTGTTGTCCCAATAAATCATGCTTGAGTCAAATAACAATTCTTGAAACACTTGTTCAGGGTGAAGTCTGAGCGAGACTTATTAAAGTTTTATTTAAATTAGATATAATGTCACGACTCGATTTCTCAGGTCATGATGGCACTTACAACCCCCAGTAGGCGAACCAATTCTCCTATCCCGGAACGATTAGTAATGGGCTACTACCTAACCAATACACACAATATAAGCAAAAATAAGCGGAAGCAGAAATAAGATAAAGGCAATGCGAAAGCAAAACCCTGAATATATATATATATATATATATATATATGTATATATTTATAAACAAGAAACTACACCAACCCCCAGACTTGGTATTGATAGTACATGAGCTTCTAATAGAATACAAGTGCTAGAAGTAACAAAATAGAATATACAACTGTCTCCAAATAAATAAAGAGTAACAGTGCCAAAGATGAGATGTGGTCAAGACCCGGTCATCAGGCACTCACCCTAGTCTCGAATATCAAAAAGTTGCACGAGTCTCCACGCTATCAACGACGAAACCTCACACTAATATCTGCACCAGAAAGATGCAGAAGTGTAGTATGAGCACCAATTGCTAAGTAGCGGGTACCCAATAAGCATCATCGAATAACTGAGTGCATATAAGATATAAAAATTGTAATATAGTAGATAGCAAAGAAGCATTCACAGAAGAAATAGAGAAAGTAGACAGAAACTAGCACGGAAGAGATCAACAAGAATAATAAGCATGCCAATCTAGCCACAGAAGATATATATATCACAGAACACAGGTGAAGAAAAGAAGAACGCACCTGGAGTCCTTGCAATAACAATATATATAAGAGAGAGTTGAGAAAATAGCGGTATACCGGTAACCTCAAGTAGAAAAGGGAAAGAAGGAAAACATGGAAACATATTCAAGATAGAAACAATATAATTAAGGGAAACATGCTTAAACACCCAATCAAAATCAGAGAATCAGATAGCAACCCCACAATTACAACCCTAGGATGGAATAAACTAAGCGATAAGTTAACCGAAACCACAAACTAGCACCATGAAAGAGGGTAGGATTCGATAACCCATAAATACACAGAAGGTCACATAAACAGTGCCTCAACAATATAGGAACCACTAGGCCATCAATAATCAAATGATCTAATAATCGGAGCCTCAACAGGCTAGGATCCACTAAACCACCAAGAACCGAAGGCCATAAGAAGATTTATAATATAACATGAGTAACATTATCTACCTACAGTACCAACGTCCTCCCATAGAATTGAGGAACACAATCAAGTGAAAATAAACCCTCCAACATCCCATACTACCAGAGCGTACACTGCGCAAACAACAAACAAGGGTGGAATTCGAATACAACATGCATGATGATGTGATATGATGGAATCTGTGTGATAGTAACCCTGTATGTACCTCCTCCAGCAATGATAGGCCCAACAGGTATAATCCTTTGAAGGACACGGCTCGTATATCACAACTACACCATATACCCCTCTTTCAACACTTGTGACACGTAGCTCCTGGTCTTGATCAGCAAGGTCCATGGAGGTCTGTAACCACATACTAAAACTGTGACATCTCAAACTATAGCTCAATAATTGGCATCTCGTAGTGCGTAGAAAATATTGAACCGAGTCTAAAACAGTAGTAGAAATCTCAAAACCCATTAAAGGGTGCCCAAAGTGTATCCAGGTCTAAATCAATAACAAAGTCGAAAAATCCCGAAATAGGGTACCCGACACGTATCTGGGTCTAAATTCGTAATCAAGTCTCAACATCCCTAAACAGGTTGCCCAGCACGTATTCGGGTCTAAATCGATAGAAAATCATGTCTTGCGCTATGGCACAGCCGAGCCTAGTGTCAGTATGAAAACCAATGGGGAAATCATCAAAATATACTCTTTACTCCAAGAGGGTTCATAAAAATTAGTACCAAAACCCCTTTCATACTAATTTTACGAAAATAGGCCCTCGGGGCCATGCCAAGTTTAGAAAACCATTTATAGTAGGCTCGAAACCAAATGAGTAGTAAAACATGCAGAAAAAACCTTTGCATGAATGATATGCTCGCAAAAAATAGGTTAGCCCAATGGCTCAAAAACATTCCTATCGGCCCTGCACAAGCACAATCAGCTCTACAGCACAGCTATCTAGCCTAAAGTAACATCATGATGTCTGAGACTCATGGACATTCCCAAGTATCCTACTGTCTATGGTCCAGAGGCATATACAAAGGCCACACGGGGCCACAAGGTTAATATTACAATACTACAATGAGTACTACTAACAACATAAGAAATAAACAAACGGAAGAGACGGACAAAGTCTGGGGTACCAACCTAGAAAACCCACCCAAGGATGCTAATTAATGCAGTTATAGCCTATATATGCAAAGTCTAGGTAGGGAAAGCCATAAACAACCTCTCGTCCGATGACTACTGCTGAAATGACATCGTCCAAGATTGAATTACTCTGAGAAGTCCTAATTCATGAAAACCCTATCAACACATTAATCTATATGTCAATACAAAATCAATGATACCCATAATGCTAGAAACATAACCGGGTCGAAATATGGATCACAAGTGGGCCTGTGGGCCCTGCAGCCCAAAGCCAAAAATGAAAAACACAACAGTGTTCGCCACATATCCAGGAGAACATGCTAAATATTTGAGCAGAAATACACCATTATAAGGGCTCATAATAGCTTATGAACCAAGAATTAAGAGAGGGGAAATCATGGAGAATTATCAAAAATGAAAGGGTAACTTACTAGTTTTAGAGGTGCCCCAAACGATTACGGATCAACAATGAACAGGCCTCCAAGAATTAGGGATGATCAGGGGTGATACGGAGGTTTTAGGAGCTACTTTAATGAGGAAAATCGAGTTTTGGAAGATGGGGGAATGAGGAAGAGGCTGCCATCCCCTTTAAAAGCTGCCCCGCCCAAGCGCTACAGCGCCCATGCACGCACAGGTGCTCTGGTGCCATGGCGTAGGCTGAGGCACAGGGCCGTTGGCATGCCAACGCTGGGCGGCACAAAGGTGTGGCGCCCAGGAGTAGGCGCACAAGCGCAGGTGATTCCTAGGCGCATGCTACAGCGCCACACCAGCAGCCATTAGCAACAGCAGCCAAGCTAAGGAGATTTTCACATGATAGGTCCTCGAGATACATCTGGGGTCCCACGAACACAAATGAGCTGAGCTATTCAACTAGAAATGGCGTTCCTAATCCAATGAAATCGGCAAAATTCTCATTGGAGGTCGATTTAATGAAAAGTGGGCCGCGTGCCTAAAATCAACCTTTAGGCTAACTATTCCAAAATAGAACCTAAGGAACGAAATCAAGTCCAGAAGCCTCGAGACTTGAACCAATGGTCTTTCTAGCCTAAACTTGAAATTCTGAAGCTAACATCGCTGGTGGAATTTCCATCTGAGGCCATCTTCTCGAAATATTGACCAAAGTCAACCAAATAAGCCCAACTGGCTTGAAAACACATAATGAGAGAGAATTTCAAGATGAAAATATCTTGGATCCGGACCAAAGGTCCGACTAGACCAAAGTCCACGCTCCAGAGCTAAGAATTCAATTTTGAGAATGATTACCAAGAATGTTGACCGAGTTAACAATTTCCTAAGTTAAAGCTCTAAAATAGGAAAACAGCCATAAAGACCCAACAAAAAGCTCGGGCACCAAACTACTGGTCCCAGCAAGCCATAAATGACTTGGGGATGCTACAGGCAAGCTCTAACAGTACAAAGAAGGAAAAAACACGAGAATGATCGGAAGGTTCATTACATCATCCACTACTAAAAAGGACATTCATCCTCGAAAGTCAAGAAAAAAGGAAATAGCAGAGACTCAAGAACTGCGTATAAAAATCTCGCACCACTCTCTTGAAAACCAGGGTAGCCTCCTCGATCGGATGGAACCCAATAGAACAAAACCAAAGAAAAGCAACCAACCCTTACCTTCACTCTAGCCAATCTAGATTCCAACCTTCAACTTTAAAATTCCAAAGGCTTATCAACCAAACGGAACCTTAAGAATCTCAACCGAAATGCATCGACATAACACTTAAACCAATAGAACCAAGGTGATTTACTCACAAAACTCAAATCCTTGATACCACAACCAAGTTCACCCAGAAGATCACCAACCAAAACCTCTAACTCATGAACTCATAGATTCACAAACCCCTTTTATACTGATCTGAACCTTTTGCACCATAATCATGAAGCTTCACACAGGTCAAACTCTCGAGCCACTCTCGAAACATCAACTAACCCATCGGAGATTCATAGTTCCCGCTGCACTCGACCATGAATGAAGTCACCTTCATACTCAAACTCTATCCAAGCCAAGCTTTAGTCCATTATCCTTTTGACATCTAAAATACCAACTCGAACCACAATTTTGAAACTGCAACACCCTGGTTTGACTTACCATTGACCAATGAATGTGTACCCTTGCTAACAACAATCTCAACGTCTGAACCCAACTGACCCAACCATCGAGGCCCAACTAAAACTCACATACCAGGGTTGGGGAAGGACATGTATGAACACCCTATGCTAATGGAGATTCTCCCATTTGTAGAACAAAACTAACCCTACTGAACCATACGAAATCTGATTTGGCTGGAAGTGAATGAACTAGGGCAATCGGCCCAAAGACCCAAACCAAAACAAAAACCCTGTAAGGAGTGTGGTAAGGCTACCACGAAGTCTATAGTCAACAACTAAGCTCTAAGCTCTAGAAGTACCACTGCTGCTCCACATACTCAAATACCAACCAAATTTAGGATCACCTCACTACTCTCACTTTAGGAATAAGTCCACCATGTTGTGAGTGTCACACCCCAAGACTACCCCCTAGGCGTAACACAGGACCTGGGACCAGACGTGCCCTAATTTAACCCTTGGTCATAGCATACTCAGATTAAAACAAAGGAACATAGCGGAAGCATACTTAAAGAAGATAGGTAACCATACCAAAATAGGAAGAAGGTCTAAGAAATACCAATCCAAACACGAAATACAAGTCTAGCTATGTCTGAAGCCTCCTGTCATAAAGAGTTGATGGGACAAGACCCCAACTAACTCAGAAATCTAAAAGAAAGATATAATAGAAATAAGTCTAGCACTAGCCCTCGAATAATGAGGACTCACCAATAGAAACTGGATCTCCAGCGATGTCTAGCCACGAGTTTGAGGGAAAGAGCCTGTATCTGCATCATCAAAGGATGCCGTGCAAGAATATGCGTCAATACTGTAGGATATACCGAGTATATGAGATATGCATAAATATAGTAAAACGTACTTAAAACAAGGCTAAAACTGAATCCATGCATAATAAGATAAATTATAAGAAATATCATAATTGAATCATAAGGTAAGAGATAACATAGCACAAGACTTAAAAACATTAATACGAGAGTTTCTTTTAACCGACATAAACCATGATGAGCTGCATAGAGTCCAATTTTATACACCCACACCAAAAAAGGTTGTCCTAACTGGCCAAGGTTAGAACTTTATCTAATAGGATCCTGTCATAAGCCACAGAGGGAAACCTACGGTGGCAACGTAGTTTTAGACTTGGGTTATCTCGAATCCACTTCACTCGGTGCTAAATACTACTCCTAAAACATACATATAGCTCAACTTACACTTGTGACATATCTAATGCCAACTATGTTTGAAAAGCATAAAAACATATCTAATGTCATGCAATTCAAAATCATACGTCTTAAAACTTAGCATAGCCATAATTCCAAAACATACTTTTCTTTCTAAATTCATAACTTGAAGAATTAGGCATGAAAATTCATTAATACATAAGGTCATGTTATCTAAACATGCCAATTTTCACTTGAAAACATGCAATACAATAGAATCATGCTAGAAATCATCTTTAATGCATGGAATTTTGAAATAAATTAAGGAACCTCAAATAAATCATAGATAAGTAATGAGCAACCATGAATTGGTACTTAAAAGGAAGACCCATAACTTTTTCCAATTTAGGTAAGAACCCTAATTTAACAATTTCATAAATCAAAGTAAAACATGAGGTTTTGGGCATAAGGGTGAAAGAAGTACCTCATTGAATGCCCACATACCATATTGAAGCTTGCTTGATATAAGATGAAAAGAAATGGAGACTTGAACTTGGAGCTTGAGACTTGGAGCTTGATGGAGTTCTTTTCCTCTTTTGGTAGATGAATGAGGAATTATGAGAGACTTAGGCTAATAGGGGTAGAAACCCTACAAAAAGTGGCCAAAACGACCTCACTTAAGAGTTAAAAAGGTGGGTAATTACAAAAATACCCTTAGGATTTAATTAGAGTAAAGTTGTTTAAAACCTCAGGTTCAGGTTCTATGGGTCCTTTTCACGAGCCTTAGAAGTAACCACGGTTCGTGGATTGGAGTTGTGGTTTCTGAGCCAAATTATAGGCTGCGGATGACAATTCCATGAGGTAACAGGATAACTCAAGGAAACTTTCACGGGTCATAGAAACCTCTCGTGGTTTCTGCGGGATTTGACTACTCTCAGTCTGAGTTCCATAACTCGTGGAATCATCCACAGACCGTGAACCTGACTCGTAGTTCTCAGAACTGAGGTTGAACTGTAGGACTAGATTCATGAGTCACTTCCACGACTCTTCGTTCTATCCACGACTCGTGAACTTGACTCGTGGTTCTTGGAAGTTCTAAATTTCGCAGAGTTTCTAAGTTTAAAGCTGAATCGAATTTCGAGGTGTTACAATATCTCCCCCTTAGGATCATTCATCCTCGAATAAAGACTAAGAACTGAAATCTTGAGAGAAAACATCCCAACCAACCAACAAAATATGAAAACTCAAAGATAAACATGAAAAATGAGCTTTTTAACTTAAAACATGATTGAACTAACTTTGGAAAACATGAATGCATACAAGGATCATGAGGAAAACTAATGGAATAGAATTGAAGGGACATACTAAGGAGGAAGCTATTACCTCAAGCCAAAACTGAATCGGAAGGAAAGAGATGAGGATACTTGGCTCTCATGGCTTCTTCTGCTTCCCAAGTAGCTCCCTCAACTAACTGATTTCTCCAAAGGACTTTCACGGAAGTGACTTCTTTGTTTCTCAACCTCCATATTAGGCGATCAAGAATCTCCACGGGAAATTCCTCATAAGTGAGGCTATCCTTCACACTCACATCTTGCAAAGTAATAATCAAGGTCGGATCACCAACACAATTCTTCAATAAGGAAACATGGAAAACCAGATGAACTGCTTCTAAATCTATTGGCAAATCCAACTCATAAGCTAAAGTACCAACTCTCCTCAGAATTCGATAAGGACCTACATAGCGGGTACTAAGTTTCCCTTTCTTACCAAATCTGATCACTCCCTTTGTCACGACCCGATTTCTCGGTCATGATGGCGCCTACAACCCCCCAGTAGGCGAACCAATTCCCGTAGCCCAGAACAGTTAGTAATGGGCTACTATCTAGCAAAAAGGGAACACGACGAATAAAATAGATAACAGGGATATACATATATACATATGCGGAAACTAAACCAAACCCCAAGACCTGGTATCATAGTACAGAGCCAAACTACATACATGGAGTACAAATAAACCCAAAACTATATATACAGATGTCTCTGAATGATAATAGAGTACATGAAGCAAAAGATAAACTAAAGCTAAGCTCCGATCGCCAAGAGCTCACCCTCAGCCTGAGGTAGTCCCCAACAGATCTCCAAGCACGAATCACAGCGATCTAACGGCGATGGCCCACGCTAGGATTTGCACCCAAAGATGCAGGGGGGTAGGGGTGAGCACCAAATGCGAAGCATAAGGTACCCAGTAGGTATCATAGGCCGACTGGGCACATATAAGATAAAAGCGTAGTAATAGAAAGAATAGAAGCAAGTAGTCACAGAAATCAACGAAAGGTACACAGGAACTAGCCCAGAGGGAAATCAACAGAACCACATATGAGGCTAGTAAGCAGAATATACACACCATAGGCACAGGTGAAAGTAAGAAATAACGCACCTGGGTTCCTTGCAACAACAGTGTATACAAAATAAGTTTACGAAATGGACGGTATACCGTAACCTCAAGTGTAAGAAGAATAGGGAAAGAGTAATAATAGGCATGCTCAGAGACATGAATCAACTCAACTAATCATACCAATCTCATACTTATCCATAATAGAGAACAATTCTGTAAGTAAAAAGCAAAAGTCTACCTATAGTCCCTCGGCCGCCCATACAACCGAGGAACACAAACAAGTGAAAACAAACCCTCCGGCATCCCATACTACCGGAGCGTACAATCAGCAAACAGCAAACAAGGGTGGAACCTCGAACCATGAATGATATGATGCAATGAAGATCTCAAGTGCCATAGTATCTCTGTATGTACCTCCTCCGACGCCGATCCGGCCCAGCAGGTAGGTTCCATGGAAGGACTCTGCCCGTATACCTCTACTCCACCGTATACCCCTCCTCCGGCACATGCAGCCCGTAGCCCCTGGCCCGGCTGGCAAGGTCCATGGAGGTCCCAGACCCCATACTAAATCTCAGTATCAAACATGTATCAAGATAGAGACCCAGTCTCGATATCAAGATAGAGACCCAGTCTCGAATATGCATGCCCAGACCCTGTCCAGGACTAAAAATAGTAGGAAAATATCTCAAAAACCCCTCCAAGGGTGCCCGGGCGTAACCGGGTCTAAACAGTAAAAAGTCATCTCAGGTGCTCGGTCCGACCGAGGCTAAAAATCATCTCAAGTAGCAAGAAAACTCAACTAGTACTCCGGCCCTGCCGAGTCTAGCGATAATCGTAAGACTGATGATTTTACACATAATTTTTACTTTCTTGCCCAAAAATCTCCACAAGTGAAATCAACCATTTCCAAATTATTTCCATCAAAAATGGGGGCCCCGGCCCATGCAAGGTTTAGAAAACAGTGCCAGTAGGCCCGAAGCCAAAACCACAGTAAAACATGGATAAAACATCTTTATATGCATGGAGATGGTATGATCACACACAATAGCTGCCCCGCAGCTCACAATCAACCTATCCACCCTGCACAGGCCCACAGCTACTCAACAAGCATAACCAGCCTAGAAGGATAATACTATGCCCGGGACTCGCGGACATTCCCAAAATCCCACCTTCTATGTTCCAGAGTCAACAAGGCCTCACAGGACCACAAGGGTAAATAAAATATATCCGCAAATACTACAAGCAACGGAGGAATAAAAATAGGCGGACATGAATAAAGCGGTCAAGGTCTGTGGTACCAACTTAATAAACCAACCCAAGGATGCCCATTATTACAATTTTATTTTATATATACGGAGTCTAGGGAAAATAAACCGTAACCTACCTGTCGTCCGACGACAAGCTGCTGGAACAACGATGTCCAAGCTCGAACCACTCCGAGAAAATCCAAAACTAAATCAGAATCGGATTCGGATTTGGGACGGAATAACTTGACGTAGATAATTAATTCCCTTCAAAAATTAAATATAACGTCAACATAGAATTGGTTTCACCAACCCTTCATTGTATGCGTATGTATGTATAAGGAGTGGTCAACAAACATTACACTTTGTAATGAATGAACCAAAAGTTCCAATGCTTTCAGTGAAATAGAGAGCAATAGATATAGAAGTGTATTGTGAGTTAGGCACAATTGCCTTAAGTTTGGCAGCAATTTACATATATATATATATGAACTTTCAGCAAGTCCAATGTTGCCACTACTAAATATACTAGTGCTGCCTTCATCTTCCACTTACACGTGGGGGTGGAGGTGGCAACCAATTTCTTTCCGTTAGGTATATATTCGGGTATTGCATAAATTCGTGGTATAATAAATATAATATTTTAAATATACCATAGTTCATAGAAAATTATTTCAAACAAAACCTACTATATTATAATAATAGCTTTCAACATAGCTAAATTTACTATCTCCGTTAAAATATTACGGAGTATAAAAACCTTATAAAATAAATACATATACACTTATATCGTATCAAAGATATTTTTTATGAACCTTTAAAATATTTTAAAAAGGTAATAATAATATAATTTTTACCAAATTCAACTTTTAAATAAATATTTCAAATACACGCACGATGCTAAAAAAGTTCTTAAGTTTAGGCTCGTAATTTGCCTACGCACGATTTCGATACTCAAGAATTCTCTCGGGATCCTCCCTTATATTTTATCACTGTTTCGGAACTGAAATGACATTTTAAAACGTGAAGTCGAGGCTTAAATCGAGTTTAACTCGACCCGGTTCGCAACCCGGTTCGCAACCCGGTTCGCAACCCGTTTTCTGCCAGACAGTCCGCGGTAAAACAGTCATAACTTTTTACTCCAAGACCCGTTGGACGTGAGGTTTTGTGCGTTGGAAACTAGACTCGTAGACCTTCGATTTGGTATCTCGGGGGACTTCTAACTCTTTATATATTGGGAGAAAAGTCCTGATACATTTGACCCAAGGTTCAGAAAATTTGTATAAGGTCTTACGATATCTTTTGTCGATTTGCTTGACTTCAAAACTTAACCGTGGGAATGACCGGAAGGGTCATTACATCATCCACTACTAAAAAGGGCTTTCGTCCTCGAAAGTCAAGGTCAAGGGGATACCTGAAGGCTAAAATAGCTGCGGATACTGATCCCGCATATCTCTCTCGGTCTCCCAGGTAGCCTCCTCGACTGGACGGTGCCTCCACTGAATCTTAACAACCGGGATCTCTCGCGACCTCAATCTCCTGACA